>CAWUFW010002890.1:120000-1320000 GCA_963921515.1 Calotriton arnoldi
CGCAGGCGAGGCGAGACCTAAAAATGTGCTTGCAGGTCGGTCTTGTGGCAGAGTGCGTCTTAAGTGCTGTTTGTAAATCTAGGTTGACTTATAGCTTGGTAAGTAGCTGGTCAGCAGTTGCTTTGTCGTTAGAACCTCTAATTACTCTGACTGGAAGAGGCTGCAATCTGATAGATCCTCACATAATTAATTTTGAACATGCCAGGGCCTGTGTTGGATCACTCAAAGTCATAGTTGGGACTATAGTGTGTAGTGTTGTGCTTCGTGGGTAAGTTTTGCTTGTAATAAACTATACAACTGAGAATTTGTCTTCATACAAGTCTAATATGAATGTGTTTTTTCACAGGTGTCTTTTATGAGTAATCAAAAGCAGCAGAAGCCAACGCTATCCGGCCAGCGTTTTAAAACTAGAAAAAGAGGTAAAGGACCTTCTAATGCCAGACCTTGTGAACAGTAAATCCTTCTGTTGGGTTTATTTGCATTCCTGCATGCATTTTCATAATTGTATAAGTGGGCTACTTTTTTGACTATCTGCAAGGGTTAATATAAAGATGTAGCCAGCAATAAAAGATAATGCATTTTTTGTGTGCCTTTCTGAAATGGATAAACGTTCAGGTAGGGTAAAAATTGCTTCGGTAACATACTTGACAACATTTTTTTTGTCATTCAGTTGCATGCAGGACACTGAAATCCTCAAACATTCTATTTTTTCTTTAGATGAAAAAGAGAGGTTTGATCCTACTCAGTTTCAAGACTGCATTATTCAAGGTTTGAATGAAACAGGAAGTGATTTGGAAGCTGTAGCCAAGTTTCTTGATGCTTCTGGAGCAAAACTTGATTACCGCCGCTATGCAGAGACTCTCTTCGACATCCTGGTGGCTGGCGGGATGCTGGGTAAGCAGGGCAGCAACGTCCCCAGTTTTTCATCATGTGGCAGCCATTTACTTTGTATCTGATATATTTTATCACCATGAGGGTTCATTTTGACATTGATCCTAGCGTTAACTCAGGACACCTTTACTGGCTTTAAGTTTTCTTAAAATCAACTGAGTTGAATTGCTTAGTTTTATTCTCTGCAAATGGCAGTGGCATATATTAAAGCCAAGATACTATGGCAGTGGCATATGTTGAGGATCAGGTTTCACAGGATCAGTGATGTGTTGGAAAGATAATCTAGATTGCTCTCGTTAACGGACCAGTCAGCCTTGCTCCAGGTCTTTGAACCAACGATGATGCCCTCCAACAGCTGTGAAAGTGTTGGTGAGCCAAACACCAGTAGATAACCAGGCACATTTTTAGTGTGCAAATTTAGCTTGTTTTGTGGTTGGAAAACAGAGTAGTCACATTTTTTGCTATCCTTGAACCTCCAGCTTGTCCAGTTATTCTTTTGATGGAGGGTTTGATCACTGCAAGGGGCAGGCAAGAAACCTGATAGTAATGCATAAACTTGCTCATTAGCTAAAATTAAGTCCCTTCTCGTTCGAGTTAGTCTAAAGAATTCCCAATTTTGTGAATAAACCATTGACTACTGATGGCATGGCTTATGAAAATTTTATTGGGGCTGTATTCACTTTATTTTCCAGCCCCAGGAGGTACTCTGGCAGATGACGTGATACACACAGATGTCTGCGTCTTCCAGGCGCAGGAGGACCTAGAGACCATGCAAGCATTTGCTCAGGTAAGTCATTGGCAGATTTTAGGCACTGAGGTTCATCTGGAAGGCGAAAGCTTAATAGGATAAGTTCTCTCCCCAAGAAATATCACTTAAAGATTGTTAAAACCCTACCTTGCCTATTTTTGGATTTGCCTACTGAGTTAGGAGTAGGGCTCATCTTGACCAGTCTCACTCCCTCCCCGAAAAGTGACACTAGTTGAGTAATTTTGACTCCGGGCATGCTAAATGATGCATATTTGTCACTCAAGCCAATGGCAATTTAAAAACATGGCTTTAGTGAGGTTACTGTCGCTGGGGCTTTTCTATATGTAAAATAAAGCTAATCTTATAAGGTTACCCCATTGCGCCATCTTGGTCTTGCATAAATCTACTCCATAATTTTAAATGGTTTTTGGTATTTGGGTCATTGTTTGAGGAAGACTTGGAAATTACTGGGGCATGTGCACAATGGCTCAGTTAGTTAAGTGCTTCTTGCTGGCATTTACTCCGATCCTCCCCTGCCTTGATTTATACAATCTGATATCCCGCTCCTACCCCTGCTGCTTCTCTTGACCGCTTGTCTAGGACACAGCCTCCTTCATAGCCGTTAAAACCCCCAACAGCTTTGATATTCAGATAATTTTCCGTAACGTATGAGGCTTGAACAATTCAGCAAAGTAAACCGCGAATACCGGTAACTGGTTTTTGCTGCTGTCCCTTGGACCCCTTGCACGCCTGCACTTTATTCTCGGCCCCTGGAGGGGCTGCAACGTCGTAAAAAGCTTATCGCAGTCCCGCAGCGCGGTCTGCGGGCGAAGACTGGTCCGTCATAGCCCGGAAGAGGCTGGGCTGGGCCACATCCCTTGGCTTTTTCCCCCAGTAAGACATGATTTCTGCATGATAAATTGTTAAGTGTGGCGTACAAAAACTTTAGATCTATTATATTTAGATTTTCGCAAGGTGGAAAAGTCTGTGGTTATTAGTGGAAGCTTGAGTAGCTTACACAAGGGAGCCCACAGAGCTACTGATTGGACAATAGCGCAACTTACCTGCATTCACTTGCCTATAATGGGGGGGGGAAAGGAAAATACAGGGTGCACCAAAGTCAAGCCGAGCTGCAGGCCCCAGACAGACTTTATTGAATTATTTGACTGTGGCAATGGGGGCTATAGAACAGCAAATCATTTCTGTGGAGGAAGTCATTAATACGGAGAAATTAAGTACGGAGGCGGCCACTGCGGCAGAGATAACGGAAGCAGGTCCGTCTCTTTCTGGTCCTCCCATATAAGTCCACTTGGAGAGGAAGTTAAATCAAATGGCTGTATATTGAACATTTCTGAGCAGATTTCGCTTAGCGACCAGGAGAGTGCCTTCCAGCCACCAGACAAGCGACCAAAAAATGTAGATTTCCTGCATAGTCCAACAGATTCTGTACCTGAGGTGATCAACTCCTTGCATATTTTTTCCAATAAAATGTTAAAGAAAACTAAGCCCCAACCTAAAGTAAAACAAAGGAAAAAAGGGAATATCGGTTGCGGAGAGTGAAAGCTGCATTAAGAATGATCTTGAACTTTTAAAAATTAAAATGGAGTCATTGGATACTTTTCTTAGACAGTATAATAAATGAGCTTGTAAAGCGCCTGGTTACACTAGCCAGTGTCCCTGTGCTGCAGGCTACTTGGACCGCTCTGACAGCAAATATCAGTGTGATGCATGATCTATATCTGGAAGAGCCATGTTTTTAATTTTTTTCAGAAGGAGATTTCTAATGGTTCTGTCCGGAGATCGTGGGGGAGGGTGTTCCAGTGCTTAGCGGCTAGATAGCGAAAAGACCTACCACCCATTCTTGCTCTTTTAATTACTGGGATTTTAACCTGCCCCGTCCCCAGGGACCACAGGGCCCTAGTCTGAGTGTAGGGTAGCATTAGACTATGTAAGTAGCTAGGTCCCTTTCCCTGCAGGATACGCTGACTAGATGCAATTGTGGCTTCATTGATAAAGCGTTCAGAATCCCAGCAGGCTCTAGATGGGAACAAGGCTGGCACGTATAACAGCAGTGTTAATTCAGGGGGGCATACTCCTACAACGCAACCTAGTCGAGGGGACACGATAAGAGGTAGCCAATTGATTGAGGACTGACTTGGGAAAGGAAGTTCAAAGTAGCAACATTGTACAGTCAGTCGTTCCATCTAAGCCCCCTTCGTTAGCTCTCATCTTTGCCAAACTTATTAAATTTTTTTATCACAGGTATATTTTTTTATGATCCCGACATCAGAGGTTTGGTTCCGGTCCGCAACCTTTAGTAGCTGCGGAGGAGAGAGGTATGGGTGTACATCCTGTACGGCAAAATCAGGACGTTTTTCAAAAAGTGTCCACATTGGACCTTCACCCAGCGGTCACGCCATACACTGTGGTTTTAGCTAATGTCCCGAGACTGTCCCAAGGGGTTGAAGATACCTGGGATTCGCTTAGAAACAAAAGTCTATGTTGGTTGGGAAACAAAGATTGGCCAGACTGAAAAGTTATTCTCAGAGTTTAAGATGGCACGAAGGATAAGCTGGGTAGGGAGTGGGCTAAAGGTTGAGCGGTGACTGTGTGGTATTATCATTTACTAACCCGCAGTTCGTGCAAATGATCTTGTCAAGGGCTGGCAATCGGGTTCTTTTAAGAGGTGGAATAAATATTCTTCATCAAGCAGGACTTGTCAAGGAAATCAAACAAAATGAATAAGCCCAAATTAGGGTGGTTTGACGGAAAATGCTCCAAGGCCCACATCAAACTTAAAACAAGCATTTGCAATGCAATAGGTCTCGCATTAGTAAAAGTTTGAGCTTTTGGTGTTGCAAATAATAATGCAACACCAATAGCTCTAATTTTCAGTAATGCGAGACCTATAGAGTGGAGTGGGGTAGAGTGAAGTGGTGTAGTATAGAATGGAGTAAAGTATTATAGAGTGGAGTAGTGTAGCGTGGAGTGGCGTAGAGTTGAGTAAAGTGGCGTGGATTGCAGTAGAGTGGCATAGTGTCGTAGGTCAACGTTTCTAAAATGCGAGACCTATTGCATTGCAAATTGCAGGATGGTGGGGGCGAGCAACATGGATGGCCAGAGTGTTGTAAAAGTAATATGGTGGTGGGGTCAGCGTTCAGCTGGATGGAAAGCAATATACAGGGCAGTGGGGGAGGAGAAGGTACGGACAACGGAAAGAGGGTGTGGGTCGGAGGAAGCAACACGGAGGACAGGGTGGAGGGCAGCAGCAAAGAGCTAGAGAGCAATGTATAGGCAGAGGGGGAGAAGCACGTTTTCCTCAAAGCGGGTTAATTAAAACCCAGTGTCAGTAAAAAACAAGCTATTACAGTAGTCAAGTTGCGCTAACACAAGAGCAATGACTACTGTTTTTAAAAGATCCACAGGTAAAAATTATAGAGGCCAAAGATGTTGAATAGATACATAGGTAAACTCTGACGTCAACCCTCTGCAAAGACCAGTATATCACTGCCACTGTTAGAACCCAGCTTCTCCTCCAATCACCGTTGACTGTCCTCGCCACCGACTCTTTACTGTATTTTGAGGCCTTTTGGATAGATCTGCGCTATCCAAATACTGTAGACATAAATACATACACCTGCAGCTATTACACAATGTCAATCGCCTTTTTCCACTTGCAAAATTGTTCATTGCTCTTAAGGGGTATTTTAAATTGATAAACTGCAGGGTTCAATCCTGGAAAGCTCCAAGGCCTAAAAATAGGGAACAATTGAGCAACCACCTCGGCCTGCATAGGTCATGGTAACAACCGGAAGTGAGGCAATATCTCATTGCATCAAGGCACCCACCTTGCTCTGTGAACCATAGACTGCCAGAACTCCTTATAATAGCACAAGGAGGGTCTAGTTGTCTGTACGCAATTTGAAGAATTGGACAGGATATGTAGGGCAAGGGTTTGGGGGCACAGCAGAGATACTCAGAAGCAGGTTATATTGCAGCAATTAGTGTGTGCAAGCACGGAGCATGCACCTATGTCACAAGCTTCCTTATTACAAGGAACCAGCTCTCTGAGACCAGGGTGCACAAGAACTTGCTGCCCCCACACATTCTAAACCTTACCACGAAGGCTCCATTTATTCCCAACTTCCAATTTACCACCAGCTTCCGTCATCTAGTACCAGTTTCTGCCTCTTTACGCTCAGGTATGTGTCGGCCTAGGTCTGCCTCGGTCGAGGTATGGATGTAAGGACACCCTGAGACAAACTGTAGCAATGTTCACCTTCCACCCTTGTGGTGGAGAGCCACCGTTCTAGTGCTCTACCTCTTTACGCTCAGGTGTGTCGGCCTAGGTCTGCAGACATGCAATGCTCACGTACACGCAAACTCGACTCCGCAACGAGAAGCCTGTGCTTGCACGGCCAGCATGCCCACTGAGCCCAGCACTGACGCTTTTATTCCTCAAGGGCACGTTTCTACTCAAACTAAAACCGAAACCAAATCCAACAAACGCAGGGTTGATCAGGTCTCTAAACATCCTGATGCGATAGAAGATCTCTCGAGGTGCGACTCCAGGGCTCGGGCAGAGCTCGGAAGATCAAGGACAAAACTTACCTGGCAGGAAGATTAAAACAAACATCACAAAGCAGAACCAGAGTAGGCGACACCCCAGATGCCAGACGGTGCAATACTACAAAAAAAAAGAAGCCTGCAAGTGGTGCACGCGCACCACAGCTAAGCATGTGATTTCAATTATCACGCCCATGTCTGGGCACGATAATTGAAACCACATGGCCTATTGGTGTCTATTACGTGCACCAAGCGCGTAATAGACACCAATAGGCCATGGGCGGAGCAATGCGCCCGCCTTTAGCCAATTGCGTGCAGTCTTTTATAAAAAGATGCACGAAAAGGCCAATGGGGTAGCACAAAAGGAATCGCACGAGCGTGTGCGATTCCTAGGTCAGTGCTGAATCCCCGTTTTTCACCTAAATGTCTCGCACTGCGCGAGCACCGCTGCGCAGTGCAACGCTAGGCGCGAGACCTAAAAAGACTACACAAGCTCGTGAGTATAATATGGCATTAAAATCAAGGAAAATGGCACTTAAAAAAGAAGCCTGGCAGGAGTTATATTTAGCATCAAAGACAAGGGACTCCTCTGCCTTCTGGAAGGCAGTCAATGCGCCCTTTCTGATGGAGAGAGACAGGGCGTCTATTGAGAGCCATTAGTGAGGCTGAGTGGGTGGAGCATTTTGCCAAGTTGTATAGTAATCCGATCCCTACACCTGTGGATGAGTTGACGGCTGATGAGTCTTCAGGTAACATACAATGTTATGACGACATCAACTTGAGATTTGAGTGAGGTCAACTTGGCTATCGAGTCAAGCTTGGGAGGAAAGGCCCCCGGGCCAGATGGTATTCTGGTTGATCTTTTTAAACATATTTTATTGTGGGGCCCTTTATTAACCCAAGTTTTAAACGCTTGTAGTACCACTGGCCTTTTACCATCCTGGTATGAATCCACATTGGTCCCGATTTTTTTTTATTTTTTTTTTATTTTTTTAAAAGGGGACAGGTCGAATCCAGCCTGCTACAGGCCGATATCTTTGCTTGACTCGTCAGTTAAAATTATTGGGAGAGTCTTGCTATCTAGACTACAAGACTGGGCGGAAAACCACTCGATTCTCAGTGATTTACAGTTCGGCTTCCGCAAGGGCCTGGGCACGGTGGATCAGGGCCTAAACTTAAATATGATGATCGGCAAATATACCAAAGCAAAAAGGGGAAGGCTGTTTTTTTAGGTCTCGCCTGAGCCAGCGCATGCGCTGGTCTGGCGAGACATTTAGTGAGTGGGCTTTAAAAAGCCGACCACAGCTTTTTGGGTGGCATAGAGCGTGCGGTTACGCGCACGAGCAGAGGCGCCACCTAGCTTTCCTCTCGTTCTCCCAAGCGCGCACGCCTCGTCGTTGCAGCCTCACAAGCATTTGGACATAAATCAAAGGCTTCTGACCACGTGACTGGGATGCCTTCATCCCCAGCCCATCGTTCTTCTTTCCTCCTTACCCCCTCTTCCCGCACGCGCCCCGCCTCTCAGCAAACCTCAGCCGGACGGGAACCGAAGCGTGACAAGTAAACAACCGCACTGTATAGAGCGGGTCCCACACCTCCTCCTCCTCCTTTGCTTTCCAAGTCGCTTCCATTTTATTATTCCTTCCCCGCCTCAGGCTCCTCGGTCGCTCACCCGCCCACTCAACATTGTTCGTCTCTGACTTCTCCCCCCCACCAACGCCTCCATTGCCCCTCACCTCTCCCGTTGCGGTCCATAAACATTTTTTTTAATATCTACAATTTTGTGAGGGCCTGGCAGCAATTTGCTCTTGGTCGCTCCCTATGTAAAATGCACTTTCCGCACTTTCAAATTATTATATTTTTTTTACCTTACCACTTCAAACGAAATGCACCAGTTTTCAAAGAAACAAAAATTTTAAAAAACGGCGGAACATCGGTCTGTGAAGAGAAGGGCAAAGACAGCTGTCTCAACGGGTTGTGCCTGATGGGGATATTTTACTCCAGGTTTTAAGCACTTTGTATCTATCGCATCACTCGCTTTTTATTCTCCAAAAATACAAAAAGCACTAAAAAGGATATGCACCATGCACTAGTGACGCACCCCTTTAACTAAACCAGATGCACACTTATACTCTCAAACGCCTGTTTTTGGTTGCTTGTTGCCAGTTTGTGCCCTTTCGTAGCCATTTGTGGAGGAGCCTTCAGGAAGTTGCTTTTACAGGTTTAAACTATATGCCCCGGAATACCACACTTGTAAGAACCGTGATCTATGATTGAAGGAAATTCCATGATACACATAACGTGACCCTCAAGGGGCCGTGGGAAGCTGCCGGCATCTGTGATATTGCTGCACCATTTGTGCCCCTCCCGAGTCCCGGTGCACACTTGGTGGCCCCCTCTCTGGTTCAGTCCATCGGCAGGCCTCCCATTGTGCTCCCAACCTCCAATGCTACCATCACTACTGCGCATTGTTTGCGGGCACCCTTAAAGCGCGCGCACCAAATAATTATTTTAATGTGGAGCAGTCATTGATGGAAGTCTGGTGTAACTGAATTTGTGCTTCCGATGTTTCTTAATGCATTAGGGTATATTTTTAAATACTCTGGGACTGAGTTTTGCCCATGTTTTCTACCACCACGCTCTCTGCTCTCACTACCCCCTCCCTCCTCGTCGGTCACCGGGCTGAATTTGTGCTGCCGATGTTTCTCAATGCATTGCAGTATATTTTTAAATCCTCTGGGACTGAGTTTTGCCCATGTTTTTTACCACCACGTTGCATAGTCGGCAGTATTGTTTTGTGAAGGGCCCTTTTCCCCCCTTTGTAGGCTACTGCGCTACCATGTTCAGCTAAGTGCTGGGCTGCTGTCACTTTTTTAGACGGTCTCTCCTCACATACTCTGTGAACCGTGAAATCATTTCGTAAAATTCCAAAAGTCTAAGCAACTTGCTTATAAAGTAATAACTTCTTTAAAACAAATTTTTAGTACCGGTGAGCAGTTGTCCATATATAAAGACAAGAACGATGAACAGTTTATTGTTTAAAGTCGAAGGCGTCTGGCACTTTTAAAATGAAATGCAGATTAAAGGGTTTACAAATAACACTCGTTCTGCAGTTTTTAGGTGAGATTTTGTGAAGCTTCATTTTTATTATGTGCATCGGGGTTATAAATGAGCTAGAAATGTAAAATAAAAGGTTCATAGTTATAGAGTAGCATGACTAAATGATAAGCAAATCCTTGAACGCAATTGGATAGCTCTCCCATGAGCTTTATGAGGTGAAGTGATTTACCACTGTAACTAGCAAACCCACAGCATCACTCGGCGCTTCTTACACTTTTTAATTACAACTTCTCATTATGCTGCACAGCAGCCACACTTCTCTACAGCACAGCTTAGAAACATTGGCAAAGTCAATAGCTCTACCTAAACACTTATAAGGCCCCCACAATGCATAGCCAATAGGTCTCGCCTTTGGGGACATAAGTGTTTAGTTAACCAGCACAATATCCTTCATTAAACATCACGTGTTGCATGGCTAATCACTTATAAGGTCCCAAAAGCGAGACCTATTGGCTATGCCAATGCTTGTTTAACGTTTGTAGACCTAACTGCAGCGTTCGATTGTGTAATACAGGATGAACTATGGAGAATTTTAAGGAATATGGGGGTGGATAGCTCTATAATATCTTTTTTAAGACAGTTGTATGCAGGGGCAAATGCAAGGATCTGATTTGGGGTGGGAGGGGAATGCACAGAGCACTTTAGGGTGAAGAGAGGCGTGAGACAAGGGTGTGTCCTGGCACCCTTCCTCTTTACACTATATATTAATGACCTAGGAAGAACTCTGGAGGAAGTGTCAGGACCTCCCACAAGTTGGTAAACTGTGGGATAGTACCTCCACCTTCATGTGTCACACTGAATTAGGCATGACTTAGATTGCTGACATATGTAAAATCCAACCTGTACTCCTGTGGCACAGGATTTGGACCTCGGAACAGTTGGAGTTAAACAGATCGATATTAAGGGATTGTGGCAGTCTGGATGGGGCACAGCATATTAGATGGCTTGAGTATATTAAAAACTTTGTTTGTAATCTTGGTCATCCCGAATACTACCTGGAACCATTAAGCTTACGTGAAGTACGGAGTAAAGATTTTAAAGTTAGCTGCATGAATTATTTGGAAGATAAGAGAAGAAATGTGGAGTTAAAGAAAATAACTGTACAGGCCCATCAACTTATAGTCTCCTCTGCTAGAATGCAGCCTTATCTAGGGTCACTAACGAGACTATGATAGATTTTTGTTGACTCGCCTGAGACTGGGTATCTTCCATAGACTAGTTACCTTCCCGTCCCAGAATGACTGGGCAATTGCCTGTGGCGACGTGTCCGCCCAATCGACTATACATGTTTTGTTCTTTTGTAGATTTTACTCCTGGAATAGGAAGAGGTGGATTTTGCCGATCTTAAGAAATAGTGGTTTAAGACAATGTCGCCCCGCCTTCCTGTTTTTACAATCATTAGAAGAAGAACAGATCATTGTACCAGTTTTATCATTTTTAAAGAATGTCTTAATGTAGGAATTCAATTGTGATGTAATCCAACTGTTAGAGTTTACTCCCCCCCCCCCCCAGACGTGTACCATCTTTTTATAATGAATTTTATATATTTGTGAATGTGTAATCTGTGGTTGCTTTTTTTATTGTGCTTTTGATTATTATGCATATAATCGAATAAAGCTGATTGAAGAAGAAGCAAAGTAAATGCAATAAAAAGCAATGCTGAAGCAATGAGGTTGTGGTACTTATTTACGGAAACCTACCTTTCTCTGGATTGGTATAGAATAAAATCTCACTGGTTCCCCAAACAGTCTGTACTCTGGTCGGACCAAGAAAAAACTGGTTGCCATTGTTCTCTTAAATTTCAATGAGAAGTGACAGATAAGATGGGCAGAATTGGTGGAAGAATGCTGGCTTAACTTCTAAAAGTTAAGGAGCAACATTTTACTTTAGCCAGTGTCTACACCCCTGACGAGAATGAAAAGCAATTCATAGAAAGCGATCAAACATCGTGCAACCCCCAAACTCTGCTATCCTGCTGGGAATTAATTGTGGTGATTAGCGACTTTAATATGTCATGCCAACGTGTTGATCAAACTGGAGCCTTCACCAAGGAAGGGATGACCTAGTTAAGACTGACCTCAATAATATATATATTTTTTTTTTTTTAGAGTAAACTTACCCTACCCCCGAGAGATTTGTTGTGTTTCTCAGCTTCCAATAAAACCTGTGCTTTTATAGACTAATCTCTGTAAATTGGCCTGAAATGCTGGTGTTCAGAGGGTGCATATAGAGGCCCTTTCTGACCACACTCCAGTGTCTATTCTTCAGATTGTGGGTTGAAAGGGAAGACAGTCCATGGAGCTTTCGGCACAGCATTATACAATAGGAGGCCAATCTAAAATCTGTGCACACAACCGTTATTCAGTATGTGCAAGAAAAAGACACGGATGCAGTGGAATCGGTGGTCTGAAGGGAGCTGATTGTCATATCAGCCACGGAAAACAGGCTTGGGAAAGAGAAAGGAGGAACTAAGAACTGGAAACCATTAAATAAAGAAGAATGCGGCGTAAAATGTGGGTGGCAGCAATGCAGGATATTACTAGTGCATAAATTGTGCTCCAATTTACACTTTATCATGGCCCCAGTTGTGCAGATGACGGGATGACCAGATCACTGTGAAATTTGGGGACTTGCATCAGACCCATTACTCCTCACAAGAAAATGACACTGGTATAAGTTCACTGTCTAGAAAGAACCCCATAAAACCACATTAACCCCTGGATATGGTCAGACTAAAACAAACCTAGAATAGAAGTAATATCTGCTATTGCCAGGTTGAAGCCCTTTAAATATCTGTGTCCGGGTGGATTTACACCTTAGTATTGTACGATCTTCTGCTAGACCATACCTCCGATACTTACCAAGCTATTTAACTCCTTTGCTGAAAGCGGTTGGTGCTAGACGTCTGTAGCAGTCATCATCCTAGTAGGGTAAAAATTAACAGCATTGCAGTTCATATGGACCAGTCTTGCTGATTTAACATTGATGCCAAACTCTTCCCAAGTATCCTGGTTGCCAGGCTGAACTCCTGTATGCCCAACCTAGTGGAGCCGGACTAGGTGGATTTTTATCCCGGAGTGAAAATGTAGAGGTAATACTAAACATGCTGCACATAATAGATAAGTTGTGTAGGTCTCAAAGGAAGCCCTGCTGTTTGCAATCTGTGGCGAAAAGGTGTTTGACAGGGTCTAATGGCCTTACTTCATCCAGACTTAAAAACATTTTGGTATTTGGGATCGCTTCCCCGGTGGATACTGTGCAGCTATAGCTCCCTCAAGGCAATGGTACAGGTGAACTTCACTTCCAGTACGTGTCGGGGCTGCCAGCAGTCACTGCTCCTTTTTGTCCTCTATATATGAGCCACGGTCCCAAATTGTTTGAGAGAACCCGCATATCTCAGGGCTAAGGTTTTTAGAGTTTCATACTATCAGCCTATATGCTAGCTGCGCTTGCCGATTCCATTGTCTACCAAGGCAGGCAGAGAGACTCTTTGAGTACATCGCATGGTTTAAAATTTACAGAAATCTGATAATCAGCTTGTCTCCCCTATGCATCAACAAATTCTTTGTGCCAAATTTCCGATAGCTTGGGCTGAGACTGCAATTTTAAATTTGCACCGACAAATCACTAAGTCTGCTGTGGAAACGGGGGGATTAATTACCAACCGCTTTACAGACTAAGTTAAACAAGGTCTCTGGCAGCAGTACTAGCTTTCTTGATTCGGATGGATTGCTGCTTTAAAGATGAACACCCTACCCAATATCTTGTTTTTATTCAAGGTGCTCCATCTACAATCACAGATTTAGATCCAATGGCAGTGTTAAATGGGCAAGTGTCAGATGGACAGAAGCCACAAATGCACTATAGACGAGGGCGTTCTTGTAGTTCCTAATGTCCAATATTGTTAGGCAGCCCTATTGAGGTACATGGTGGAATGTGGAATTGAGGAATCTGAAAAGCATTGGTGCTTTGTACATCAAGTGATTGTAAGCATACACATCTGGAATGCCTTCTGGCAGCCCAAAATACAGCATGGGGCCTATATTCGTCCCCTATAATCACTGCCACCTTGGCAGTTGGGATAGGCTGGCAGCAAGGAAGGGTTTGACCTCATCCTTATCGCCACTGATGCCAGTACTCTTTAACCAGACTTCACCCCAGGTCTATTGGAGGATCTTTTCTCCTACTGGCACACCACAGCAAACTGGTTTGCAATTTATTTGACACAGATGGGATCATGCCCTTTGACTGTCAAACTAAATATGGGCACACAGAGTCAGATTTTCACACACACCCTACAGTTAAAACCAAGGTACACAGACCCCTGCCCCCTTAGCATTTGAAAAGTGAATTTTTCCTGAATGACAACGATACTCTTAATCTCTGAAATATCCTTTGCTAGCCAAACAGTTCGTAAAGAGATCCGCTGGTGAGAAGCAGGGAGAAGCTGATTTAGGGCACACATGCAAATAAAAAATGAATATTTTTTACCGTACCAAAAATACAGCAAGGAATGTTTCTAGCCGAGAAACCATGACCAAGATAGCAACACATTGGTATTTTACCCCAGCTCTGACTCTGAAATGGTGCCCAGATTTGAAAAGGGAATGCTGGTGGGGTTGTAGGGAGACAATCCTTCAGTTTGTGGAATTGTCCCATATTGACTCTATACTGGGAGAGGGGGTTTTGTATAATATAGACAAAACATTAAATGCATACATCCTGCACTTCCCGCCTTGCATAATATCAGGACTGCCTCCTAAGGCAAATATATCTGCGTACAATTAAGAATCTGACAAATTGCTCTTGCGGTTTATGCTGCACTCAAGGCAATTTCCTTTTGAGACACGGACAGGATTCCACATCACACTAACTGGCATTATAGGATCTGGCGGTTATTACCACACTCTATAGAACATGAAGGATACCCCTTCAGGGAGATTATCTCTATATATCACACTTCTCTCTACTGAATTCTGTCAATTTACACGTCCTAAGTACCTTAAGCTACTACATGTAGAGTCCCATCCCAGTTAGTAGGCATAGTGATACTAAGTCTACTGACAGAGTTGGAAAGAAGTCGTTTGTCTACAAATCTGGACACTACTGAACTTTGTTCAAGGAAGTACTGGTAGAGGCACAGACTGTTCAGGACCTAATGAGAGAGGGCTGGGTAGAGGATGGGATGACTCAGTTGCTTTTCCTTTATTTAACTTCTGGTTCCCCCTCGGTTTGTAGCTTTGTATAGGTTTATAAATATGTTTAATTGATCACAAATGAGATGACTGACTTTCTGTTTTAGGTTTTCAACAAGCTAATCCGGCGTTACAAGTACCTGGAGAAAGGCTTCGAAGAAGAGGTGAAAAAGGTTGGTCTAGCGATAGTTTGATTTCTAAACATAAATGTCTTACATGGTGACTGTATGTTTTTGCGTGCTTTTGTTGGCTCATAACATTCCCTCATCAAGGACCCTACTGCACAAATGTGTTTTGAATTTGCCTGTTGGAGCCCTAGGATTGTGCTCAAATTTTTAGCTTGATGAGTAAATGGGCTTGTGCCAGTCATGGCAATTAATTTGTGTAGTGGCGCTTGTGTTCTGTATCTATTTTTCTGGTAACGTTTTATTGGTAACACATCATACATTCTATATAACGGTCACCACAGTATTTTCCATCCCATAGTTGCCCTCCCTCCTTTCAGTTGCATAAAGCAGCACTATATAAAGTTATTCTGAAGTACAATGTTTCTGGGTCCGTCTATAAACCTAGCTGAATTTCCTGCTGTATGATTTTAATGGCCTATAGGCCAGATATTTTGTATTGTTTTTGTCCGCACTCAAGTGTCGGTTATACCAATTGGCTTTGCACATGCTTATATTATCTATTTTCAATTTTTTTTTGCTTCCACCCTACAAGTACTGAATGGTACTTATTGCTGCAAGTGGCAGGTAAAATGTTAAAATATGCTAGCCGCTCCACGGATTAGCATGGGTAATATGCCCATTTTATGGGTGTAGCCAAAGTTTGTAGAGCACAACACTACAACAAAATGTTGGCTTAATACAGTGATCTTTTGTGTATTGGTTAGCTGATTTGACGCCTATTGCCTTACCCCAGGGCAGTTGTAATGTCAACTAAACTGTTAGTTTTGTCACTGTTTCAATCAGTGGTCACTTGGACGTGTCCTACTTTAATATAACTGCATACATTTTTTTTTTTTTTTTTTTTTTCAGCTGCTGCTATTTCTAAAGGGTTTTACAGAGTCTGAGCGAAACAAGCTGGCCATGCTGACTGGCATTTTGTTGGCCAATGGTAACCTTTCTGCATCAATTCTCAACAGCCTTTATAATGAGAACTTGGTCAAGGAAGGTAAGAAGTTTTGTGATGCTGTTATATTTGGCAGATTAATAATGAGAACATGTCTCTAATGTGGTATTAAAATCTGTTGTTTGAATGCTGTGCGTAGTTTTCCTAGTCTCACTTCCCTATCAGACTTTGAACATGGCCTGCTTCAGTTTTGTCGCCTGTTTCATGCCTATCTTTTGGGCTCAGTTCTAGCATGCATATGGCTCCTTGCAGCAGTAGTAAAACTGAGTGCTGTCTGATTCCTGCTTATGGCACCACTGCCTTCCAACTTTGGCGATAGCCAGAGTTGTCTATATTCTGAGAATCTGGTTATGGCCTGCTGTAGAATCCTGGTTTTCTAATTAGTCACTACCAAATTCCAGCTACTGTGATCAAATAGCATGAACTGGGTAAAATGCCTGAATTCATATGGGCTCATTTCTTCCTTGTGGACTTTTCCTGTATTTATTCCCTTGGTGATGAAAAGGATTGTAATTGAGGGATAACTTTGTCTTTTGACTGTCAAATTCCTGCTTTTTGACCAGAGCAAGTATGGGAGCTGATGAGCACTTTCAGCTTTCAAGACCTCAACCCACTAATCTTACTATCCTGTTTTGTGAAGTCCAAGCCAAAGTCAGTTGCTAAAATACATGAGCTAATTTAAACTAAAGACTTGATTTGAAGATGAGGCAGCACATTAAACAGAAGTTGAGGTTTCAAATCGTACACAAGCAGACTTGCCCCACCGGCTCGTCCCTTTTCTCTTGCCAAAGTGTGCTGGGTAAATGCTTGATTTGTTTAGTGTCTTTTTTTTTCTGTGTGAATATCTCCACCCGATGGATGTGGCCCTAGGAACCTTGATGCAGAGATGGGTCTGTATATCGGAAGTTTAATATTTGCACCTATCTTGCATGGTATGCACAGATCTCTCCAGTCTGCCAAAAAGAAAAATTGGGGCTTGTAGTCACATTTGCACGTCTTTTGTCACATACATAGTATCCATGTCTGCAGCAGGGGGGACTATTAGATTACTGGGTAAACATCTCGTTAGAACTGGGATGCAAGTCCAGCTGAGGTGTTTTTTTGCAATGTTAGCAATAAGACATGACATCACTTTATTTAGTCAGAGTAAAGGCAATTTATTTTTTTTCACATTTGATAGCTGAATAGAGTGAAACTAATTATATCCTGGTAGGCTGTTACAACTGGATAACATGCATTGGCAATGCCTGTAGGTCTTACATTTGCGTGAGTTAGAGATATTGTCAATGTCTTTTACCCTCGTGTTGTGGAATTGTGGGTAGGATTGAAATTGTTTGGGGTGGTGTGGTTTTGGAATGAGGCGGTGGGGCAGATTGTTTTGGTGGGGGCAGATTAGGGTGTACTGCACGATGTGTTAAAGCATTTCAGAAATTACATATAAAGAAACGGTGTCGCTTGGTAATACAATAATCCTCTTGAGAACATGAGTGCACAGTGAGAAAAACAGCAAAATAAGAATTGACCATAGGATTTTTTTTTTTTTAAAGTTGTCCTGCTGGGCATGTGTTTGCCAGTCACACGCCTTCTGTTTGCAGGGCACTAAAAGTTAAAAAGAACAAAATAATGCATCAAACACGTGGGGAGCAGCGGACGGGCACTGATTAAGTTGAATCAATCAGTACTTTGTCCCTGCTCCAGAGAGGAATGGAAATGATGTTAGGCTTGCCTTGACGAATTACGAGGCTGTAAAGAAGAGTGCCACGCAAGCCAACAAATGGTAAGCAATGGGTGGGCTCCAAGTCCTTTCTGTTAATGTCTTGCAAGAGAGACTTGTGTGCTAGCGCATTCTCTTGCTGGCTCCACCCTAAAAAAACGGTTACCGATTCCTGCATTCAAAATTGTTTTAAGAAATGGACCATTTCAAAATGAACATGGTGGAAGATGTCCTGAATTTAGAAAAAGAAACTTGGTTATACTCAAACCAATTGATTGGAAGTTGGAACCATACATTAGGCTTGCATGCCTATGCCACCAACACCCTGCCTAACCTATGGTTAAATGTTAAGCCTGTAGGTTGTGACCAGATAAACATATAATAAGTACTACGTTTGCCATATGTGGAGTTCCAGGAACAGTGATAGTTGGGCAATTGGTACATAATTCAGAGGAATGCCGTATGCTCTCGTGCTAGTGATTTGGTGTTTTAGGAAAGTGTAGCTACATTTTGTGCCAGGGGGGAGTTTGAAAATTATGATCAGGCTTGTTTTGTTGTGTTTCTTCAAATTAAGGAGTTGTAGCTTTGTATCGCACATTCAAACCAAAGGGCAGGAGAATGTGTGAAGTTGGTTGAAGCATTCAGGTGGTGCTGGTGAGTAGTTTAGACTGGCAAAAAGTGTCCGAGCTAGTGTGTGTATGTATGCTGATAATTTACATGACCGTAGAGAGGATGCCTTTTTGGGTTATGTGAGCAAGCGTGCTGGGTACAGATTGGCACAAATGCGGTTTGGATAGACTAGGAAATATGGAGTAATTTTCCAGTGTAGACTAGAGACAGGTGAGCAACATTAAAACAAATTGCATTTTGGTCGTACATGAGGTGCTGCGGAGGTAGATTTGAAGATTGAGGACCCTGTGAAAGTCCAACATCAAGGGTGGTCGTGTATGGAGCTAAAGTGTATTTGGAAGCTTTAAAAACTGTTAAATAAGAAGGTGGGTTTACATGAAACATAGGGAACATGGCCAAATGAATGTTATTTATTGGTGAACCAGTGTTTTTTTGAGACTTGCTGTTGATAGTGTGTGATGTGAACCGAAGGGTTATCTGTGTATGTTAAAGTGTTATGAAGGAGCTGTCTCGGCTCCTGATGCTGCTATTCCTGTATGAGGTGTGGGAGTGTACCTAATACATCCTTAATTAGACTTCTAAACTTTCAGAGTAACTTGAAGATCTTTCATTCACAATTGCCCTAAGGCAGATTTATACCAATGTGATGCACTTTGCAAAGATCTCTACTAAATTAAAATGTAATAGATTTTGGTTGTGCACATTGTGGTCTCTGCAGCACATGGGATGTTTTGAGTAGGGCTTCCAGGTTTATGGTATTGTTTTGACATTTACGTCTCTATTTATCCATATTTATTTTGTCAACTTTCTGTATTTAAATATTTATGGGGGGGGGGAAGCTGAAACTGGTATTTCCACATTTGTTTGTCCAATAGACATGCAGTCATGCTTCAATGCCTGTCTGGTTTCAGTGATGTGAACACCTGCGGAAGATAAATCAATGCACTTGTATGAAAATATACACGTTAGAATCCGCCTTGTGCATATCTCCTGCTGTTTAAGCCTGTACACTAAAATTTCTTTCTTTAACCCCCTTACCTATCAATCCACACAGTTATTGGCTTGGCAGTCATGGCAAAGTGTATTTAGAATCACTCAAATCACCCAATTTCTGTTATCCACATTTAAAAATGGTTTTCTGTCTGTATTTATCTGTAAAAATCAGCTGAAGTCTGAAAACGGGGAGCCTTATTTATGAGCAACAACCATATGATTGTACTGATATTTCCAGTGTTGGAAAACTGACTTGGTCTTGGTTCTTGCTGTCACATATTGGTGCTTCCATCACTTATAAAAGTGAGACCATATGGAGCTGGGTGGATCAGGTGACAAATAGGAAAAAAGGTTGAAAAACCTTTAGAGCAGGGGTCTCCAACCTTTTTCTGTACTGAGAGCAACTTATGTTCAATGAAACTCATTAAGAGCTACTAATTAGTGTTGTACAATTAAAAAAATTTTTGTACTTCAGCCAAGCAAAAGCTTTCTAATTTAAGAAGCTTGGATGTCCACAGGTGAGCTATGAGGTAGCTGGAGAGCTACAGTAGCTACTGGTTGGAGACCCCTTCTTTAGAGGTAAAAAAAACAGTAGCTTACTCTGTAGAAAAATTGGTGCGTGCATTAGCTTTCTTTTTTTTTTTTTTTTTTGAGGGTGTGATCTTCTTGGCTTACATATGGCACAATAGTTTCTTGATATTTTGTAAACCTGCACCATTAGCCAGACACAAACAAAATGCATAACAAGCAAATTTGACTTTGCACTCGTGCTTGTATTCCAATTGCTCTGAATCACTACTTTTTGATTTTCAAAATAAAGTGCCAAATCCACAAACTTTTGCCCTTGTTTCTAGTTAGTCAGGTGGAGCAGCTGATATCTTCTCACTCCCTTCACCCCTCTTGCTAGAACGGGGTATGAAGGCCATAAACGCAGGCAGGAGTCTGGTTTGATCTCCTGTAATCGCAAGAAGTGCTTGCATGTATGCTCAAATGTTGTAAATTCTAAAAATGTATTATCTCAATGGCTGAATTTCCAAAGGGCACCTCAAGAGAAAAATATTAATTTGGCTATTCCAGCCCCTAACCACATATTGAAGATTGGTCTGTCTATTGCCCAGCTGTAAATCCTCAGTGGCACGTTAAATCACGCCATGAACGGACCAATCCTAAAGAAAATGTAATTGTAAAAGACATTATTGGACTTAAGATCCCTTCAATGCCCAAAGGTTTAGGACAAATCCTGCTGGGATACACCATGGAAGTTGACAATTGAGAAGAAAGTGGGACAAGCAGGCACTAATATCCACTTAGAAGCAACATTTAAAAACATTTTTTATTTAAAGGACACTGACAAAAGCCAGTCTAAAGCTGGAGGCATGCTGTAAGCCCAGAGTGAATACCACACGTCTCGAGACGGCACATGCACTGCCAAGGCTCACCCTAAAAATGAGCATATAGGGGTTAAAGTGACCTTGGCTGTATTCAGTGTATTGCTCCAAATATAAACACGTTTAGGCATACTTAAAACAAGTTCACTTTCAGTAACCTTTTCCCTGGATATTTCCTCTGTTCAGCTATGATTGGACTTCACCAAAGTCATCTCGCAGGTAGCAACGTACAAATCTGGGTTCTCACTGACGAATGTCTGACCTTGGCCAACTAATTGTGGTGAGCAAGCTGGATGGAAAAATTGAGCACTCAGTTTGTCATCTGCTAGAGATGTACTCATGCTTTCCAGCCTAGATGGGTTGGATGCAAATGCACTCAGATAATCTTGGAACCATTGATGGGCTGCTTAAAGTGACCATGGTGTGGAAGGTGCATGTTGCCTGCAGACCATATGTTGACTAAGCTGATCACCAGTCTGAAGTACAGGTAACCAACACAGTTGCCCTTCTCAAAGCAAGTCTTACTTTGATGTGCCATCTTTGGCTTGATGCTAATGTGATACACATTTGTCCACAATTGCAGCTTTCCAATAGTCATAGTTGTCTGCGTTATTCTGTGTAGGTGTTTCTGCAGCCTTTGCAGTCAAACTGTTCAAATCATGGATAAACGAAAAAGACATAAACGCAGTGGCTGGAAGTCTTCGTAAAGTTGGAATGGACAATAGACTTATGGTAAGCTTAAGTTGCTGCTTTTTAATTGCCTTATGTTGAGTTTCTTGGTTGCATTCAACATCTACCCACAAATGTCGAAGTATTGAGTAATTGGAATTTGCATTTGTCTAACTGTTTACATTTAGTTTCCGTAAGCAATGTTAACTTTCCTTCTAGGATCAGTTGTTCCGTGGGCTAAAACTAAGTTTTGTCGTTTGGAGACTTGATGGTGGCTGTCTTCTATTTCCATGCAATGTGTTGTCATTTCGCCAATCGTCTTTAGTTGGCAATTTTTTGTTTTTCATATTGGCACTGAGCCATAACAATTTCTTCTTTGCACATTGACCTCCTTTTCTAAATCGCTTCTGCCTAACTTGCAAGCTTTCTCATTCCTTTCAGGAACTTTTTCCTGCTAATAAACAAAGCGTGGAACACTTCACAAAATATTTTACTGATGCTGGATTAAAAGAGCTTTCGGAGTATGTACGGAACCAGCAAACAATTGGAGCTCGCAAAGAGCTTCAGAAGGAACTTGCAGAGATGATGTCTCATGGAGAACCTCTTAAGGACGTAAGTGCATTTTGTTCAGAATGGGTTTCAGTATGTAATGTATTATAGGTAGTGTCCTACGAGAACAAATCTACTGTGTAATTGCCGATTGTATCTGGTTTGCTACTTTGGATAATGTGGGTTTTAAAAATATTTTTATAGTTATACCAAACTTTAGGACCAATGTTTTACCTGACTGACGGGGCAAGTCTTTTTGTCCCAGGTTGATCGTGGTTCCTTGGGAAACGCCCAAAAGAATATAGGCTCTTTGTTGCATGTTTGTAAAGTATTTCACTCGCAGTATGTGTTCAAGAAAAAGTGGTCAACTTCATTGGTATGTTTTTCTCCCTTATTGGTGCAGAGTACTATGATTCTTAAATAAGAATGGGGGGGGGGGTGGAGATTGGGGGCGGCAGGTGGGATTCACCCTGCAGATTTGACAAACCTGGTTTGGACCAGGTGCCAGTATCTTGAACTGTAAGTGAGTGCTATGTGTAACTGATCTGTCACGCAGTAAGCTGTATTTCACTAAATAGTTGCCCTGATTTTTATTGTCTTAATACAGTTGGAGGTTTACATTCTTCTAAATAAAAGCAGACGTCACATGGTAGCAGAGCTGTGATCTTATTTACTTCTATAAGAGGCCTGTCTTACTCACCATAAAGGTTCATGTAGGCTTTCTATTCCATGAAACTTCAACCCCTTGTAAACTGGCTCACCGAGGCAGCATTCAGGGGGACAGCAGAACCTATAAATGTGAGCTTCATGAGGGAAGAATACTCCCTGGGATTTAATTGCAGGCTCCTTGATTGGATAGGCCATGGAGTAAAAACACACTGGCTGCCTCAGCCTGTAGTTTGTTCAGCCTTTTTTATTACCAAGGTGGTATTGTGCACGAGCACTATGAAAGGCTAAGATACTGAAGCCTGCACTGGAACCACTGCAGGGTTGTCCTGCTCCCTTCATTATAGGCTGCAGTCGCAGAAAGCCCTCTGCCACCTATCTGCCTGTGATTAGGAGCTATCCTACATATGCCAGCTTAATTTTAGTTAAAGTAACCTTCAACATAGCATGCCTAAAACATCAAAGCAGGAGTAACTGGAAATCTGATATGGGCTCGAAGAGGCATAAAGTAAACCAAATGGAGAGCTGTCATTTTTGCTGTATGCTTGTATACCATTTGCTAATCTGTCTTTCCAGGTTTTTGGCAGTAAAAGTAAAGGCAACGTTTCTATGCTTCACTTTTTTCAAATTCTTTTTTTAATATAGATTAGCTTGTATGTCAAGGAAGAGATGAAGAAAAACAACATCTCTGAACAGACTGTAATAGGTATCATGTGGTCCAGTGTTATGAGCCTTGTTGAATGGAACAAAAAGGAGGAGCTGGTAACGGAGCAAGCCATCAAGCACTTGAAGGTATATTCTTATTGTTACTGTCTAATTGATTACTGTTACTACTCAATTTCTTTTACTGAACTTCTAAAGTATAAATGTTTTTCCTACTATTTATCATGAAGTGTGTACAGTTGGTTGAGTCACAGCAGCAAGTTAATCTGTGATGCAGTAACATTTGAACATAGCGTGGTTTAGGAAGGGATGAACATCCCAAACTAATTTCTTTTAACCCCTTACCCTATGACCCTCTTTAATGGACATTTCTGATCTGGATAGATAGCGGTCTGAGATGGGGCTGTGGCTTCGACCTAATCTGCAGCCCTCCTGCTCGGAGTATACGGTTAAGTCACCTGAATCAGTGAGGGTGCAGTGCACTTAAGCCAATCTTAGATTGGCCCCTATTTGCAGGCAGTCTGACTGGCTACTATGCAGTGAATCGGAGTAGCTGGCATGTGGTGCCTAACTTGGGCTTCTCATGCGATGTGGAATAGAATGTTGCTTTTTGTCCTCCGAAATCTGATTTGTTGCCTAAAAGGTCATGTGTGGCTTGTTGTACTTTTATATTTACACATTGTTTTGATGTGGTCGGTGACCCTTTGCAACGTTTCTAGCAATACAGCCCTCTCCTTGCTGCCTTTACTACTCAAGGTCAGTCCGAGCTGACTCTGCTGCTGAAGATTCAGGAGTACTGTTATGACAACATTCACTTCATGAAGTCCTTCCAGAAAATCGTGGTGCTTTTTTATAAAGGTATGTGGGGTTTTCCTCTCCCTTTTGCCCCGGTTTGAACTGCTAAACATTTTGTGCTTTTTGGTATCTATCTTTGTTTCAAATGTTTGGAAACATTGCCTCTTCCCGAATGCTCATTTTAGGGGGGGGGAGATATAAATGCATCCCTGCTGCATTCCTTTGTCTTATCTCCCTGACCTCGCATAAGGCACTCGGTTTTTTTTTTTTTCCTTTTCTTGCGGGGAGGTGAATGGGCAGTTTTTGTAACCTGGTGATGCCAAACGTCTTACTATGACAATTATCAGTTGCCAACAAGGACTCGTCAAAACAGACTCCTAGGACAGTTTACATACCTTGGGTACCAAGAATGCACAAATGCAGTATTGAGGAGGCTACCGGTTGCTTTGTTTGCAGTATGAGGGAAGACAATGTTTCCAATACGCTGTTACTGAATGGCCAGTTGTCTTTTCCCAGAAGACTGTGCCATACCTGTTTTCCCATTCAGATTTCACATTGTCAGAATGGAAGCAAATACTTAAAATATCTGATTTCGATTTATTAAATTTTAGATATCTGAATTGTAAATCTCAGCTGAAAACGTTAACTTTTTAGACTGTTCTTGTGGAAAGCCAAGAGCAGTAACACGGCTAAACATAGTTTAAAAACTTATCTTGAATGTGTTATATACATTAAAGCAAGCTTAGTTAATGTCAAGCTTCTAGGATCACACTGATGCCGTGATGTTGTAGTTGCCAACTAACAAGTTGGCTGATAATGGAGCTGCACAACCACCTTCCTCAAGCTAATGCCATTCCATTTGACCTAATTCTTGACTTAACTTTCAGCTGAAGTTCTGAGCGAGGAGCCCATCTTGAAATGGTATAAAGACGCACATCTTGCTAAGGGGAAAAGCGTCTTTCTGGAACAAATGAAAAAATTTGTAGAATGGCTGAAGAATGCTGAAGAAGGTAAGCTTTCTGTGTCCAATGACCTACCCAGACTAGTCTGAACTTGACGCAAGAAAATGATATTTTGATTGAAGGCCATTTATTTTGCATTTTGTTAAAGGGGAAGTTGGCCATATCTAGGCTGTAGTGTTTTATTTTCATTTTATTTAAACTGTCACCACTTTAGGTTCTGACATTTTTGTTGAATAAAAGGGGGTTTGGCATCCGTATGGTGCATTAATTGAGACTGCAGGTAATCCAGCTGTGGTCATTCCCTTGCAAAGTATTTTTAAAAGTATGGTAGGAAAAATAGTGCTTCAAATTGAATTACAAAATGGTTCAGGCATTTTAACAAGGAGTGTTTCTGGTTGTAAAGTTTTTGGAAACTCCTTCCCCTAAATGGTTACTACAGAATGTCTTTAGTAGTGCAATTTAATGTGATCCTTTAAACATTGCATTACCAGTTTACCCCTTGCAGTAGTGATAAATTCGTAGTCCGATCTAAATTTCTCATTGGATTTGTTTTCCACAGATTAATATGGCCTTGTCTTTGAATAGGTCTGACACACTGCAGTATACTGTATGGTTTCTTCTGTCAGTCTTATCTTGCAGTATTGGCAAGGCAAAAGATGGAAGTGACAAGTGTTAAACCTATTTCACTGATTATTTTAATACTGCTAATTTATGTTTATTTCTATCCAACAGAATCAGAGTCTGAAACCGAAGAGGGTGATTGAGTTGTCAAACCATGTCCCCAGTAAGCAAACACAGGAGCTGTAGATAAAACTGTTGCATCTCGTCTCATTATGTGTCCTGGTTTTTACATCCTACCTCCTGTATCAAGCATGATATAAGGGCTTTCATGGCAAATTTTTATTTTAATTGTTTCTGTGGTGAAGTAATGTCGGTTTAGTTTTAAAACCATGTTTTAAGTAGCAGCAGGATGACCAGATTTGAATCAGATGTTACATTATTCCCTTCAGTTATATTCTACCTCCTGTATTTTCTACTGTAATAATGTAATTTAAGGCCTTTCAAAAAGAGCAATTCATTTTACCCCCCCCAGGTTTTCTACATAAATAAAGTTTACAAGTACTTATGATTTGGCAAATTTGTTATGGACAAACTATTTGCAAATTAAATGGCGATAATCCAAAATTAAAAAAGTGACTTTTTATATTAAGTGTGCAATGTCAAATTTACTTTGTTTAGATGCTATTTGAGTATTTTTGTGCTTGCCTGATCGGAATACTTAATGCTCTGATTTACAAAAGTGTTCACTTGCGCTGTTGGACTCTATCCTAGTACAAAAGATCCTTTTGATAATTGTGAGTATCTTTCCCATGCAGCAGTAATCCAAGGAGATGCCATTTGGTTACTGTAATCATTAACAGAGTAGCACGTCTACATAAATTCATGTGGACCTTTGGGAGCACAAACTCCTATTTTGCTGTTAATTGGACTCTTCCCTCATGTGGAGTGTTACTCCACCATCATGGTCTCGCCATGGAGTATTTTCTTAATACACTTAATACATGTATTAAATTGTGATGGATTTGCAGCCCAACCCATTTAGTACTACAAATGCACAATCATTATTTTGAAAACTGGAGTTGTTGCCTACAGCTGTAAAAAAAAAAACAGTTTGACAATGTTTTCTGGAAGACCTAATTATGTTATTTACAATAGTTTTTGGCCAGTTTTTTCTTTTCACTTGTATTAAACTTTTTGCTTTTAGTTATTTAAACTTTGATCCTGCACTTAAATCGTATCCATGTACAGCCTATGCCTTGTATCCTCTATTGGTAACATAATGGGTATAGACTTGGTGGTAGAACTGTGACACTCAATTTAGTGATTTGGATGTGCACCCACAGAGAAAGTGACCAGCAAAGATTGGCATTTCGGTGATGGGAGACAAACCAAGCTCCTTAATACAGGAGACGTGAAAAACCTACATCTGCATTTCTACTTTAATCCTGAAAGCCAGCTGGACCTTAATGTCACTTGTTAAGACATAGGAATTAAGCCACTGAAATAGTCCGCAGTGGCAACAGATAAATATCTTTAGTCTGGCTCTTAAGGCTCCTAACATCTATCTAGTTTAAAATTGGAAACACAAGGTGCATGTCACATTGCACTAATGTAATCCAAACTGATTTTTCTACCCATGCATCTGCCTGGAAATTCAAGCAAAACTAGATATGTAAATTTTCAAACCTGGAACATGTGCTCACCGTGTGGGGAACAAATATCTGCCTGAGATTTGCATTGTCTCTTTGGGTTCAACTTGGTGGTAGCTGTGGAAGTGTGAAGCTATGGAGCTCAGAACAGCTCAAACTGTTATGTGCAAACATTTGTATTGGTTGCAGTCGTTGTAAATGATCGCTGTTACTTGGTGACATTAGTTACGTCTTAAGAGTTAGTGTTGCACATATACAAGTTAAACATGTGATAAACCTGTGCCTTGTATCACAAGAGCAACATTTTTCTGCTGATCACAGCCTCTAGCCATACCAACCCTGATTAGGTTTTCCTTTCTGTTTGTGTCGAGCCGCATTCCCTGCTCACTTGAAATTTCTGCTCTTTAGGGTGTGGACTTCTGGCGGATGAGGAATGGATAGTGCTGCAGTGTTTCCCCGCTGTCACTTGGGGATGAAGGGTAGCTGGGGGGGGGGGGGCAGGGGTGGGTCAAAGAGGAAAGCTGGGCCACTGTACTGGCCATGGTGATGCTGATGTCCCTCGTCTGGTCTTGGAAGGGTGGGTGTCCGGACAGGACACTTAACAAAACTTGGCTGCTGCAAGGGCGCTGGTACCCAGAGTATTGGTGCTGGGGTGCTCCTGGAGGGTCTAGTGGCTCAAAACTCGCTGGGGAGACGGAGCTGACCTCGTGGAGCCACTAAGTCCTCCTGGGGTGCTGCTTCCTAGGTGGAGCCAGTGGTGGTCAGAACGGTGTACCAGGCTGATGCAACTGGTGACTGCAGGGAAGTGGCTCCTCCACTTCAAGGGAGATGCTGACTGGTTGTTGAAGTGCTGACCGCCCTCTAAAGCTTTAGGAGGGTGCTCAGCTGTTGGAAGGGTTGGGTCTTTACAGTTGTCGGGACAGCAGCAGGCAGGGTTTGCTGCCAATTCCGTGGCTGGTCCAGTTCCTATGTTTTCAGCTCTTCTGGTATTTCTTCTGTTCCCAGTAGACCAATCTGAATTCCTGGTGTCTGAGTGCCACCTAAATGATCAGCTTAGGGGTGTTAAGGGGAGTGTAAGGTAGTCCCCCAATGGGCTACCTACTCCTGGGATGCCTACACCCCCTAAATCTCCACTTCCTGTGGAGAGTGGGCATAACCCTGACCCAGAGTTCCTAGTTACACTAAACAAGATGGTGGAACCCTTCTTTCGTTGCTCACTTCAGGTAGCCCACCTTTGGGGTGTGACTAGCCCGAGTGTGCACTCCTGACGAGAATTTTCCTGCCTGTCCCGGTGCCAGATGGGCCTCAGGGCAGGGGGTGGCATCTCCCAGGTCTGGGGGAAGCCAGGGTCGCATATCAAAGGCGGTAGATGCTTTGAAGCATCTGTACTTGGCATGCTAAAACACTAGCCATCCTGCTGGAGGACGTGTGAACACCCTCTGGAGCAGGCCTGTTTTCTGAACAAGTGCAGCTCTTGCCTGCAAAAAAAAAAAAAAGGGGGGGGCCCCCCCCCAAACTTGTCTGTGGTGGCAGGCTGGAAAATACCAGTCAGCCAGCCAGCACACTAAGACTGGTTGAATTCAGGGGGCACCTCAGGACAAATGCAATACTGGCATCAGTATGGATTTGACAAGACATGGTGTTTGATACCAAACGCCATTATGTTCAGTGAAGCCATCTAGCTGGATACCTCTTAATGACCAGTGCCCAGTACATTTACTTAAGATGAATTCCTGAACACTTGTAATGTGGCAATGCAATCAGACATCAAAGGGGCATGTCTACCTATGCAGATATGTCCTCACATAATATAATGCACCCTGTCGCTGTAGGGATGACTTGCATATAGTATATGCAGTGGGTATGGCACACGGAGTGCACCAAGTGTTTTCAATGTGGCTTGTACCATTTCAAGCAACCTGCGACGGCAGTCTGCGTGCAATTTGTATGTGGGTCCCTTGGGGTGGCATAATACGTGCAGCAGCCCTTGGGGACCCTCTAGTACCAATGCCCTTGGTACCAGGAGTATCACTTACTAGTGATTTGCTGGGGTGCTAAAGGCCTTGCCAATTGTGGTGCAATTAGACAACTTGTTTTAAGGGGTAGAGCACCGACACTTAGCAGTGACCAAGTGCACTTTCAGTCCACGCATCAGTCCCAGAGCAAAAAGTGGGGGGTGACCATGTCAAAAGGAGGCACTTTCCAACAATTGGAAAAATGTTAGTTAGGGTGCTTCCAATTGGGCTTCTTGCTGCCCAGTTTTACAGAGTCTTCCTATATTGTAGGCTGTTATTTCTCATCTGTGGGTATATCTGGTGGGTGAGGGTTTTGTATACCTTTGCTAACTGGCAACCCCATACCACTACTGTGATCCCCAAAATAACCTTTTCGAGACTCTTCCCTACTCCACCCCTCCTTGCATAATCTCATACCTCTTTTTACTATTCCGATCCCCCAAAACAAGCCTTTCTAAACACTCCCTCTGACTCTTCACCTCGCTTTTACTCATCCCAAGCTGCCTCCTGCTATGAGCTCCAACAAAAAAAATTCTAAATCTTTCCCTTCTATCCCCCCTCCACTATCCTTTTCAATCCGAATAACAGACTAACATGTCCACTCTAATTAATTTCATATTTTCATTATACTAATTAACCACTAATCCTTTATGGATTCTGAAGTAGCGTGCTACTCGCTGAAAAAGCGCTCCAACGCCTCGCCTCGTCAGGGGTAGTAAGTGCTAAATAATTGCAATACAGTTGCCTACAGCCAGATGTTTTTACACTTCTCTTACTGACATCTGGCTACATGGGAAAAGGTTCACTTTCTTGTGAATTCTGAAGGTATCGAAGCGCTCTTCATGAGCACCAGTTGCATTACAGACACTCATTCATTGTTGTTGGGCACAGGAGATTAAGTGATTTGCCCAGAATCGCAGGATGTTGAGCATCCCTGCCGAGACTCTAACCCGGTTCCCCATCTTTGAGGTTGACCACCGTAAGGCCACATCCTCTAAACTACCTTGAAAGGTTAAGAGAATTGCTACGATTGCCCCGAATTTGTAGTAAAGATGGACACTAAATAAATTTAAGTCAATTACCAATTATTTGGGTCCTTTAAGAAGTGTTTGTAGCCCACGCTAAAGCCCGAAATGCCAAAACTAGCAACTTTTTACATATCTTGTGCTGGCAAAGGTGCATTTCAAACGCACAGGACACAGCCCAGGTAACAAAGAATGGGTGAGGATGATATGAAGTGAATGCAGAGCAGAAATATTGGAGTTGGTCTGAAAACTGTCTAGCGTTTTTTTTTTCTTCTCTTTCCCCCCCCCCCTTCCCCCCCTTCACCCTTATTCTTGTGGAATCAAATTTCACTTTACGGTGCATTTGTTTGGTTCTCCATAGTCCTGACTATTTTAGAAGTGGTTATGCCCACATTATTGAGTATTGGTCTCCAAACACAGATGGTGCAGATGATCTAGAGCCAGTGCATAATTTGTACAGGTCCTGCACTTGGATGTTTTTTTTTTTTTTTGGGGCCAGGACTTAATTTTTCTATTTTCATACTTTGATGCAGAGAAAGGATCAACCACTGAAATGGAAGATGAGTGATATTTGGGTGGAGGAAGAAATAGGCATGAGGTAGAATGTAAACTAGGAAAGCCTTTTTTTTTTTTTTTCTTTTCTTATTTATTACTGAGCAGAAATGCACATTGAATACCAAGAGAAGCAGGCTAGCAAAACCAGAGATGTAAATTGACAGCATATAGCAAACCTAAAGTGACATAGCTCATAGTTCAGACAGAACAGGTTAGCAGCATACTAAAGTATGTCCAGGCAATATAAGCAAGTCCCTTTTTTCCCCAAAGTAAATGTTTAAGTGCAGCTGTACTAATAATAAACATTTCCATTACAAAAAGAAAACTAAAGAATTGCTGATACATAGTGCTTTGACCGTAATCGATTGACTCTCAAAGATTAATGATTACTTATCAATAACCCTGTAAAGTAGACTAAATCTTAAAAAAAACACGAATATACGAGTTTACAGTTAATAGCAAGGTAAAGTGACAATGCATTATCCTTGTATCTTATCAGTGACAGACGGATACTAACTTGAGATACAAATCGTGTGGATTCTGTTTTCAAAAAGTGCAAAACCTCGCAGAAACTGATACTTTAAAAACTCAATTACTCTATTGAGTATTATCTCTGATTGGTTTCAGTAAGATCCAAATCATGGCATATGGCTGTAAACCTCTCAATCACCCACATGTTTCGCAAATGCCTCTTCAAACTTCATCCTTGATGTTTTTTCTAACCCTGTAAAGTTGGACCCAGTTGTGTTCTCCAATTTGGGGAATCAATGAGCAGGCTATCGTTAGTGCAATAGAGATGAAACTACCCCCACTTATTGATTTGCCCCAAATAACGCTAGAGTTGCTTCCAGAACTATCTTAATCTGTACACCCTGGCTAATAGCCCTTCCCAAAAAGGCTACATTTTCAGACATGTATAAACCGTGTGAAGCCAGTCCCCTGCACCTTGTTGACGACAAACATTGATCCGAAACTTGTCAAACATTTTATGAAGGACTGTAGTACTTCATTCATTGGGACAAAAAGTACGTTCTTTTAATCTTTGCCACTCTCAAAGATTTATATCCAATCTCTGAGATGCCAGTCTCCTTCAGATAATCTATATCGTGTTTTTCCCCCAAGAAACTGGTAACTTGGTCCTGGATCGAATGTTTGTGTAGCAACTTATACCAGTTACCCACAAGCTTACTTTTTATGAGCGTTTGCATACCTGGATGACCTTCTTGACTCATTTCCTGGAAATCAACTATAAAATGGGTTTTCTGTTCACTTTTTATTTTTAACAGTTGCACTGCATCTAATACACCTCTGCCTTCCAAAAATCTTGCCATGATGTCAATGCCCCTTTATAGTGTCTGCATATGGGTAAGCGCCAGACCTTCCTGAGCCTTTTCCAATTGCAAAACAGAGTATTTCACCCTAGGGCCTTTCTTATTACAAACAAAACCTCTCATAAGAGAATCAAGCTCCTGGAAGTAGCTATTACTGAAAGCTATCCAGCCTTGAAAAATAAGACCGTGCATTGGATAAAAATGGATTCAAGTTGGCCTTATGATATAGCCCAGGATATCATTTCGGTAAGAAGAGCTTCATGACTTGCCATCAATCCAAAAGACTGTGAAGGGGACTGTTCTGGTGAATTTTAAATCCCCCCTGTTAGTGGATCTGCTCCTAAGGCGCCTAAGCAGCTTACCATTGGCACCCAGGAAAAATAAAGGCCTTTCTCCTGGGCTACTTCTGTAGACCTTTGCCTTTCACCACAAGATCTAATAGGCTCGTAAATTGCCACTGTGGAATCACTGCCACTCCTGGTCAAACAACCTTTAATGTACTAATTAATAGTCCCCTCAAGCCATTAGCATCCCTGAATGTCCAAGACTGATGGTGACCGCATACAGCACACTCCGATGCAGGTGTTTAAGATCCATTTGTAATAGCCCCCTTGTCTTCAACTGAAAGAAGGGTCATGCTGTGATTGACCAATCCCATCTCCCATTACCACCCATACCCAAAAATCAGGAGGTTTGGGTAGCAGACCCTTTCTACAGTGGACAAAAAACATTCCTTTTGTTGCAAACATTCTCTCCAAAAACAATGCAGGCATCAATTCTAACCTGTTAGCACTGGACTGGATAGACTATATTGATCATTTTGTGATTTCCAAGAGACAGGGGCCATGGACTCTTGTATAAACTGGGCTACACCACATATATCAAAGCTCTACTGTCTGCTTGTGGGAGTCCATCAGGGGGGCCTTATGATTTGGGTAAGAATAGATATAAATCTACATATTGTGATTCTAGACATTGACTCGCTTGATATTTTGGGTCTAAAAATCTCACCAATGTATGTACTTGTATAATGTCTATTGTAGGCCTAGAAGCAGGAGTGCAGAATCATCTACTTTGATTACCCTGCAACACTGTCCACATAACAAATCCTAAAGATCGGATCATTATAGGGGAGACCTTAATATAAACTTTGAACTGATATATGGTTATGATCTGATCCTTGAAGAGGACAAGTGCTGGGGCACACCCTCCCTTGACTCCAAACACCTTGTCCTGAGCTCAGTGGCTGCCATGCAGGTTGTTAGCTTTATATCTAATGGGTAGAGCGCATGTAACGTCAGATCCTTGTCCGATAGACCGTGAGCTCCCACATTTGGAAAAGGCTTTATCTAAACTGGATTACATTCTGAAAAAAAAGCCCAAGTGGGTTTTGTTGGAGGGTTTTAAGATAAACCTTGGGGAGGAGAGTGACCACTAGCCCCCTCAATGCCAAAACTTTGAATTGTTGGTCTAGCATCCCTTGCGCTTCAGTATCCTTAACTTGAACCCCAGTAATGGGGAATAATTAAATGGCCCTCATGCTTGGGGAACCAGGAGACCCTAACTCATGTATAAGATGCTTTTGTGAAGGCCTTATCAGAAGCACCCATCTCAGGTTAAGTCTATAATCCTTATAACAGATATACATATTTAGGGGGGGGGGGGGGCCGTGGCCAGCAGGGGCGCTCTGTCTTCTGTCCCTGTAATCCGCAACCAATATCCTGTGCGGCGGGGAACTGACGGACCCGGATGGCGAGCACTGATCTCGGGACACCCCCGGGACCCTGAGGAAGCCGCTGCGCGGACTGGAGGGTGTGTGGTCTGAGACGGCGTGAGGAGCGGCTGTATAGCTGTGGCCTGGGGAAGCAGTTTGTGACGCAGAGGATTGGAACCGGCGCGTCTCTGGACCTGACTGGCACTGTGAGTGGTGCCCCGCGGTGCAGCTGCATGTGGCAGCCGGGGGATGCCCCGGAACACTCCCTAATACTGCTGTGTAACTATTGTGGCCGAGAGACTCTTGTGGCTGTGTAGGGAGCTACACAATATGGCGGACAGCTTGCTTTGAGTGGGACGCCGGAGCTGGCCCTGGATTCGCTCGCATTGCCCCCTACAGAGGAGCAGAGTGGGGCGACCTGTAAGGCAACCGCCCCCTCCCCTGGGGACAGGAAGGAAACGGTGTGCAGCCCATCCTGGACATGCAGGTTAGTGCACATTTCGGCAGTGGACTGCAGGCAAAGTACGCAGCTCCCAGATTGTGACTGCCACAGAAGTGGAGAGCTCATGGGCAGCCGCTCATTTCCTTTTGACAATAAGAGCCAAGGCAGACATCCCACAGAGACGGTGAACCAGGGCTGATGTTCGCTGGGAGGTGTACTGTAGACCCAGTCCACGCATACTAGCCCATACAGAGGGAAAAGACTTCCACTGGGGGTCCAGTTGATTGGTGGCCAGCACTTGGACGGCTGGTGCGTGCCAGGGACAGGGGTGTATGACATTTTCGGTGCTCCTGCTGCCGGAGCCACGTCTAGAAGCAGTGGAGCCATCAGAGTGTTGCCGGTGGAAGCCCTTGTGCGACGCACCTAACCAGAGGCACAAGTGCATGGTGAGTCAAGCTGACTCCCCTGGGCCCTGTTGATAGTGCAGGTGGGGGGGGAAAGGCCCTTGACTCCGATCAGGAGGACTGGACGGCGTGGGCCCAGTGTGAGATACGTTGAGGTCTTAAGGAGTGCTGATTAGCGCTGAATTGGGTGCTGCGGCGGAGTGACCCTGTGGGAGGCTCTGGTGGTGTGGACGTCTCCGGGCGAATACGAGACAATGGGACGTACCAGGGGGACCGGGTCGAGGGCCTCCTCACAGGCTGCGGGGACCTGCGATGCTGACCCACCACATTCAATGAAGGAACAAATGGCCCAGGATGACCGTCTGGATACTATGTTGCAAGCCATTGAGCGATCTAGCGCATCCATGGAATCTAAATTGGACAAAGTGGCTCTAGACCTCAACTTACTACACGCGGATCATCGGAAGCTGAAGGACCGGGTCGAAACTGTAGAGCAGGAGATTGCTGAATTGAAGCCCGCCATGGAGTTCCAAGATAAACAGCAGAATGCTCACGAGGCTCGGATCTGGTACCTGGAGGACCGCGTCGAGGATGCAGAAGGGCGCGCCCGGCGGAATAATGTCCGACTGATTGGGCTGCTGGAGGGTGTGGAGGGCCAAGATGCGGTCGCTTTTCTGGAATCCTGGCTCAAGACCATATTGCCTCATACCGAATTCTCCCCCTTCACCATCGAGCGGGCGCATCGTGTCCCAGGTAGGAGGCCTGCCCCCGGTGACAGAGCGCGTCCACTGATCTTCAAGCTCCTACATTTTAGAGATCGGGATATAATCCTTCGAGAGACCAGGAAATTAGATGCTATCCAGTATGAAAATGCCAAGGTGTTCTTTCCGGACTACACAATGAAGGTTCCGTGTCAGCGGGGATCCTTCCTACCGGTGAAGCAACAACTTCGGCAGCTCAATCTCTTCTACTCACTATTTCCGGCCAGGCTCCGTGTCGTCTTGGATGAGAAGTCCAGGTTCTTTGATACACCTCAGGATGTTTGGGACTGGCTGGAGACATCTGGTCTGTATACTGGCCCGAGACCAGCGGGCACTGCTGCTAAGGCATGGACTGGGGAAGTTGGTGACAGAGGCGCTCAGACGCCGGCCGAGACAGAGGTTTCCAGGGCTGACGGCAGTGCCTGGTCTAGATCAAATCCGTAAAGAGCGGCAGGGCGTGGTTCGCATTGCGGAGAAGATGGCAGAAGTAACGTTGCACGAAGACAAAGCAAACACTTCCTATCATTAATCAGGGGGTGGGGACACTTCTGATAAAGCATCTGAGAATGCCGGATGTTACACCCCAGACAGCGGATGGTATCGTATGAAACTGGCTGCTCTGAAAATACATTGCCGAGTGCTGTTTGCTTTGATGGTCTCCTGAGTCCTCTGAGACCTGTGGTATCATGTTGTGGGGTGGGGGTCGGTGAGAGGGTACCTGGGGGTGTTGATGTTATCGTTGATATTTTTCGACTTCTAATTTGGGTTTGTGCTATGGCAACGCCTGCTAATTGCTGTTTGGGTGGTGACTTCAAGACTGTACCCTGCATGGTGTCACAATCCCCTGTTCGCCATAACCTTTCGGAGCCAATGGGGCAGGCTATGTTGCTGTCTGTTGTGTTTGGACGATTCCCTGACGTTTTGGGGGTTGCCCTTATATGGTTTTTTCCTTCCCCGGTTAGTATTTCCCATTTCCTTTCTGTTGCAGGAGCCCGGTGGGGGGGGGGAAACTGAAAGCGTTGTGGTTCACGACAGACTGTTATACAGTGAGGTTGGGGACAGAGGGATCATTAGTCATTGCAGTGTGCTTTTCTTAGCTTTGCCATGGGTCATGTAATAATTACCTGGAATGTCCGGGGCCTCCGCACGCCTTCTCGTAGATATGCGGTGTATTCCTATTTAAAACAGCATAATGTGCATGTAGCGTTATTGCAGGAGACCCACCTGAATGCCATAGAGGTTACCTGATTGCAGCGCAGATGGAGAGGTAACATATATGCCACAGATTATTCCATGTTTGCTAGGGGGACCCTTATCTGGATACGCCCAGGGACACCCTTTGCAGTAGACTAGACTTATGCGGATAAGGAGGGCAGATATGTGTTGGTGAAGGGTAAGTTGGATGGGCATCCTGTATTATTGGGTTGTGTATGCACCGAATGTGGACCAGGGCCAGTTTCTAGGTCAGCTGTCTCTTGTTTTAGGAAGATGGTGTGAAATCCCGTGGCTGCTGGGTGGGGATTACAACCGTGTCTTAGACGTAGGGGTCGATAGATCCTTTCCCCCACTCCGGTCCACGGCCACCAATTCCGTGGCACTGAGTGACTGGGCGCGGGATCTGGTTGACACGTGGAGGCAACATCATCCAGAGGAGAGGATATATTCCTTTTTCTCAGCACCTCATAACTTGCACGTCCGGCTGGACAGGTTCTTTGGGTCCCCCTGCCTCCTGTAGGTTTCAAAATCTGAGTACTGGGGGCGCACGCATTCCGATCACAACCCTCACTGTGTTGTGCTGGCTTGGGAGGGTGGGATCCCAGGTGTCCCCACGTGGAGGCTACAACCGGCCATGCTGGAAGATCCTGTGTTTCGGGAGGCGATTAGCGGGGCGATCGGAGAGTATTTCGAACTCCACACGGGGACTGCCTCCTCTGCATTAGTGGAATGGGAGGCTATGAAAGTCACCCTATGAGGGAAATGCTTGGGGTTGGGCTGCGGGCTGAAACGGGTAGCGTCAGACCTGATTGTGGTGGAAAGACGTTTGCTGCTGTTGGAATCTAAAACTGTGGCAGATGCTGGGGGGTTGGCCAACCTAAAGGAAGCGTGAAGGAAACACGCGGAGCTGCTTGAACGGCAGCGCTGCCTTAACTTTGCAGCGCACTCTGCGTCAATCCATGCTAAAACGGATCGCTCTGGGCCTCTCCTCGCTTGGTTGATTAAGCAGGAGCAACCGGGTGGGCTGATTACGGCTCTTTGCTCTCCAGACTGAGTGCTTCGATTCACACAGTTGGAAATCCTTGGTGAGCTGACGACCCATTTCACGAAGCTGTATAAAGCTGGTGCGCAGCCCTCGGAGGAAACGGTTCAGCAATTCTTAGGGCGACTTCCGTTCCCAGTCCTGACACCTGAACAGCGAACGGACTTGGATGCTCTGCTGACGCTTGACTAGGTGCGAGGAACAATGAGGACTCTGCCTTCCGGCAAGGTCCCTGGTCCTGACGGCCTTCCCCACTAATTTTATAAAGCATATGCGGACCCTTTGAGCTCCCATCTGCTCCGGGTATATACAGAGGCGCTAGAATCTCTTGCCCTTCCTGTCTCAATGACGGAGGCTACGTTGATTGCGCTCCCCAAACCAGGCAAGGACCCTACTTCCATGGGGGCGTATCGTCCTTTGGCACTCTTAAATGGGGATTATAAGATATTAGCGGGCATCCTGGCTAGTAGGTTGGGGCTGCTAGTTCCCCAACTGGTCCACCAGAATGGGTTTGTGCCAGCTCGCAGCACGTTGCTTAACATACGGCAACTGTTTAGGGTGATAAATTGTGCTACTAAGGACTCGCCAACAGCTGGCTGTGTTGTGCTGGACCTGGAGAAGGCCTTTGACACGGTTGAGTGGTCTTTTATGTTTCCGTGCTTCACCGATATGGATTTGGACCCTATATACTAAGTCTTATTGGACTGCTGTACGCGGCCCCTACTGTCCGATTGCGGATGGGTTCTCTTTTCTCCAAGCCTATTTTGATTGGGTGGGGGACTCGTCAGGGATGCCCCCTTCCCCCCCTGATCTTTGCTTTGGTAATCGAACCATTGGCGATAGCACTACGTGCCTCAGCATCAGATTGGGGGATACCCCTTGGAGATGGTATACATGCCGTTTCGCTTTATGCAGACATCCTGCTGTATGTGCGGGATGTCCTAGCGATCCCGCAGGTCATCCCTGCCACGTTGACAACTTTTGCATCCTTGTCTGGGCTAAGGGTGCACTGGGGTAAATCTTGTCTATACCTGTTCAATCCCAATACAGTGGATCCGGGTTGGATAGTGAATGGGATGGTGGTGAAGTGGCAACCAGTGGCGTTCAGATACTTGGGGGTTCGTATCTACCATAACTCACAGGACCTTCTAGATGGTAATATCATACGGGCGGTTACGGCGCTTAAGTCTCAAATTGACTTCTGGAAGACACTTCCCATCAGTGATAGGTAAGGTGGAGTTAATTAAAATGCTAATGTTACCTCATCTTCTTTATTATTTTGCTACCCTACTGCTCCACCTACCCGTTTCCTTCTTCCGATCTCTTGAGAAGATCGCCTGTGATTTTATCTGGATCAACTCGCGATGCCGAGTGGCATTGACTAAGCTCTATCTTCCTCACTCGAAGGGGGGGGGGCTGGCTCTGCCCAACTTTGAGCACTACTACCTGGCGTCTCAAATCTTGTGGGTGGCGAAATGGGTGGAAGAGATTAATTTGTCACTCAGCAGAGCAGGATCCTCCATATTCCCTAGACAGGATCCTTTATTTATTCCATCCCTGTAACAAACCGAATGAACCTCTCCCTTTGTTGCTATCGATAGCATGCACTGCGCCTTACTAGGAATGTACTGCCATACGCACCTGGTGTACCTCTACTGGGGATGCCGACCATGCGGGGACATGTTCGGGGTATGGACCTAGCCCCATGGGTGGCAGCTGGTGTAACCACCTTGGGAGACTTATATGTAGAAGGTTCATTACGGCAGTTTCTCGATCGCGTGAATGATGATGGTGTACCCTGGCCAATTTCTGAACCATGCCTCCTGGACGGCTGCGATGAGACGTTGGTGAGATGTGACGCAGGAACCCCTGACGAATCTCCTAGTGCAATATGTACATGTTATGGGCACAGGATCCCACTTGGTGAAGTGGTTCGCGGACTCGATCAGGGGGACATACTTTGGCAGATTTAATGCCGTTGCGAGTTAAATGGGAGGCAGATCGGGGGAGGCCTTATTCGGAAATGGAATGGTCAATGAAAGCCCCAAGCAGGTTCCCAGAAACGCCAGTTTCAAGTTAATCCAATATTGTGCATAGGGCATATCTCTCCCCAGATAAAATTAATCGGTACTTTAATAGGCAAGACAAGTGCTGCCCGCGCTGTAAGATGGTGGATGCAAATATTTTGCACATGCTCTGGTTCTGCCCCGCTCTGCGGACTTATTGGGAGGGAGTGTTGGATGCGTTGGGTACTTGCACAGATAGGGAGGTGTCGAACATGGGAGTCGTGCATCATTGGTGTTTCCTAGACACAAAAAACACAAAGCCTCCACTAGGTTTCTTGATTTGGGCTTTATTGTGGCTAAACGGTTGATTACTCGTAAGTGGAAGTCCGAGGAGTCCCCTCCGACGAAAGCTTGGCTCCTCTCCATGCTGAACTGGGTGAAGGCGGAAGCGGTCTCCCTGATACGCGAGGATACGCTGGGTTTGCGTAAATTTCCCATCTCCACTGAATGGAATACTATGCTGTGTGCGCTGCAGGGGCTGCTGGTGCCGGAGGCTCCCTTAGATGACCCCCTTCCTGAGGGTTAGTTAGATTGGCTTAAGTAGCCTGTGTCCCGATGTTGTGTTGATATGCTGACTGCAACCTCTGCCCACTTTACTGGACGACCTTTACTCCTGGTAGATAGATTGTGACCCTTGGAGCAGTTGAAAAGACTTTGTTCTGCCGATAGACATTGGTTCTCCTCCCTCCCTGTGGCTCCTACCTCCCTTCCCTCCACCGATAAGTGGGCTTTATTCTTTTGTTGTTGGTGTTTTCATATAAACGTTTGAATCTATGCACTGCTTCATGTGATATGGAGTGAAGCTATACGAAACGTGATTATGTACATGTTGCATAAGTTGCAGTTACTTTGCGCCATAAGGCATTCGTTCAGATTCTTGACGGCGGGAGGATATGGTTTGTTTGACGGGATATGCTGGATGTTATTGCCTATATTATTTATGCTTACGGATGTAACCAAGCAGTTATATCGTTGCTTACCTGTCTGGAATCTGTTTACCTATTGGTTCCGTATGGTGCTTTCTTTGATGCACTGCTTTGTATTCATGTATACAAAACAAAATCTTTAATAAACAGATCAAACAAAAAAAAAGATGTACATATTTAGCTGGCAAAATCCTTGAAATTGATTTTGACCAAACCTCAAATAATGAAAGCCTTGGTCAAAACCCATAGGGAGGAAAGCAACCTTTGGTATTCAAAAGATTGCTGTGAAGCTAAAAAAAAAAGAAAAAAAAGCTCTAGTTAGACGCACTCAAAGGTAAAAAAATTGCAAAAGGTTTGTACACTGGGGGGGGGGGTGCATATAAAAAGACCAGAACCGCACAGCATGTGTGGGAGGACGCCTGCTCAGGGCGACTTGGTAATGGCTGCAAAAGGGGTGGGGCAACAGGCTAGTTTGGAAAATATTTGTGTATTGAGTAGGTCCTCAACCCCACAGATTGTCACTTAAACCTATGGGTCTGGGTAGATTGTTTCACCCAGTTGTATGAAGAGGCCTGTCTATTGCTAGAAGTGCCTCCTTGCCCCTTCAGATTAACACAACCCCCCCCCCCCCAAATATCATCACTAGAGGATACAAGGGTAGCAATTGCCTCTGTTAAACTGGGCAAGGTCCCTGGGCCAGATAAAAGGGGAATTATTGTGTCACAGTTTGGGTCCCCTGCGTTAACTGCCTGACCTATGCAGTCTCATCAGGAGCCTCAATTCCCTGTACATGGAAAGGGGTGGAAATTATTCCCATCTTTAAAAGGGGGGGATTGGGGAATCCTGCTAATTACAGGCCAGTTAGCCTTCTGGATACCCTCCAGAAAGTCTATTCAAGGCAGTTGCTTAATAAATTAAATGACTGGATTGAGGGTACAGAAATTGACCCCTTCTCAAGCCGGGTTTAGTGCCAAAGCCAGTAACCTCGACCAAGTTCTAAGATTACTGCGCATTATCTAGAGATACACCAGACTCAGAAGGTGACATTTACATTGACTTTGTTTATCTCAAAGCAGCCTTCAACCTGGTCCCTAGAAGACTGCTTTGGGAATTCCTAAAGGTCCCAGAAGCTGTCCAACTCATAAACCTCTGCCACAATAACTGCCCAAGTACGATGGGGGTCACCAGGGGCAATTAACAGACAAAGTCCTAATATATAGAGGTGTGAGGCAGGGGTACGTATTGGCCCCCTGCCCTCTTCTCCCTATATGTCAATGACTTAGTGGAGACCCTTTTGCAAGGCAACATGGATGTACCTAAATTGAATGAGTCTAGGGGGGGGGGCCCCAGTACTACCCTTTTCCGTTGATACCATCAAATTTCAGACTCCCATGGGACTGTAGCAGCCTTTGGTGATTTTTAGTACTTTCTGCTCTTCAGAGGACCTGGAGATCAATATTTCAAAAACTAAATTCATGGCAGTTCGACTCAATACATTATTTAAACATACTCTGTCCCTGGGTAATAAAAGTGTTTATAGATTCGAGTACTTGGGTATAATGCTTGATAAGAGGTTATCGTGGTCTCCCCATACAGAGAAGGGTTGTGACCCAGTATCAAGCTGCAACGATTTAGAAGAATTACCAGAGAACATTTTATAGGGCCCTACTCCCAACCCTAGAATTATTCAAACTAAAGGCCTAATCAGCAGCCTTGTATGGGGCTGAAATCTGGGGCCATGCTAGTATAGACCTGTTCACTGCAAGCGAAAATAAGTTTGTTCGCATGTTTCTCCATCTCCTTAAGAGCGCTACATCAACACATGTTTCTTGACCTTGTGTTAAAGAGTGGGGGAATCTCGCTAGATTAAGGCTGCCTCTTATACTAGGTGAGGATCTAGACCACGGAGGAGCTTAGGCCGCACTGAAGGGCACTTTAGGAACTTCTTCCACTGTGCAGATGTTTTGACACCCGGAGGCACATGAAGACCCGGAGGCACATGAAGACCCGAAGGCTATTGAAGGGTGACACATCTATTTACACTGTTTTTACTGTAAGCAAATCTTTTTTCAGTGGGGCTAATAAGGAAAGCGAAGGATCTAAAACTCTAGGCTATAAAGGTGAGACTGCTTAGTTCAAGAAAATGATTGTACTCTCTCCAGCTGTTTCCTATTGTTTTTTTCTGGACATTCCCCATGATGGCTGCAAGTACACTACCATATATAAAATATCTGTTAGCAACAAATCTAACGTAACGATAGAGCAGATCTAACTGAGAAGATCCTCTCAAATATGGTTTTAATCGTATACTCGGAGAACTAATCCGGTGGTTAGTTGCTTAGACATGGAATTGATTGATTTTTTGCACATGTATCTTCATTTTTTTATGACTTTTATAATGGAGCTTTTTTTAATTGAGATTTAAGATTGACTAAAAATGTAATCCTTGTATATTTTATGGAACAAGTTTTATTTCCAAAATAAACATGACTAAATTGATTTTTATAGGCATGTTAGAAAAAAAGAAATAAGGGTAAAATGGGCATCTTGAGAGGTGCAACCCTCCCGATCACTGTTGGGGGAAGAAGAGACTATCTTTCCAGTAACTGTTGCATCTTGCCCAGCATTACTGTTAGAAATTGGGGTCTCTAGTTGTCAGGTTGTTGCCCTGTCCAAGTAAGGACCCTTCTTAGTCGGGGTAAGGGGGCATACACTTCTAAAATAACCCCCTTGGTAGCTTGGCTCAAGCAGTCATGCTTCTCTCAGGCAGTGTGTAAAGCATTTGCACATAAACAGTAATACAGTGAAAACACTACAAAAGGACACCACACCAGTTTTAGAAAAATATCCAATACTTTTATCTGTGCAAACAAGACCAAAAACGATAATAAATCCACCATACAGTTCTTAGAATTATTAATAAGCAAAAATAGGCTTAGAATACAGTTCCTTGAAGTCAATAGCGCCGATCGGGGCCATCGCGGTGGCGTGAACAACAAATCCAAACAGTTCTGGGTGTCGCAGGCTAGCTACGGTGTCGGGAAGACCTGCAAAACAGTACCGTTAGAAATGCAGGGTTTCAGGGACCTCGCGGTGAGCTCTGAAGAGCCGGCGTCTGTTCCGGAGGTCTGTGCAGGAGTCGTCGGGGCCTTGAAGTCACACGTGTTGCAGACTGAACTCTGTGTGGTTGAATTCAGGAGTGCCAGCGGGCTGCGATGCGAAGTGGCATGTGGTGCACTCAGATCGGGTTGCAGGCAGCAGCTCGGTGACGGTCGTTCAGGGGTGTCTGTGAGACCAGGGCTGCAGTGCGGAGCTGGCAGGTCACAGTACAAGCAGTGTCGTTGCTGAAGCGCTGTCGTAGGCTGACGAACCGGAGTCGATTGTGTCGGTAGGCCAAGGCTACGTTGTGGGATGGGGCGGTGCATCATGTAACTTACAAGTGGTGCCCTCAAACCCCGGTGCAAGCAGCGGCGTCTAGGTCAGCGTGGAGTGGTGTCGTCGGGGATACCAGGGCGGTGGTGTGAAGTGCAGTGCGCCCAGGTCACGGTGCAAGCAGTGGCTCGGTGGTGGCGTCGGGTGGCATCAGTGAGACCAGGGTTGCAGTGTGAAGTGCGGTGGTGCCTTCTGGCAGCGGCGTCGGGTTGCTTTTTCTTCTGTTGGAGCACAAAACACAGTTCCCAGTGCTGGTAGCAGATGAACATGATGAAACTTCTTGAACAAGAGGCAAGCTCTACCTCAAGCCCTCGGAGAAACTCAAACAAGGAAGTTGCAGAAAGTCCAGTCCTTTCTCTGCCCAAGACAGAAGCAGCCACTACAGGCCAACACAGCAAAGTGCTAGTTCCTCATCACAGCTTCTACAGCTCCTCTTCTTGGCAGGTTCCTTGATCCAAAAGAATTCTAAAGTCCTAGGGACAGGGCCCCAATATTTATCTCATTTAGATGGAGCTCACATTGTTCAGAGGAGACACTGCCTATTCAGGGTCTAGTGAAAACTTCTCCCGCCACTCTAAATGCAGACCAGGCCTTTTCAGTCCAACCATAAGTTACCCAGGAAATGCAGGACTCTCCTCAATCCCCCCCCCCCTTGTGACTTTCTACAGTGAATGCACATCCTCAGCCTCTGTCACTCCAAAACCAGACAGTCAATACACAAACCAGCAGAGGCACACAGAATGGTTAGGCAAGAAAATACCCACTTTCTAAAAGTGGCATTTTCACACAAGCATTTGCAATGCAATAGGTCTCATTTGCAAGATTTTGAGCTTGTGCTATTGTAAATGGCAATGCCTTTTATTTGTGTTTAAAAAAAAAAAAAAAAAAAAAAACTGCAATAATAAAAGTCATTGTTATTTACAATACCAATAGGTCAAAGTTTTGAAAATGTGAGACTTATTGCAAATACTTGTTATTCACAGGGAGGGTGCGAGGCTGGCCCTGCTGCGGCCTGGACAAAGACACCCTGCCCCCCAGACCACCGGAGCGTGGGTGGTAGCCAGAAACAGCACGAGGGAGCTGTTTTGACGAGTTTGTTTCACGTGCAGCATACGTTTTAATCTAGAGGTAAAGGAGACCATTACAAATCATGCGCTTCGATACGTCCTCAAGGTAATGAATCGGTACATAAATGCAACACTTCCAGAATTTCACGTGGTGAGTGTTGCAGCCAACTAAACGGTGATGCAAAGTCGTCCTACGAAAATGACGGCGTGGCTGTATGACAACTGACAGGAAAAATAATGAAAGTGCGCATGGGTGCTGAAAATTAAAACAAGCGCCCGCCATTATTCGTCAAGGGCAGCGTCCCGCGAGTGGTGTGGGCGGTCTGCCATGTAAAACGAAAAGCGCATGACGCGCTGGCAAAAAAGAAAGTGAAAGCACGTATGGCGTACTGAAAATTAAAACAAGAAGCGCCCGCCATTATTGCTCAAGGGCAGCCTCCTGCGAGTGGTGTGTGCAATCACCATTGTAAAACGGAAAGCCCGGGGGGGGGGGGGGTCAGCATGCTAAAGTCTGCTTTAAAGAGGCAGTGCTGTCATTAAAGAAAATTGTGCTCAGACTAGATAAAGCAGACCGTGTAACAACACGTAAAAAGTCCAGTCCTGATGGGAGGTTACAAATTCAAACAAGGAGGGACTAATAGGCCTATTCATGAATTAAAAGCGACGATTTAAAAAGGACAGTAACAGGAGCCAATTGAAAAGATGGGCGGAGCTTCAAGTCCATACCTGAATACAGCATGCTTTGCAGAGCAGCGCATGCGCTGCCCAGGCTCAACCTAAAAATCATCTTTACTATAAGATGCATTTTTAAATCCTAAGTTCAGGCATGTTAAACTCTATTTCTCCATCTTGTCCCAATGGAAAGTTAGGCTTGTAAGATGTTACAAAGCAACTCCCATGTTAGCCTATGAGACAGATAACCTGACAATAGCGAAAAACAAAATTGGCAGTATTTCACTATCGAGACATGTCACACACCCCAGGACATGTCCTACCTTTCACATTCACTGCACCCTGTTAATGGGGGTACCTTGGGCCTACCCAAGGGGTGCCTTACATGTAAGGGAAGGTTAGGGCCTAGCAAGTGGGGGTACTTGCCAGGTCGACATGGCAGTAAAAACTGAGCGCAGACACTGCAGTGGCAGGTTGAGACACCTTTGAAAGGCTGCATGTGTGGGTGGCCCACTATCAGCATTTGATTCACAGGCCCTGGGCGCACACAGTGCATTATACTAGGAACTTAACAGTAAATCAAATAAGCCAAACATGGAAACACCAATCCATAAACACAATTTACAGTAGGAGCACTTGCACTTTAACACTGAACATCATTCTACTACTCTCTCCAATGCACTACCCTATTTCTCACCCTATACCTCTCAATATATCCTCTACCTCCACTCGCTCACTCATCCCAAACCCCATTCCATTACTATGATCCCCAAAATAACCCTTCCTAGACTCTCCCCTCCTCTACCCCCTTGCATCCTCTCATACCTGTTTTACAATTCAGATCTCCCAAACAGGCCTTTCTAAACCGTCCCTCTCACTCATCCTTTCCACCTCCCCTTTACTCATCCCAAACCTCCTCCTACTGCAATGAACTAAAAAAAATTCTTTCTAGACACTTCCCTCTTCTATCCCTCCACTATTCCTTTTCAATCCAAATAACAGACTAACATGGCCACTGCTCAAATTAATTTCATATTGCCCTATACTAATTCCCCACTAATCCTGTTAGGGTTCCGGAGTAGCATGCTACCTGCCAAAGTGTTTCAACACCTCAAGGGTAGCAAGCACTATATAAATGCAAACCCTTCCCTCTTCTATCCCTCATCTACCCTTTTCAATCCAAATAACAGGCTAACATGTCCACAGATCAAATTAATTTCATATTTCCCTATCTTTATTCACCACAAATTCTTTTTTGGTTCTGAAGTAGTGTAGTACTTGCCGAAAAAGCGATTTGACGCCTTGTCAGGGGTAGTAAGCAATATACAATTACGGTGGATTTGTATGACCAAACCTTAAATCTCACACTGCATAACGATATAAGCTTACCACTTCAAACAACCTCTCTATCAGATTGGTTTGGGGCATGGATATTATCCATGTGAGGAGTAAAGCCATTTCCAATTTCCAACAGTATTGCTGTCAATTCATACATCCCTCATACCACCACTTGTCCAGCTTACATACTGCTATAGATTCAATCAATCAGGTGTTTGTTAAGCGCGACTACTCACCCGTAGGGGTCTCAAGGCGCTGGGGGGGGGGGGGAGGGGAGGGGTTCGCAGGTTCCAGTCCATCAAGGAGGGGGTCTGTCAAAGCCAGGTTTTGAGGTTTCTTGCGAAGATGGGGAGCGATGTCTGTCTGAGGTGGAGCGGAAGGTCGTTCCAGGCTCTGGCCGCGAGGAAGGAGCGGCCTCCCGATCTGGTCTTTCTGGTGCGGGGGACCACGGCGTAGGAGAGCTGGGCTGATCGTAGGGTCCTTTGGGGTGCGTGGAATTTGAGTCGGCTGGTCAGGTATGCTGGTCCGGTGTCGTGGAGGGCCTTGTGGGTGAGCATCTTGAAGGTGACTCTAGCTTCGATGGGGAGCCAGTGGAGTGTGCGCAGGTGCTGGGAGATGTGGCAGTGTCTTGGCAGGTTGAGGACCAGTCTTGCGGCGGCGTTCTGGATGTTCTGTAGCTTGCAGGTGAGGTTTTTGTTTATTCCGGCAGAGTGCGTTGCCGTAGTCGAGTCTGCTGGTGACCAGGGCGTGAGTGACTGTCTTTCTGTGTTCGAGGGGGATCCATTTGAAGGTCTTACGTAGGAGGCGGAGGGTGTGGAAGCGGGAGGACGAGACGGAGTTGATCTGGCGGTCCATTTTGAGCTCGGAGTCCAGGATGATTCCCAGGTTGCGTGCGTGGTCCGTGGGGGGTGGGGGGCCACCAGGTGTCGTTCCAGGCGTCGGGGTTTGGGCCCATGATGAGTACTTCCGTTTTGTTGGTGTTTAGTTGTAGGCAGCTGTCTTTCATCCATTTGGCGACGGCTTCCATGCCTTCTCGAAAGTTGTGTCTGGCGCTGTTGGGTTCGTTGGATAGGGAGAGGATGAGTTGGGTGTCGTCTGCGTATGACACAATGTTGAGTCCGTAGGTTCTGACGATGGGGGCTAGCGGAGCCATGTAGATGTTGAAGAGCGTAGGGCTCGTAGAGTCATCTGCCAACTGAAAGTCACCCATCACTTGCCTGCCAACTCGACTCAAAAGTATACAAAAAGTGGTGGATGAAATAATCTCGGCCACTGGTGATTACTCTGGACTGCATCCCAGACCACTGTTATTTTGCATACCATACCACCTTAGTTTGAACCCAGTCATTTGCAAATCAGTCAAACCCACGACTGATTTCACCTTGGGGCTCATCAGGCAGGTATAGCTTGGCTCCAGTGACACTGTGTGCATGGGACCCACGTCTGGGCATGCCCGTCCCACTTTGGCGACTCACAAGTATACAAAAAGGATGGATGGAAGGAAGGCTTGAATAGTTCCCATCCACTGGTAATTACTGTTGAGCACATCCCAGTCCATCTTTCTTTTGTACCTCGGTTTGCCACAGGCACAAAATACCCCAACATTTTTATATCAGCCACACTGCTTCTCAGTCGTCCAGCAAACACTGCTACTCTAGAACACTACCAGAGGGCTGTCATCTAAGCCCGTTAAACTCCTTATTAGAAACCTAGTGAACCATATGTGCACAAGTGTCCATCCTTGTCTCTTATGCAAACCAAGATGCTTGCCTAGCAAGGTACAATCTAAGCTTTGAAAATATTGCAAACAAATTAGGACCTTAAGCTCTACCACAACTTTCTTTTTAAGACTTCTTCAAAAATGTCTCTGCTTGGTACAAAGTAAAATAATGTAGTTCTGGTCTCATTTCCTGTCTGGTAAGCACTTGGTGCCTTTAAGGGTAGGGTTTTTTCTGTGATAGGCATATATGTAACGTGTTGCCCGACCAAGGAAAGTGCTTGCAGGCACTGCTTCAACTGAAATGAGGTTGCTGTTTTTAGACCTTTCAAAGGAGCGAAATTTCTCTTGTTAGTTTATTTGCATAGGCAGCATATGCATTATATGTAGTCAGTTGCATTGTACTGCCAGCTTATACTGGATATGTGGAATCTGCTCGTTCTTGTCTCTACCAATGTGCAAAGAATTAGGCTTTTGTACTTTAGACATTTCTCAAGAGGCTGTTACTGGTCATGTATTGTGGTAAGATGTCTGCCCCTTCGGTCATAGGACTTAGTCAAGCAGTTTTTCATAGCAAAGTAATGAACACCTCGTAACCAGTAACCTTATACCTCGTCCCTCCCATCTTCAAGTTGCTACTACCAGGACATCCACCAGTAGCCCCCAACCTCCCAGCACCTGACCACCTACTGACCTTCTTTCCTATGTTGAATTCACTCAGCCTACCACGGCTCCCTCCTCAGAGGTATCAATCATTATCTACCCCCGGACATACTACCCACACTTTATACCCCCCCCCCATTGAGGATAAGTTGACAGACCTCATGAATGAACTTCAGTTAATAAAAGAGGATCTTCAGTACCTACTACACCTCTCCACAAAGATGGAGAATCATTGGAACCTCTTCATGTGCTCTAAAACTAACCAACCTTGCCATCCAACAATGGCTAAACACCACCTGAGGAAAAATTCTCCTGTGGAAAGCATAGTAAATCTGCACTGGAAATCAAGGCCTCATCCTAATCACCACTCCAGGCCCTTTAGGGATTATTGATCATCTGTCAGATGCTGACATTAATGCTCTTCTACTTTCTTTCAACGACGCTCATAACAATTCTTCACTTGCACCATTCTATATCCAAACCATTCCCTCTGACCGTTTAGAGAATCCAGTGTCAACCTCAGAACTATGAACATGGATAATTTACTACCTGTCACCACCTCTCACCTTGAAGCTTTTATAACTAAATTACACATCAAATCGTTATTTCTTAATTGCAGGTCAGCAGTAAGACATGCCGCTGATATTGCCGACCTCATTCTCTCCCAAGAACTGGACCTCCTGTTCTTAACCGAAACCTGGCGACTCCTCACCAATTCTTGACATTCTAATTCCCCCAGACTGTGCCATCAGATTAGATAGGCCTCGTGAAGTCGGAGGAGGCATAGCTTCCATTTTTTGATCAACTCTTACCCTAAGACACACATGATCCAATGTCCATTTGTGAACACCTGGGCATCGAAATCTGGAACAAACAATTTAGTTTGTATACTCCACATGATCTATCACCACCATGGTGACAATCTTCTCCTCATAGAGCAATTAATGGAGACCATATTCTCCAACTCTGACCAACAACCTTATATCTTCCTTGGTGATTTCAACTTACGCTGGTATGACGCAAATGATTCCTTAGTGTGCACTTTCAAGGCCTTCCTCTGACTTAAACTTCACACAGTCCTGCAATGAACCTACCTACATCAAGTGATCCACCCTCGACTTAATCATTGCTAAAGATAACGTTATTCAATTAGATGCCATATCACCCTGTGATTTGTCGGATCATTATCTAATTTCATTTCGCATCTTGGCATGGGTGACGTGCAGACAAGGACAACCTCGTAAGGCTAAACAATGGTCGCGAGACTTGAGGAACGTCAATTTAAAGGATCTAACCATCATCAGTAATAGCCTACTTCCTCCGCCCCCTAACCTGACCAATCTGGATGACCTCACCGAACACTACATCCACTCCATGACTAATATATTCGACTCATTGCTCCAAAACAACTCAAAAGAATTCCCAGCAGACCTTCCAAACCCTGGTTCAACTGCTCCCTTAATGAAGAAAGACGCAAACTAAAGCTGGCGGAAGAGGTCATGGAGAAGTTCTTCCTCCCTAACAAACCTCAAGCAGCTGAGGTTGACCAGAAGTACATATAACAAACATCTCTGCAGTGCCAAAATTGCTCACTTTAGGTCACAGCTCGACCATGCCAAAAACTGGCTGAAAAGATTATTTGAAATCATCAAACAGCAAGCTAACCACTCAACTAACAAGCAGTGAAGCATTTTCTGCGCACTTAATTGAAAAGACAAGAAAGATCGAACTAGAACTACTACGCATCACACCAAATATGCACTCTCCGTCCCAGCCACTGCCTCTCCACTACCCCAGATGAGTTCCCCTCCTTCTGGCTCTATGTATTACTCTTAAAAACCAGGCATCGTGGAATACCTTTATACTCCCAGATGATGTAGAGTTACTCAAAACTATATGTATTCATTAAAAACTTCAGATCATTTCAATGATCCTCTTCCTGCCAATCTCTTCATAGAATTTATATCCTCCGTGCTCCCACTCTGGTCTAAAATTGTCCTCAAATCTCTCCTGCAAGGACTGATTCCTGATTACCTCAAGGTTGGACAAGTCTTTCCCATCCCAAAAAAGCCAAATGCAGACCTAACTGAACAACTTAAGACCTATTTCAAATATCATGACTTTAGTTAAACTACTTGAGAAATGCGTACACACACAACTATGTAATCACATCGAACATTTCAACTCCTTCACCAATATCAATCGGGCTTTAGATCGGGACATAGTACTGAAGCTGCACTGACGCACATCGTTGACGACGCCTTGAGACTACTGGACCAGAATGAAAGTTGCCTACTTATCCTCCTTGATCTTTCCTCAGCATTTGACATGGTCATACATGACATCTTGATTGAGCTTCTTGAAAAAAGGATGGGGATATCCTGACCAGTCTTAAATTGGTTTGCCTCATTCCTACATAATAGAACTCAAAGAGTTAAAGTCCACCCTTCCCTCTCCAACAATACCCCACTCTAAATTAGAGTGCCTCAAGGATCTGCACTATCACCCACGCTCTTCAACTTGTTCATGGAACCTCTCACCAAAATTCTGAACCAATCGAACATACATTACCACATGTACGCAGATGATACACAATTGTACATGACAATTTCTACACCGGATGACCTAACTCTCAACTCTGCACTTGTGAAAACTCAACTTCGGTTAATTCACAATCACCTTATGCTAAATTCTTTGAAAACCGAATTCCTACTGATTTTCCCTCACAACCACCCTACACCCATTCAGGACTGGCTCAAACAACTAACCGCAGTCAATTGCACTCCTCATGTTGAAGATTCCACTAGATCATTAGGCATAACTCTGGACAAACACCTGAATATGCATGACCACATGAGTGCAACAACTAGAGGAGCTAATCACCAACTCAACATGTTAAGGAAAATCAAACCCTTCCTTCCTCCTGACGACATGAAGCTTGCTGTCCAAACCTTAGTTATCTCCTACTTAGATTACAGAATTGTTACCCTGGCTGGACTTCCCAAAGCCAAACTGGCCCCTTTAAGGGCTACTCTAAACTCTGCGGCCAGACTCATCACGGGCTCAAGAAAATGTGTGCACATCACACCAGACTTAATTCATCTCAAGTGGCTCCCCTTCGAAGCAAGGATTTGTTTTAAGATAGCCTGCTTGACGCGCAAAGCGATTCACCCTAACACTACAGTTTACCTGGCAAAAAAACTTGAACTATCCGGCATGAATCGATTCCTGAGCTCTAATAATCTACTGCTGAAACCACAAAAATTCAATAAGAAAAGAACTTATAACCGTGCCTACTCTGGCCTTGCTCCGAGAATTTGGAACGCTCTTCCTCCCGAAATCAGATCTAGCCCCTCGATTGCCACATTCAAAAAAGAAGTCAAAAGGTTGCTCTTGAATAGCTACCTGCAATGATATATCGGAAGCCATCTGAACTAACTTTTACTTCTGGTCTACAGCTTTGTTTTAACGTTCAATGATGCATTCGTTCTGCATGTTACCTTCAATTGCCTTGACTGTTGTTCTATCAGTAGCAACCTATGGCTCTATATAGTGTGGGGTAATGCCAATCTTAATACATTGCAATCATGTGAAAATAATTTTTTCTGTCGCATGCTGGCCGTACCAAGATCTACCTCTACATATCTCTTGCAGAAGGAGCTGGATGCACCATATGTGGCCGACCTAGTTCAAGTAAGAGCTTTGTGCTCGTGGCATGACATTTGGTGCAAAGAGGGACCAAAGTTTACAAGGGATATAATCAGGGATTGCTTAGCTTTGGAACACATTTACAAAATCCCATGGCTAGCATACATGGACAAATTGCTAAAGAACATTGATAAAGATTTATCAGTAAACAAATCCCACAGACATCTTGCAATTTGGTAAAAGAGAAATTTAAAAACTGTATATGGAGAAACTAAGCCAGGAGAGGGCTAGGAGGGATGAGGAAAAAATGAGCGTATCGAGATACAAGGTCCATGTCGAGTCGACTAGTTTACCAAATTATTTGGTTAAAATTACAAACACTCAGGATAGATTTTATATGACAAGACTGAGTCTGGGTACAGTCCATGAACTGGTGGCTTTTCCAAAACGTGAAAAATGGCAAAAAATTGTTTATAAATGCCCATGTGATGGGAAAGCAAATCAGTCCACTATGCACTTTATGTTGTTTTGTAAATTTTATCGAGACATTAGAATTTTTTTTTTACGGCCAATGTTTATTGTACAGAAATTATTTTCTTATAAGGATGCCATGAAATTTATTTGTACCCTTGAAAATGAATTAGTCTGTTGTGCTGTTGCTGGTTTTATCAGCAGGGCTGTACATAGAAGGAAATCCCTTGCACACCTAGACCATCTAGTCTATGAAGTTGATTGAAGAATGCCCCTTGATTGAAAAGTAAAATTAATAGATGGGACAACAAGGTGTTTTGTACAAATTAAGTTTTAACAGCTATATTATGTATCATATAAAATTATTAGATAGTAAGTTTTAAATGTATGTACTTTTATGGATCAAAAAAAGATTCGAATAAAGTTTTATGATGACTGTTGTTCTCGTGTTACTACTTACCTGATTACCTACATGTTCAATTTGCTACCTTTCCCCATTTATCTTGCATGCTTTGTGTACAGCGCTCTGCTACCCCGAGGGGTCATGTTCGCACTTTATAAAAACCTTTCAAATAAACAAATAAAATAAAGTATTGTCCTCTTGTGAGTTTCTTAACCACTAGCTGTTTGAGAAACCCTTTTCTGTTGCTTCTGATTGTATTAGATGCAGGAATAGAAAGCAACTCTTGAAAGTGTTTGAAAGATGACACAAGATCACAAACCATTTTCACACTGATACCTAAAGATAAAAAGCTAGAGTTTGTTCCTGCCTAGGCTAAATGATTAGGTGTAACTCGTAGAGCTATCATAAAATAGGTACAACATAATACTGTGCCATGCTCGTGCTTGGGGCGGACTGCATAAACATCAGCTATCTCTGCTATCACACTACTGGTTAATCCTAATTTAAGTTTTGTCCAGCTTTACATATCAAGAAAATGCTGGAAAGTGGTTGAGTCCAGTATGAACTTTAGTCATATAATCAGAATCTGGATGCCCTCTATAATGTCACTGATATCCAGTGATGAAGAAGGAAAAAAAAAACGACATGACTCCAAAGCTACTTCAACTTCTCAACATTGGAGTCGACTGGTGTAGTCTTAAATATGGCACTAGCATGTCACTGTTCTGCCTTGAATACTTCTTGGCATAGAGATTAGTTTGACCCACTGTCTTGGTGAAAAATACATTGAAAAAGTCAAAAGGGGTGCAGTTGTGTCGTCCAGAGTTTTGAAATAGCATTTCTGATGGCTACTTCTAACCGTAAAATTCTCACCTGGTGAATATTCCCCAGGTGTCAGACTGGATCTGAAAAAATTTCAGCGCTACCTCTCTGCGTGAGTAGGTGATCTTGTGCATATAAGCCCCACCCATGCATGCTGACATCAGTTGCTTGATCCAAAGCTACCCTCTTATCTCTGACAAGACTATTTTCCTCTAAGTTCAAAATATACCAGTGTGCAAGGGAGCTGTTGCACACCAAGATTGCAGGGTTTAAGCCTTGTAGCGACTGTTGCAAACAGATGTCTGTGACATCCCCATCAGGTATGCCTTTCGTAGGTTGGGGTTTGGGGATGACTCCAAAGCCTGCAGCAATTGTGGCCAGACGAACACAAAGGCCATATGGAACCGTGAGGAGAAGCTTTAAGTCTCCGAATATCAAAAGACTTGTGCTGCAACTGGTCAGGTTCAAAGGAGAGGTCCCATTCCCACAGCAGATCATTGTCTCTGTCAAAATAATCAGGTAAGTCAAAAATGCAGCACAAGAAGTCCAAGCGGGACTCTGCCCCTTCCTGACATTCTCAGACTCCGGAGAAGGCATGAGGGTGTCAACCTACCGGAGTCTCGCAGCTGATCACCTTCAGAGCCAATCTGAGTCATTCTGAGGCAACCTGAATTTCGGAGCCCATTGGTGATGCCATAGCAGATAAAAGAATTCTATGAATCCATGCTTCACCTTTTTGGTGCCCTACTGGTTCCCTCTGGTGAGCCTTCTGGACTTAAGGAACCACAAGGACTTCCAACTGGAAACCTGCTGGCAGGCGTGCCCTCCACGCCAGTTAGGACCTTTTAACCCGCAGCGGCTTCCGCACTGGCTTGGTTCTGCCTTCAATCCTGTTGCAATGACCCGCAATGGACCTTCTAGCTTGGTTCTACCTTCAGTCCTGTTGCCATGACCTGCGCTGGACCTTCTAGCATTGATGCAGGAGGAAGAGGTGCAACCGATCATGCTCTCTGACTTCCAGCTGAACTATTCTTGACCAAGGCTGTATCCTAATCCCAACCAGGTGGCAGCCTTCCGGCAACCCAGTTGACACATTGCCATTACCTCCTGGAAGGGCTCAAGGGTGTTGGTATCTATTCACAAGGTCAGAAATCTGCAGTTAGAAGTATCCATCAGAAGAACAAGTTAGTTACCTTCTGTAAGCTTGTTCTGGTGGATAATCTGACTGCAGATTCTTCACCAACCCTCCACCTCCCTGTTCTATGAGATGGATTCTTTTTCCATCTAAAAAAATGTCCCAGCTTGGAGTTCTGCACACTGGTCATGCCAATTTTTCAATGGGCTCTGTGTTTGAGGGCATGGACAAGCCTAAGAAAGCAGCTGTCATCAGTATGCATGGGTGGCACTTTATATGGCTCCACACGTCACATCCGAGGTGGAACGATGACGGTGCAGAGCTGCATGGCCCTACCTACCGGCACATAAAGGTACTGCTGAAAAGGTACTGGCTGCAGTCTGACACCTGGGAATATTTGCAGGGTGAGGAATCTGCGGTTAGAATATCCACCGGAAATAGCATTACTGAAGGTAAGTAACTTGTTCATCTCCGTATGGCCATTGGAACTCTGCCACAATTTGGGTCTGTCCCAAATCTTGCAGGAAGCTTGTGCTGGACGTCAGGTGTTCTGCTTTTTTTCCCCCTTGTCGTGAAACATGTGAAGCTCAGAGAAGACCAATGGATCTGGTATCCTCCTGACTGTTGCGCTTCCTTGAACATATATGGGAAAGCCTCACATGTCCCAGCATTGGCACGGTGAACAAAAACTGTAAAGAACATAGTATGAGAGGCCAGCTTGAATTGACATGGTCACATGGTAACTGTTTGGGAGGACCTACTGTGCAGATGTCTACACAATGCTACATTAACAACCAGTTGGATTTGCTATTAGATCTGCTATTACATACCATTGGATCTACTATTACAGAGGAGTGTGACCACATGCAATGAAGAGTCCCTGAACCAACATAGGACAACCGTAAAACTCTGTAACCCATACTTAATGTATGCTTTCTAAGGGTAGTGACGGACTGCAGTCAAGGCTGATTCCAGGAGTGATAGTGATTGGGAGTCGGATATAATATGCCACTGTAACAGTGGTCTGGTAAAGATTACATGGCTCCTAATGCCAGTAAGACATGCCTCATCGGCCTTTACAATCATGGTGTGTTGTGTAAATGCCAGGTGAGTGCTTCCACTTCAATCAGCTGTCAGTTGTCAGGATGGAAGTCCCTGAAAAGCCTTTTAAACTCAGCTTTCCAGCAACACCCCTTCTGGGGCACCATTGTCTGCATTTCTGAATAATGGGGCTCTATTCTGGCTCTGGAAGTGTTAGCCTGCATGCGTGCTTCTAACTGATGCAATATGTCTATTAGGTGAGCATGTGAGCTGCAGGACAGCTCACCCCCTTGACTGAACTGGAAGACACTTCTGCACATGTTGAGGCATGGGGGATTGCATGGAAGCTGTACACGACAGCTGCCTCCTAGAGCTAAGTGCTTGGCCGAGATCTCCATGTCCACAGTGACACATATATAGTGCTGTTGACTTGAAATCATCTCCATAGTGTCCACCTAGTTCTGGGAAAAGTAATAGTATTTGGACCATTGGGATTACTGTCACATGGATCCCCCTCCCTGCTTACACTGAGCCGGACCTCTATCCGGCCAAGCCTTTACCACCAGACACAACCTCATAACACGAGAACTGGGCAGCACCCTTTCACAAGGTGGAGATGTATAAGCACCCTGAGGAGGATGACTTTGTTATGGAGACCCTCTCCTCCACACATAGGTCTATGCGGTATTTGCCTATGCTTAAACCAGAGGTTTTCAAACTGTGGGGCGTGCCCCCCTGGGGGGCACAAATGAGTCTGCAATTACAAGTAAAGGAAGATAGCCTGGAATAACGAAAGACGCGTTTTTAGGTTTCATTTACATGCAGCAATTAAAGCTCATAAAAAATGTTTGAGGACAGTGTAGTAACCACGCTTTCAGTGGTATGTAGTTGAAGCGTATTTATTCATAAGTACATCAGTACAGCTTCATAATAACCTCCAGCTTCTTAACTGACTACAACTTACAATGATGTCATCCCATTACACCATTGGATTCCATAATAGAAGAAAGACATTTCCACACATCTCCCCCCTTTACAAACGATCCTTTACAATTGATGAAGAAAACATAAACTAATGTAGAAAAAATAATACAATCAAACAATTACAATATAAACAAACGAATGTAGAAAGCATAAATACAATAAAACCACTATTCCATTGAATTAGGAATATAAACCTTACACAGATTACTCCACTCTCTTCCGTCATCCAATTTCACCACGGATCCCATCACTTTTACCACTCTCTGCGGCTGAGAATACTTGCTCTCACCTTTTCTGATAAAACCCATCCTCTTCGCAACAACCCAATCACCACACTTCATGTCAACATCCTTCACACTCTTACTTCTATCGTAGCTCTCTTTGTTGCGCTCATGAGACTCCTTAACCCTCTCAGCAATACACTCACGATCCACCCAAACTTGATTTTTCTTCTGCAGCCACACAGGAAACTCCTTGGTCGCAGGTTCCCTGCCTTTAAGAGCAATGAATGGGGAAACCCCAGTGACGGAATGAGGAGTTACCCTAAGGGCCCACATCATCTTATCCAATTCATCTTTCCACATTAATCCATTAGCCAGGGATAATTGAATGTTGTCTACAATTATTCGATTAACTCTTTCAACTAATCCATTAGCCTGTGGTCTGAATAATGCCACTGTCATGTTTGATCCCCAACTCAGCAAGGAATTTAGACATTACACTGGACACCAATTGCACTCCATTATCAGTGACTAATGTTCTAGGAATACCCTCTTCTAAGAACACTTCCTTTAGAAATTCGATCACTTTCATGGATGTAATATTCTCAACAGGTTTGACAGTAAACCATTTACTATGGTAGTCTACCAGAACAATTAAAAATCTGTTTCTAATAGCCAACCTTTCAATTGGACCCAAAAAGTCCAAAGCTAATTTCTCCCATGGTCGATCAGGGACCTTTACACACCCCAACAGTGGTTCACGAACAACTCTACACTTATCACTGTTGCTACATGCACAGCAATCTTTGACAACCTCCTCAACTTCCCTATCCATTTCAGGCCACCAGAAACACTGCCTTAATCTCCTTTTGCTCATGCTCCTCCCTAAATGTCCTTCATGCACAAGCCTAATCAGTCTTGTTCTCAACACCTTAGGCGGAACAATCCGATTGCATCTTAGGACTTTATCAGCTTGAATACTTAACTGATCTTTCACCTTGACATACTGCTTCAATTCTTCACTCAAAGACGAAATATCTTGCCAACCACCACTTATCGCACATTTTAACTCTTTGTATACTTCATCAGCACCCAATGCCTCAGCCCATTCTTCATGTCCCAATGCTAATTCTCCATCAATCAGTGTAGACAAAGAGTCCACTTCTACCATAAAGGAAATCTTCTCCTCATCATTAATAGGCATGTGCGATAAACAGTCAGCTACCACATTTTTTTTTTCCTCTGACAAAATCAATCGTAAAATTCATATCCATCACTGATAACCACCACCTAGAGATTCGTGGAGTCACGCTCCCTTCAAGACCCTTACCTCCCTTAAAAATGTGTAATAAAGGCTTGTGATCTGTCCGAAGAGTGAAAGGTAATCCCCAAAGGTAAAACCTAAAATGATTCATTGCCCAACAGCAGGCCAAGGCTTCTTTTTCAATAGCAGAATAAGACCTTTCAGCATCTTGTAGACGACGCAATGCATACACAATCATTCTTTCTTCATTATCAACTTTCTGGGTTAGCACAGCTCCCAAGCCCACATTGCTTGCATCAGTTGTTAACATGGTCTTCATCCTAACATCAAAGTGACCTAAAGTAGGTGCACAAACTAATGATTACTTAACATTAATGAAAGCCGATTCACACGCCTCATTCCACTCAAACTCCGCTCCTTTCTTTAATAATGCTCTCATTGGTTCGACAATATCTGAGAAATTTGACACATTTAGAACAATATTCGGCAAGACCGAGGAATGATCTCAACAACTCCTTATCAATAGGCCGTGGAGCATCAACGATTGCCCTTACAATCCTTTTTTTTTAGGTTTGATCCCATTGGCAGAAATCTCATGCCCCAAATAATTTACTTGATCTTTCCTGATTTGGCATTTTTCCTTTTTGATGGTTAAACCATGTTCTGCAATCCTCCTTAACACCTCAAACAACAAATCATCATGGTTTTCAAACGATTTTCCCACCACTAAAATATCGTCTTGAAAACACAAGACCCTTTCCATTCCTTGAAAAATATTGTGCATTATCCTTTGGAACACCGCTGATGCTGATGCCAGTCCGAATGGCATCCGACAATAGCGAAAAGCACCCAGCGGTGTAACAAAGGAAGTTAAAGCTCGTGAATCCGGGTGTAAGTTCACTTGATGATAAGCTGCAGACATATCTAAAACGGTGAAAACTTTCCCACCTCCCATTACGCTTAACATCTCTGTAATATTAGGAAGTGGTTGACGATCCACCCATATGTTCTTATTTAGATCTCTTAAATCAATACAGAGACAAATTTTATTTTCTTCCTTGGGAGCGACTACAATTGGGGCGAGCCATTCAGAGGCCTCAATGGGTTCAATGATCTTACTCTCTAACAATTTATCAAGTTCTTGTTGAAGTGGCTCCCTCATTAACAATGGAATGGACCTCACTTTATGTACCACTGGAACAGCATTCTTTTTCAAAATTATACGATGTGTGAAACCTTTTAACATTCCTAACTTCTCAGTAAATACATGAGGAAACGATAACATCAATTTCTTTCCCCACTCCAAGTCAACATCATGCATAGTCTCCACCACCATCACAGGTTCCTTAGCATTGGGATCAAGGACAATATTTAAATCCTTTTGATGGCGCCACCCCAACAGGTTAGAACCATCTTCCTTCACGTACACTCTACCATGTACACCATTATTCTTAAAAAATGTCTTTCCATTCCATCCCTACGATATTGATTCTCTTACCTCCATAACTTACAGCTCATATATCAGGTTCTTGCAATGTACTCATGTTTCCTTTCAAATCTTTTTCAAAAACATCTTTGGATATAATGGTAAACAAACTCACCGAGTCTACTAACATTTTAACTTGAGTATTCTCCAAAGTGATATCGCAATGAGGCTTTTCAAGTTTTCCGGTGCTTTCCTTTTGTACTACCAGATTTCTATTATTTTGTACAGCATAATTTTCGTTAGAGGTTTCATTAACAATCTCACTTCCATCAACAGATAACATAATATCTTCTTGAACCTCCCCGAGATTCTCAACAATTTTCACACTTGAATGTTGTGGAGGAGATCGTATTTTTGATCTACACAGCTTGGCTAGATGACCCTTTTTTCCACATAACCTACATGTTACGTTTCTTGTCCCACAAGCAAAACTTGAAGCAATATGCCCAGGACCACCACACCTATAGCACATAATTTTCCTTCTCTCATTTTGTCCGTCTACATTAGGTTCTACAATCTTAACAGGTTTCTTCAATTTCACTTCTTGTACATCAAGTGCAACAACCTCTTTATCTGTAGATTTCACATTCAATTTTCCTACATTAATTTCTTTCATCCAGACAGCAGTATTCTCCATACTTCTGGCTATCTGTATTGCTTCATCCAACGTCGGGTCTAAGGATAGAAGTCTCTTTAACTTTTTTTTTATCTTTGGTGCATCTCACAATTTGATCGCGAATTAGAGATTCCATTAGACCTCGAAATGCACGTCACAGCCAAACCACGTAGTGTAGCTACATAACTCATAATGTCTTCATCTTGAGCTTGCGAGCGACAAAAGAATTTCTCTCAAAAACTACACTTAACTTAGGCATAAAATGCTTTTCTAACATTTGTATAGACATATCGTACACATTTACTGGTTGACCATCACCAATTCCTAAAGACACTTCAGGAAGATCATCATAAATCCTCCTCCCTTCTGTTCAATAGGAGACAAGCAATAATATGGCTTGTCTCCTCAAAGGACCATATTTATCTTTGCCAACATGTAAGTAAAGAATATATTTTTCCATCTTTTCCAAGGTATGCTTGGTTCTCCTGGAACAGGTAAAAAACTAGGCGGAGCTGCCATTCCTTGTTCTGCCATTCCTGCAACAAATTTAAATTAATAAACTACCACAATTAACTAAAGAAATAAATTACCACAATAAATTAAAACAAAAAATCAAAATAACAATTTAAAATAAATATCTAAAATAATAAATTTGACAGTGGTGTTTCGCTTCACTAGTTGCTTAATTTTCCTAGTGCAACTTATTGTAAGGAAAGTCTTGTTTCTGATTCCCAGCAGTGTATTTCAGAAGTCTTTTCTCTGTTTTCACTTTGCTCCTTAACAAGTCCTCTTTCTATGTATGTTGTTTTAATAGAACACGTTGCATGTTCCACAGACGTTTATTCAATCGTGTGGAGAAAATGGGTGAGTGTCCAATATATTTCTTCTACATTAACCACCCGTATCACAGTAATTTAATCTCCTCATACGATGTGACGAAGCAGCTCGCGTGCGTTCGCTCGTGTGCTTTTCAAAGCTTTCACTCGAGCGCGCACGAAGCAGCTCTCGTGCGTTTGCTGGTGTATTTCCCAAAGCTTTCGTTCGAGCGATAACCTGTCTGCTCACAATGCAGCTGGTGCGCGCGTGAGCACTCCTCTCGAGCACACAAGCATTAAATATGCGCAGTGCCTTGCGCTTACGGCTCTAGACAACCAGCGGCTGTACATGTCTCCTTGATGAAATCCATTGGCAAGAATGACGAAAAAATGTCCAATATTAAACTAGAAACCTTCTCACACGCTTCATCCAATGTCCGCTTGCCCAACACAGTTGCGAAAGCACTCGCCAATTAAAAGCTCAATAAAAAGCTTAAGAGCAGCTGATTCAAGATCCAAAATTGTCTCAAATATTCGATATTTAAAGACTGAGCTCTCATACAAAAAACGATATTAAGGAGCAAGTCTCTAGTGGAGCTCCAAGTCAAGTACCAAAAATATTGAAATATATGTAACTCACAGTTTCCAAATTTCGAGTTTCATCAGCAGAATCCTTCTGTTTACTGCTTTTCCAGGGGTGGAGGTTACTCTGCAGTCTGCCCCCTGCGCAGATCACTCGTCGCCAAAAATATGTAGTAACCACGCCTATGTAGTAGTAGAAGCGTATTTATTCATAAGTACATCAGTACAGCTTCATAATAACCTCCAGCTTTTTAACTGACTACAACTTACAGAACTTCCAATGATGTCATCCCATTACACCATTGGATTCCATAATAGAAGAAAAACATTTCCACAGACAGTACTTCTTAGTGGCATAGGGCATGGTCAGTGAGTGTGAAGTCGGGGTCAAAGACATGGCTAAAAAGAAGAAAACAAACTGCATTTTATTGTTTTTTGTTCACCTTCAGGTAACTGCATATAAAAAAAATGCACACACCTGATATGAAAAATACATGCAAGTTAAACTAATCAAAGGGAAATATACTCTTACCTTATGAAACCTCAGTTGGCTTATGTGATCACTGCAGATGTCTTTGTGTGTGAATTAATTCCTGATTGGTGCAGTGATGAATAGTGATTTATTTATAGTGCTATGAGGGCCCAATCTGTGACAGAAAGCACTGAATGTCATTATTTTAGAATTGTATTACACTATAAAACTGGCTGCTGCAAAATACTGTTCAAGAAAAAACAAGTGATTTATAAAATACACATTTTAGTGATAAGCATTCAGACTATATCTAGTGCAAAGATTTTTACATGTGTCTATTGAAAGGGTGCATTCCTTTTAATGGACACATATTACCTCTCAAAAAGAATAAATATTTGTCACCATTCAGCTAAGTGACTCAGTACAAGGCATTGAAATGCAAAAAATATAAATGGTACTTTGAAAATCGACAATTAGAACAAGTGAAAACTTATAAATACTTGGGTGTTTGATGATAAGGGCTCCTTTTGTCTACATAAAGCAGAGCTGATAAAGAGAAGTAACTCCCTACTAATGGCATTTCGTACGTTGCAGAGTTCCCTGGGGGGCCTAGTTATCTCCCACTGTTAAAGGTAATAAATGCAAAAATGCTGCCCAGCCTCACCTACGGCAGCGAAGCACTTTGCGGAAAGGACTCCATACTTTTAAATAATGCTATTACCAAAGTTTTTAAATTTGTGTTTCGGCTTCCCACTAATGTATCACCAGCACAGATTAGACTGGAATTTGGCATATCGAACCAGCAAATTGCAAGGATGGGTCAATATATAAAAGTATGGAAACTAATAAGAACTAATACTTTTAATCCAATGTGTTGTGTACTCTGGCAGGAAATACAGCAGAATCAAAAGTCACAATTTTGGAAGTACCTACAAATTGCACTGAAGGAGTTATCAGCACATGAGGTTTGGGAAATGGCTATAACACCAGCATCCTTCAAAAAGACAATTAATGGAATAACAAAAAGTTTGTCGCTGTTGAAAGACAAAGAACTGCTTACTAAAAGAGCACATGCATGGATGGTCATAAATGAGTACAAGATGCTCAAACCGCAGCCTTATTTAGAGATACCCTGGTCAGTAAAATTAAAACATGTATTTATTAAAGCAAGATTTGGATATCTCCCAGCATCAATTCATGCAATGCCATGGCTCCGACCATCTAAGCCGACTCCGTGTAGACTTTGCAATCAATGGGAAGAAAATATAATCCACTTAGTTTGTATATGCCCAGAAATGAAGGAGGAAAGAAAGAGATACTTAAAAACCTATTTTAATACACGAGGTGTACGATCGTGTAGACAAGCTTTGGTAATTTGTTTTAAGCCAACTGATATAATTATGAATGCAATTTTTACAAAATTCTTGATCTTAACAAAAGGGAAACTAGAAGCTTGTGATTAAAGTATAGGAAACTTGGTAATTTAAATCTGTTAATATAGAAAGCTAATTTGCACTAGATAAATTGCACATAAATTATGATTTTATGGGTGTAATCAGATTTTAATAAAAAGCAAAGAATTGTACATTTGTAATATAGAGTAACTGAATTTGTCCACAATGTTTTTTTGGTTTTTGGAATTGAGAGATTGTTTTTATTATGGCTGTGTAGCTGATGATTTTATATTGTGTGATTTTAATTAATCAAGCAATAAAGAATTGAATTGAAAAGCTAAGTGCCTCCATTGATTAAAAGCTACACTGGCTCCAAAGCAGCCTTTATATTTGGTGATTAACCATTGCTCACATTTACATTTCTTTCAGGTATCAGGCACCTTGCTGAGAAGGCATGTTTCTTCTTTAGTTCTCTACTATCTGTTTCACAGCACAGGAGCCCCTCCCCTTCACCCTCTGTGAGTGGGCACTGGACCTCAGTTATGAGTCTTAATATGAAAAAGAACATGGGGTGCATTTTCATTGCTAGCTTAGGGCCCAGTTCACTATTGTTGCGCAAGGAACAGGGCCCAAGCAACAGGAGGAGTAAGCTAAAGGTGCTTTTTTGTTTTATTTTTACACAAAGAGGCAGAAAACCGAATTTGGGCCTCTGGCCAAGAAGTAATGGCCCTGTTGAGTGGGCAGAGTACACAGCCTGCTTTGCAGAGCTGTAGGTATCATTTGTACTGCAGCTGCATTAGAGGCCCAGAACATACTTTCTGTGCCACCTTTTCTTTAAGCCTCGGACCTATAACCCAAGCGAGGGGAAAAATGAAGCAGAGGAGACTCCTTGATTTTGGCATCAGGGAGATGAGAGGGATGGCGTGAGATGGGAAGGAGAGTGATGGTGTGAGGCCATTTTGTTAACAAATGTCAGTGGCGACAGCAAGGCAGCAGCTATCATTAGTGAAACGGGTGCAGTGACACTTTTGCCCAGGGGCCCACTGCATCACAATTATGAATGTTTTACAATAAAAAGTGGGCATGGGGGCAATGTTCCCTCTAATTTTTTTTCCTCTGTGTGCAGCAGCCAAGGTTATGTGCGCCAGGAACCTGACCGCGCGTGTGGGTGCAGCGACAAATAGTGCAGATTGTGTGAGTATTCATGTTAATCGCAGCACCAGTCATGCGCTGCAATTAACATGAATACTTTCTCAGAGGCAAACAATATGCCCCGCACAGGGCCGGCCTTAGCGCTGGTGGCACCCTGTGTGACAATGTTTGCTGGCGGCCCCCAATGACCACCTCCGCCAGTGATTCCCTCACTATTACCCTTTAACAGTGCTGCTCAAGTCTCCATTACCCTCTCTCTGAGATGCACTTAATTCGTTTTATAGCGCCACTCATACCAGTGTAGGGTGTAATTTACATTGCACACACATTAAACAGAGACAATCAATCATAGGTATGTAAATCCGTGTGTAAGAAATGTTACATATGACAGAGGACTGCAAGGTGAAGGAGTGACGTCATTCATACTGGTAGGCAGTATAGTTTAAGAGTGCTTTGTCTGGAGAAGAACAAACTTGGAATTTAAAATGTAAAACCGTGGTTAGGGTTTCTCTTTAATGAGAATCGCTTTGTACCCAAATGAACCCTTTTTGCAACATTAGGATAATGAATGGCTGGGGAAAAAATCATAACGCTCTAATCTATACCTTGCAGTATGCATGAAGTTCTTTGATGACAATTAATAGTTTACTGTTCTATATTAGGATTGTAACTTATCAACTGCAAGTAACAAAATTATCTCTCTGACAAAAGTAGTAACCTGCTAACCAATTTTCATTCTATGCACTTTGTGATCTGTATGGTACACGTTCTTTGCACCAGGCATATTAACCCTCTGCGCTACCTTAAAACTTCCACTAGAGCAAATTCCTATCTCTCTCCAGGCAGAACATTAATCACCAGAGTTATCTTGACATATTTATTATTGCCTGAAAATTGCTGGAGGCAAGGAACTTTGCAGCTGGTCCTTTTGAAACAATAATATACCTGTGTCTGTTCGCTCTCCCCTGCAGCGAGTCACAGGCATGAAGTAAGTCCGTTGACACCACGGGATGGCACATCAAAGCACGTCATGCTTGTAGCCAGGGCTTTAAGTGGGATGAAAAAACTGGGGGGGCTCTCATAGGGGCGTGGCCAATGTAATTAAGGGAGTGGCTTAAAACACTTAAGTTAAAAATCTGTACTTAGCATAGTGTGCTGCCCCACTGGTATTATGCTGCTCAATCAGTGGGTTTCTCAAGGAGCCTAGTATCACACGCCGTCACCCAGGGCTTTAAGTGGGATGAAAAAACTGGGGGGGTCTCTCAAAGGGGCGTGGCCGATGTAATTAAGGGCGTGGCTTAAAAGCACAGTAAGCTTAAAATCTGTGCTTAGCATAGTGTGACGCCCGACAGGTATTTTTGCTGCTTTTGTCATTGCATCCAGATATATAATATAAGAAGTAAAATTACACCTACAACAAGCCAGGACTATTGGCTTTGTCAGTGGTTGTTAGTTGCATAAGATAAATAGGCAACAACTATGGCTTCGTTGTATATAACATTGAAAATGCTTCAGGTCTGACATGATGAGACTGAAAGAACTATAACGAGTCTTTTTTTAGTTACATCAAAGGCAATGAAGGGTGGCACTGCTGCAGAGTTTCGATTTTGTCTCATTCTGAGGCCGATGGCAAAAACCGGCAGGACCCATCCCACTTAAAGCTCTCCCGTCACCACAGGTTTAAGTGCTTTATCATTAGTTTCAGTGAAACAGAGAAGTGTAGAGCTCAGAGAGAAGTGGCAGGAGGGAACCAACTGTAAAGGAAGGAAGCAGGCAGTGGCGTGTGTATAAAACACGACAGTTCTTCACACACCGAATCAAATGAAATGTGTTCACATACACATATCAATTCCATCCCAGGAGGTTTGATGAAGGAAGGATTACTAACAACCTATCCTGCAAAGCGCAGTTTGAAAACTTAGCCTTCTGTTGATGTTTTATAATGTCAAAGTTCCCCGAAAGTAGTGTCACTGCTGAGGTACAAAAAACGTCCAATCCAGAGGTTGCTGTCGTTGCGTTGTCCTGTTTTGTCCAGCCGTGTTGCGCTAAGATCTTGCCCCAGGCATTCTTTTCACACACAATTTGCCCCGCTCTATTAACAAAAGAAAGGCAGGAAGTCTAGAAGCACAACGTGTGCTTTCACAATCACCTGAAAGCGCACTTCGTGATTGGAGACTTGCTGCCTTTCATTTGTTAATAGGGCACAGCTGCGGGGCAGATTGTGTGTCTTTGTGAAAGTAATCATGTTAATTGCAATGCATTATCGGGCGCTGCGATTAACATGAAAACTTTTACAAAGGCAGACAATCTACCCCACAGCTGCGCCCTTTTAGCAAAAGAAATGCAGCAAGTGCAGAAGGCACTTGCTGCTGAACCTATCTGCTGCTGTGCGCACTTCAAACGCCACACTGCGCGCTCGAGGTGAGAGGGGTGCGCGGGCGCGCAGGCGCGCAGCTTACAGGGAACAGTGCATGGGGGTTCATGTTCCTTGCTAGCATTAGGGCAGATGGCGCGGGCAGCATGCAGTAAATCATTTTCTTTCAGAAAGAGACCGGACTTGTTTCGAGATTGAAGTGATGATCAGACGTGGTGGGGAAAGAGTGAAAGAAGAGGAGATAGCCTGCTTCTCAGGGCTACAGCCATAATTAGTGCAGCAGGTGGAGTGCATTGAGACTCACAGCACCCTAATTATGGGCAGTTGTGTTTTTGGTCAATTCTGTTCTTGTTTGATTCTGTTGCTTTTTTATAAGTCCCACATTTAGTGTGGGTTACGAGCTACAGAAAGGCACCCCTGAAATGAACTCATGATCTCCGCTGCCTGCGATCATCCCTCCCACTGCCCAAAGCATTGCCATATAGTTTTGGAGGGGGACCCAACTTCAAAACCTTTTGCTGGCGGGGAGGGCTTAGAGCAAAAAAGTGTGAAGACCTCTGGCTTAAAGGGATGCTTAGGCCTGCCCATTCTATCTTTAAAAAGCCGGTAATGGAGTGAGTCATCACACCTAGGGTGGACAAAAATGATAAAGCATCCCCCTCTTACCCACCTTACATCAGGGGTCATCCACCACCAACTCCCTGGGTGTACACACAGGACAAAAGCATGCTAATAACCAGGGCACAGAAGGTGTGCCCCCTCCCGACCTGGAGAGCAAAAATATTCATGCAGCAGGCAAACGTGTCGCCGCCCTGTCTGCCACACATTGGAGTATCGCAAATTCAGTGGTCCTGCTCTCCCCGTACTACCGGTCCCACTGAGATGAGATAGAAGTCTTAATTCAGCACGTCCCAGACCAATATTGGAAACTCGGTCGGAGTTTGTGGCGGAAGGTAAGATTATTTCCAACACCAACATTAGATGTGCTTTGGACGCAGCAGACACTGCTGCTCAAAGTGTTAACACCAGGGTCATCCTTCACAGACTTGCCTGGCTGCGCATTTTAGACTCAAACCAGAGATGCAACATCATCTTCTCACCTTACCGTTTGATGGCCAGCATCTATTCGGCATGCAAGTTGATGAGAAGTTGGAGGATATTAGGAAGAACAAGGGGTCTGTATGGCACCTATGGCTTTGTCTGTCTCCATCTGCCTGTGGCTCCTTTCGCCACACACCATATCTTGGCGGGGCTACTAACATCCTTCTCCAGACAGCAACAAACATCTCTCGGGGTTACTACACGGAAGGATACAAAGGCAACTATGGAAGTGGCAGGGAAAAAGGCGCATCTCCCAAAGGAGCTGCACTTTCAAAACAGTGACTTTCTTACTCTTCCCCCTGACCATCTAACACCTGTTGGGGGAAGATTGCAAGGGTTTCTGCCCCATTGGGTGGAGATCAACTCGGACCAGTGTGTTCTAGATATAGCACAGCGGTACTGGCCGGAACACCAGCGTCTGCTCCAAGAGGAGATGCATGCACTACTCAGCAAAGGGGCCATAGAGACTATGCCGCCACAACACTGCGGCAAAGGGGTATACTCCTGATGCTTCCTGATTCCCAAAAAAGACAGGTTCTTGAGGCCCATCTTCGACCTCAGGCCCCTCAACAAGTACATCCTGTCAGAGCACCTCCACATGGTGACACTCCAGGATGTCATTCCTCTACTACAGCAAGGCGACTTCATGACAGCTTCAACCTGAAGGAGGCCTACTTTCTTTTCTCATCCACCCTGCACATTGAAGGTTCCAGTTTGTGGTAAGTGATCAGCATTATCAGATCAAAGTGCTGCCCTTTGGAGGAACCACATCCCCGAGGGTGTTTACAAAGTGTCTTGCAGTGGTAGCCGCTCACCTTAGAAGGAGCGCTGTCCACATCTTCCCTTACCTGGACAATTGGCAAGAGCGCAACCCTGCAGAAATGCCTAATGCACACTCAAGCCACCATGCATCTCTTGCACAGCCTAGGCTTCACCATCAATGTCACCAAGTCCCATCTCCATCCTTTGCAAGGAAACCCTTTGTCGGGGCCATTTTTTACCCAAGTAGGGAAAGCATACTCCAGTCCAGCAAGGGTACAAGCATTCCAAATGCTGCTACCTCTTTTTCAGCCAGATCGCCAGATAACGGTCAGGAAGGTCATGCGCCTCCTAGGCATGTTGGCCTATTGCACTGCCATAGTCCCACATGCTTGGTTACACAAGCGCCCCATGCAGGAGTGCCTAGCGGCACAATGGTCCCAGGCAGAGGGTCAACGGGAGGATTTAGTGTTGGTCTAGAGCCGCACTCATCGCTCTCTTCAGTGGTGGGATGCCACCAATCTATTGCAGGTACGGCCCTTCCTTGACCCAGTTCCGCAAGCGACCATCACCACGGACACCTCTCTCACTGATTGGGGAGCCCACCCTCAAAACCTGATCATACAAGGAGTGTGGATGCCTGACCAACGGAATCTCTACATCAACCACCTGGAGTTGTTAGCGATCCAGCTAGCCCTCAAGGCGTTCCTTCCTCTCATTCAACACAGGGTAATTTTAGTCCAGACGGACAACACAACTGCCATGTTTTACTTAAAGAAGCAGGGTGGCCCACCCTGCTTCCAGTTGTCTTCTCTATCGCAAAACAGTTGAAGGTGGGCGATACAGCTCAGAATCCATCTCCTCATACAGTACATACCCGGGGTGGACAATGACTTTGCAGGCCTCATCAGCGGGATGCATCAACAAGTCCATGAGTGGGAACTCCACCCCCAGGTCCTACTCCCATACTTCCACAGTTGGGGGTTCCCCCCACATAGACATGTTTGCAACTGCTGAAAACGCAAAATGCCCAAACTTCACCTCCAGCCTTTCCAAAGTCTATGGGCAATGCACTATGGATGAACTGGTTGAGGACATTTGCCTATGCTTTTCCCCTTCTCCCACTTCTTCCATTCGTGGTTCAGAACTTTCAGAAAACACCCCTCACTTTGATCTTAGAAGCCCCAGCATGGGCTGGACAAACCTGGTTCACTTCCCTTCTCGACCTCAATTTAGTGCCTCATGAGAAACTGGCCAGCCAGCTAGATCTTCTCTCCCAAAATAAAGGCACTCTCAAGCATCCCAACCCCAAACAGCTGACTCTTGCGATTTGACTCCTGAAGTCCTAGAATTTGGATACCTCAATTTGCCTACAGAATGCATGACCATTCTTAAAGAGGCACACATGCCTACAACCAGAGCCTGCTATGCCGCCAGGTGGAAACAGTTCATACACTACTGTCTCCCTACACACATTGATCCTCTCAAAACAACAGTCCAAGAAATTGTTTACCTGCTTTACTTGCAGAAGTCAGCCTGGGTTATACTTCTATCAGACTTCACTTAGCTGCTGTCTCTGCTTATCTCCACAACTGAGAACAGAATTCTCTTTTTAGGGTACCTGTTATCAAAGCCTTAATGGAAGGGCTCAAAAGGATTATTCCACCATGGGTGCAACACGCAACTGTGTGGAATCGCAACATTGTTCTATTGGGCCCTCCATTTGAATCACTTCCACTCTTGCCCCTTACAGTTTCTTTCCTGGAAGGTGGCTTTCCTGGTAGCCATCACTTCTCTCAGGCGTGTTAGTGAGATGCAGGCTCTTCCTCTGCAAGCACCTTTTTCCAAGTGTACCATGATAGGGTAGCCCTCAGGACAAACCCTAAATTCCTGCCTAAGGTGGTCTCTGGCTTCCACCTCAATCAAACCATAGAATTCCCAGTATTCTTCCCATATTCAGATTCAGTAGCAGAATGGGCTCTTCATACACTAGATGCCAAAGGACCATTTAAGTATTACATTGACAGGACAAAGCCCTTCCGTAAGACACAACAGCTCTTTATCTCTTTCTCCAAACCACACAAAGGGAGTGTTCTCTCTAAGGCAGATATAGCCCGCTGGCTGTTCATATACATACAAACCTGTTATGTTAGTCAAAAGACTTTTGTCTGTCCCTCCCAGACCCCACAAAAAAAGGAGCTTCTGTGTCATTCTTGGGTAATATTTCTATAGCTGATGACTGCAAAGCAGCTATATGGTCTACCCCCACACATACACAAAACATTACTGTGTGGATATCTTAGCTCATCAACAAGCTAATGTTGGTTAGGCTGTCCTTCGCACACTTTCCCAGTCATTTGCAACATCCTCAGGCTAGCCACTGCTTCTGGGAGGACTGCTTTACAGTCTTTGCACAGCATGTGTATCTACAGCTACACATGCCACAAACGGAAAATGTTACTTACCCTGTAAGTATCTGTTCGTGGCATGTAGTGCTGTAAATTCACATGCTCCCACCTTACTCTCCGGACTCCTTTAGATGTTACAGACATTTTCCAATTTCATCCTTAATCTTTCCTTCACATGGTCCCCTTTTCTGTATCTCTATGCTCCATCTACATCCTCACCCTTCATGTGGAAAAAACAATCCAACAATGGACCCAATGCCCAGGCACATTGCCAGCATTAGGTGGAGTCACTATAACTATTGACTTGAGAAGACTTTGAAGAAAAACGACTTCCATATCTCCGAGCCCAACACTAAATGGCAGGAGTATGCACAGCATGTGAATCTACAGCACTACATGCCACGAATAGATGTTTACAGGGTAAGAAACATTTTTGTTCTATTCATTGTCACTTTATGAGTAGGAGAAGTAATTTCTCTTTGAAGTGAATGCTTTTATCTTGCCCTTTCCTCTCTTCTACTCCTGCTCATTTGTTAGCCACTTAACTTATTTGGAGGAGTGCTTAACCTAAGTTTTTGGTTGTAAAATTGAAAATAAAGGGATTGTGATCAGTTTTTATCGCATGAAATACCCCAGACATAAGTTCTAAACTGTTTTTACACCAAATATAGTGTTAACGCTTTGTGTTCTGCCACTGATTTTCTCTCAAAGAGTTCTTAATGCATGTGTGATCATGACTTGTTTCCCTCCAGCTTCTGGGTTAACACCACTCCTGTGCGATTTAAATTGGTGCCTATTAATAGTGTGTGATTCTTAACATTAATTTTGGCCAGTGTGGGCCATCTTTTATGTCTTGTTTGGTTGTCCTAAATTCTTCCTCACATTAAAAGACACCATTCAAATGTTGCTTTTTTAATGTGTTCAATTAATTTTGAATTTGTCTTGTCAAGTATCAACATGCATCTTCGGTGGGTGTGTCAGTAACTAGAACATTATGCATTGATTCTGTACACATGTCTATGTTGCGAACATTTTTACTAACACTCTGGGGGAGATTTACAAAAACTTCACGCAGCACAGCCCCCAGCGAGGCTGCGCTGCGTTGCGCGACAGGGAGGGAGTAGGAGAGCGCCATATCTTCAGAGATATGGCTCTCTCCTCCCCTTTCCCTTGCGCCGGCGCTGATTACAGCTGCCGTGCGCCATGCATACACCTCCGCGCCATAGCGCTATGGTGTGTGCATTAGTCTAGCATAGGTTTTGTACAGGAAGGGTACCCTTCCTGTACAAAATACGATGCCCAGACACAATACAACGTTTTTCCCACTTTGTATGCGTGCTGCACAGTGCAGCACGCATGCAAAGTCAGAAAAGGAAGGAGAAGTGAAACCATTTCTCCTTCCCTGCACCTACTTGAAAAGTGCGCAGTTTTCTCATGCTAAACCCAATCTACTTTATTTAGTAAATTGGGTTTAGCGTTAGAAACTGTGGGTGGTTGCATGGGAACGCCCATTCTCCACCCTTGGTACGCCACCATGGCGCAAAGTAATGTGAAGCAGCGCAATGCGCTGCTTAGCATTACTTTTCAGTTATTTCCGGCGTTAACAAGTTTAGCACTGGAAAGTAAATAGGGAAAAAAAGATTTTGTGCCGATTTACGTCACTTTTGTGACTCAAACATGGCGCAAAATCTTAGTAAATCTCCCCCTCTGTGGTCTATTTCCATGAAATTGAAATCGAAATAAAAAATAATCACAATTACAGTTGTATTGTCTCTTCCTCCTTATTGTTTGCAACTCTCATTAGTAAATGCCATACATTAGTATGTATAATTTAGGGTGTTCCACAGAATCTTCAATTATCATTTGAGAAGATTTAGGTCTCTTGACAAATTTCTCCATGTTTCTAGAACTTCAGACAGTTTTTCATCTTGTCTAACATATCTGTGTCTTATCTCTCCGGCAGTTGACCCTTCGTGAAAGTCTCATCTACTGGTTCTTTTTTCATCGATTTTGTAGAGATCCTCCAGCTTGATAGCACAATTACCAGCAGTACTGCCTTCTTTTTCATTTTGTTTTGACTCATTAACAGCCTGCAGGCATTCTTTAGGAATCGGATCATGCAGAGTTTCAATTCCCACAGCTGAAAAGAACCTGTCTTACACCTCCCTCCAGTATTTCACTATTATTGTGCAACACCATACAATATGGATAAGGCTTGCATCAGCACATTCACATCTAGGACAGTTGCTCCGTACTGGCATTTATCTTTTGTTCTTCGCTTTTTGAGTAATCCTCATGTTTTATATTTTCTTTGAAAAGTTCCCCATGCATTTCACTTTCTACTCCAAAAAGCCTAAATAAGATCTCAACTGACCTTTTTCTTACTCTGCAACCTACTGAACGGTATATTGACATTGTTTTCTTTGGGCTTTATTCCATCTATATCTGTAGTGTGTCCCAAGTACATCATATTGTGTAATTCAAGTTCCACTTCTATGCAATAACAGGCAGCCCCTTATCTTGTAATTTTCATTAGAGCACCATTCAACCTTACATCATGCTCCAGTTCCATTAAACCTTGTACCAGGATATAATCTTGAAAGTAACTTAAGCTCGGCATGTTTCCTAACATCTGCTGCAATAACCTGTGGAACATTGCAGCAGCTGACACTAAACCAAATAGTATCCGCTTATATTGTTATGCCCGGAGAGTGTTTCAAATGGTGTTACATGGCATGATGCTGAATCTATAACTAATTATCTTTCTAAAATTATCTTTGCCCTATGGTGTCTAATGGCCTTCTAATTGTTTTTTGTATAAACTAGCACTATCTTCCCCTTCTGGTTGTGTTAGAGTGAGGATTATCTTAACTCATCTGAAAGAGACTGTTAGTTATAGATTCCTTACCTTAGAATTACCCCCAGGCGTCAGACTGGATCCAGTGAAATTTTTTCTTGGCATTACCCCTGCACGTCGGTGGGTGGCGTCGTTCGACTCTGCGTCCATCGTCAGCGTCGCCGGGATGACCTTGCGGTGCCTACATAGACACCGCCCTGCGCATTGACGTCAGTTCTTTCTTTTTCCGTGCCAGCCTAGCACAGATCTGGAGAGAGCTACCCCTTAGTCACTTTTTGACCAAACCTTTTCAACGTTTTGTTGACTTCTTTTTCGAGTCTTCGACTGCTGGTGCGCGAGGGATGTCCTAACGACGGACCGGGTTCAAGCCTTGCGACGCCAGTCACAAGCTGATGTCTGTGACGGACCCACACCTCATGTGCCTTTTGTGTCTGCAGCGCGAACACATCCTGAAGTCGTGCTCCGACTGCCGGGCCATGAATCCAAAGTCTTTGCGGGAGCAGTCCCGAAAGCTCTTGGAGGCCCGGTGGTCGGCTCCTCGTCACTACCGGTCTTGTTCGAGAGGAAGGTCTCGAGGTCGCTCGCGGAGCCCTCACACCTTGTCGCACCCCTAGTCTTTGAGGTCTTTGGGTAAGTCAAAACACAAGAAGAAGGTGAAGAAGCACTGGCGCTCTTCGCCTTCTCCCCGTTGGTCTGCTGACGCTACACGGGACTCGGAGCGTCGTCGCTCTAAGGCTCCGGTGCCTCCTTCAGGGACGACTCCACGCCTCCCCCGGTTCCGGGAGCCGGAGCATCCCCTGCCCAACTCTGCAAGTTTTATGAGGCCCTCCACCTCGTCTTTGGGCAGCCCTACTCCGCTGGCAAGCCTTCGGGCCCCGCAGAGCCGGTCGGAGGTCCTAGGCCTTCGATGCCGGCGGCTCCAGCCCCGGCGCCGGAGAGCCCCTGCGGATCCAGGCCTGGATCTGCATCGGCGCCGGTCGATATTACCCGACCTTCCCCGGCGACGACGCCCCCCAGTGCCGGCCGTGCCCCTGGCCGACGCCGTCCCCATCTTCACCCCCGAGATGGACCCAGAGCCGGACCGACGTCGATCGATGTCGGAGCCGATGCCCAAGGGTACTTTTGTTCCCCTGTTCATCCCTGGTGTTCCCTACCGCCCAGAAGCTCTCAAGCCCTTGGCATGCTTTCTCCTCCTACTGTGGCTACGGAGGAGGGAGCGTCCTACGCTGTGGTGGTACGAAGGGTGGCCAAGGTCTTGGGCCTTGAGCTCCCTTCAGTGGCAGTCAGGACCAACCTCCTGACAGAGGTGCTTCAGCCTGTGGCATCCACTTCAGCACCCCTATTGCCCTTCAATGAAGCCCTCACTGACGTCCTCCTGGGCACCTGGTCAAAGCCCAGCACAGGGGCTCCTGTGGAAAGGACGATTGCCCGCCGCCATCGCCCGGCCCCAGGCGATCCAGTTTCCTCACCCAACACGGAGAGCGAGAGACGATCAAACCAGTTGCACTCTCCTGCTGACGATACTCAAACACCAGAGCAACTGATTAATCTAGGATTCTAACCGGGGAAGAAAAGAAATCCCCTCTATTTCAAGATGTTGGTTATCGCCTCTGCAGTATCCAAAGATATTGGAGTATCCAAAGAAATTGGAGTAGACGCCTCACTCACTTATCGTGACATGCTTCATCATCGGCGCCTATCCACACCCTGGTAAGATGGTAACACCAGGGCGGACTCAACCATAGATGGAATTGGAGTTCTTAGATAAAGTCAAGCTGGACAAGCAGGGATCCAGAAGAGTGATTAATTAAAAATACCTCTAGGTATACCCAAAGATTCTTCTTTATTTTGAGGGTACCTGGGGTATGAAATAAAACTCTTGGGTTTTATTGAATATAATCCTTCAATTATACCCTCTGTGCCAACATGTTTCGGCCCACTCTAAGAGCCCGATCGGGTCTTGGGCTTTCGTCAGGGCTGTGTTTTATGTGTCCCTGCTCTCATGTGCACGCACACCATGCACACTCATGAGGCTTAAAGCTCTCACCTGTCTTGATCTACTATCCAGAGGATTTTCCTCTAGTTTTTTATGCCAAGGGTCATGCGGTTCATGCGAGTGGTGCCATCTTGTAGTCACACTTTCTTCAAAGATCGAGCACCGCAGAATTACCTAAGTGCTTCAACGTAGACTGCCGCCGAGTCTGCGTTGAAGCACTCTGGATAGAAGATCAAGACAGGTGAGAGCTTTAGGCCTCACGAGTGTGCATGGTGTGTGTGCACATGAGAGTAGGGAATAGGGGATAGGGAATCCAAGAAGCTGGATCACCTTGGGAAGCGCATGTTCTCTTCCTCCAGCTTAGCACTGCAGTCCGTGAATACCGCGTGCCTTTTGGGCTGATACTCACACACCATCTGGGACTCGGTTGCGCAAGTGCTGCCTCAGTTCCCGGAGGAGGCCCAGGCCGTTCTCTCCCAGGCAGTGGCGGATGGGAGGGACGTAGCCAAATTCACAATAAGATGTGGACTGGATACCACCGACTCACTAGGCAGAACGATTGCCACGTCGATAGCCCTTCGGCACTACGCCTGGTTGAGGACATCTGGCTTTTCGGGGGATGTCCAGTCTCTCTTGATGGACATGCCCTTTGATGGACGTCGTCTTTTTGGCGACAAAGCAGACTCGGCGCTAGAGCGCTTTAATGATTCTCGGGCTACGGCCAGATCTTTGGGCCTCGCTGCACCTTCCCGACCACTCCAGTCTGCTTTTCGTCCCTTTCATGGCTACGGAAGGGGTGCCCAGCCATGTCTGGCCCAGCCTAGTCACCGGTACACGCAAGCTGCCCAGGCTCTGCGTGGCCGCGGATCGGAGACCCAGCGACGTCACGGGTCTGGGAGCCAGCGGGTGAGCCAGTCCACCGTGTCCCCCCCTACCGCAGCCTCTAAGCCTTCCTAGTCCGACGTTTCAGGCCCATCAACGGCCAGTGGGTGGCAGGATTTGCCATCACCTCCCCCACTGGCAATCCATCACGTCGGACAGGTGGGTTTTGCAAATAGTCAGAAGGGGCTACTCCCCTTCGAGACTACCCCTCCTTCCATGCCACCGTCTTTCGATCACGTGTCGGAGGATCATTTGGCTTCTCCACCAGGAAGTTTCAGCTCTCTTTGCCAAAGGAGCTATCAAGAGGGTCCCTGCGCCGAAAGTAGGTTGTGGTTGCTATTCCCGCTACTTTCTGGTGCCCAAGAAGGACAAAGGCCTGCGTCCTATCCAGGACCTCAGGCCCCTCAACCGCTTCCTCCGAAAGGAGAATTTCTAATGCTCACATTGGCTCAGGTCCTGTCTGCCTTCGATCCTGGAGACTGGATAGTGGCGCTGGACTTGCAGGACGCCTATTTCCACATCCCCGTCCTGCCAGCCCACAGACACTACTTACAGTTCACGGTAGGCCACGAGCATTTTCAGTTCACCATGCTCCCCTTTGGCCTTACCAGTGCCCTTCGGGTGTTCACGAAGGTGATGGCGGTGGTCGCAGCTTATCTGCACAGATCAGGGGTTCTAGTCTTCCCCTATCTCGACGACTGGCTGTTGAAGGCGAGCTCACCCCAGGTGGTCGTCTCCCACCTCCAGACTACGGCGGACCTTCTGCATGCGCTGGGGTTCACTATCAATGTGCCGAAGTCACACCTGACTCCCTCTCAGACGCTCCCTTTCATTAGAGCTGTTCTGGACACAGTGCAGTTTCGGGCCTATCCTCCTGAGCAGCGAGTCTGGGATATTCGGGCTATGATACCAATGTTTCAGCCTCTTTCCCTCATTTCGGAGAGAATGACCCTGAGGCTGCTGGGCCTCATGGCCTCCTGCATCCTGCTGGTGTATCATGCCAGATGGCATATGCGGGCTCTGCAGTGGGACCTGAAGTTCCAGTGGGCGGAGCATCAGGGGAATCTTTCTGACTATGTCCAGATCTCGGAGGGAACTGCACAACAACTGCAGTGGTGGTTAACGAACCAAGCTTGGGTCAGAGGCAGATCCCTCTCCCTTCCCCAACCAGATCTCACAGTAGTGACAGATGCGTCACTCCTGGGATGGGGCGACCATCTGGGAGAGGAGGAGAGCAGAGGCGTCTGGTCTCCAGCAGAGTTCGGGCTCCATATCAGCCTGCTGGAGCTCCGGGCGATCTGCCTGGCACTGAAGGTATTTCCTCCCTCTCTCAAGGGGAAAGTGGTGCAGGTGTTCACAGACAACATCACCACCATGTGGTACTGCAACAAACAGGGCGGGTGGGGTCGTGGACCCTATGTCAAGAGGCTCTTCGCCTCTGGAAATGGCTGAAACATCAGGGCATTACCCTGGTGGTTCAATACCTGGCAGGTTATCTGAACGCCAGGGCGGATCAATCTTAGCCGTCGGTGACTGGTAGATCACGAATGGCGTCTTCACTCGTAGGTGGTGCAAGGCCTCTTTCAGCTTTGGGGAGAGCCTTGGTTAGATCTGTTCGCCACCGAAGAGAACGCGCAATGTCAGCAATTCTGCGTGTTGGAGATTCCTAGGCGGCACTCGCTCGGCGACGCTTTTCTTCGCGAGTGGAACTGCGGCCTCCTGTACGCCTTTCCGCCTGTACCACTTCTGCCCAGAGTGCTTAAGTAGATCAAGCTCCGACCGGGCCCAAGTTATTCTTGTGGCACCTGACTGGGCACGAAGAGTCTGGTACCCAGAGCTCCTGAGCATGGCCATTGATCCTACACTCAGACTACCTTCTGTCGCAGCAGCAGGGGACGGTTCATCACCTGAACCTGTCCAGCCTCCACCTCCTTGCGTGGAGATTGAGCGGCGACAGTTGACTGCTTTTGACCATCCTCCCAAAGTCTGTAATGTCATTTTAGCAGCCAGGGGTCCCTCCACTAAAATGGTATACGCCTGTAGATGGAACATGTTTGTGGCATGGTGCACAGCAAAGGCTGCGGATCCCCTTTCTGCCCCTCTTTCAGAGGTCCTCTTGTATAAACTTTCCTTGGCCCAGCAGGGCTCTGCCCTGGGCACTCTCAAAGGCTAGCTTGCTGCTATCTCTGCTTTTCTTCGGCTGCTAGATCAGCCATCCTTATTCAAGTCCCCTATTGTAAATAGATTCTTTAAGGGTATTACTCATCTCTTTCCTCCATCTCCTTTCATAATGCCCCTGTGGGACTTGAATCTTGTTTTAACTTAACTTATGTGTGCTCCCTTCGAGCCCCTTCACAACTGTCCTCTCAGACTCCTCACTCTGAAAACTGCCTTCCTTGTTGCCATCACCTCTGCTCGCAGAGTGAGTGAGCTTCAAGCTCTATCTTCTAAGCCCCCTTTCTTCTCTGTACTAAAGAAAAATGGTTCTGTCGGGTATCACTTAATTAGAACAAATAGTAACAACTTACTTGTAACTCAATTCAATAATGAAATAAATACAGATATAACACACACCAAAGATTTTTGAATCAAAATTATATTAGAAGAAAATCAAATAATAAAGTCTGTCGCAATTTATAATTTCAATTGCAATATGTGACTGTAGTGCAATAGTGACGTGGTGAATGGTGATAAATACAATCTACTATATACAAAAACAAATGTGCAAAAAATGGGGAGGGGAAGGAAAAAGATTTCATAAATGTCCTTGTTATTAACACATATGCTTAAATGATCCAATAACGAATGGGACTGTGATCATCAGCGTTGCGTGGACATATACAATACGCCGACGTTTCGACCCTGTATATCGCGCAAAAGTGGAAGTGCATCTAGGCGGGTCTTCCTCAAGGCAGGAAAGGAGGAACGGTAACCCAAAGTAGATTCCTGGGTGGCCTGTTAACGAATGAATTCTTAGTCAGGTATGGGTAGAAACTTAATTCCCAAGGAACTCCACCAGCCGGTTTGGAGCCTCAGAAGAGCTATATTAGACTTCCACCCGTCGGTTGGAGTCGATTTAATGCCAGTCCGGTGTATTTCGTGATCTGGGAAACAAGCCTCCTTCTCTCCGTGGTTAATGTCGGACATTTCCGACATTAACCACGGAGAGAAGGAGGCTTGTTTCCCAGATCACGAAATACACCGGACTGGCATTAAATCGACTCCAACCGACGGTGGAAGTCTAATATAGCTTCTTCTGAGGCTCCAAACCGGCTGGTGGAGTTCCTTGGGAATTAAGTTTCTACCCATACCTGACTAAGAATTCATTCGTTAACAGGCCACCCAGGAATCTACTTTGGGTTACCGTTCTCCCCTTTCCTGCCTTGAGGAAGACCTGCCTAGATGCACTTCCACTTTTTGCGCGATATACAGGGTCGAAACGTCGGCGTATTGTATATGTCCACGCAACGCTGATGATCACAGTCCCATTCGTTATTGGATCATTTAAGCATATGTGTTAATAACAAGGACATTTATGAAATCTTTTTCCCTTCCCCTCCCCATTTTTTGCACATTTGTTTTTGTATATAGTAGATTGTATTTATCACCATTCACCACGTCACTATTGCACTACAGTCACATATTGCAATTGAAATTATAAATTGCGACAGACTTTATTATTTGATTTTCTTTCTAATATAATTTTGATTCAAAAATCTTTGGTGTGTGTTATATCTGTATTTATTTCATTATTGAATTGAGTTACAAGTAAGTTGTTACTATTTGTTCTAATTAAGTGATACCCCGACAGAACCATTTTTCTTTAGTATACGTATACCCAGGTTCTGAGGGACACCGGGTTGCCCCATTACGCTTAACACAACACCCTTTCTTCTCTGCGCATCTGGACAAAGTGGTGCTTAGGACCAGCCACAGTCCATGCAGGTAACAGCGGTGGAGCGGTGGGGCCGCGTGGGGGCGGGGGGGATTTCGAGGGACGACGAAGAGGGAAAATTAATTATTTATTTCATTTTCCCTCTGCATCGTCCCTCGAAATCCCACCCCCCACCCGTCCCCACCGCTGTTACCTGCACGGACCGCGGCTGCTTAGGACGAGGCCCTCGCTCCTTCCTAAAGTGGTTACACCATTTCACATAGGACAAACGATCACTTTGCCTACCTTTTTCCTACCTCCGCACCCTTCCAAGGAGGAGGAGAGACTCCAACGTCTGTACCCTAAACATGCGCTATCTTTCTACCATCCGGGTGGATGATCAACTCTTCGTTGGCTATGTAGGTGCTAAGAAAGGTCGGGCTGTTAAAAAGCGTACCATCTCTCGTGGGTTGTCCTTTGTATTAAAATCTGTTACGCTTTCAAGAAAAAGGAACCTCCAGTGGGACTGCGTGCTCACTCCACTAGGGCTACGGCTGCAACCACTGCCTTGACACATGGAGTCCCACTTCTTGACATCTGCCAGGCGGCCACGTAGGCATCTATTTACACGTTTACCAGACATTACTGCCTGGACAGCCAAGTCCGAGGGATGGCTATTTTGCCCCTTCAGTCCTCCAGGACTTTCTGGTGTGAACTTAGTTCACAGTCCCTCCTCCGGAGATGGTATTGCTGGGGTATCCATTCTAAGGTAAGGAATCTATAACTAACAGTCTCTTTCAGATGAACAAGTTACTTACCTTTGGTAACGATATATCTGTAAGAGACATATGTTAGTTATAGATTCCTTACCGCTCCACCCATCCTCCACGCTCTGCGAACTGATTTCTAGGGATAGGGACTCCCTTACAGGGCCCTAGTTGTGGCGCACCAGTGGTCAGTGTCTTTCATGGCTCTACGCTTCTGGCATGGAAAAACGTGTCAGAACTGACGTCAGCATGCAGAGGCGGCGTCTAAGTATGCACCGTGACGTCATCCCGGTGACCACGACACCGACGACGGATGCGGAGTCGACTAACGCCACCCACTGACGCGCAGGGGTAATGCTAAGATAAAATTTGTCCAGATCCAGTCTGACGCCTGGCGGTAATTCTAAGGTAAGGAATCTATAACTAACATATGTCTCTTACAGATACATCGTTACCGAAGGTAAGTAACTTGTTCTTCTTTACCTAAACAATGTAGTAAATTGGCCTATGGCCGTCTGATAAACTTTGAATTGCAGAAGCCAACATATACAGCTTAAATGCATTTACACACTTATGACTGGGCATTTCTGGTTCATCCAGTAAGGAAATGTAGGTGTTTGTGTCATTTGTGACATAGTAGCGGGCTTATGTAAGCAGTCTGTACCCTGGTGGTGCTATGGTGATTGTTTTGTGTACAAAACAAATACTTGTATAAAAAAAATGATCAATGCTGTGATTTACATATTTCAAAATAAAACATTAATTGAATAATGTGGTCACTGCTGAACCTATAGATTTACTTAGTTGACATAGCTAATTAAAATAAAGTGGTCACTGAAGTCTGTGAATGTGTCTTAGTTCTAGTTGAATTGACATCAGGTAGTCTTTCTAAATTACTACCGAGCTTGGTGTTCCGGTATTCTTCCGACTCTTCTTGTGTTTATCTGCTGTAGGCCATTGCTTATTTGGCACTCTGGTGTTTTTCCTTTGGCTCACCATAGTATTGCTAGGCAATTGTCCTGGAGGTGGGCACTGACGTCACTGTGTCTCGCTAACTGGTACAACATACCCATGATGGGTATTTGCTGTAAGATAAAAGATGGGCACAGACTTGTGATGTCTTCCCTCGTGCACACGCCATTTTATTTTATCAAAAGATGGCTGTGGTTCAGCAGGGGAAGTAGGTCGTGGTCTCAAGGGATCGACAAATTACAGACACACTTGTAGGTAAACCTCAATCAGGGCCACATCAGTGTCTATTCTTGTGGTTGATAATCGCCACTGAACGTGAATTCATGCTGCCCCAGAACCTGCCATTCACTTGAACTGCTCATTTGTGCGACCTCAGTTCCCACTGTCCTGTACACTGCAAGATCATCTAAATCGTCAATATGTACTAACTTGGTTACAGATTGAGGAATTGTCGTTACTGTGTACCAGTGTGGAGAACATGTTGGGCTGGTTTCTCTCACAGCTGTTTTTCTGTGTCCCTCCTCCATTAGTTTGTACGTTGATCCCACAGTGGTCTCCTCTCGCCATTAATCTGTGCTCCTCAAAGCCCTGGAATGATTACGCACATGCACAACAAGGGCGGAGAGAGCTCCGGTGCTCGCTGCAGCTCTTCCAATGAATTCCCATCACAGAGGGATGTAATGTAAACCATCTTTATTCTCAATTTCCAGACCTCTCTATCAGGCCACAGCCACACAAAGCACTAGCTTTATGGCATAACGAGCTTTCTCTCGCTGCCAACGCCGCCAAGGTGGTCAGAGCCATCAGTAGCTGGATAACCCAGGACATTCACTTGGAAACTTCAGGGGGGGTAAGATAATCTCCACACACCTCCAGCCAATGAGGCTAAAGATCCCAATTCCCACTCACCTTCGATCGGGTTTGCAAAACAAAACGACCTGATGACATCTGTGCTCTTTAACTGCAGCTGCAGAAAAAACAAGCATTGGCAAAGCCTATGGTCTCGCCTATACAAGAGCTATCGGCTTTGCCAAGGTCTTTTAGCCATGCTATACAGCAGCGTGGCTGGGTAGCAAGGCTAAAAGTAAAGTTTAAAGAGTTATGCGGCCCACAAATTGAATGTATTTTTTTTTTTTTAGCAAAGAGTGCAGTCTGAAGGATTGTTGCCAACTAGCTCTAAGATGACATGGGAGGTTGTAGAGAGAAATACATGCTTTCTATGTTAGAGGTGATAATCATGTAAAAAAAATAACATTGTTTTGCCTTTACTTTCAGCATAGCTAAAAGTGGCGATCTTCTGAAGCAATGCTTAGGTGAGAGGTTGTGGCATAATGGCCAGAACTGCCGCCTTTGGAGCTGGGGATCCAAATACAAGTCTCAGCGTCGGCTCCACCATCCTGTGATTCTGGGCAAATCATTTACTCTCCCCTGCCTATAAATTGAATGTGTTCTTGTCTAATGTAACTGTTGAGCCGGTAAAGTGCTCCAATACCTTCGGTCGAGTTCAGGGTGATCATACCAATTTTGAAATCCATACAAAAAACTCAGCGTACCATAATTCTACCTAAGGAGACCATCAAACCCAAGTGACTGGAAACAAACCCATTAAACAAAATCCTGGAGTTATTTCTGAAACTGAATATGGGAAAGTTGCCTACTTGTTATTCTAGTTCTTCAGTTTAGGCATCTTCAAATTTGCCCCAGTTCCACAAGGGATCCCAGTACACCTCTTTTACCATAAATAGTTATACCATATAGAAAGAAATGGTACAAATAACTGTATTCATAGTGCCAGAAATAGAATAGAATTGCGGCCTACCACTGCACCATTTTTCCAAATTTCAGGTTTTCCACCCCCTTTTTAACAAGCATTGGCATAGCCAATATGTCTCGCCTTTGGGACCTTATAAGTATTTAGTTATGCAGCACAATATCCTTGGTGCAACAACATCAACTGTTGCATGGCTAAGCACTTATAAGGTCCCAAACGCGAGACCTATTGGCTATGCCAATGCTTGTTATGTAGCGTTGCTACACTCATTATACAACAGGTTTGACAGGAATCTATTGGTTCGTCGTTAGAAGCACATAATGTACCAAAATAATGATTAGAACTTTTTAAAGCTGTAAACAGTAAAGTATTTAAGGTATCTTAAGGGAGTGTGTTGTCTTTGTTGAGATACGAAAAAATGACTTTTTTAAACTTTTTATGCATGGAATTAGACCTTAGCCCCACCTACTTACTAGGATAACCTGTACTGCTATAAATAGACGCCCATCTCAGCCGTTGGTTGAGTACATTTAACCATATGTTAATTATTTTTCGAGTTACCTCCAACACTACCTACTTTCTCTTCCTCTGCAAGATCATGGAGAAGGCAATGGTACATCAGCTTCACAATTATGATAAACACTTGTTTTTGGGCATGGCTAACGCAGCCATCATGGTGGACGTGTTCTAGACGAGCTCCGCTCTCTAACCTGCTTAGCCACGATTACTCCTGCCAGGAGCCCGCCATCCACGGGTGCAAGTTTCCCCACCCCCAGACGCCTCCCATTCGCCCTACCTCTGTACTGTGCAAAATCGCTGCAGAGAGAGGTGTAGACTTGGAGCGGTGGCCCGCGCTCGATTCGGCTTGAAGGCGGGCCCACAACCACTATGCTGCAGATACTGACTGACAACACCGATCAGCAGTACAAGAGACAGTGAGCTCCTATTTACATCATCGAGGTACGGGACTGGGGTGCCTCTGGGACCGGGTCCACCTCCCCGCTGCGTTGGACTGACCAGGGTGCAGAGCGACGTGCTGTGCGATACGAGTCCTGGTGCTTGCACACGCACGGGGACCCGGCGGCCCTCCCCTTTGCCGCTGCTGCTACAGCCCGGAATCATTCAGGCGAGCCCCGCATGCGGAAGGCGCTGCCTGAGTCAGGCTATGGCTTGGATGCATCTGCGGTCCTTTTAAATGCTCGCACCTGCAGGGTTCTGTGATACTGCGGGCAGGGCATCCTGCTAATTCTCTGCCGCTACTCGTCCCTGAACGCAGCTGCAGGAAATTAAGACGTCACACTGCTGGACTGGCTGCAGCAGCTAGCCTGATTCGTCGCGGAGCTCGGAGGGGCTGCACTGAGAGACAAGAGAGGAGCGGGGGCGAGCGAGCGCGGCAGCCTGCAGAGCTGACCAGACGCTCGTGCGTCGTGGCCTTTTGCCTGCGATTACGCGCGCGGCAGACATGTGTTTCCAATTATCGCGCCCGCGTCTGGGCATGATAATTGGAAACACATGTCTGCCGCGCGCGTAACCGCAGGTAAAAGGCCACGACGCACGAGCGTGTGGTCAGCTTTTGAAACCCCCTAACATAAAGTCTTCGCCTAGCAGCGCTTGCGCGCTACTCGAGGCTCGACCTAAAAACTAAGAAAACACTTCCAACAAGAAAATGGTGAAAACCACTTTGCAGCATATTTCAATTTGTTGCTTCGACACGACTTTGGAAAACATATTTGAAATGAAGTAAAAAACGCAGACAGATAGGCAGCAATATTGTAGGGTTAAAAGAGATTACCCTTTAAGAATCCAGCAGCCTTGCCAATACCAATATGTGTTGTACTGGCAGTTGCTGGAAAGTAACGTCTGAAACCGCTCCAGGAAATGAAATGAACTTCCCGATCACACCCTCCAAATTTAACAAGTCAAATACATATAGTCACCAGTGCTGACATAGTAGTGTGTATCCTTTCTGAGTTGAGCCCATACACAGTGAGCCTCAGAGTTCCTTGTATGGGAATATAAGGAAACCATCTCAACCCAAAATTTCTTCTCCTGGTCTACCCCTGTTGCTAAAGTTCCCACTCCATTAAGGTAGAGAAATACGGTCATTTGTTTTTATTCAGCACTCAATAACTTTTTGGTGACAATTGATACAGTTGTTTAAGATGATACCAGACTCAGGTGAGGTGTCATACAGCCAAGTGAAAATAAAATAAAAAAATCAATCTAAAAGCAAAATTTTCCTGCAAAAAATGCAAAAATTAATCTTATGGTATGAAGCCCAGTTCCTCCTTGTGTACATGGTAGAAATCAAGTTAATTTATAACATTTGATCTTTTTAACAAACTGCAACAGAATGGTGCTACTTCTTTGAAGTATCAGAATTTAAACCAGGCAGCAAAAGCCTCTTATGCGTTAATCAATACCTGACATAGCCCGAATCGTTAGAGCCTGCAGTGTGGAGATTGTGTCATACGCAGATGATACTCAACTACTGTTCTCCTTTAGTCCCGATTCTGACAAGGTGACAAGTAAATTTGCAAACTGCATGATGGAAGTCGCTGTTTGGATGAGTAACAACTGTCTCCAATTAAACAGCGACAAGACAGATCATGCTATTTGGCAAAGCGACCGAAATATGGACAGCCGACTGATGGCCCGTACAACTCAGCACCTAAGCAGGTAGTAAAAAATCTTGGCGTGAGGCTGGATCAATCTCTTCATGAAAGATCGAATTAGCTCCACCTGCAGCATATGTTTCGCTACCATCAGGCTTTTTAAAAAAAAGCCTTTGTGGCTCCCAGACACCACTAGGAAGACTCTTGTCCAGGCTTTCATCACCAGTCGCCTGGACTATGGGAATGCCCTGTTGACCTCAGTAAACGACACTCTGCTGTATAAACTGCAGGTGGTCCAGAACACTGCCGTGCGGCTAATCTGTAATCTTCCTTCTAGCTCGCGTTCCTCTCTGATCCTTAGAAAGCTTCATTGGCTGCCTATTAGGAAGAGTGTCATCTTAAAACTTTGTTTGATACACAAAGCTCTCCTTAAGTCTCGGCCAGCTTATTTGTCTTCTCGACTAATTCTTTACCTTCCCTCAAGATGTCTGAGATCATCAGATAAGGCGCTTTTGGTGATCCCTCGTATCCGTACCTCAAGATATGGGGGCAGATCTTTCTCCTACACAGCTCCCTATCATTGGAATAAACTCCCTCTTAGCCTTCGCTCTTGCATAGATTTCCCCTCCTTTAAGAAAGGGCTTAAAACTAGGCTGTTTTAGGCTCCCTCCATTTCTTTTCTCGTGCAGTGCAGCGCCGAGATACTCCTTCGGGAGTGAGTGGTGCCAGAAATCAAATGACCAAATAAAATAAATAAAATAAATAAATAAGGCAGGGGCAATTTACTGCTTCACGTGTCTCTATGCACGGGTCATTTCAACATGAAGTGTACACAGGCCTCGCTTGAAAGGCCATCGCCCATGCATGCCACAGATAGTGCTGGGTCCCATCTTCAAACTGTGATTTACTTGATGCTAGTGGCTTTTGTGTCGCAAAATATATCTCCCTTCTTTGCAGTTCCGAGCCGAGATATATGGACTATTTTGGTTGCCCGGAGAAAATAATTGTGCTCTTGGAATGCTTTATATATTTCGGACCTTCTGTTATTCACGGTGTCAAAGGGAGGTAACGTTTTTGCAAGTTGCTCATCATTCTTTTTCAGAAATAAACCCCAAAAAGGGGTTTGGTGCAGACTTAATTATTAGCCCTTATGAGAAAGTATTTTAGTTAGCACAGATTATACTGTGAGTAAAAGTTGTTTTTAATTTCCTGAAGTACCTATTGTCTGTCTTTCCTATGTTTGTACTAGAGTCAATTAAGTAATTCTGTGCTCCTAAGTGGATGGAAAATGTTAGTCCTACTTCTATGTTTGTTGACAGTCCCAGTTTTTGGTTTACAAAATCTGTTCACCCTACTTGCAACCAGGCCCGGTTCTAGCAGAGGGGCCAGGTGGGCTAGGCCCACCCAAACATGACCTTTGACCCACCTAGTCACAGCAGAAGAGACCAGAGAGAAGGCACCTCTTAAGTGCTTCCTCAATTTCAACGTCCGAACGTCGAAATGTTTTTTCCACTGTCTTTAAAACTGAAATTGAGTGGTGTGTTTTGGGGGTAGAGGTGGGTGAGAAAACAAATTAACAAGGTAGAGGTGGGTGAGAAAACAAATTGACAGGGAGAGCCGAACTAAGGCTCTAGCTTGGCCCTTGCACAAGCTGAGCCCTGAAAATGTTTGCTATGTGAAACATACAACAAACATCATGTCAAATATGATACAGTCTCTTTGACATTAATCTAACAATATAGCGCTGCACTGAGAAGTACTTATTAAAAGTGATAGTTTTTAAACATGAGCTTAGTCATTCCTACCCCGTCCTGACACTGGTAACAGTGCCATTAGTGAGCCAAGAGGCAAGACAGTTGTCATGCGGACCTTGTATGTGGCCCAGATTATTATAGAGCAACATTAGTCTATTAAATCAAACACAATAGGTTTTTGGTATTGTTGGTTTTCTGATTCATGTATTTGAATGTGCTTCCATGTGCAAATATGAAGAAAAACGAGTTTTTGTGAAATAAAATATTTGCCCAAGCTGTCACAATTTAAGTGGGGAAGCTCCAATTTATTTATCCAGGTTTTATTTTTTCACTTTGTACAAATTAGCCACTAAATGGCTATCTATTTGTCTCTCCTTTTTATGTTATGCTTTGTTTTTACTACTTTGTGAAGTTTTCTGCTGTTTTTTTTTATAGTGTGAACTCGACCTGTAGATATTGAAGCGCTTTACATGAACACCAGTTACATTATACAAGGTCGCATTTTTCTCTTTTTGGCACTGGAGATTTTGCCCAGAATCACAGGATGTTGAGCCATAGCCAAGACTCAAACCTAGCTTGTTCAGTTCCAAAGTTGGAAGCTTTCGCAGTAAGCCACATCCTGGGTAGATTGAGGGTGGCAGGCAGAAGGTACATGAAAGCTTGGCTCATTATGGGCTCGAAGTTCCAACAAGACCTAAAGCTGAGCCAGAGCCAGGCTTCAGGCTCAAGCCCTGATCAAGCTCTCAGTGGCAGTCTTCCTAGTGCAAAATGTCAAAGCTTCGATGAGGTAACAGGGACCTCCTTAACCTTGGACTACTATTACACTCTGCTTAGAGTCCTGGTGCTAAAGCCTAGCCTGCTGGAAATTATGAGTTGGGCTGTTGAGTATAGACATCAGCTCTTACTCTCAAATAACTCTCTAGACGCACTGTATGCCTGTTTGAAGAAGATATAATGAAAATCTTGGGTTTGTAGGCTGCCTACAGAATTGACAAAAATTGGGCCTGCATTGGCCCACCCAAACAAACTCTTGGCCCATCCAGATGAAAATTCCTAGAACCGGGCCTGCTTGTAACGCTTTTCTCGCTCTTTCAAGGTAGCTGAATCGGTCGGTTTTTTGGGTGCGGTACCTCGCGCTCACCACTACAAGCTAGCGGTCAATGTCCTAGTCAGCGTTTGGATCCCTTCTAAACATGACCCCAGGGCTTTAAGTGGGGAAAAAAAAAACTGGGGGTGCTCTAAAAGGGGCGGGGCAAACCTCTTAAAGGGGTGTGGCCTATCCAAGTAGGGGAGTGGTCTAAATCAAGATAACTAGCATTGTGTGCTTAAGAAAATCCCTTCCTATTATCCTACCTTCGGAAAACACTCTCTTTAAAGGATTTCCCTTCCTCCTACAACGCGGCTCACCTAGCATGACGTCTCCACTTCTCAGTAGTGAGCAAAATGAGCATGCGCATATCGATGTGCATGCTCTCACTGCAGTCCAATAACAAAAAAAAAGAAAACGGACTACCTTTGCGAGGCCCGAAAGTAGAGCCCGATAGAGACCCGTTTCGAGGCCCCCTGAAAATAACTGCCGGTGCTCAGACCCGGCCCACTTAAAGCCCTGCATCCATCCATCCTAAGCACTGCGCCATCCAACCATCTTTCAATCCATCCATACATTCCTACCTACATACATACATACATCTGTCCCTGCACCTATCCTAAGCATCTATCAGCCCACCCACCTATCCTAAGTACTGGTCCATTCATCCATTCATCCTTCCATCCATCCATCCACTCATCCATTCATCCAGCCAGCAACCCATTCATTCATCCATCCATCCATACATGTGTCCCTGGACCTATCCTAAGCATCTATCAGCCCACCCGCCTCTCCTAAGCACTGTGCTATCCATCCATCCATCCATACGCCCATACATCCATACATCCATACATACATCTGTCCCAGAACCAATCCTTGCATCTATCAGCCCACCCGCCTATCCTAAGTACTGGTCCATGCATCCATTCATCCTTCCATCCATCCATACATTCATCCATCCATCCATCTAGCTATCCATTCATCCATCTGGCCATCCATCCACTCGCCCTTTATTCACCTATCCATCCTTCTTTCCGTGCACCCTCCGCCCCCGATCCTAAACACCCCGTATTATACTCATCCACCCAGCCTCTTAATGGGCCGAAAAGGCTGGTGATAACCATTGACAGGCAGATGTTTCTGATAAAGAACAAGAAACAGTTGCTCTTTGTGGACCATAGTTCACCACCCTTCTCTGGTGGTGTTTTAAACAAAGGTTGATCCAGCGAAAGAAATGTAAACCAGCTTTTCAGTGTAAGACGCTAATTCAGAAACATAACCTTTTGTCCATTTCTATATAGGAACACTGCTTTAAATTGGCCGTGACTGACAGACACTGAATACCTGTAGTTCTTACATTTGAGAGAGTATACCAAACAGCTAATTTGGGGTGGTGAGAACCTGCCCTTCTATATTTCCATGTGAAGCACAGTATAGGAATATAAAGGTAATTCCAACGCTACTATCTTCATATTAAAGAGGGGTGTGAGAACTAAGTGAGCCAGGCAAAGCGTGTGTTTTCGTAGCACTAAAACAAGACACTGTGAAAGGTCAGAGCAGGGTCGTGCTGGAGTTGGCTGCCTGTGGTCGTCTCCAGAGGCGCAACTAGAGCCAAATTTGGGGGGAGGCTAATTCTTCCAGCAATAGGCAGAGTGGGGATGCAGGGGCTCTAAAAAGGGGTGAAAAACAACAGAGCCTCATTTACAAGCAAATGGTCTTTTAAAGACCTGTGAAGTACTCGGGTGCGGCTGTGTGCGCCCGGGAAGCTGTCTCAGCCCGGGGCAATGGGCGTTGCGCGCCTGGTCGTCTCTCTCCTAATCATCCCACGATGATGTTGCTCCTGCGTTTTAAAAGAGAAGGGAAATCCTGAGAGAAAATGGCTCTCTTTAAAGGATTTCCCTTCCCTTACAATGCGGCTCACCTGGCATGACGTCTCCACTTCTCAGTAGTGAGCGATGTGCATGCTCTCACTGCAGTCCAATTAAAAAAAAAGAAAACGGACTACCTGTGCGAGGCCCGAAAATAGAGCCCGATAGAGACCCGTTTCGAGGCCCCCTAAAAATAACTGCCGGTGCTCAGACCCGGACAGACCCGGCCCACTTAAAGCCCTGCATGACCCCCTAATGAGTACAGGGCATGGGTATGGGGGGGGGGATCAGTGGGGGTGGGAGGGAGGGAATACTTGCCTGAGCCATGCCTTTACCTGATGGTTCAGCCTGATTATCTAGCACCGCTGCTGCTGGACTAGCACCGGGCGCACCATGCAACACTGGAGGCAGGTTCCAGATGGACTTGCAGCTGGCTTGGTAGATGACTCCAAGGTCAGGTCCTACGGTATTTGGATTTGAATCCTGATGAGTGCCGAAGAAGTTACAGCAGTCTCTCAGCGGTCATACTTGACAGAAACCGATTGGATGGAAGCAGAAAGGCTTACTTAACTCAAGGTTCAACTGGACCGTAAGAGACGGCCATGTCTGTCATGGAGTCCATCTTTCTAAAGAGGCAGTCAGTCAGAGGGCAACCCTGAAACAATGGAGTCCTGAGGAAGCAGCCTACTGATACAGTCTGGGTCTACACAGAAGACTCTTCAGTGAACTCCTACCATCCACAATCTGGTGTGGTGAGGCAACCCCACATGCCCAACAAGATCTGTTTTTGCTGGTCAACCACAGCAGATGTATAGGCAGGAGTAGGTACCCATCACTGCCTGGGCTTTCCGTGTCTCACACACATCCAAGGGTAGCAAGATTGGGGCCAAGCACTGGGGAAGGCAGGCCCCTTACATTTGCTCTTGTGCCGTCTTGGCAACCCTCTCTCTCTGCAATCTCTTTTAATGGGCGAGAGCGAAGGCTGGTCTCCACTCTGGAGTAAGGAGTGCGGCAGGTCTGGCAGGTCTGGCATGCTGCAGCTGCAACACAGGACGTCAATGCCAAATTCCACCCAGCACTTTGTTTTCTTCACTGCGAAAGGTGTGCCTAGACAGGAGTCCCATGCCTGCTGTGCCAGGGGAATGACGCTTTATCTCACTTGTTAGGGCTCTATAGACAGGAACGGGTCTGCTATTGTTTGTGCTCGTCTGGTGAGGACCTGGTCCAGCCCCTCTTCCTGGAGTAGACCTTAGCTGATCGTCCTATGGCTGCTCTCAGTCTAGAGCGGCACAGTGGACGAGAAAGCATCGGACTGGAATACAGCCCGGCTCATTACGAGCAGTTGAGATTCATTCAAGCATTGCACCTGTTGCTCCCCCGCTATCCCAAGGCACCGGGGCAGGCCGGGTTCCCTTACTCGGGCTCATTACAGGAAGCAGCAATGCCATCATGTGATCATAGTTCAGGATATAAACACCTATATGTGTTCAGGGACAGTGCACAAAATCTGACAGCCTTGATCCCAGGAGAGCCCAAAGCTCACCGGATTAAGAGGACTTTCAGAACTAAAACAGGCTGATAGAAGTTGTTACTTAACAGCGAGAAAAATATGTACTTTCCCATTTCCCGGGACTCTCACCATTTGCATTGGGTCAGTGAGAGTGGCCTCTATTCGTCAGTTTAGCAACAATCTCACATTGCTCTGCCCTCCTTCTCTAAGAAATACGTCACAGTCTCTTGGAAAGGGTGCACAGGTTGCTCAGATAGGAAGGGTGCTCTGTCCTACACTAGGTTTCAGAGCTCATCCTTTGGCGCCTCTTCTTGGTGAGAATCCCAGGGTTTCTGAAGCCTAGCAGTCGTCTTACTCCGCATCCCTCTCAGACTTGTTCTGTTAATGAAGCATAACGCATATGTGTACACTGGAAACAAATACATGTAGGTCACCTGCTGCTAACATGCATGTATGGCTTAAAACCAGAAATTTGCAGCACAAAGCGCTATGAGACTATCTATACACGTGGTACAATTGATAACATAATAGAACATAAGACGGGACGTACAGGAGGTTTGGCTGTTCCTGGGGAGTCTGTGCCCCACACTGCTGTGCTGCCCGAGGAGGGGGTGTGCCTGTTTTCCTCGCGCCGCGTGCTCTTAAATGCCCTACCACCTCCCCCAGCACGGGTCGCGCGAGGGCACCGCCCGTGCCAATGGCAGGCCCGTGCACGGCCGTCGGAGGCTGGACTGGGCCCGTCTCTTGGTTTTTGCTTCCGGCATTGACCTTCCTGTCCTGCGATCAGACTCGGTAAGGCACAGTGACATTTTAAGGATTTAGGGGGCCCCGGGCCAAACGTATTTTGGTGGCGCCTTTTCGGAACAGCTTTGAATTTATGATTCAATTCCAGCTCTTTCATGCACTCCTTGGCCAGGTCACTGACAGTATTCAGGCGTAATTGTCCAAATTCTAAATGTGTTTACATCTAATATTCAGGGATAGTGATTTGTGTTTTCAGTATTGTAACAGAGCAGTAGCTCACTAATATTACTGCAAATAATCTCTGTGACTCCCATTTATCATATGTGAGGTCCTAGTGTGATATAAAGGAAACTATTTTTTATGGATTTTGCATGCAACAAACTCATTTCTCTGCAAAATATCTGTAATAGACTCACACATCACCCACGTTTAAAATCAATTACAGGAACATGGTATTTAAAATAACCTGATTAAGAATTATTCAAGTTCATCAGGGCAAGACTCTGCAGATAAGAGCTGGCTCTATCGGGGGGCCCCTGAAAGGCTGGAGCCCTGGGCCAGAGCCCACTTTGCCCATGCCTTAAAACATCTCTGATAAGGCCCGTAGGAGTTTTGTCTAGCCCGCTGGAGTCTGTTCTGCAATCCAGTCTGCAACTGCTCACCAGTAGTTGGTCCAACTTACATCAGCCAATAGGTGCTAAATCTGTCCCCCCCCAGAGTCTGTTGAGCCATTTATAGAGTGGCAAGACTTTATTAACTTGTTGATGGGGGGTGTGGCGGTGGGGTTTTAGCCATCCCGGAACTATTGATTTAGTGATTGTTGGGGCATTAAGTGGGCACAAAGGATAGCTTGCCTGCCTAGTTTCAGTTCACGGATCCGTAGTGCTCCCCCATCCTGGCCTTTTTACAAGGAAGCTTGAATTATGGGGAAACGAAAGCCACAGGTGAGCGTAACTACATCTCACTCCAACACCACTATGGGTGCATTCCTGCAACGTGCTGTAGGCGTTATCAGCAAAGAGATCGAGCTGCTGAACACCGTTTATCCCTTTCCTTGTCCATCTCGCCATCCTTGGAGACTTGCCACTCAGGCTCGTGACCCTGGGGATGTGTCTTCCCCCTCGCTGGCTGGGGCTATGAAGGCTCTCTAATTACCTCACAAGGTCCTGCAGTACTCTTACCCTCTTTATCACCTAGGCCCCATAAGGCTCCTATTCCTCTAGAGCCCAAAGCTCTTCTGGGCGCGAATAGGGGACATGGAGGTGTAGGAAAGAGAGTTGAGATGGGCAGCAAATTGAAACGCCCAAGGATTACCACCACTCTGTCCCCCAGGACTAATGCCACTGTGCCCAGGAAGAAGGAGAAGCTGGAAACCTTAATGGATTCACTGTATGGATTGGTGCTTTGGACGATAAATTGGAACAGATTTGTACGCATCTAGCAGTAATCGATTTGCACTGGCAAATCATAAAGAGTCAGCGCATATTATGGGAGTGCAAGGTAAGACCCCAGTCCCATCTCTACCCTCTAATGCTGCCATTCCACAAGCTGCCTATGACCTAGTAGAGGGAAAAGTTACAGAGCTATTAAGTGATCGGAATAGTGAGCCATTTGTTCTACCCCATATGCTTCAGGCCTATAACGTGAGAGTGTGTATGATCACTCATGTTTTTGGAGCCACAGCGGGGCTGGAGAGATCAGCAGTGGTTGTGACCGGCCACTTGTCATCTTGAAAGGTTCGACTGAAGAGGTCTAAGCTAACACCCTCACAAGACGGGCAATGTGCCCCCACCTGACAAACGCTATAATACCTAACATGCCACCGGAAGCTACCCCTAATGTTGTGGTGTTGGGAAATGTTCTTCCACTTAAGGCTGGCTCAACTGAAAGTTTTATCCAACTGAAGAAGGTTACACAGGCTAGATTCCAATTTCACAATGGGGGTCCACGCTGGAAGATGGATCAATATGGTTCAACGAATAAACTGGATAGGTAAAGATGAGACATCTGTGGAAGGACACTGTTATTATAAACTTTAACAGCCCATGCATGGCAGAGAGAATTTTTGCCTCCCTCAGCCGCCCTGATGGTAACAGTTATTCATCTTCAATAAGGGCCCTCCCATTGGGTTTTTTCTATAGCCCTCAGCCTACGGTTCAGGCTCCACAATTAAATCTGTCGCAGATACCCAGATGTCCAGCCCCGGTCAAGGTGGTCTGCACCAGTCCCGAGGGAGGTGGACCTTTCCAACAGATACGCCCCTCTGACTTTCCTCGACGACTGCGATTGACTGGACAGCCACTGTCACCGGGGAGGGGACGCGAGGGCCTTAAAAGCTCAGTGACTGGAGGATTCAATCGACCATACTGGAAATGAGCATAAGAAAAAGTCCAACCACTGGAACACTGTTGGGCAAGCCGTAATCCATAGAAACATAGCTGATCCCGCCCTTGTGGAAAGGCCAGGATGGCCAAATCTGTATAGTAAGGGTACTAAAGTAAACATCTGGTCATGGAATATTGCAGGCATTAAAAACAAGCTGGGGTATAAGGATTGGGTTAACCTGATTGTCATCCTAACTGATCTGCCTACAGGAAACCTGGCAGATTGGGGATTTTCACTTAGATGGGTAGAAGACCTTCAGCATGCCAGCTACTCCCTCCAGCTATGGACGAGCTAAGGTGGGTTTAGCTCTATTAACATCTACTACTTCCCCATTAACGATAAAACGTTTTATTCCAGTTCACCCAACTTCCAGATATTTCATCTCCAGCCCACTGAGAAAGTGAACTTTATCCTGATTAACTTTTTGCAATATTGTCTTTGACAACACGAGGAAGAAGGTTATTGCTGACCTAGGGAGAGAAATGGAATTCTTTGAGACCTGTGTCACAGATAATTGTATTTATATACGGGCTGCAGACTTTAACATCAACACTTACAATAGCCTAATAGTAAGATCTGTAGTTATTCAAACATTCATGGATGTAACCAAATCTGCTTTCCACATAACCCATATGGCACGGCCCTTAATGAACTCATCTTTAGATACAACCTAGAGTTCATGGAACATACCATAGCGAAAGAACAATTATCCCCACCTTCCAAGGTAGCTGTTGCGGTTCTACCATTGATCATGGATGAGTTAAGAATGTGGGTCGATGAGGGACAATCAGCTGTGCTGATTCTACTGGACCTCTCGGCCGCTTTCGATACGGTCTGTCACGCCACACTTTTGGCCCAGTTAGCGGCCATTGGGGTTGGCGGAATAGTCTTGGACTGGTTCCGTTCATACCTATTGGACAGATGTCAAGCAGTTGCTCTCCCTCCGTTCCGCTCCCAGTTTAGGGCGATCAAAGAGGGAGTGCCAAAGGGCTCCTCCATTAGCCCGATTCTGTCAACATCTATATGGCCCCCTTGATCAGATGTATTAAATCTCATAAGGTGACCTTGGTCAACTATGCAGACGATACTCAGCTTATCCTTTCGCTGGCAAGCAATCAACAACTTTCCACCTTTCATGATTGTATGAGGGACATTGTCCAGTAGCTCCCCTAAAGTTTAATGGGGATAAGACTGAGCTGCTATGTTGCTCAGCCCAGACAGTCCCCGGTGTACTTCCCTCCCAATTTCAGGCCTAGGCCTTTTGCTGCGCCTGTTGTTCCTGTTGAGTAGGTCCAGAATTTAGGAGTCATGTTCGATGACAAACTTAGTATGGAGAGTCACATGAATAAAGTTGCATGCACTTGCTTTGCGCTACTGAGAACCTTGCGGAAGATCCTGCCGGTGCTACCACATTCCACCAGAGCCCTGGTAGTTCGTAGTGTTATTCTTAGTCGCCTGGACTACTACAGTGCCCTTTTGTTGGGTGCACCAGAGTATTTATTACATTGCTTGTCGAGGGTTCAGGTTGTAGCAGCCAAACTTACCCTGAATAGACTCAGGAGAGCCTCTGCCTCCTTGGCATTAAAGGATTTGCAATGGCTGCCACTTAAGCAAATAATTTTGTTTAAATCACTCTGCATTGCGTTTAAAGCTCTTCAGTGGCTGGACCCTGTTCCCCTTCGAAAGAGGCTGAGAAGGCACATTCCTAGTTGATCTCTTCGGTCTGCGTCAGTCAATATGCTATGTGTAATCAAGTTCAGGAAATCCAGGCAAGGTGGCCAGACTTTTAGTCAATGCAGCCAAGCTATGGAATTCACTTCCTCTCTCATTAAGGTCCTTAACCGATCTATTGCAGTTCAGGAAAGCTCTCAAGACCTGGCTCCTTCCTAAGTAATTTCTGAGTTCAGGCTGGTTACTAACCTTGGATTTACTAATCCCGATGCTCTGTTCTCTTCCGGGGGCTTCTATCCCCTTTGTGTTTCTTATGATCATCTTAGTGGCTAGCGCCAGGATACCAGTTGGTGACAGAGCGCTTTATAAATAAATAAATTATAAATAAATCATATTTTGATCTCAGAAACTGCGTTGGGATTGGTGGAATCCTTTAAAGTTGACCCAAGTCATTTTAGCGACCATCACCCTCTGTTGATGATACTTAATATCAAGACTCAGTGGACTAATGGGCCACAACTTGCTGAACATATTGAAACCCAGGGCACAAATGGTGTCAGTCTCAGGTGGACAAATATCAATGGAACTGCTGTGTTAAGAGAAGGTTATCAATGATAACTCCACTGAACTTTGATAACTCCACTGAATTTTCCAACTGTACTGATCTAAATTCCTCTCCCCACCAAATGATAGCGGCCTTTATTAAAATATTAACAGCAATTGCAGGTAACTTAAGATCAGCTAGGAGGACTGATTACAAACCCACTAGGTGGTTTGATCAAGACTGCTCACCAGCAAACCGGAACCTGAAGAAGGTCCTCCAGATTTTCTAGAAATAGAGAGATCTCAACTCTGAGATTCTCCTATAAACAGGCACTAAGAAAAAGAAGGCCAGAACGGCAGAAGAAAGTGTAGGCTAATTTACAACAGGCAGCTGATACAAGGGATGCCACACTCTTTTGGAGAACGATCATCTAGCCATTTCTAAAAGACTCATCAGCCCCCAGGATAGAGGTGCTTGTACAACAGGCTGATTGGGTAAGCCATAGGGCGGAATCTTTAACCCAAATAATCGAGTCCTGGAAACCTCCCCTGGTGTAATATTCCATGTAGGACCATCACACCTAAAACCCATCAGTTTAGAAGAGGTTACCACTGCCCTAGAAAAGCCTGCTACTGCAATGGCACCAGGCCCAAAGGGGTTCCAATAGACACATTTAAATCATGTACCAACCTGTGGGCTCCTATATTGACACATCTGTGTAATGGCGCAGCTAGAGGACATCTGACCTTTTCTTGGACAGAGCATCATAGTCCCGATCTTTAAAAAAAAGGGGGCGGGGGGGGGACACAAATTGTTACCACCCAATATCCCTCCTCAGCTAAACTAATGGGCAAAATCCTACTAGAGAGGCTGGAATCCTGGGTGATAGTAATCAGATCCCAACAGACTCCAAATATGGGTTTAGAAAGGATGTGGGCACTACGGAACAATGTGCCAACCTCCAGCTACTCTGAAAAAAATAATGGGGCGACCCGGTGTCCCTCAAAACCTGGGTATTAGTATTAAATAAAACAATTGGTTCTGTCGGGGTTTCAATTGCTTAGGGTACTCAAGGAGCAAAAGCTTACTTACAACACATACCAATGATTTGAGAAAGAAGAGTAAAATAACATAACACACACCAAAATTAGAATTCAAGAATGTATTCAGAAATAAGTATCAAATATTCATGGCTGTCACAATTTACAAATTCAATTGCAATAAGAAATAAGTGACTGTGGTGAAAAAAGTGACATGTAGTGATTGGTGATATTGACAGTGCACTATATTCAAGACAAAATAGACGTGCGATCAAAAAAGGGGAAAAAAAGTTCAGTTTGTCCTTATTATTTTTGCACATATGCTACAGGATCCATTGATAAGTTAAGCTGTAATCATGAGCGCTGTGCGGACATATGTGGTACGTCGGCGTTTCGACCCTGTGAGTAGCGCAAATGTAAAGTGCGTCAAGATGGGTCTTCTTCAGGACAGGAGGGGGGAGTAGGCAGCCAAAGTGCAGATTATTTGGTAGATCTGCAAATGTCAAGGGCCTCTTATTCAGGGAAAGGCTTATGATTAAAACCTCACAGTTCTCCACCAGCCGGTTGGAGCCTCAATGGTTTGCAATTGAATTTGTAAATTGTGACAGCCATGAATATTTGATACTTATTTCTGAATACATTATTGAATTCTAATTTTGGTGTGTGTTATGTTATTTTACTCTTCTTTCTCAAATCATTGGTATGTGTTGTAAGTAAGCTTTTGCTCCTTGAGTACCCTAAGCAATTGAAACCTCCAGCTACTCATCAGCAAATACACCCTGGCTAAAGAGGGCCATAGCCATTTATGCTTTGCCAATTTGAGCAGTGCATTTGATTTAGTAAACCACACTAAGATGTGGCAGTCACTGACCAAGATGGGTGCCCCCATTGAGATCGGGACTTTCTTGGCACAGTTATATGCACAGTTAACTGCACAGATACGTTATGGGCTAAGGGGAGAAGTTACACCAAGTTTCAAAGTAACACAAGGGATCTGTTAAGGCTGCGCCCTTGCCCCACTTTTATTCTCGTTATACATTAATGGAGTGGACGAATCCCTGCAAAAGATTAAGGCGGGTGCCCCCAATGTTGGCCAACACCCAACTGTGGTCCTCCTGTACGAAGACGATGCCGTTTTGATCTCTAGAACTGCCAATGGCCTCCAGCTGTTGATCAATTGCTTCGTCTCGTATATGGAGGACAAGGACATGAAAATCAACCTAAAGAAAACATTTACCATGACATGTGGGAATGAGAGACCTAAAAAGAAAATTCACCACATTAAGGGAGAAGCACTTGCCGAAACAAAGTTTTACTTACTTAGGTGTTCACTTCTCTAGTAATGGACAATGGGGGACACATCTGAAAGCAGAAATCTGAAATTTACAAGATCCTCAGAAGCTCTTTTTAGATTTGCAGCCAAAATTGGGAATTAGCCTATTAGAGAGCTCTTGACCCTATATGAAAATAAATGTGTACCCATTGTTAACTATGGGGCCTCTTTGTTGGGCTCGACGAGGTGCCCCTCTTACAGACACAGGACACTCTTCTTATGTAGCTTACTGGCAGTGCCCTGTTCAACCTCCTCTTACATAGTCCACAATAAACTGGCAGACCCTTATTTTGAGGATGCATTGCAGATAGGTCCCATCACCTTCTGGCATAGTATATGGAGCAAAGTTGGCACTAAATTCACGAGAGCAGTGATAGCAGACTGCCTCACCCTGGAGTACAGAGCGAGAATTCCATGGCTGGCCTACGTACATAGTGTTTTAAAGAAAGTGGAGGGGAACATGAGTATTGAGGACCCTGCTAGCGTGTTACAATACGGTGAGAAAGATCTGAAAACTATCCTCTTGGGGAAAAGGATGGCCTATAGGGAATCTAGAGAGTGCCTTAAATCTACAGCGTCAACGTATCTCTCAGGCCCTGTGCAACAAAGTGTTCAGAGTTATCTTATTCTAGTATCGAACATCCAACACACATTTTATCTTACTAGATTGCAAACTGGCACTTTATGGTTGCCTTTCCCAAAATGGGATTTTGCTTCCAAAAGCTACCCAAATGCTGATGTGATGGCAAGTCAAACCAGTCCACATTGCATTGTACTCTTTTCTGTAATTTGTACAGGGACCTGAGGAAACAAATATTGCAACCAATTATTTTTACACGAAAGATTTATTTATTACAAAGACGCTTTTAATTTCATTCGTAATCTTGAAAATGTGGTTTTATGTCAGAGTATCTGTTCTTTTAGAGAAGAAAACAGCTTTCACACCTGGATGCTTTAACATATGAAGTAGAATAAAAAGGATATCAGATTTTTAAACAATCTATTGCGCCGACTATTATTACAGGTTTTTACTATTGCCCATTTCTATTATTTTTAAGTGAAGATCCAAAGCGTATTGAAGATGAGTAATGAGGACTTTAGACCTGTATCGCCATAGCAGAGTCCTTTTGATGGATGGGGATAATACATGTTAAATAACCTCCATCTATTTCATATTACATGACAATGACTTTTCTTCTACTGTCTACCGACCATTACTTTTAGATTTGCGCTTGTTCATCTAAAACTGTGAATGTTGTGACTAATATGTATGAATTTTATCTTTCTATTTTAAATCTGTGAATGTTCTATGACTTACTCGTATGGATTTTATCTGTGTCTCTTTTATGGATATTTTTATCAGAATAAAGATTTGTTTGACTTTGAACATAAGATAATATAAGCTACCCAATATTAAGTATGAATAAGAATGAAAAATAGGAAACATTCGAAGGGGGCCAGGGTTCCACCTAGGAAGCTACTGAGGACACAAAAACAGGGTCCACACTGATGGAGGAGGCGCACAGGTGTGTTGATGGACGACCAGTTAGTCTATTCTGAGTGCATACCAATTTATGCACTCAAAATAGGCCAGATGGGAAATCCACCTCTTTTTGGTAGATGTCTTGTCATGCCAAACTCTAAATATCCCCTTTAGTTTTCGATGAGAAGACCATCAGATAACGAAATAAAACAGAATTTTGCAAATAAATTTTAATTGCCTACAAAAATATTAACACCAATTAATTGAATGTCAAAATGTGAAATTCACCACCTCTGCGTTAAATAAAAAAGTATAGGTCTCTCAGCACGAAGTATGATCAGATGTCATTTTGCTTAGTTGGCACACAGCCTTTATGATACGCTTTCAAGTAATACTGTACACGAAAACAGCTCATCTAAATCCAACAATGGCCCTTAGTGATTGCCAGGAGTCTTTTGTCAGATGGTGGCTTTCCACTGTGGTGGCTGCCTTCTCTCCGCAGACATGTAGCAGCTTTCTTCTTTAATGATTTATACTTATTCGGACAGCATTAGTTTCACATCTCGCTGTCCTCCTTTTCCAAGAAATCAGTCAATGTCCCATGGTCCACAGGAATCGACAAGTACTCCACTCCATCTGCACCCTGTGGAACAGACAAAAAACATAAGACCATGAACACAACTATTATAAGTAATTAGGGTAATATTCATTTACAAGAGCAAATACAGCCAGACGATCTCCTTTGGCTCAAACCAGTATTGCGAGGCACACTTGTAAGTGATACTGGGCAAACAGAGGCTCGAGATCACTTGTAATTTTAGGAAGTTGCTGTTCCTTTTTTTTCTCTTTCCTTCAGTGGTTTGCTAATTTTTTTTTTTAGCTTGTATGGGTTTATAGCTTGTATGGGTTTATGGATTGTTACAAAGGAGGATCTAACATGCAATTCATTCGACCTACCCTGAAATGGGTACTTCACCATGATCAGCTAGGTTAGGTTCTCTCAGCATGAAAAGTCAATTCCAATGCAAATATATTTATTGTAGATTAGTTCTTTAACAACTTTACAATTTACACTATTATAAAAAAGAATACATACACGTTGCAACACCTCCGTATCAAAAGGCATGTGTTTTTTCAGTACAGCAACTTCTTCAAAACAAGAAATCCCTTTCACAATACAAAAATCTAACACACATGCGGCTGTTGATTGACAGGGAGCTTGACATTGAAACCTCAGCACCGCTTGAGTTGTCAGTAATAATGCTACTCGTTTCCAAGGGCACCATTAGTATAATGCAGTTATCACAAGCTTCTGGAGATGAGGCTGAAAACATGTGAATCTACTGCACTTCACAGTAGGACCAGACCTTTCCAGAGCTAGTAATATTTTCTGTTTCTAGCATGTGTGACTGTAGATACACATGCTGTGCATCACCTTTAAAGCAGTGCCCTCCCTAACTGGTGGGTATCAAGTAGATGATGTAGGTGTGTGGTAAACAGACCTTAAACCTGTCTGCCTAACCACTGCTTGCTGGCGGGCTAAGAAACACATTAGTCCTTGATAAAAGTATGTTGTGTTAACCAGGCGGTCGGTTGGGAGATATCCACTATCTGTATCTTCCCTAAGAAAGCCATGGTTGTCTCTTTCTTAAGGTTGGAAGGTGCTCTACGGTGGGAAAGGTAAGATTCTCTTAGCTTTATAGTTGCAGGTTTCAGTGCAATTGATTAGCCATCTTGCTGTACCTGCCTTAGAGATGGAATGATACTAGTGAAGTATTGCAAAGGCTACAAAGAGTTGGTCATTCTTGTTAAAGGGCTTGGTCCTGTTCATGTAGTACATAAGAACTCTTAACTCTTAACATGTGTAGAGCTCTTTCTGCTGCTCTATATAGTTTCATAAAGAAGACTCTATAGTGTGACTGTGGTGAAAAGGTGATACCACATTGAGGAGAAATTTAGGATTGGTCCACAGAACAGTTCTATCTTTTTGAAACTGAATGAAGGGTTCTTGTAAGGGGAGTGTTTGCAGCTTGCTAATGTATCTGAGGGAAGTTATGGCCACTAAAAAGGCTACCTACCAGGAAAGGAACAGTAGATGGCATGAGTGTAAAGGTTCAAAGGGTGGCTCAGTGAGTCTTGTGAGGACTACATTAAGGGTTCACACAAAGGTAGGCAGTATTTGAAGAGGTATGACTGTTATGTTCCACATAGGTACCCCAATAACGGCTCAGGTAATGAATGCACCTTTCACCTACATATTACACTGCATACCGGTTCTTAGTACTGACCTTTTGCCTAGTTATGGTAATGCTTAAAGATGACATGGGGTTTTCTCCGAAAAGCTTAAGCCTCATTCATTATGCATGAGGATTCTTGGAACTACAGCAGGCCTACCATCTTCTGCATAATAACTATGTATAAGGATAATTCCTTCCGTCATCCAAGTCCGACATTACACAGCAAGGTATATCCCCAGGGGGTACCACTTTGGGAATATATACACCATATCTTGCTGAGGTAGTCAGAGGAGAAAAGGACTTCCATGCTGACACACTGACGCGAGACGCTGAGGCTCCTGCACGCAGACACTGCAGCTCGCAGTGGTCTGACATCCCTTGCGGGGTGTCCATCTCAAGACCAAGACGGGGTCCCACCAGTGGTCGAAGTGGGCGGGATCGGCAGGGCACAGTGTGTCCCTACTTCTTTAATTACATAGAGTCCGTTCCCCATCTTTACTTTAAACATGCCTCCCGGACGGCAGAAATCGCCAAGGCCGATAGTTAAGGCTCGGCTTTTGGGGACAGGCGGAACGGGCAGAGAAGGAAAAGGACTCTGTCTTTTCCTTCGTGCCCAGAGAAGAGAAGGACAGTGTCCAGTTATCCTGCCGCTGGCAGCTGCCCCCCCCCCCTTTGCCCTCCCCTCTTCCCTCTCTATCTGTCTCGCTCCTCCTCATTTAGTGAAAACCGAGACTTTAAGAAACAGGTATTACCTTCTCTTTCCTCCTTTCGTTTATTTGCTCCCCTGTGAAATGGATCCAAAAAAGAAAAACACTTGCTGGAAACGTCGTCTTTTTCTGACATTTTTCAATTTCTAAATGCAGCCTCGGGATGGAGAGAAAAAACATTCAAAATATGAAAAATAACTAACTAACTAAAGCAAAACAGAGTGGTTGCAAGGTGGGCAGATTGATTTATTCACACCTAAACACATTAGCGCCACTTTACAGTGTTTGGCAGTGAAGCGCTACTTTTGTTTTCTCGTCGCTCTTTGAACAACATTGTTTTCCCTGGGTGGGAAAGTGCACTATTCCTGGAGGTACTGAAATACCTGCTTGATTGGTGAATTGGAAAACAAAATGCATACCGCGGTTTTGTATTCACAAATGTGGTCTTTTTAAACCATACTGCTTACGTTTTGTAAGGATATAAGCAATGGGCATTGAAGCGGGTCCCTTCTGGGCCCTGTGGTCATGGCCTTAACTTTTCAGGCAAAAGCACTCACTAATTTCTGACTGAGTGTAAAAAGAAAAAGGTAACCATGTTGTTCCTGCTTACATTTCACATGCTTTACTTAATCTTGCATTCCCTATGAGTGTTTGCTTTTTCTAGGATGTTAATTTTTTTTTAGGCAGCATATTGCTCTTGTCTAGTGCGTAATTTGAATTGAGTCACATCCAGGTGTTTATAGCGGGTCAGTGCAGTGCAAGTTTCTCTCAGTGGGGCAGTATGGTGTTCAGTGGGGGAGCGGATGTGGCACTATGGTCAGAACTGCTGAATTTGGAACTGGGGAACCAGGTTCAGCCTTCAAGGCCAGTCCACCAGACCACTCCCCATGAGGGAGCACATTCCCATGCTAGACCTTAGAAGGCCCCACAAGATCTTAAATGCCCTGGTGTCTTAGCACCAGCAGATGGACCCTAGCAGCGGCAAGTGTGTGTTAACCTTGAAGGCCTGTCCACCACAATTCATTCTGAAGTTCACCTCCAGTCTTGCAGGCAGGCCTATGAAGCAGCACACCATAGAGCGACAGTGACTGTCACTGAGGTCACAGGACCCTTGAGCAGGGTGGCTCTAGGGCAGTGCGACTGCACCAGGCGCTGACCAGCCACGGTCCGTGCAGCTAACAGCGGTGGGGCAGAGGGGCCGGGTAAGGGGGGATTTCGAGGGACGATGCAGAGGGAAAATTAAATAAATAATTAATTTTCCCTCTGCATCGTCCCTCGAAATCCCCTCTTACCCGGCGCAACCGCCCCAACGCTGTTACCTGCATGGACTGCGGCTGGCGCTTACTTCAGGTGGGGTCATCGTGTTTGCAAGTATAATATGGTTTTAAAAGCACTTGCTGCCTCCTTCCTGGCCTCCAACAATTTTCGGCAACAATAAAAATGTCATGATAACTCCAGTGATTAATGTTCTTAGTAGAGAGAGATGGTGTTTTGTCGGGTGGACGTTTTGACTCATGGAAAGGAAGCGCAGAGGGTTAATGTGCCTGCTGCTAAGAACATGTATCATGCAGATCACAAAGTGCACATAATGTAAATAGGTGAGTGGGTTACTGCTTTTGTCAGAGAGACCTTATTGTTACTTGCAGTTAAGTTAAAATCCTAACATAGAACAGTGAGCTCTTAACTGTCATGTGAGAGCTTCATGCAAACTGCAAGGTATAAATTTGAGCGTTATTTTCCCCAGTCTTTGATTATCCTAATGTTGCAGAAAAAGGGTTCATTTGGGTAGAAATCAATTCTGATTATTAAAGAGATCCACCAACCATGGTATTACATTTTAAATTCTGAGTTTGTGTTTCTCCAGACCAATCACTATTAAACTATGCTGCCTACTAGTATGGTTGTCATGTGACTCCTACACCTTGTAGTCCTTTGTCCTATGTAACATTTCCTATACAGTGATTTATACACATATGATTGATTGTCTCTGTGTAATATGTGTGATGTAAATTGCTCTGACACCCTACACTGGTATTAGTGGTGCTGTAAATTTTCTGATACTTTATTATTTTGACATTTTTACACATGCTAACAGTCTCTGCAAAGATATTTCCTTATTAGTACCAGTGGAACATACAACTGCAGCAGTGAGAAAGGTGACCAGTCAACCTTTACAAAGGGCCCTCCACTTCACAGCAGCACAAGTCACATTTTTTAGGAACTTTTGATCCATTTGAGCTATAAACAATTTACTAGTTAAAATCATCAGATTATGCAGCAGATGATGTATTATGTGGCAAATATGGCAGAGCCATAATTATGTGGAAAACATTTGCAAACTAGGATATTTTGCCATCCATGTTTGAACTGCTCTTGTGGAAAAAGGGAGGAGAAGTGCTGATGACAGAAACTCCATGGCTGGGAGACAAATGGCTTGCGATTCCACTTTTAAGGATATTTGGGACATTCTGTGATTGGAAACGTATCCCACTTTGTGAATGTATTTTAATGTCAATAACTCATATTAAACCTTAAATAAACATGTGCATCCATTGGTTAAATTAAATAACGTAATAAGCTGTAACCAGTTAGTGAAATGGGAAACAAATACTAAAAATTGGGATATTTTGCTCTTTCTGCCACACCTCTGACTCCGCCCACTGATCCAATCCACTGGTTATTCCCGCCCTCTGATTCTCCGCCCACAGTTCCCCTACTTTTTTTCCCCCCACTTCGACCACTGGGTCCCACAGACTCTCACTTCAGGTAATGGGGTTGACTTTATCCTAGAGGGATTCTTGGCTTTTACACCTACATACATGCTAGGTACACTTAGGTACATCTAGTTAGGGTTGCATCGTAGGAGTACGCATTTTATTGTGATGTATTTTATATACTTGCCTGTATTCATTGTTTTAGCACAATGGTAGAAATCTACAATCCTTTTACTCTGTTAGTGCTTATATTCATTTATATCTGTTACTATCTAATGGTTGTTTCAGCACACCTATTTTACACTAGAATGACGCTGGTTCAATAAATACTTATTGAAAACGTCCCCACCTTTAATCTGTGTATTTCTCTGAGACAAAGTGAGCACGAGTGACTGAGCGAAAAGTATTGCACTGTTTCCACGATCCCTGATGGGACAGGGTTGTCATGTTTGATAGTTGCCAAGAACTATTCTCTCCTTGGTAAGAGGGGTTTCTAGTGGCACTGTGAGCTAGCTGGTATATAGGCTAACATACTCGGTAGGAGCGTCTAGAATCAGTCCGGACACCAATCCTACAGTGTATGTTGTCTAAACGCGCAGATCCTATAAAGGTTTATAGGAACTACACGACATGACGATCATAAGGTCCTCCATAAAAGCCTTGACTACTTGGATCCTAAGAGGGACGAATGTTCCCTGTTTTACATGTAAACTGCTATGGCAGCTAGGTGATGCGAGGCCTGACCTCTGACAATTTCAAAGATAGCAGATGATATCCTGGACATTGGCCTTTATGGGGTCTGGATTTTTAGAAATGCAGTAGTGGACACATCTTTTGCACTTTCCACATAACAGGCACCTGTGGTGGGCCTTAGAGCCTTTCACAGAGTAGTCATGCATTCCTGAGGGAGCTTTAGATAAGTAAACTCTAGGACATGGGTGTCAGATCACTAGGTTGAGCTGTTTGTGGTCTGGGTGGCTGATTGGGCCTTGACTGGGTGAGAAGTTATGGCCTGATCAGCAGCTTTTCGCGGGGCTGATGAACATTTCCAGGAGCATGGAGTACCAGGGCTGCATGACCCAAGTGACAGCCACCAGGATCAGCATCAGTGACACCTGTCGCATATTCCACACCATGTACGGGAGGAGTGGAAGAAGAGGAAAAGCATAGGTAAAGATTCCTGATCAGTTCATCCATAGTGCATTGCCCAGGGACTGTCAGTGTGGGTACCTGGAGGAGAATCTTGGGCATTGTGCCTTTTAGGGGGTGGAAGAAATACACCAACATTGGAAATACCTGTGCAGGACTTGCAGGTGGAGTTTCTGCTCGTGAATGCGTTGATAAGCCCTGCTAACCCCAGAGAAGATGTTCCACTAGGAGCTGTAAGTTAGGGTGAATCGCTCAATGCCAGATCCCCTGTGCTAAGCTGATAGCTGAGGCGACTAAGTTGGTTTCTGCAAGTAATACATTGCAGTCATGTCTGTCTTGATGAGAACTACCTTCCCTCAAACAAGGCTTTGAGGGCTAACCGTAGGGCCAGTAGTTCTAGCAAACTGATGTGGCAGCCCTTGAGTCGAGTGGCCCACACCATCTGCACAGGCACAGAGATGTGCATCCCAACCTGTGAGGGAGGCGTTAATGGTAACTGTCACCTGTGAAATCGGGACTGAGAAAGGCTGCCCTGCAGCAAGTTGTTGCTGTTCCACAAATGCAGAGAGCAGCGAGTGCTCGTCTTCTCCAACACTAGATCTTCCCTGTGACCCTCCACCCGGTGAGTATGCTTCGCAAGGCACTCATGTAGGGGGCGCATGTGGAGGCTGGCGTGGGGAGTACGTTGGAGATACAGAAGGCCATCATCCCTAGGAGCCGCATCACGGTTCTGATCTTGAGCTGACTATCGGCCTAAAAAAAGAGGTAGCAGCTGCTGCAATGCCAACACTCTATGTAGGTTGAGGTAGACTTTCTCTGTAAATTCTTTCAACGCAGATCCCAGGAAGGGTTGGATATGTTGAAGGAGGAGATAGGACCTGGTGGCATTTATGGAGAATCCTATGTTGTGAAGCAGGGAAATTGCTGCTCTAGTGTGCCCTAGGCATTGCTGCCTGCCGCCACTCTTGATCAGCCAATCGTCGAGGCCGGGGAAGATCTGAGTGCCCTTCCCTTCGATGATGGGCGCCACCACTGCTAGGCACTTCATGAACATACTTGGAACCATGGTGCACCAAAAAGAAGTACTTTGAATTGATAGTGATATCTATTTAGCATGCAGCAAAGGTATCGGTGATCGGCAGGGTGAATGAGTATGTGGAAGTAGGTGTCCTTGAGGTCAAGCGCAGTTGTGTAATAGTCTTGTCAGAGAAAATGGATGGTGTCCTTCAGGGTCGTCATATGGAAATATTCTGGCAGGATGTATTTCTTTAGAGGCCTCAGGTCCAGGATGGGCATGAGGGAGCTGTCCTTTTTGGGAATGAGGAAGTAGAGAGTAGATGCCTTTTTCCAAATGGGTTGAAGGTCCTTTCTGGAGGAGCACTTGTACCTCTTCCTTGAGAAGGCAGAGATGGTCTATGCTGAGGACGTGTCTGCTGAGGGGAATGTTGGGCAGGGTTGTCAAAAGTTCTGGACAGTAGCCACGGTGAAAATCCACTAAAACTCACTCTTTTGATGTGATTCCCTCCCAGTGAGAGATGCAATCTTGTGATCTCTGTCCAACAAGTGACGTGGGATCGGTGGGAGGAAGGGGTGTGGTGAAGTGAGTCACTGCTTAGAGGTGAAAGTACCTTTACCGGAGTCATCACTGTTCCTCCCTGTGTTTACCCTATCTGCACCTCTGGTGTAACCTCTGCTGGCCTACTGGTAGAAGGTGTGCTGCTGTCTCTGATAAGACTGTGGCTAGTCTGGCGATGAAGCCTGGCTCCTACCCTAGGCTGATGCTTACGAAAGGGACGTCTTGCAGTTGGAGTTTGCAGAGCACCATAGACTTGGCAATCTTGGTCTCCTTTTTAGGTCGAGCCTAGCGTTGCAGCGCATGCGCTGCTCGCTTTGCGAGGCATGCTGTATTAGGGTATGTTTTAGAAGTGGTGTGGATATTTTTCATTGGCTGGCGTCATCGTCCATGGTAAATGCTGGCTTCTGATTTATGAGGCTTCTTAGTCCCTCCTTGTTACCGCCCTGTCTCCTTTTGGGACCGCCCATCAGGACTGGATCTTTTACTTGCGGCGTTATACTGTCTCCTTCAATTAGTCGGTAAGCACTTTTTTTTCCATTCGCGCAATGGCGACAGCTTGTTCTAAACGCTCTCAGTTTTCACTAACTGCGCCACAATAAGATCAACATTTTCCTTGGATCACACATATTGGTCTACAGCGGAGCCAGGATTTGAACCTGCGTCCCCTTGTTCTTAATGGCATCTCGCACTTAGACGTCGCCATTCTTGTAGAAGGGGAACAAAAACACCTCAATTTACAGACTCTGCGTGTTTCTAACCTCAGTTTTGCTTTCGTGCGTAGAACTGGCTCCGAGTTTGTGAATTGCGATTGATGTTAAACTGGCGCTTTTACAAACACCCAGTGTTGGTAGACAAGGGCCATGCCATGGGATCACACAACGCCGGTCCCTGGGGAAGCTGGGATTGGAAGTTATGTCAACATTTTAAGGATTAGGATTAGGGGAAGGACTGGCAGCAATTAATCCCCAGAGCAGGAAGCGTTTGTGTACAGTTGGCAGTAAATATCGTGTTACAAGCCGAGGCTCACTGCCTCACAACACGTGGGAGCTGCGGAGACAGCGGGATCTGTGCCTCGACCCAGGCAGCGCAGTCCCGCCGGGGACTACCTCTGTCTTTCTAAACGTACTGTAGACATGCTGAGAAGTGCTGGTACCTTCCACTGAGAGCGCCGTAGAGCTGCTTTGAAGTGTCCATTAAAAACTCCGTAGAGCTACTGAGAAGTGCTGGTCATGCCCCAAAAAAAGTGCAGTAGAGCAGAACAGTGCATTATTCCCCATTGAAATCTCTGTTCAGTTGATGAGAAGTGCAAGGACTTTCTCATTTAAAGTGGTATAGACTGGTAAGAAGAGCTGGGCTGTCCTAACGAAAGTGCCGGAGAGCTGCGGAGAAGTGCCGATACTGTTCCACTGATACTGCTGTAGAGCTGATCAGAAGTTTTGGTATTGTCCCATTGAATGCACTGTAGAGCTGCAGAGAAGTGCTAGTACATAGACATTGAAAGTGGTGTTGAGAAGTGCTGGTACTGTCCCTCTGAAAGTGCTCTACAGTTTATGACAAGTGCTGGTACTGTCCCTCTGAAAGTGCTCTACAGTTTATGACAAGTGCTGGTCCTGTCCCTTCGAGAGATTTATAGAGCTTATGAGAAGAGCTGGTATTGCATCTTTGAAAATGATGTGCAGCTGGTGAGAAGTGCTGGTAATGTCCCATTGAAAGTGCTGTACAGCTGATCAGAAGGTTTGATACTGTCTCAATGAATGCGCTGTAAATCTGCAGAGAAGTGCGGGTACTGTCCCATTGAAAGTGTTATTGAGGTAAAGAGAAGTGCTGGTACTGTCCCACTAAAAGTGTTGGCTGCTGTAGAGCCAGAGAACCAGGTCAGCAGAGCCGTTGTAGAGCCTGAGACCCAGGTCAGCAGAGCCACTCTAGAGCCAGAGAACCGGGTCAGCAGAGCCGCTCTAGAGCCAGAGAACCAGGTCAGCAGAGCCGTCTAGAGCCAGAGAACCAGGTCAGCAGAGCCGCTCTAGAGCCAGAGAACCAGGCCAGCAGAGCCACTCTAGAGCCAGAGAACCAGGGCAGCAAGCTGCTGTAGAGCCTGAGAACCAGGTCAGCAGAGCCGTTGTAGAGCCAGAGAACCAGGTCAGCAGAGCCGCTGTAGAGCCAGAAAACCAGGTCAGCAGAGCTGCTGTAGAGCCAGAAAACCAGGTCAGCAGAGCCGCTCTAGAGCCTGAGAACCAGGTCAGCAGAGCCGCTGTAGAGCCAGAGAACCAGGTCAGCAGAGCTGCTGTATAGCCAGAGAACCAGGTCAGCAGAGCTGCTGTAGAGCCAGAGAACCAGGTCAGCAGAGCTGCTGAAGAGGCATAGAACCAGGTCAGCAGAGCCGTTGTAGAGCCATAGAACCAAGTCAGCAGAGCCGCTCTAGAGCCAGAGAACCAGGTCAGCAGACACGCTCTAGAGCCAGAGAACCAGTTCAGCAGAGCCGCTCTAGAGCCTGAGAACCGGGTCAGTAGAGCCGCTCTAGAGCCAGAGAACCAGGTCAGCAGAGCTGCTCTAGAGCCAGAGAACCAGGTCAGCAAGCTGCTGTAGAGCCAGAGAACCAGGTCAGCAGAGCCGTTGTAGAGCCAGAGAACCAGGTCAGGAGCTGTTGTACAGCCAGAGAACCAGGCCAGCAGAGCCACTCTAGAGCCAGAAAACAAGGTCAGCAGAGCCGCTCTAGAGCCAGAGAACCGGGACAGCAGAGCTGTTGTAAAGCCTGAGAACCAGGTCAGCAGAGCTGCTCTAGAGCCTGAGAACCGGGTCAGCAGAGCTGCTCTAGAGCCAGGTCAGCAGAGCTGCTGTAGAGCCAGAGAACCAGGTCAGCAGAGCTGCTGAAGAGCCAGAGAACTAGGTCAGCAGAGCCGCTGTAGAGCCAGAGAACCAGGTCAGCAGAGCCGTTGTAGAGCCTGAGACCCAGGTCAGCAGAGCCGTTGTAGAGCCTGAGACCCAGGTCAGCAGAGCTGCTGTACAGCCAGAGAACCAGGTCAGCAGAGCCGCTCTAGAGCCAGAGAACCAGGTCAGCAGAGCTGCTGTAGAGCCATAGAACCAGGTCAGCAGAGCCGCTCTAGAGCCAGAGAACCGGGTCAGCAGAGCCGCTCTAGAGCCAGAGAACCAGGTCAGCAGAGCCGCTCTAGAGCCAGAGAACCAGGTCAGCAGAGGCGCTCTAGAGCCAGAGAACCAGGTCAGCAGAGGCGCTCTAGAGCCAGAGAACCAGGCCAGCAGAGCCACTCTAGAGCCAGAGAACCAGGTCAGCAAGCTGCTGTAGAGCCTGAGAACCAGGTCAGCAAAGCTGCTGTAGAGCCAGAGAACCAGGTCAGCAGAGCCGCTCTAGAGCCTGAGAACCAGGTCAGCAGAGCTGCTGTAGAGCCAGAGAACCAGGTCAGCAGAGCTGCTGTAGAGCCAGAGAACCAGGTCAGCAGAGCTAGAGAACCAGGTCAGCAGAGCTGCTGTAGAGCCAGAGAACCAGGTCAGCAGAGCTGTTGTAGAGCCTGAGAGCCAGGTCAGAACAGGTGCTGCAGGGACTGGAGAGGTACAAACATAATCAGACACAGAAGCAGTGCAATGATGCAGCGTAATATGGCACATTCTGTCGCAATATTTTGCTATTTTGTCATTTTACAACACAGTAGTACTGTCTGGGCAAACGTTTCTCCTCATTAGCAGCACTAACACCCGAATACAGCTGTCCGCAACGAAATGGTGACAGTTAATCTTTGCAAAGCGTCTGTCCCCCAGGGGACCACGGCTGATGCTTTTTAAAGCCTCTTTTGATCCATCTGAGCTAGAATCAATGTTTGCAACTGATACAGAAGATCTGAATCATGCGGCAAGTGTGGAAAATATGTAAATACTCCGAGAACGCGGCAGCCACAATATTGCGTTATTCCAGTGGTCCTGCCTATGAGCAAAGACTTGTAGTGTAATGGCCTTGATTTACTGAATGTGTTGTAAATCCATGGAACTGTCCCCCAGAAGAATATTTGGGCAAAAAGTACTGATTCTGTGGTACTGATAAAGTAAGGGTAAAAGTGGAGGCCATGCAAGGTCACTGAAGTCAGGAAGGAATGGGCAGCTCTGGACAGCATTGTCATTCTCCAGGTAGGAATTCCCATGCAGGGCAGCGCCAAGTAGCTGGGATGAAACAAGCATTTGCAATGTAATAGGTCTCTCATTTACGCGAGTTGAAGCTATTGGCATTGTAAATGACAATGTCTTTTATTTATGTTTTAAATACCAAAACATAAATAAAAGGCATTGTCATTTACAATGCCAATAGCTCAAACTTGCGTAAATGAGAGACCTATTGCATTGCAAATGCTTGTTTATTTTTTCAAGCATGTCATTAACCTCGGGACAAAAGAGTTGTTTTCTGTCGAACGGGATGTGTTGAGGAGCTGCTGCTGGACCTTTTGTAACCTGGAGATGCGAAGCCAGGTGTGTTATCTGAGGAGGATGTTGGTGTTAATGCCCCTGGTGGCTGTGTCTGCAACATTGGGCATGCAACCAACGTTGACTTTCTAGATGTCTTGAATTGGACGCCTTCTCCTTCTCCCTTTCTCAGTACTCGTCTGGAAGGTGTTTGATGAGTTTCTGCATATCCTTCCACTGTGATAATTGAAGAGGAGTCTGACAGCATTGGCTATGCACCAGTGTGTGGTTGCCCCAGCCGCTACCCTCTTGCCCGCAGCATTAAGTCTTTTGCTTGCTGTAAGAAATTGGGATATTAGTTGAGGAAAGTAACCACCTCAAGTAATAATCATAATCCTTGTCAGGGTGAACCAGTAAAGTCACTAAATTAACCCAAGCTCAACCCCTTGGTAGCTATTGCACAGAGCAGACAGGTTTAACTAAGATCGCAATGTTTAAAGTATTTATCCAGTACTATTTGTGCAGTACTAAAACAGTAATTACGTCAAAATGCAGAATTACAAATCCCAAAATGAATTTGGAAAATAGAGTAAAATTAAATAAAGAAAATGACTCCAACATGACAAAATCCAATAGGAGGAACTAGAGATATGAATTCTTGAACTTTTAAGAAGAAATAGCACCTAGGAGGACAAAGTGCCAATGACAGTCAATGGTCGCGGTAGAACAAGACTGAGGCGCAATTTGACTCCGATTGTGATAGAGCGCAAGTCTGATACACTAACCAGGTTCGCACTGGTCAAAGATTTTACCTTTGGGCTTTAGTTATCTAAGTCCCAATCCACTACAGGAGTACAATTCTAAGGAGGCACTTAGAGACTCACAGGGTGGCAGGCAAAGGCCAACAGGAGGATCCAGTCCAGGTCCAGCTACCACTGGTAAGCTTGGCAGTTGCAGGAAAAGGCCTCTTGTAGCTTATTGGATGGTCAGCCTAATGACTCTTGGAGTCCATTTCTTTGTCCTGAGTACAAGGAGAATAGGTCCAGTCTTTTAGGCTCTTCTCAGGTCTTAGACAGCTGGTTCAGTCCTCTTCTGATCTTCACAGGTCCAGGAGTGTTCTAAAAAGGGTGCCTAGTGATGCCACATTTATGCCTGGCAGGGGCTTGTGGGTGAGAATGACTCCCAAGTTAAGGTTCCCGGGGTTAACCATACCCACTTTGGGCATTTTCAAGATGGCCCAATTCTTCGGCCACAATAAACTTGGGCTCTGAAGGCTGTGGGTGTGTGAGAGGGCAACATAATATGGTAATCCTAGTGTCCTTCCACATCGAACACTAAAATCCAGTATTAGCACCACTCTGAAAGGGGTGATGGCTCTGCCATTTGTCATACCTGGAAGGATTCCACAAATGGGACAGGATAGGAATTAATTATTTGGTTGGCGTGCGGCAAGGATCAGCCATGAAATCCTTCCAGGAGCTATAGGCCCAGCTCTCTCTAGCCATCACCCCGTTTCATGAATACCTAAAGCTAAGCCACGCACTCTCCTCCCACTGCAAAGAACTAGTTGATCCCAGAGTACAGTCCACTCTAGGCCAAATTGCTCTGGGGTGCGCTGGGTAAGGGGAGGCATCTTAGAAATATATAAATCATTAATACTTCGGTCCCTAGACAAAATTGACCTTCTTAAACAAAACTGGGAGACGTGGGAGGGCCCGCTGGATGAGGCAGGTTGGAGGGCAGTAGCGGCTGGTGTCAGGGCAGAGTGGTGAGGCAAGGGGGGGGGGGGGAAGGATGACGACAAAAATACAGACAAAAAACAAAAAAAAGATCTTACCCGCCGCATCACCGCTCTTCTGCTCCTCTTTGGCTTCAGTTAACTGCAGCACAGGCTCCCTGACACCCCTGTGGCCAATCCAGACACTGTTCTCATGCTGCTGGCAGCATGACAGCAGTGTCAGGATTAGCCTGAGTGCCCTGGATTTGGGCTCCCAGAGAGACTGTGAGCCTGTGCCTGCAGTTTCTAACCTGGCAACGCAGCTCGTGTTGGAGACATCTCAGTGCGAATGTCTGTTTGGCCGTCTTAAGACGGCTGGCCAAACCGACATGCGCACTGACAGCAGTGCGCACTACTCCTGCAGCCTATCACCGATTAGGCCCCGTCCCCAAGACTTGGAGGGATGCATGTATGGTTCCCCCTGGGTGCTGGCTATCTTCTCTCGCCTACGGCGTGTCTAGGTTAACTACCCACACGCTACGTACCTTACACCCAAACATCTGTGAAGGGTTGGCAAGCGGCCTGCATCAAACTGCGCTTGCTGCGGCTCCCCAGAAGCGAACTTTTTTCATGTAGTTTGGTCTTGCTCATTTATAATACAGTACTGGACAGCTATCGGGAAGGTGTGGTCAGAGGTGATAGAAAGAATAATAGAGCTCTCCCTTAGAACAATCCTACTACGCATCCAAGACCTGGGGGGGAACCCCAAGTAAACGCAATCTAGTGGGCATCAGTATGCTACTAGCTAAAAGAGACATAGCATGCCACTGGAACACCTCACAGCCTCCCAGGATCCCCGAGTGGCATACTGCTATGGACTGGTGTGCTAAGTTGGAAGAACCCATTTATTTGGCCTGGGGCTGCCCACGTAAACTCACAAAGTATGGGGACAGTGGTGGACTTACTCCGGGCTTTGTAATGATAGTAGTGGTTGATGTGACAACCTTTACAATATCCCCCCATGCTGGGCATATTCTATGCTGAAGTTGGGCGGGCCACACTTGATATGTTTTTCATGTATGGTTATCAACTTAAAACAAATAAAATTGTATTATAAAACAAATCCAGTTTTATGCAGGCCCTGTACTTCCAACAAACTCTGAGACACAAGTCTGGTAGGACAACATCTGAGCTTTTAGCAATCAGATAGTGGATATACACAAATTGTTTCGGCATTGTTTCCCTCGTTTCAAATGCACCCCAAATGCCATATGAAAAACCCCCAGCAGACCTGTCAAGCAGGGCTTTACACTTACCCGATGTCAACAAGAGGCCCACTTTGATGGAATCTGGTCTGGCTGGTGGGGGGGGGAAGAGGAAACAATAGAAGAGTGAAGGCCTGTGTTTCAACTAAATCTGCCTGTGACAGGGCAGGCCTCTTTGAAGGTAATCAAGTTCTTCGGTCTAGCCCACAGGCCATCCTCTTAAGGGCACATCAACACCTCCCCACACCCAAGGCCAGTAGTTTCTAAATTGAGCGCCACGGCACCCACGCGCACCATAAAAACCAGCTTGGGGCACGGCAGTTGCTGAGCATAGTCCATTATAAATTACTCTTGAGTGCAGGCCAGGTGTGCTACGTCCGATGCCTGCTATGTGGTGCACTTGCAGCCTCTTAGTGACACACCGGCGAGCAGGAGGCGTTAAAGCAGGCAATCTTCCTTCCAATTATGCCTCAGCAACTTTGCCTGGCTTTTCTGCCACAAGAGGCAGTGCTGTCTGTTACAGGGTGCTGTGGCCCCTTTACTGAAGTCAAGGTAAGAACATATTTGTTTTATTTACAATGCTCGCACTATGTTGGCGCTCTCCCGGTGGTTACATTTCTGGAACTCTATATTCGTGGCTGCATGGGCGCAGTCCGTTTGTGGCTTAACGCGGCTGCTAGGAGCACCGCTATGTGTTTATTACACGGTTGCTGGCTGCACTGCATATCTCTGATCCTTTGAGGCAAAGCAGAGCAAAAGTGACTGCTGGGATACACGCAGTGCCAAGGGGGAGGTTTGTTAGTGACTTCTCTATGGCTGCTGTGGCGCCATAATTCCTATAAATTACCAGTGATAATAAAAAAATGGGAAAAGTAAAAGGGGGAAAGTAGAGAATAAAAGAGGGAATAAGGAAACAAACAAAAAGATGAATTACAGAGAATAAAGGCATCTGTTACTTTGCATGTCATTTCACTTTTAATCAGGCAAATAGCGGGTCCCTTGGTTTGTGGACCCAGGTGAGTATCTGAGTGGGATTTGGGCTGTTCATGTTCTTCTCATGAGTGCCTGCCTGACAAATATAAGAATAGGGAAGAAAGTCACCAAATTTGTGACATTGGTATGAAATAGCTGATAGTCAATAAACAATCCTATAGTGAGCAAGGGCTGACCCAAAGTTCACTCTATTATTGTAGTGGAGTCAAAAGGTTCTTGCCAGAGCTGTCTGTAGGCAAGAACTGAAAAGTCTTGTGCTATAAACTGCAGGATATTTTTCAAAGGCTCTCACAATGTAGAGAGTGTAAGACAAGTCAGTTTAGAGAGGGGTGTGGTAGACATCCTGTGTGTCCCTGTTCCGTGCATAAGTGAACTTGGGCATGTATGTGATGTAAAATCATGGAATGCACCCTCTAAGTTTGTTCCACCAGTGTTTGGTTGTCCAAGCAGTGTTGATCTGAAGGACGAGAAAGATGCATTTAGCTCCTGATGAGAACTCTATCTGCAACTTGTGCTTGAAGTAAAGACTCTAAAGCAAACTGCTGTTTACGTGTCTTTCCCATGCCACCAGAGTTCCTTGCATTAATCACAACACAACTTCAAGAAAGATGGTGTGTGTGAACCACATCAGTGTGCATTGTTGCGATGTCCTGTTTACCTAAATTTCCCTAGCACTTTCTACTGAATTGTTACCTATTAATGATGGAATGAATGATAGGAACAGGATTTGTACAGCAGACTCTGCGTCATTTGTTCCTTGACAAACCAAGCATTTAATAGTGTACAAATGCTTGCAATAAATATTAGTAACTGACAACAGCATCCGATCTTTCAAGTCGACATGTGTACCAAGCACAAGGACTTAAAGTCAATTTATTGCTGGATTGATATCCAGTGTAAGGATTAAAGGTGAGAGAAATATGGGGCTGCATCACATTGAGAAGTTAGATGACGGATTGTTTTGTTAGGGAAATGTATTCTTTAGAGACATGATTTTTGAGGTAGATGTTGGTGAGGTACAGGGTTATCACTTAAAAATTATTGTACATGGGTCAAAGTACTGTAGGAGTGACTACAGCAAAAGTGAAGATGAGAGCTTACAGTTCAGTGAGTACGGAAATGCTAAATATAATCGAGGAGCTGTAAGAGGGAGAGGGGTAATGTGAGTGGGTATAAAAAGGGACAAATAAGGCAAAGGAAGGCTAGGGAAAGTGGAACCAGCAGACATGTTCATCTGAAATGGTGGTGGAGCATGTATAGCAGTGGTTCCCAAATTGTGCACCGTGGCACCTCAGTGTCCCAGGCAGGATGTGTCCAGCTCCAGGCTGAGAGCGCACGAACAGCAAACATGCAGTCACTGCATGGCACAAGGGTGCACAAATATTGTGAAAAGAGAAAGTAGACATATCCTTGCATTGCACATACTATTCTCCATACCTTCATCCTTCATCCCAAATTATTTTCAGGAATTAAAATGGAAGTACTACCGAGGCAGGGCTTACACCCCACCCTCCCCTCAACCCCCCTGCCAAATAAAATGGGGAGCCGTGGCCAACAGCCAATTGCTCAAGGGAGTCGAGGGTCGAAAAAGTTTGGGAACTACTGCCCAATGCCTTTAGTCCATGCCCCAGGAGCACTTTCACACTTCATTCACGCCCACTGAAATACTAATAACTGGATGGCAGAAGGGAGAACAAAATGCAGATTTCGCTTCCAGGGGCTTCAGGCAGGGCAAAGGTAACTTTTCAAAAGTTAGGCGTGAAATACTAATAACTGGCTGGCAGAAGGGAGAACAAAATGCAGATTTTGCTTCCAGGGGCTTCAGGCAGGGCAAAGGTAACTTTTAAAAAGTTACTTTTCTGTAATATTTGGAACAAATAAGACTTCGCAACTGAATTGAATTTTTAACAACTATTAAAAATAGTGGTTTTATTATTTTTCTAAAAAGTCCCATTCCAGAGATAGAAGATTAGCAATTAATATTGCATCCCAGTGTTTTCCTATGGAACAGTCAAACCTGCTACAGTGAAGAACAAGTTACTTACCTTCGGTAACGATATATCTGTAAGAGACATAGATTTGTTATGGATTCCTCACCTTAGAATTACCCCCTGGCGTCAAACTGGATCCTGAGAATTTTTTCCTCAGCAGTACTTCTGCGCGTCGATAGGTGGCGTCGGTCGACTCCGCGTTCGTCGTTGGCGAGGTGGTCGCCGGAATGACGTTGCGGTATCTACTTAGACACCACCCTCATGCGCGGACGTCAGTTCTTTACACGAAATTCCACGCCAGAAGCGCAGAGCCATGCAAGACACTGACCACTGGTGCACGAAAACTAGGGCCCTGAAAGGGAGTCCCTTACCCTAGAAGTCAGTTCACAGAACGGGGAGGATGGGTGGGGCGGTGAGGAATCCATAACTAATCTATGTCTCTTACAGATTTATCGTTACTGAAGGTAAGTAACTTGTTCATCTGAAAGAGACAATTAGTTAAGGATTCGTCACCTTAGAATAGATTCCCCAGCAATACCAACCCTGTTGGTGGGTCTGCGAACCAAGTTCACACCAGAAAGTCCTGGAGAACCGAACAGCCGAAGAAGCCGTCCCTCTGGACTTGGCTGTCCAGGCAGTAGTGTTTGGTAAACGTGTGCAGTGAAGCCCACGTAGCTACCTGGCAGATGTCATGAAGGGGGACCCCACGTCCCAAAGCAGTAGTGGCTGCCGTCGCCCTGGTGGAATGGGCGCGCAACCTAACTGCAGGTTCCTTTTTCGCTAAGGAATAGCAGATTTTGATGCAAAGAACGACCCATCGGGAGATGGTTAGTTTTTGCATGGCCCGACCTTTCTTGGCGCCCACATAACCGACAAAGAGCTGGTCATCCACCCGGAATTGTTTTGTGCGATCCAGATAAACGAAAGCGCATGTTTTGGATGCAGACGGTGGAGCCTCTCTTCCTCTTTAGAAGGATGCTGAGGTGGAAAGAAGGTGGGCAAAGTGATGGTCTGTCCTATATGGAAAGAGGTAACCACTTTGGTAAGGAAAGAAGGCCTAGTGCGGAGGACAACCTTGTCTGGATGAACAGCCAGGAAAGGAGGCTTAGAAGAAAGGGCCTGTAGCTCACTCACCCTGCGAGCAGAGGTGAGGGCAACCAGAAAAGCAGTTTTAAGGGTTAAGAGTCTGAGAGGACAGTTATGTAGCGGCTCGAAAGGAGCACACATCAGATAAGTAAGAACCAGGTTCAAGTCCCACTGGGGCATTACGAAAGGAGTTGGAGGAAACAAATGAGTAATGCCCTTAAGGAAGCGATTTACAATAGGGGACTTGAAAAGAGAAGGCTGATCAGGCAGCCGAAGGAAGGCCGAAATGGCGGTAAGATAGCCTTTGAGAGTGCCCAGAGCAGAGCCCTGCTGGGCCAAAGGAAGAATGAGGAGAAGAACCTTTGAAAGGGGGGAAGAAAGGGGGTCCACAGCCTTTGCTGCGCACCACGCCACAAACTTGCTCCACCTACAGGCGTATACCGTTTTGGTTACAGACTTCGGGAGGAAGGTCGAAAGCTGTCAACTGTTGCCGCTCAATCTCCACGCAAGGAGGTGGAGGCTGGACAGGTTCGGGTGGAGGACCGTCCCCTGCTGCTGCGACAGAAGATCCTCCTGAAGAGGCAGTCTGATCAGGAGAATCGATGGCCATGTTTAAGAGCTCGGGATACCAGACTCTTCGTGCCCAATCCGGAGCAACAAGGATGACTTGGGCCCGGTCGCGCTTGATCTTCGGCACTCTGGGCAGAAGTGGTATAGGCGGAAAGGCGTATAAAAGACCGCAACTCCACTCGCGACGAAAAGCGTAGCCTAGCGAGTGCTGCCTTGGAAATTCCAACACGCAGAACTGCTGACATTGCGCGTTCTCTTCGGTGGCGAATAGATCTAACCACGGCTCTCCCCACTGCAGAAAGAGACCTTGCACCACCTCCGAGTGAAGACGCCATTCGTGATAAATCATGCACCTGCGGCTGAGTTAGTTTGCCCTGGCGTTCAGAGAACCTGCCAGGTGTTGAAACACCAGATATATGCCCTGATGTTCCAGCCATGTCCAAAGGCGGAGAGCCTCTTGACATAGGGACCACGACCCCACCCCGCCCTGTTTGTTGCACTACCACATGGCGGCGGTGGTCTCCGTGAACACCTGCACCACTCTTCCCCGGACAGAGAGAAGGAATGCTTTTAGTGCAAGACGAATCGCCCAAAGCTCCAGAAGGTTGATATGGAGCCCAGACTCCGCCGGAGACCAGAGGCCTCTGCCGCTCCCATGTGGCCGCCCCACCCCAGCAGTGATGCATCTGTCACCACTGTGAACTCTGGTTGGGGAAGGGAGAGGGATCTGCCGTTGACCCAATCCCGGTTCATTAGCCACCACTGCAATTGGTGTGCAGTGCCCTCCGAGATCTGGACGCAATCGGAAAGATTCCCCGGATGCTGTGCCTACTGGAACTTCAGGTCCCACTGCAGAGCCCGCATATGCCACCTGGCATAGTCCACCAGCAGGATGCAGGAGGCCATGAGGCCCAATAGCCTCAGGGTCAGTCTGACCGAAACCCGGGATAGAGGCTGAAAGATCGGAATCATAGCCCGAATATCCCGGACTCGCTGCTCGGGAGGATAATCCTGAAACTGCGCTGTGTCCAGAACCGCTCCGATGAAAAGGAGCTTCTGAGAGGAAATCAGGTGTGACTTCGGCACATTGATGGTGAACCCCAGTGAATGCAGGAGGTCGGCCGTAGTCTGGACGTAGGAGACGACAGCCTGGGGCGAGCCCGCCTTCAACAGCCAGTCGTCGAGATTGGGGAAGACTGGAACCCCAGATCTGCGCAGATGAGCTGTGACCACCACCATCACTTTCTGAACACCCGAGGGGCGCTGGTAAGGCCAAAGGGGAGCACAGTAAACTGAAAGTGCTCGTGGCCTACCGTAAACGGCAGGTAACGCCGGTGGGCCGGCAGGACAGGGATGTGAAAATAAGCGTCCTTCAAGTCCAATCCTACCATTCAGTCTCCAGGGTCGAGAGCAGACAGAACCTGAGCCAGTGTCAACATCTTGAACTTCTCCTTCCGGAGGAAGCGGTTGACGTTCATGAGATCCAAGATAGGACGCATGCCCTTGTACTTCTTGGGCACCAGAAAGTAGTGGGAATAACAACCACGACCGACTTCTGGGGCTGGAATGCGCTTGATGGATCCCTTGGCCAAGAGAGCCGTAACTTCCTGTTGGAGAAGGGCCAGGTGATCCTCCGACATGTGATGGAATTGAGGTGGCATGGATGGACGGGTAGTCTCGAAGGGGAGGGAGTAGCCCCTTCGGACTATCAGCAAAACCCACCTGTCTGACGTGATGTTAAGCCAGTTGGGGAGGTGATGGCGAATCCTGCCGCCGACTGGCGATTGATGGGCCTGAAAGGTCGGCCTAGGAGGGTTTGGAGGCTGCTGCAGAGGGGGCTCTGGTCGACTGGCCCCCCGACCCACGGCGGTGGAATCCACGTCCCCAGCCGGGCAGAGGCTGGATAGCTTGCGCAGGCCTGTGGCTCTGGGCGGAACGTGATGGGGCACCCCTTCCGTAGCCACGAAAGGGGCGAAAAGCAGACTGCACTGGGCGGGAGTTGGAAGCGAGCCCTAAGGATCTGGCCATAGCCCTAGAATCCTTAAAGCGCTTGAGCCCGTTGTCTGCCTTGTCGCCAAACAGGCGACGGCCATCGAGGGGATGTCCAAAAGCGTTGCTTGGACATCCTCCGAAAAGCCAGTGGACCTCAACCAGGTCGCCTGGGGCCGGGCAGTGGCGTTGGGCAATCATCCTGTCCACAGGAGCCCCTGTGTTGGGCTTGGACCAAGTGCCCAAAAAGATGTCTGTAAGGGCCTCATTGAACGGCAGCAAGGGCTCCGAAGAGGCCGCTGCCGGTTGAAGCACCTCTGTCAGGAGGTTAGTCCTGACCGCCACTGTAGAAAGCTCGAGGTTTAAGGCCTCGGCTGCCCTACGCAACACCACTGCGTAAGATGCACCCTCCTCCGTAGCCACAGTAGGGGGAGATAGCATACCAAGGCCTGGGGAGGTGTCCAGACCACTGGCCTCACCCAACTCCTCTCTCCAGTCCGGTTCCTCCAACAGGTCTGCAAGAGGGTCCACAGCCCCCTCCCAGTCCTCCTCACCCTCTCCTGTGAACCACTCAGGGTGGTAGGAAACATCAGGGGAGAACAGGGGTACAAAAGTACCGGTCGGCGCCGGTCCCGACATCAGGCGACGTCGGTCTGACTCTGTGTCCTCTTCGAGGGGGAGGCCGGGGCCGAAGCCGGCTGGGGACACAACCGGCGTTGGAGGCGGCGGGGGTGTCGTCACTGGATTCGGCGCCGGAGGAGGTGTCTTTAGGTCGACCGGCGCCGATCCGGATCCAGGCCTGGATCCTTGGGGGCCCTGCGGCGCCGGAGCCGAAGCTGCCGACATCGAAGGCCTAGAGCCCCCAACTGAGTCCGCAGGGCCCGAGGACGCGCCGGCGGAGTCGGGCTGCCCGAAGATGGAATGCAAGGCTTCGTAGAAGTTGCAAAGCTGGGCAGGGGTCGCACCGGCTCCCGAAAAAGGAGGGAGGGCCGGAATCGACCCAACAGGCTCTGCGGCCGGAGCCGGACGACTACCTTCCGCTTCCCGCGTCGGCCGACGGACGGGGAGAACGCAAAGAGCGACAATGCTTCTTTGCCTTCTTCTTGTGCTTCGACTTACCCAAAGACAAAGACTTCGATGACGAGTGGTGGCTCCGCTACCGGTCCCGCGACCTCCCTCTCGACCGGGACCTCGAACGGTGCGGAGCAGACTGCCGGGCCTCGAAAAGCTTTCGGGACTGCTCCTGCAAAGACTTCGGGTTCATGGCCCGGCAAGTCGGAGCACGACTTTGGGTCGTGGTCGTGCTCCAGGCACCAAAGGCACACGAGGTGCGGGTCCGTGACCGACGTCAATTTGCGACAGGAGTCGCAAGCCTTGAAGCTGGTCCGACGTGACATCCCTCCGTGCACCAGGAGTCGATCGACTCAAAAAAGGCGTCGACAAAAGTCGCAAACTGTGTCAAAAAGTGGCTCGAGGTACCGCTCTCTCCGGATCTGCGCTGGCTGGCGTGGAAAAAGAAAGAACTGACGTCAGCGCGCGAGGGCAGCGTCTAAGCAGATACCACAACGTCATTCCGGCGACCACGACGCCAACGACGAACGCAGAGTCGACCGACGCCACCTATCGACGCGCAGAGGTACTGCTGAGTAAAAAATTCTCCAGATCCAGTCTGACGCCTGGGGGTAATTCTAAGGTGAGGAATCCATAACTAATTGTCTCTTTCAGTTAATAGCTTTGAGGGCATTTTCACTGTAAGGACATGTTTAGCATAAAACATTTACATGTCCTACTTTTACCTACCATGCACCCTGCCTTTATGGGCAATAAGGCCTACTCATGGGTGACTTATAAATATTTAAAAAGAAGGTTAATGGCAGTAAAGGGTTATTTTTACAGGTTGAATTTGCAGTTAACCTGCAAAGCTAGGTTACTGGTGACAGGCCTGCGGTCCTGTTTACCTTGTCACTGTAGTGGATGGTACAATGGGTGCTGTAGTCCACTTGTAACATTTAACTTACAGGCCCTTGGTACACCTTGGTACCATATACTTTGGATGTTTAGGTAAGTTCCATATGCCAATCAGGAGTATATCAATTTTACCATGTTGAAAGGAGGAGCACAAGCACTCTACCACTGGTTAGCAGTGCAGAGTTCCATGGCAAGCAAAAAATGTGGGTGACCCTGCAGAAAGGGCAAATTTCCAACACACTCCTTATCAGGTGGAGGGACATCGCTTGGACAGTTTGAACAACAAAAGGAATTGTAGGACCTGACCTTTGATGTAGACAGAATCTGTGGGCGAGGGCTTATATTTGTTCCCTACCCTAGGGGTCACCAACCTAGACTTTACTGGCTCTGTAAAACTTTCTGAGGCAGATTTAAACATGTTTTTAGGCATGGGAAAAAATTTGACTGTGCATTCAGATTTGGAAAGTCTTCACTAGAAAGTCCTCTTCCTCCTGAGTGGCGTGCATGTCCACTTTATGGTGTGCTGTAGCCCTCTGAATGACCTCATGGTATTCATTCAGTGGGATGCCCTAACCAGATAGTAGTCCAAGTCAGGATCAAGTGGGGGTGTTGTCACTGTAGTCCTCCCAGCGGTTATCAGTTAGCCATTTCTAGGGGCTGGTCCTATGAACTGCCTGGATCACAAAGGTGTGTGGGCACCCCTCAGGTGACCGGTGGAGGCAGAGGAGGTAGTGTGAGTGAGAGTAATGGAGGTAGAAAATATAGGAAAGAGCTGGTGTCCCTATGTTTCCTTGGCACTGGCTCCATAGGAGCATCCGATGAGGGTTCTTCAAAGCTAAGCCTTTTGTTGCGAGGCGTATCTCTGACTGCTTCAGCTGTAGTGGTTTCGACATGGAAATTCCCAGTGACAAAGTATTTAAAGAGACGCTTCTGTCTGGGGACTCTGTAGTACCGTTGCCTCCGTCCCTTAGGATCTGGCTGGTGACAAAGCTTTTGGCATCAATGGGATCTTCGGCTCTGGCTTGAGTGGTGCCTTCGACTTCAGGGGTGAGGTGGAATGCTCGACAACCTTGGATCATGTAGGGCTCGACATCAGACAAGGCTCAATGCACTTCAGTGGAGGGTTGGTTCACTCTGAAACTTTAACTTGGTGCCTGAAGGCGGCAGAGGCCCTGGAGGTGGCAAGTCCTTTGTGTCTGTGGTTGGGGCTCAATATGCCTAACTCCTGCAGGAACTGTGCTCTACCTCGACGTCTGACTTTTTAAGTAACCATGGTTTGGCCGCCTGGCTCTCAGAGAAGAGTGCACTACTTGCGACACTGGACATCTTAATTCGAGGGCTGGAGGTCTTCAGTAACGGCTGACTTCCTCACAATCTGACTCGTTCAAGGATACCGTCTCTAGGATGGGCATTGGCTGGGCTGATGGGATTCTGAATTGACCTGCAAAAAATTGTCTTCTTTGGTACTAATGGGATTTTCTTCACCGAAAATATCCCGAGTTTCGGAGGATGCTTGTTGATGCATTTTGCAGTGTGCCAAGTGCCTCTTTCAATGCTACCTTAGGATATCTTTGAGCAGATGGTGAGGCAGGAATCGCAGGATGCATTGTCATGGTTGGGAGAGAGGCACAGATTGCAGATGTCATGGTGATCCAACAATGGATTCTTTGAATTGCATTAGCAGCAAATTTGGAGGGGTGTCCAGTCTAGCACCCTCTTCTGGTCTGCATTCTTTGGTGTCGAGGGTCGAGAGAGGACAGGGTTCCATGGTCTTACTGAATCCAATGATAGCCATAATGGTCACATATTGACCTCTTTGAAGCCCTATCTGTCCTTCGATCAGACAGGTGCTTTGGGAGGATCTTTTGTCATAGTAGCAGGGTAGGGTCTTGCACCAAGGGCTGCACAATCTACACCTGCATGTGTGGAGATTGAGCGGCGGTAGTTGACTACATTCGATCTACTTCCCAAAGTAAGATGTCATCCTGATGGCCAGGTGTCCTACAAAATCAGTTTATGCCAGATTCTGGAACAAGTTTGAGACTTGGTGTGGTCCCCATTGACACGGACCAGATGCAAGCTAAACTGCCAAGTGTGTTACTCTTCTGTCTTTGGTCCAGCAAGGACTTGCAGTGTGCACTGTTAAAGAGTATTTGTGGGCCCTTTCAGCCTTTTTATGTTTACCGGACCAACTGTCCTTGTTCAAATCACCGGTTGTGATTTGTTTTCTCAAAGGTTTGGCCCACATGTTTCCTCCTAAACCTTTTATGATGTCACAGTGGGCCCTTAATGTGGTCCTTATGTATACCATATTTGAGCCCCGCACTGCTGTTCCATAAGTCTCCGGACCTGAAAGACAGTCCTCATCGTGATAACGTCAGACCTTGAAGCTCTCTCACACAAGGGGCTATCATTCCAACTCCTTACACCACCTTCTTTATGGACAAGCTGGTGCTGAGGACCAGAGTAACCTTTCTTCTGAAAGTTGTGACTTCCTTTCATGTTTGGCAATCCATCACTCTTACGCCGTTCTTTACCTCCACCTCACCCTTTGAAGGAAGAAGAGAGACTCAATTATCTGGACCCCAAATGAGTTCTCCACTTTTACATGTATCGTAACAAGGACCATCGGGGAGCAATTCGCTCTTTGTGGGGTTCTCCGAGACAAAGAAACACAAAGCGGTGTAGAAATTGACCTTGATGAGATGGATAGTCTTGTGCATTAAAATCTGCTACGCGATGGCCAAGAAGCAACCTCCAGAAGGGTTGAGGGCCCATTGGATCAGGGCAAAGGTGTTGGCATGCTTAGTACCTATCCTGGATATTTGCCAGGTTGCAAATTGGGCATCAGTGAACACGTTCACGAAACGCTACTACCTGGACAGTCCGATCTGACAGGGAGACGTTTTGGCCTGAGTCATTCCACAGACCCACCACCAGGATGCTACTGCTTTGATATCTGTTCTAAAGGTGACACATTTGCAGTTAGATGTATTGAAGAACAAGTTACTTACTTTTGGTAACACTCTTTCTGAAGGAAACTCTAACGGCATATTCCTTAACACCTCCCCATTCTGTGGAATGTGCTCTTTTGCATCTAAAAAGCTCCCAAATTAAAGATCTGCACACTGGCACATACAAATAGTTTGGGCTCTGATGCTGTCCAGAAAGAAACTGACATCAGCGTGCTTAGGTGACACCTATGTCTGACTACTTCCAGGGAGTCAATACAGAACCACACAACAACACCTACGCACACAGGGCCTATGCTTAAATATCTTCCGGAGCCTGTCTGGCACCCGGGAATATTCTAAAGGTGAGTAATATACAGGTATTGAAGAGAAAGAGCATTGCGGAAGGTGAGTAAGTTGTTTATTTAGCACATTACACAAAGTTATATAAGAGGAGAAAGGGTAAAAGCGGGTACGGAGAACAACAAAATTAAACATTTTAGTTACTTCAAGGATAGCCTTTTCAGACGTGTTTGGAACAACTATAAATTCACTACAACTGATGCCGTGCTGCAGTATGGCCGTCTTCTAAAGGGGCTCTGCAGGCCAGGCTACAATATCCTTAGATATCGCCTCCGCATTTGGAATCTGCCGCCGCAAAACAGTGGAATCTACTGCTAACACAAGTCGCGTCAATTGTGCAACGTTGCAGCAGAGGGGACGGAGCTGGAGCCGCAATGTCGGGTCCGCCGAGCTGCGGCCAGGCTTGAGAGAAAACATGGCCGCCGCATATCCCTGAGATGGGTGAAAGGCTTTGTGTGCAGCAGGGCCCCCATCCGCTTCCTACGGCGCTGAGGCGAGACGGTGTGAAGTGCAGGAAGGAAGACTGCCGACAGATGCGGACTTTTGGACCCGGGCCTGGTCGGCCCGCTACAGTCGTGGTGGTGACGAAGGTGCGGGGGCTGGGGTGCTTCGCGATAACACGCTAGTGACCCGGCGAGTGAATCCTGGACCAGCCGTTTCCTGAAGTGCTGCTGCCGGTGTACTGCAGCGGAGAAGTGAATCAGCTGCGCTTGACCGGAGTCTACGGTTTTTCTGGCGAGGTAGCTGAGTGCGGTGAGTTTGGGCCGAGGGTCGGGGGAGGTGCGCGGCCGTGCGCGCTTTTGCTGACTCTGCCCGTGCCGCAACTGGCGCATTGTGGCCGCTGGGGCTGGGTTGGCGAGAGGTGTGTCTGGGACCGTGCTTTGCCGGATCCCTTCCGAGCTCACGCACAAGGGTGCTGCTGCGCGAGGTGGTCTTCCTGGGAGTGTGGTGGGACTGGGCAGACCTCCGTTACCCCCCCCCCTTGCGCTGTCTAAATTGGTGCAGTGGATTGGATTGGGGGCGCGGGGGCTTCTCTTTCCGCACCTGCTCGGGTACCCATCTGAGTAGTGGTTCGCCCCCCCCAGCTCCGCTAGCGCAAGCCCCCCCCCTTCAGCAGCAGGCCCTGAGCCCTTCACGATTCTCGACTAAGGGGCTCCAACGACGTGTGCAGAGTGCTTGCACCCAATCAACGCAAGAGGCTGCACCCAGATCATCGCAGTGCCGATTTGCACTGTACAAGCCTGCGGCGGGCAACCAAAGAGGTAACTCCTCTTAGTCCTTGTTACCCTGCGCTGATCACCCGCCCCAATGGGCAAGACCGACCCTAGACAGTCTAAGCTCCCATTCAAAAACAAGCGCCAAACCCGCACGAATGATGCAGGATCTGAGCTGGACACTGTTCAGGGAGCCAAAGACCCTGTGGAGCAGCAAGAGGACCTGCGTACCATATTGCTTGACGTGCGCTCAAGCATCAAAACCATTGACAACTCAATCTGGAGCCACTAGGATGACTTGGGCCCAGTCGTTCCTGGTCTTTTTCAGAACTCGGAGCAAGAGAGCTAGAGGCTGGAAGACACACAGTAATCCTGTGCTACACTCCAAGTAGAATGCGTATTTTGAGAGAGAGCCTTCTTTGGAACACCAACGCACAAAAGAACGCACAAAAGTGTTGACATTCCACGTTCCAGGTGGCGAACAGATTGAACCAGGGTTCTGCCACTTGCTGGAAGACACCTGCACCACCTCCGGATGTAGCTGCTATTCGTGATCCACTAGGTATCCCCAGTTGAGTTTCTCCACCCTGGCGTTTAAAGATCCGAAGGTGGTGTACAATCAGGAAGATGCCCTGACCATCCAATCAAGTCCAGAGGTGCAGGACCTCTTGGCATAAAGCCCAGTACACCCACCCTCCGCCTTGCTACATCATCGCAGCAGTATTGTTCATGAGGACCTGAACCAGCTTACCCTTGATGGACAACAGGAAGGCTTTTAATGGCAAGTGAATGGCCCGCAGCTCCAGTAGGTTGATGTGGAGGTGTGTTTCTGCCGGAGACTAGCGTCCTCTGATCTTTACCTCATCCAGATGATCGCCCTAACCTAGCAGTGATGTGTCTGTCACTACCGTTAGCTCGGGTGGGGGGGAGAAGTCTGCTGCTGGCCCAATTATGGTCGAGCAGCCACCACTGCATATCTTTTGCAGTCTCCTCCGAAAACTGGATGAAGTCTGACAAGTTCCCATAGTGCTGCACCACTGAGACTTAAGATCCCACTGCAGAGCCCACATATGCCATCTGGCATGGTGACTAGCAGGATGTAGAAGCCCAGTCGGCCAAGAAGCAACAGATACATCCCAAGAGACCCAGGACTGAGGTTGAAACATCAGATCATAGCCCAAATGTCCTGGACTTATTCTGGAGGGTAGGTCAAAAGTGCACTGTATCCAGGATGGCTCCAATGAAGGGGTGCCGCTGGGAAAGAGTCTGGTGGGACTTCGGCACGTTAATCGAGAATCCAAATGATGTTAAAAGGTCTGCTGTCATTTGAAGGTTGTTCAGGACCGACGGTGGAAAGTTTACCTTTAACAGCCAGTTGTCAAGGCTAGAGAAGACTGGTACCCCCAACCTCTGAAGGTACGCTGCAACCACCGCCATCACCTTCGTGAACACATGAGCAACACCGGTGAGCCTGGAGGACAGGGATATGGAAATAGGCAACCTGCAGGTCCACCGCCACCATCATGTCTCCTGGATCCAGACCAAACCTTGGAAAGAGTGAGCATCATGATTTGTCCATCAGCAGAAAGAAAGTGAGGGGTCGAAAATCTAAAATAGGGTACAGGCCTACACCTTTTTTGGCATTAGGCAATAACAAGAAAAACACCCAGCTCAGATTCCCAATGCTTGGACCCTCTTCTCTGGCTCCTTTCTTCAAAATAGCCTGGATTTTTCGCAGCAAAATAGTCCTCCGAATGCAGCTCTGGAGTAGGCGGAACAGGTGATGAGGTGCAAAGGAATGGCAGGCCATTATCTGCAGGTTGCATCTATGAGATGTCATGGCTTACCAGCTGTGGAGAAAATTCGTGATACTGCTCCCCACATAGAGGTCGTTTGCAGCCAAAGACAAACTAAAGTGGCTTGGAGGCTGCTTTCAGAGGGGCTGCATACTGGAAAGTTTGCTGCCCCTGCTGACCTGGACATAGCCTGTTGGATCCCCTGCCCCAAACCCAAAAGGACTGGGGAGCCTGATGTTGGGTCTTGACATTTTCAGAAGGCGATGCCCCTAGCAATTCCTTGAAAGGGGCAAAATTGTTGGGGATACTTCCTGGGGAAGAATGAGGGAACATGCAGTAGGTTTACTCTCTCTTTAAAGTGCTTGTCGGCAGAATCGGCCAGCTCACCAAAGAAGCAAGACCCATCAAAAGGCATACCCATGCGTGGTGCCTGAACGTCACAGTCAATCCCTTGGATCTCATCCATGTGTGGCCCTGAAGAACAAGTTACTTACCTTCGGTAACGATATATCTGTAAGAAACATTAGTAGTGATAGATTCCTTACCTTAGAATATCCCCAGGCGTCAGACTGGATCCGGAAAGTTTTCGTCAGCAGTACCCCTGCGCGTCGGTAGGTGGCGTCGTGCGGCTCCGAGTCCGTCGTTGGCGTCGTGGTCGCCGAGATGACATCGCGGGCGCTAATTAGACGCCGCCCACGCGCGCGCTGACGTCAGTTCTGTACACGACTTTCCGCGCCAGGAACGCAGAGCCATGCAAGATACTCACCACTGGTGCAATGAAACTAGGGCCCTGAAAGGGATGACCTTAACCCTAGAAATCAGTTCGCAGAACGGGGAGGATGGGTGGGGCGGTAAGGAATCTATCACTACTAATGTTTCTTACAGATATATCGTTACCGAAGGTAAGTAACTTGTTCATCTGAAAGAAACACATAGTGATAGATTCCTTACCTTAGAATAGATCCCCCAGCAATACCAACCCCGGTGGTGGGTCTGCGAACCAGGATCACACCAGAAAGTCACGGAGAACAGAACGGCCAAAGAAGCAGTCTCTCCGGACTTGGCTGTCCAGGCAATAATGCTTAGTAAACGTGTGCAGCGAGGCACACGTGGCTGCCTGACAGATGTCTTGCAGGGGGACACCACGTCCCAATACAGTAGTGGCTGCAGTAGCTCTGGTGGAATGAGCACGCAGCCCCACCGGAGGTTCTTTTTTAGCCAAAGAGTAACAGGCTTTGATACACAAGACAACCCAGCGGGAGATAGTTCTCTTGTGTACTGCCCGACCTTTCTTGGTGCCAACGTAGCCAACAAAGAGCTGGTCATCCACCCGGAACTGCTGTGTGCGGTTGAGATAAAATGAGAGCGCACGTTTTGGGTCCAGACGGTGGAGCCTCTCTTCCTCTCTGGAAGGATGCGGAGGGGGAAAGAAGGTGGGCAAGGTAATAGTCTGCCCAATGTGAAAGGCTGTAACCACTTTTGGCAAAAAGGAAGGACGGGGCCTGAGCACAACCTTGTCCGGATGGACTGATAGAAAAGGAGGCTTACAAGAAAGAGCCTGGAGCTCACTCACTCGCCTAGCGGAGGTGATGGCCACCAGGAAGGCAGTCTTCAAGGTCAAGAGACGAAGAGGTCAGTTGTGAAGGGGCTCAAAGGGAGCACACATCAAGTATGTAAGAACCAAATTCAAGTCCCACTGAGGCATCACGAAAGGAATAGGAGGAAAAAGGTGTGTAATGCCTTTGAGAAATCTATTTACAACAGGGGACTTGAAAAGAGAGGGCTGATCAGGGAGCCTGAGAAAGGCCAAAATAGCAGAAAGGTAGCCCTTGATAGTGCCCAGAGCAGAGCCCTGCTGGGCCAAAGAAAGAAGGAACAGTAGTACTTCAGAAAGAGGGGTAGAAAGGGGATCCACAGCCTTTGCTGTGCACCATGCCACAAACTTGTTCCACCTGCAGGCGTATACCACTATAGTAGAGGGACGCCTGGCTGCCAGAATGACATCACAAACTTCAGGAGGCAAGTCGAAAGGAATCAACTGCCGCCGCTCAATCTCCACGCAAAGAGGTGGAGGCTGGACAGGTTCGGGTGGAGAACTGTCCCCTGCTGCTGCGACAGAAGATCCTCCTGAAGAGGCATTCTGATTGGAGGATCGATGCTCATACTGAGTAGCTCGGGATACCATACTCTTCGAGCCCAGTCCGGGGCCACAAGGATGACTTGTGCCCGGTCACGCCCGATCTTCTTCAGCACTCTGGGCAGAAGTGGTATAGGCGGAAAGGCGTACAACAGACCGCAACTCCACTTGCGACGAAAAGCGTCACTGAGCGAGTGCCGCCTTGGAAATTCCAACGCGCAGAACTGATGACATTGCGCGTTCTCTTCGGTGGCGAATAGATCTAACCAAGGCTCTCCCCACTGCTGAAAGAGACCTTGCACCACCTCCGAGTGAAGACGCCATTCGTGATCCAGCATGCACCTGCGGCTGAGTTCGTCCGCCCTGGCGTTCAGAGAACCTGCCAGGTGTTGAACCACCAGGGACATGCCCTGATATTCCAGCCATGTCCAGAGACGCAGAGCCTCCTGACAGAGGGTCCACGACCCCACCCCGCCTTGCTTATTGCAGTACCACATGGCGGTGGTGTTGTCTGTGAACACCTGCACTACCCTCCCCTTGACAGAGGGAAGGAATGCCTTCAGTGCAAGCCGTATCGCCCGAAGCTCCAGAAGGTTGATATGGAGCTTGGACTCCGCCGGAGACCAGAGGCCTCTGATCTCCGCCTCTCCCATGTGGCCGCCCCAACCCAAGAGGAACGCATCCGTCACCACTGTAAACTCCGGTTGGGGAAGGGAGAGGGACCTGCCGTCGACCCAATGCCGGTTCGTGAGCCACCACTGCAACTGTCGTGCAGTGCCCTCCGAGATCTGGACGTGATCGGACAGGTTCCCCTGATGCTGCGCCCACTGGAACTTCAGGTCCCACTGCAGAGCCCGCATATACCATCTGGCATGATCGATCAGCAGGATGCAGGAGGCTATGAGGCCCAGCAGCCTCAGAGTCACTGTGACCGAAAGCCGGGACAAGGGTTGAAAGATGGGAATCAGAGCCCGAATATCCCGGACTCGCTGTTCGGGAGGATAGACCCAAAACTGCGCCGTGTCCAGAACCGCTCCGATAAAGAGGAGCTTTTGAGAGGGAATCAGGTGCGACTTCGGCACGTTGATGGAGAACCCCAGCAAGTGCAGGAGGTCGGCCGTAGTCTGGAGGTGGGAGACGACTGTCTGGGGCGAGCCCGCCTTCAACAACCAGTCGTTGAGATAGAGGAAGACTGAAACCCCTGATCTGCGCAGATGGGCTGCGACCACCGCCATCACCTTTGTGAACACCCGAGGGGCGCTGCTAAGACCAAAAGGGAGCACGGTGAACTGAAAGTGCTCGTGGCCTACCGTGAACCGCAGGTAACGCCGGTGGGCTTGCAGGACTGAGATGTGGAAATAGGCATCCTGCAAGTCTAGCGCTACCATCCAGTCTTGTGGATCGAGAGCAGACAAGACCTGAGCCAGAGTGAGCATCTGGAACTTCTCTTTGCGGAGGAAGCGATTGACGTTCCGGAGGTCTAAAGATAGGACGCAGGCCTTTGTCCTTCTTGGGTACCAGAAAGTAGTGGGAATAGCAACCACGAACTACTTCTGGCGTCGGAACGCGCACGATGGCCCCCTTGGCCAAGAGGGCCGCAACTTCCTGCTGAAGAAGCACCAAGTGATCCCCCGACATGCGGTGGTACTGAGGTGGCATGGCTGGAGGGGTAGTCTCGAAGGGGAGGGAGTAGCCCCTCCGGACTATCTCTAAAACCCACCTGTCCGAAGTGATGGTGCGCCAGTGGGGGAGGTGATGGCGAAGCCTGCCGCCCACTGGCGTTTGATGGGCCTGAAAGTTCGGACTAGGAAGGTTTGGAGGCAGTGGTGGCCGGGGTGGTGGTGGTGGACTGACCCGCCCGCTGGCACCTTGGTCCGCCACGGCGGAACCCGCGTCCGCGCTGGGATGCTTGCTGCGCAGGCCTGTGGCTCTGTTGCGAACGCTGCGGGCGCCCCTTCCGGTGCCACGAAAGGAGCGAAAAGCAGAAGGCGGAGGAGGGCGGACTGCAGAGTCCCAAAGACTTGGCCGTAGCCCGTGAGTCCTTAAACCGCTCCAACGCGCTGTCTGCTTTGTCGCCGAAGAGGCGACGGTCATCAAAGAGAATGTCCATAAGAGTGTTTTGGACATCCCCCGAAAATCCAGAGGACCTCAACCAGGCGTGGCGGCGAACCGCCACCGTCGTTGCAATCGATCTGCCCAGTGAGTCGGCGGTGTCTAGGCCACAACGAATCATGAACTTAGCTGCGTCTCTCCCCTCTGCAACAGCCTGGGAGAGAGCTGGCCGGGCCTCCTCCGGACACTGGGGCAGCACTTGCGCCACCGTATCCCACAGAGAGTGGGAATAACGGCCCAAGAGGCATGCGGTGTTCACGGACCGCAGCGCAGAACTGGTGGAAGAAAAAGTTTTCTTTCCAAACTGATCCAGTTTCTTGGATTCCCTATCCGGAGGTGCGGCAGGGAAGGCGGTCGGGGAAGCAGAGGCTTGGACAACCAAGCTCTCGGGGTGGGATGTTGGGAGAGGAAAATGGCGTCGGGCCAAGTTCCTATCCACAGGAGCCCCTGTGGTGGGCCTGGACCAAGTGCCCAAAAGAACGTCAGAAAGGGCTTCATTGAATGGAAGCAGCGGCTCCGCAGAAGTAGCTGCTGGCTGAAGCACCTGTCAGGAGGTTAGTCCTGACGGCCACCGTAGGGAGCTCGAGGTGTAGGGCCTCGGCCGCCCTACGCAACACCACAGCATAACTAGCACCCTCCTCCGTAGCCACGGTAGGAGGAGACAGCATGCCAAGGTCTGGTGAGGTATCCAGACCACTGGCGTCCCCCAACTCCTCAGCCCAGTCCTGTTCAGACTCGCAAGCAGCTGTAAGAGGGTCCTCAGACCCCTCCCAGTCTTCCCCTAGCTCCTCAGGCTGTTCAACAGGTCTAAAATAAGGAGCAGGGACATGGGGATAGAAATCCCCGAGCAACGTCGAGAACGGCATCGATCGACGCTGCGTCCACTTTGGGGGCTGAAACCAGGGTCGACGTCGTCCCGAGTAGCGGGCGGCGTCAGAAGTGGTGCCGGTGGGGTCGGTGGAGGTGTTATAAGGTCAACCGGCATCGACTGGGATCCAGGCCTGGATCCAAGGGGGTCCTGCGGCGCCGAGGCCGGAGCCGACAGCGACGCCGGGGCCGGAGCCGCCGGCGAGGACCCCCAGTTGGGACCGCGGGGCCCGAAGGCGCTCCGGCGGGACACGACGGCCCAAAGAGACGAGCCATGCCCGACAGGAATTCCTGTATTTGGGCCGGAGTCGCCGACGAACCCGGGAAGGGCGGGTAGTCTGGCGGCGACTGCATAGGCTCCGCCGGAGCCGCGGGGGAGGCACCACCCGCACCCTCAGCCGAGTCGTGCGACCGGCGAGGGGAAGTCGGAGAACGATGGCGTTTCTTCGACTTCTTGTGCTTCGCCTTACCTGACCCCGAGTGCGAAGACTTGGATCCCGCAGACCGATGGTGATGACTCCGCGCACGGTCCCTCGACCTCCCACAGGACCGGGACCTCGAACGGCGCGGAGCCGACTGCCGGGCTTCCAGCAACTTTCGGGACCGCTCCCGCAAAGTCTTCGGCGCCATGGCCCGGCAGTCGGGGCACAACTTGGGGTCGTGGTCGCGCCCCAGGCAGAAAAGACACACGGTGCGGGTCCGTCACCGACATCATACGGTGACAGTCCCCGCAGGATTTAAAACCGGGCATCCTATCTGCACCAGGAGTCGAAGACTCGATGACAAAAAGCCTCAAAAAGTCAGTCAAAAATTGACTGGGGGTTCCTGCTCTTCCCGGATCTGCGCTTGCTGGCGCGGAAAAAGAAAGAACTGACAGCGCGCGTGGGCGGCGTCTAAGTAGCACCCGCGACGTCAGCTCGGCGACCACGACGCCAACGACGGACGCTGAGCCGCACGACGCCACCTACCGACGCGCAGGGGTACTGCTGGCGAAAACTTTCCGGATCCAGTCTGACGCCTGGGGATATTCTAAGGTAAGGAATCTATCACTATGTGTTTCTTTCAGATGCCTCACACTAGTGCCGGCTGCTCTGCCTAAGCAGTATGTTGTGTCCAGGCCTGACCAGATGACATACTTGACTGCATCCTTTAATAGTCTGCGCCACACTGGCATGAAACTCCTCCAGGACTGCTGGTAAGATCTCAGCGACCAAGTTCCATAATGCTTTGGCGTACCTTCCCAGCAAATAGCTGGCACTGAGTAACCTGAGGGAAAGGCTACTGGAAGAAAATTTCCTCTTCCCACATGTTCCAATTCTTTTCAACACTCTGTTTGGGGTGTGGCAGGTACAGGGAGGGGTAGAGGGAAAAAAAGTGGGCCTAACCTTGCTAGTGGAGGCCTGTGCAACCAGGCTCTCAGGAGCAGGATTCTATGTCATAAAGGCAGGGTCACTCTGAGTGGGTTGTGGTGGCTTACCACATGTCTGTTTACGGGTGGGAGAAAGCAAGTTTTGGGCCAATTGCAATGAGGATGTTGGCCAGTGCCTCGAATGGCAATAGGAGTTCTGATGGGGACTGTCCAGGTTGTAACACTTCTGTGAAGTCGCTGTCTTTGTCGCGACAGAAGGCAATTGTAGATCTCAGACTTCGGTCACCAGTCTAATGACCATGGCGAATGAAGCAAACTCTACTGTGGAAGGGACAGGTGGGGAGACCAGCGCTGTGTCAGGAAGTGTCCTACCCACTGGCCTCTCGTAGGTTCATATAAAAAGTACCATCATATTGTGGGGCGAATTTGTCCACACTATTATCACCAAAAGCTAGGTTGCTCTTGTCAGTCCTATATGAGCAGTTGTAAAGGAGGGTAGCTCTTAGGCAAAGGCACGGTCTTATTCAAGTCAGAGTATATCCTACTGGGCGCGTAGGGACTGAACTTGAATGCGGCGTCAGTCGATATGGATTTGGTCCAGAGCTGGACATTAGTATGGGCTTCAATGTCCTCCCCTGACGTCGTCAATGTCTGCGCCAATGTGGCAGGACTGGCATGGATTGTTTTATGAGTGTGGAGTTGGTCCCAGAGTTAGAACTGAACACAAAGTGGGTTCAGGAGGCACAGATAGTGCTAAGGGCAGATCAGCCGGTGGTAACCCAGAGGGAGCCGGTAGGGTGCATGGCCTCCTTAAAAGCCTTAATCTGTTGTGGCCTCGCCAGCGGACCCAGAAATTTGTGGTTCACCGGAAGCAGCTGTGGACCTGGCTCCTCCGTAGGGGACCAAGAGCAATACCAAAGGGCATTTTGTTGTCCTTGTGGCTTCTCAAAAGGAAAGTGGTGAGGCTGAGACAAGGCCCGCTTGGGCTTCTTTTTAGATTTTGACTTACCTAAAGACTTGGATCGCGACAGGAACCTGTCTCAGGAACAGGTCCGTCTCTGAGTTTGAGTGCCTTTACTCAATTTCCTTCGGTGCTCGGCTATGTTGTACAACTTGGCTTCAAGGTGCCGGATTGCCTTTGCATGCATCAGGGCATATTCCACACACGACTTGAAGTCATGGCCCGGCCCCAAACACCTGAGTCACACCTCATGGGGTCTGTCACAGACATCTGTTTGCAACAGTCCTTACAGGGTTTAAGCCCTGTAGTTTTAGGAGAGCACATATTCTCTTGCACACTGGAAAGAAAATTTGGATAGGTGAGGAAGTATCCATCAGAAAATTGTTGCCTTTTTTCTACTACTAAACATGACACTGAGCTGCTGGAAAAGTTTAGCAAGTGTGTGTGGCTGCTGCAAATACATGACCATGTAGCACAAGAAGTCTATAAGGACATATTTAACAGATGCAAGCACAAAGTATGCCTCTCCCACCATACTCACCTTCTTTGTCCGGATGAGTTTGTGGTCCCTGAATTCTGTCAGCTGAGCTCTCAGGGTCAGATCGCTGTTTACTAGGAAAGCCTCACGACACTGCTGATAGAAATCTTGAAAAGATAGACCTGTGTGGGAGATGACAAGTTACACTATAAAGGTCATTTAAACTCCTAAGTGTTTTACGTTGGCTCAAATAGGAGACACAACAGTCGCTTCTAGTTTCTACTGTCGCTTTTTCTCTGGTCCACACTAATGTGGACATCCACTCCACTGCTTTAATTTACAACTCCCATACAGCTCCCAACCAACACAAGCTGACCACCATATTCATAAACGTGATTGGCACAGTTGTCACTGGTCTCTTTTTACATTGCTGAGTAATAAAGAACATTACTGTGTTTTGCAAAGTTCTGGTGGGAGATTCCTTGTACCAGACAGGCTGTTACCATGGAGATTTGGCATGAAACAAGAGGAGAACTTCCAGAGTTCTGCATAAGCATGACTGCTTTTACTTGTCTGGCTGCAGGTGGAGGGGGCTTCTACCAGCAGAAATTCACCAGAGAAAACCTAAGCCTTTTTTCCACTGCCAGGTTAGATCCAGCACAACTATACCCTCAATTCCCATTCATGAACATGAGCAGTCACTTATTTTAGGAGAAGGAATGAGGCCTCCTCTATTCAAGAAGCAGGAGTCTAGAAGTCAAGTGTACCAACTAGTCATAAAATCATGCACCACATTAAGAATGTCTCTTGGAATCTGTTAATCCTAACTTTAGATTTCTTAGAATATTTTGTGTTGCCCAGATTCTAAAGAGCTATACAACAATAATCCATTTGGTGCCCCACGCCAGCCAATTCCACATATTATAGTTCAATAAAGAAAAAGGCATGCTTTATTTTGATTGGAGGTGGGGAGTTGAAACAGAAAAGATGCCACATAGAACACTGGTTTGAAATAAGAGAAAATTGCAGCAGAGGGTACATTAGACAGTCTACAGAAGAGAGGTGAGAAAGAAAGAACAGAGCAGAGCATAGGCAATATTTCACTCGTGTTGGAAAGTGCCCCTTTTTGACATGGTCACCCTCATTTTGTGCCTGGTATTTGATGCAACTTTGACTGAAGTGCACTGTGTTCCTGCTAACCAGTGCCAGTGTTTTCTTCCCAAAAACAAGGTTCCACAATTGGCAAGACCTTTAGCACCCCTGTAAGTCCCTAGTATATGGTACCCCTGGTACCTATGACATGGGTACTAAAGAGGGTTCCTAAGGGCTGCAGCATGTATTGTGCCACCCTAAGGGACCCACCACCAAACTCATGCAGACTGCCATTGCAGGTTGCGTGAAATGGTGCATACAAAAGTGAAAACACGACATGGCACTGCATGCAATATTTGTAAGTCATCCCTACAGCAGGCCTTAAAGCCCTATGGCAGGGTGCATTATATTACATGAGAGGACACATCTGAATGAGCAGATATGCCCCTGTGTTGTCTAGCCCAATTGCTAGATAGTACAAGTGAACAGGGAAGCCATCTTGAGTACATGTACTGGGGACTGGTCATTATGAGTTCCCTATCTACATGAGGGCTTCATTGAAACCTATGGTGTTTGGTATCAGTACAGATTTATTAATACGAGGTGTTTGATACCAGTGTTAGATATATTATGACATGCACACAGAGGGTACCTTAGTGGTGCCCCCTGAAAACATACCAACCTCTCGTGTGCTGGCTGACTGTCAGCACTGAAGCGGTTCTGACCTACTGGAGGTGAGAGCCTGCTCTCTCTGAGGTCAGAAACAATGCCTGCTCTGGCCGGGGGTGTTGGCACTTCCTCCAAGCAGGATGGCTAGTAATCAGCAGATCAAGGGCCCCTGCTGCCTTTGATATGCCCCCCCAGACAAGGGTGCCACCCCCTGTCCAGGGCTCATTGGCACCAGGACAGACGGGAAAATTAGCTAGTCAGGAGGTGTGTTCTCTACCAGGCTAGTTACACCCCTAAGGTGGGCTGCCTGAAGTGAACACGAAAAGTAGAATTCCACCATCTTGGTTTTTGGTGAAATTAGATACATTGGGTCAGGGTTATGACCACTCCCCACAGGAAGTGGTCATATAGGGGGTGTAGGCACCCAAAAGGTAAGTAGCCCATTGGCTACTACTTTACACTTCCCTTGACACCCCTAAATTGAGTATTTAGGTGGCACCCCAGACACCAGGAACTCAGATTCAATGGGCACAAGAAGAAGAGGACCAAGAAGAGCAGAGAAAGCGAAAACTGAGGGCCAACTGTAGACTTTTTGGTGCCAAACCCTGCCTACCTGCACCTGTCCCGACAATCGCGACAAACCAACTCATCCTGCCGATGTTCATCTGCTAAGAACCCTGGTGGGCTGTCAGCGCTTTGCAAATTGCCAGCAATCTCCCTTGGAGTAGAGGAGTTACTCCCCGGCAGCATGCAGGCACCAAACAGCAAAGTCCGGTACACTGTTCTGCCGCCCCCTGGTTCCACCAACGCAGCAGCCACCCACGCAGAGGTCTCCTTCAGTCTCTGCACCAAGTGAGAAGACGCTAGGACCAACCAGAACCGCAAAACACTAATACTCGGGTACCGAACCCCTTGCAGCAACCAAAGCCTGTTTGAGTCCAATCCAGACTTCAACATCTCCAAGACAGAGCAGCCACTGAGGGACGTCAGCACCACAGAGACCCACTTCGAGAGTGGCCCAGCTGTGCTGTTTTTGTCCCCTCGGCCAGCGAGACAGACAGCCGTGAGTGCTCGTGACGCACCAGCCCAGCCGACCTAACCACTTTGCATCCGAGCGCCACAGCCCGTGTTTCTGAGAACCAACTGTGCTTCCTTGCTCCCAGGGCCATGACAAATCGAGCCCTCCAGTGGGAGCTCCCGGACTTATCTCCAAGTCTTCCTCTGCAGCCTGTTTCTAGGTGCCCCACTCTCTCTCATTTGGTGTAGCGCGCAAAGCTATCAACCCGACCAGCACCTCTGCACCCGGACTCTCCAGGACAGGTAAAGACTAACTGCTGGTAGTTCTTTGGACCGTGGCCCCCTACCACCTAAGGTCTTGAAGGGGACCCCCAGAAATCTACTGCAAGTAACTGTTTGCAGTATATGCCCTTTTCCCCATAGGAAAGCATTGCCGTGTAAAGATGCATTTAAGTGAACATTTAACTTACCTGTAAAAATCAAAATCTCGAAAAGGACTTACTTGATCCCGAAGTTCTTGATGTTGAAATGTATATATAAATACGTATTGTTTTTTTAATTGGTCTAGTATTTATTCTGGATTGTGTGTCTCATTTACTGCCTCAGTGAGTAAAACAAATGCTTAGACTACCGTCTGATAAGCCTATACTGCTCGCCCACACTCCCACAAAAGAGATCATTTAGGTTTGTTACTTGTGCCTCCGTAAACCAATAATGGTTGCCTGGACTCTTAGCACAGTGTACCTCGTTTTGGTGCACTATGTAGAGAGCCAGCTTCCTACAAGGCGTAAACAATTTCGTTCAAAGTTTGATATGCATTACTTGAGAGGTTCGAAAGAAATTCTAGCATAACACTTTTGGAGGTGTGCACTCAAAATCATCCGGTTAAGTCATGTTCAAATCTACAACCCAAACAGTTAGACAGAATTAAACTAAATTTGGCACAGAGACATACCTTCTAGTGGTTTGTTGTAAATAAGATCAGTGTTTTGGAAGCTATTTATAATTTTAAAAAATCCTCACTCCATGCCTTAAAGGGTTAATCTGCTGCAGGTAGGTACTGGCAGGACAAGAGTACACATCTGCAGGGCCAACAATGGAATTTTTCAATATCCTTGTGGATTACCATCATGTAGGTTTCTTTTAATTATCTTTACTGGTATTTCAATTATGTTGGACAAACAATTGTGCAGTGATGGAAAGCATTTGACATGAGCCTGCACAACAAAGCATACAATGTGTTACTACAAGTTGTTGTCATGTCTAATTACATCAGTACACTTAGTTGCGGTAAGCAGTATGGTGTTAGTCATAAATTTGAGTCGTAAATAATCCCAATTTTAAGATGAAACAACAAGTAAAGTAAAAATAAACTTTATACATAAACCGTTAATGTAGCAGGCGGGGAGGAGGATAGCATAATTTGGAGCGTTAAGGCAGAGATGCCGTCTGGGTTATGTCTCGATGAGTGAGCATAAGTACACCTTCAATAAAGGTGTTTCAATTATAAAGAAGGTCAGTTTTAGAGTGTGAGCACAGGTATTGAATGGTTGCGGTGTCCTCAGATGTATGCTTTCTGTTTTTTTCTAAAACACGCCAAGTGGTAGGTTTGTGGGTAGACCGGTATTCCATCTTAATATCAGCTAAAAAATAATGTGGTACCAACATTTTGTGTCAAAATGGAATACGGAAGGTTAGCATTGTTCACAGAGGGTTTTTTCGATTTGAGTGAGGGAGTCAACTGTTTTTTACAGTTCTCTCTGAAGTACCCTATCTGCTTCGACGGGGTGGATATAATGACAGTGGCGGCTGGTGGATTCTAAAAGTGGTGGGGCGGAAAACAGATTTGAGTAGAACTCATGCAAGAACACAGTGAGTGAGCTTGAAGTGAAAGATGAGTTGTGGGAAGATGGTTCCCCCGGTGCTATTAAATGTCAGCGCACCAAATACCAAGGCTGAGCAATCTTGATTCCACCTCATGTGTCTTTAATCCACCTGGAAGCACTCCCGCCCCCTTTATCTCACTCTAATAGGCTCCTGCTTTCTCCCTGTGTGATGATTTTTCTCCATATTTCTCTTCTTTCTTCTTGGTGTGTTTTTCGCTTTCTTGCTCTTAGTAAATCTTTGATGAGGAAAAATAAGTGGTGATGCCCAAAAATGAGTGCCGTGGGCTGCACCGGCAACCACTGCCTCAAATTAAGCACTGCTATGGAGGCAGGCCTGAGCAGTTATGCCACCTTCTCCCTTGTCCTGCCCCATCATCACCACAAGAATGTGTACACTGTACATTCCGACATGAAATGTTCTACATTCAGGAAAAGAAAGTGGAGTAGTTTCCCTTTGGTTCTTCTTAAGTCATGTTAACAAAGAGATCCCTTTCTCTCAAATCTGCAGCTTTTTCTCTTACTCAGAGTAATAAACCAAAAGAAGATAAAATAAACAAGAAAGAACAGAACCTGAAAGGTGTTTGAAAAAGAACGTTTTGTCAGTTTAAATTGTATTCTTTACACCCTATAATTATTAAAAGTAAAACAAATAATCTTGAAACATGCATTAATAACAAGCTGCATACTATACAATGTAAACAACCAGCTTCATACCTGAATCCATCTCCCGCCTGTGCCTAGGCTGGCCCTCTGTTATAGGCCCTCCTGTCCGAGATGGATGTTATGACCTTGGCCTGGGCCTCCATCAGACGGGGAATGCTGACAGGCACAAGCAAGGACCTAGTGTGGCCTTATTTAATGTAACTGTAGCTCATGTAAAGGAGCGCTGTAATACCTTCGGGTACAGTTCGCGCTTTATAAAACTGCACACCGAAAAAAAGAAAAAAAAAAACACTCAAAGTTGGCCGTTAAGCATCGTAGGGACAAAGGTGGGTCAGAATGCCTCTGGCAGTGGTTCTGACGCTTCTAATATTGTGCTGCTGCTGCCCCTGCAGCTCTGCATGCGCTGGGTAATTATAAATGTGTCTCAATGTGCTAATAGCGCACACGTGTTTGCTGCACTCCCGAAGGATTGTTGAAGACCAACTCCCCCAGGACCCCCGGCCAATTAAATTCTAATTGAAGGCATCAGCAGTCAAGTGAAGAGCCGAGCCAAGGGTCATCTTGACTCTAGGGGCCCAAGGATGAGACGAGCCAGCCGCATTGTTGCCATGCGGTGACAGATCGGGAAGATAGAGAAGGGTAGGAGAGGGGTGCAGTTGCGTGTGGACTCATTGATGCCCACGGGCATACTGTGACAGGTTGGTGCCCCTGATGGGCCTGTCATGCAGGCAGTCACAGGTAGTCACATGTCCACGCTATTGACTCTTCCGCAGCCCTACCTGCTTTCACCTCATCCTGTCACGGTCCCAGCCCTCTTCAATGGTAGATATTTCCTCTCCTCGCTCTTTCTCTTTTCTCATTTCTCACTGCTGCCCCCTGCCAAATGTTCTGTCCTCTCTCCTTCACTTGTCCCTCCTCAGGCTGTCACCGCCTCGTCCTCTCTGCCCTCACTGCCTCTTTCCAACCATTGTCCATGTTCCTCTGTTCTGCCTCTATTCCGCTGCTCTGCCCAGTTTCCGCCCCTCCCCCCACCACACCCAATCTATCTCTCCTCCTCTCTATCTCACGCGATGTGCTGGAGATGTCACTCAGTCACACACTCGCAGCTCGGCTTGCTTTTGGCTCAAGGGTCCTAAAGGACCTCGGGCCGAGCCAGAGCCAGTCACCGAGATCAGGCAAGGCTTGAGCGTTCAATGGTACATAGCCATTCCCTGTGTTTCTACTTGTTAACATCAATGTGTATTTAAATGAAAATGACAACATTTACAGTGGCCGAGACTCGAATAAGCGAGCATCACAGGTGTGGCAATAAAAGTGCATGTTGAAAAGTTCTCTTTCCTCAGTGTGCGCTTTAGCAACATATCTGGGCACACGTAATACATTTGTAAGATGGTGGTGAGTTCCCTTGTTTTAAAGTCTGTGTTATCCAGGCTCAGTGCCTTGTAGGTTTCACAGTCGCGGCCGGCAGCATGACTCGGGGGTACGCGAGGGGGGGGGGGGTGTTTAAATGATATGAATAAAAACAAACTTACCAGGCATCTCCGTCCTCCGCCGGTCCCGCGTCGCATCAGCATCACGTCTCCTCTCACAAACATGGAACTAACTTTTCCCCGCTCTTTTCCTTGACTGGCAAGTGGCAAATCCGAAGACTGGATGCGACTGGGGGCGGCTACTTGGCTGTATCCTGGCATTTGACAGGGCATGGGGCGACTGTACGTCACCGCCCGAGCAGGATCCTATCTTCACACTCCTGCACTACACTAGGCATGCGCAGCATACCTAATGTAATGTCAATGGAGTGCTGAAATAAAAAGCGCTCTTCTCGCAGATGCGCAGTTGGAGTCTGGACTCCTGCTGCTCTCGCCTGCTTGCGATGTGCATTTGTTGTTGACTCTGTGTGCGCATGCGCACTTGAGGCTGTGAAGCAGCTGCCAGCACAGGCCGGAAATGTAAACAGACGAATTGTTAAAGCTGTCAATTCGTCTGCTTACATTTCTTGCTGCCCGATTAGTGAGCAGTTTTTCTTGTTGTCGATTGCCTAGTGGGGCGCTGCCCCGGCGCCCCTATGGACCAGCCGCCACTGTATAATGACCTCTAGTCACTATTTGTAAGGCCTCCCATTCTGCTAGAGAAGAGGTTGTATCGTAATTTTCCTCAATATAGTTTTGCATACTTTTGGCCAGGGTGCTGAGAAATGCTGAATCTTCAAGCATGGAACCTGAAGGCGTCATGTTGGAGAGGAAGGTTGACTTTACCTTAGGTCAAGCCAATTAACAATGGGGTGTGGTAAGAGATGCCTAGGTAGTCAGACAAAGAGATAAGATCGGACAATCCAATCTTACATAGAGGTCGTGTGAAGGCAAATAAAAAGTATATTCTAAACTAGGATTTCATAGCCTCCATTTATCCATCATTTTTTGACCCAGTGTGCTAGTGCTTTAGCATTGTGAGTCGCCTGGGCTTGTGGGTATGACCTATCCAATGTGACGCATAGCAAACAAAAGCACACAATTACATTACAAATCCCATCCCGGATCAATGGAATATGTACCTTTTTTGCAAGCTGCTGAAAAATTCTGCTCAGGAATGCACATTCTTTCATGTTTGGGGTGTAGATGCTCACCAGATCAGAGCTCTTTTGTGTATGCAGAAAGGTTATTGTAAAAGACTTGGCCTTTCCAAGCATTTCTGAAGACAAGTCCCCTCTGCCAATGTTATGTGGGATTCTTGGAGCAAAGCTACGTAGACCCCTCTAAATTAAAAGAAGAGAATAGATTCTGTATAATTTGTTTTTGGTGTGGATCCTCCTAACGTTCCAAGTGTTCACAGAAATATTAACTGAGCTCACCATAACAATGAAAATGTACATGAGCAAGCCATTGCAATATATTTTTTCTACTACAGTATTATGATGACTGTTGCTCCACAGACCATCTGAGACTGGTTAAGTAAAAAAAAAAAGACTATGTAATTGCTCAGATATAGTCAGTTGTAACACGACAGGCACGCATCAATGGGGAGAACCTTAAATTAGGGGGCATTGGGGTGGAGTGGTCCTGATAACCACAACTGTGCAATTTTATTAGTTTTTAGAGCTTATGTGAACTTAACATAACCCTTAAAGTGTGCTTTCTGCCAAAGAACAATCCAACATCCATCACATAAACCACTCGCTCAACTACAGTTCCTTGAACCTTTAGCAGTCTCTACACCAACAGTACACATTAGACCCAATCCCTGGCACCATCACACACACAAAAAGCTCCAAACCATATGTTGGTTACGCATTTGGCAGCTCAACAGCATATTCATACCAAGTAATATTCATGTCACTCAAGGATTCCAGGCCCATAGTTGGCTAATAATTGCAACCTCACCAACATCTTCCACTTATCTGCACATCAACTTCAAGTTTACCAGAAACAAATAAATAGAACATCCCTTCAAAGCCACATAAGAAAAGATGCCTCTAAATAGAACAGTCACCTAAAGTTGAACAATGGGCAACCATGCACCCACTACAAAACAACAGCAACGTTCTTCAGCATACACATCCATACACATAATGCACCACTCAGGGTGCTAAAAAGAGTGAGTCAGCCCCTAATCAATATAATGCTTTGCTAAGCAATCCACTAGTCTTTTCTAACTTTGTTGGGCACTTTCGAGTACGACTCACCTCTTCATAATACGAAATACATCCAAATACAATGTCAACAGACCACTTTGGCCATGATCCGCAAGTACCCTAAAAGAGTGCCCACATTCCAAAAGTTCTTTAGGTCCGTACAAATGGCAGTCGAACACTATACAATTCTATGTCAGCATACACAGCGCTTAAGTGTTCTTTGACAGTAGGACTTTCAGTACACATTTATTTGGGGGCCCGAACTATGAATTGTACTATCTGGCGTGCCAACTGCAGTGGCTGAGGACGTGGCTTGCCCCGTAGATGCCGCCCAATGTCCTGTAGGACGAGAGAAGGTGTACTCAGACGTGTTGTGGACATCCGCATGTGCTGGGCGGGTCTCTCTACTGCTCCATGCTGTCCGGTATTGTTGAGTGCGTTACCAGTGCCATCTTCAAGGCGAGACAGCATATTCGCCAGACCTGCCCCTGTGGTGCTTGCTGGCTTTCAATAAGGTCACGACAACAGCATACCAGTCGCAGAGGTGGCGCGCCTCTGTGGTCACTCTGGGTCAACTGTTCACGAAAAGGTCAGCCCTCTCGTTTGAGGACCTTCGGGAGATATATCACATAACGTGTTTTTGTAAATCGCACGTTCACCCAGAAGGGTATCTTGGCGCTGAATAACAGATGTTTAATGTTACTCAACTCAGTGGTACTCGTGTCCCTGTGAGACAGTTCCCGACTCATAAAGTGCTCAGGGGAGCCATCGGGGATGTGTGGGGAGATCCAGGCAAAGAACCCGAAGTAGACCGTATACTGCAGGTACTACTCACATGGGGCCCGGAGAGATGCTGGATCATCAAAGTGTACACAGTGATAAGTCAAACAGTGGGCCTGGTGTTATCCAGTCTGAAAGGCAGATGGAGTCATGATCTACAGATTGCCCTGAACGATGCAGACTGGAATGAGATCCCAAGCCACATCCCGCAGGTCTTGAGCAAAGCGCAAAGCAAAGCACAGATCTAACCCCCCACACGTCTGTAAAGGATGTTTGGCATGGTGCCCCACGAATGTTCTAGATGTGGCGCAGATTATGCCGACTTTTACCACATGACTTGGCGGCGCTGAGCCCCTTCTGGACTGATGTCAGCACCTATCTTACATACATCATGGGTAGGCAGCGTATCAATGCGCCCAAGACATGCCTGTTGGACCTGATGCCTCGCCCCAAAGCGGACAAGGCAGGGAGCAGGCTTATAGACCTGCCACGCCAAAAAATAACAATGCACTGGAAGAGAACCTTGGAGCTGGCTGTGGCGGCCTGGAGGTACAACGCTAGCCGTGGAGTGGGACACCCAGATCATGGGATGGGATGTGTTACTGCTAGCACTGAAATCCGACGCTGACCTGAGGCCACCATGAGATGGTGTGACTAAGGTGATACTAAAAGTTGTACCCACTGATGTCTCATGGGTTGGCCCCTACCTTATGTCCCTGCATAATGTTCACAGTAGCTGGAGCACATTTAATAACACTGTATACGTACTCTCGTTGGACGCCGCCCGGCTCCTCTGGAGATCTTCGGTGGCTAGAGTCTATGGCTGGGGGGACAAGAACGGCACGCTTCTTCATAGGCTCGCCACGTACCCCAGGGCAAACCGTATTATCCCGGAGCTGTTACATCGGGACGGGTCGACTCAGCGTTCCCCAGGGGTCATGGCCACCACATTCGCTGACTACTACCGCCAACTCTATGCCGCCCAAACTCCATCACGGTCGCTCCGCGAGTTGCTGGATGCAGGTGGAGCTCGTCTCCCCCGCCTGGACTCCGCTGCCCAAGCCGACCTTGACCGCCCGATATCTCCGGATGAAATTAATGAGGCCATTGCCCACACTTCGTCGGGCAAAACTCCTGGCCCGGACGGCCTTCCCCAGGAATACTATGCGGCATACCGCGACACCCTGGTACCCCGCCTTGCTGACTTCTACGCCGAGGTGTTGGAGAAAGGCTCCTTCCCGTCCGAGACGGACATGGCCACCATTGTGGTCCTCCCGAAATCGCAACCACCATCTCCCCACTGCGCTGACTACCGGCCCATTTCCCTCCTTAACACGGATATTAAACTATACGCCGCCGTTCTCGCCCAGCGACTGAAGCCCTACCTCGCTGCTTTGGTCCATCCGGATCAGTGTGGATTTATGCCCCTGCGGGGCACTAGACACTGCCTCTGGAGGCTACACCTAGCCCTGGCTCACTGCCAGGTGCTCACCCCTTACCTGGCACTCCTTCTTATCGACTTTGAGAAGGCGTTTGACTCTGTGGACTGGTCGTACCTGTGCGACGTGCTGGCCGTCATGGGCTTCGGTCCTCAATTCCGTCGGATGGTCGGGGTCCTGTATTCCCGGCCCCGAGCGCGTGTCCTGGTCAACGGGGTCCTATCCGACGCCTTCCCCATTAGGAGGGGCACAAGACAAGGTTGTCCCCTCTCGCCCCTTCTATTCGCCCTGGCGATGGAGCCGCTGGCGACCTTGATCCGCTCCGAGAGCCTCATCCGGGGTTGGGAGTGGCCCACCTCCGAAGTGGACAAAATCGCACTCTATGCCGATGACGTCCTGTTTTTTTTGGCCGAACCCGCCCAGTCGGGTCCCCACTGTCTTCAAATCCTGCAGTCATTCGGGCAAGCCTCTGGCCTCCGGGTGAACTTTAATAAGTCGGTCTTGGTTCCTCTGCACCTATCCAGAGACTGTTACGACTGGCAATCCACGATACCGCTTCGGCGCCAGTCCTTTAAATACCTCGGGATCTGGGTTTCCCTTCTTCCAGAGCTGGGTTGGTCCCTTAACGTCACCCCACTGGTTAAGAAGGCTAAGGCAGATCTCCTCCGGTGGCAGACTCTGCCCTTGAACCCCCTGGGGAGGGTCGCCCTGTTTAAAATGATGATTCTCCCCCGGCTCCTCTATGTTCTCCAGAATGCCCCCTTTTGCTTTTCGCGGGCTTGGTTCCGGGAAATGGACACCATGGCCTCCCACTTCCTTTGGGCGGGAGGGAGGACCCGGTTGGCGTTAAATGTGTGCCGGATCCCTTCTTTCGACGGGGGCATGGGTATGACACACCTCTACCTATACTACTTAGCGACTCGCCTGTTGGTCATCCACGACTGGTTCACCGGGGGCTGGTCCGACCCGGCATATCGGCTGGAACTTAGTGTGCTCGGCCTATCCAAAATTCAATCTCTAATGTTTGGGGCACCCATTCAGTCTACCTTGCCTGACGTCACGCGCTCTGCGCTCCTGGCCTGGAGAGCGGCCTTGCGGCACACCCAGTGGACACACAAACTTACCCGGCTCACACCCCTCTGGCATGGTACATGGCTCCGGAAAGTCAGCGGGCTGCAGGGGTTTCACGTGTGGGACCTTATAGGGATTTCCCAACTCGGGGACGTGTGGGCGAGTGGTCGCATGCGTTCCTTTTCGGACCTCCAATCCCGATACTCCCTGTGCTCCACGCAGTTTTATAAGTATCTTCAACTGCGACACGCCCTTCACACACACATTTCAGAGGACACCAAGCTCCCGGACCACAGTCCTCCCGAGGCACAAATAATGCTGGGCGATCTGGGGTAAGGGGGCACCTCTTGTATCTACCGGACGCTGGTGAATAACACTCCGACAACGCTCGACCGCCTTAGGGGCCAGTGGGAGGCGTAGGTGGGTCCCTTGGAGGAGGAGGACTGGCGCGATGCTCTCATGTCGCCCAAAACAATTACCACATCCGCCAAATTTCACCTGGTCCAGCTATACTACTTGCATGCCGCCTACCTAACCCCAAAGCGTCTTCACCGAGCCGGCCTATGCCAGACTGCCGCGTGCACGAGGTGCGGCCACGACCCGGCCGATTTTTTCCACATGGTATGGTCCTGTCCCCACCTGGCCCGCTTTTGGGCAGAGATTGAGGGCGAGCTTACAGAAGTCCTGGGGTGGGATGTCCCTCACGATCCACGGCACTCTCTCTTAGGGATCACGGATGGGCTAGATGGGTCCAGGAATGAGAAACTCTTATTCAATACAGCCATGGTAGTGGCCAAGCGGGACATAGCCGCCTCCTGGAAGCGGCCTACGCCGCCATGTCCTGGGAACTGGAGGAAAGGGGTGGACTGGTGCGCGGCACAAGAGAAGCCTATGTACGCAGCACGGGGATGTCCCAAGAAATACCGGAGGGTTTGGGGCAAATGGTTGGGGGCCGTGGAGTAGTTTGTTCTGTACGGACGATGTCCGTTTCTTCTTTGCTATATGGTGGGGTCGCACGATCTACGTGTAAACTTTTTTTTTTTTTTTTTGCTGTGGGCTGGGTATCCAGAATGTCAATTTCTGTTGCTGCTCTGCTGGAACTTGTTTGTTCTATGTAAAACAATAAAAATTGTTTATCAAAAAAAAAAAAAATAACACTGCATACGTAATGTTGAACTGCATGAATGTCTGTGTATGATTTTGTGGCCTTGAAAATGACCCATGCAATGCCTTCCTAAACATGTAACCTTTCAATAAAGAACAATTTTTAAAAAAAGGGACAGATTCACTTGTTATTTTGAAAACTAAACAACTGTAGCCATGCTGCACCTGTATTATAAGGAATAAGGAAGAAGCACAAGAGTCTGGAATTCAATGACTAAATATTGTGTACAGCAACAACACTGGATACTTCACCTGGAAATGAAGGGTTATCTTTATTCGCAAGTTGGTACTCTGCCAAAAGCCTGAATATACCTCTAAAAAAGAAAACAACAGTACATAAGACAGGATATGATTCCAGTTTCAAAGAAGACTGCCTGATGTGCATACAATCAGGTGATAGTCTAGAGGCAACCAGCCTCCTTCATTCTAATTTAAAAGAATCAAATGCAAAGTCAACTTTATCAACATTAAATCTCGTTAAACCTTTGGCACAAATGGATTAGATGCAAGAATAGGATTTTCAAGAGAAACTAGGTTGCTTGTTCCATTCTTCTTCCAACAGTCAGCTCATTTAGGATTCCTTACAAATACTGTAAAATGTTACAATATTAGTAGATGACTACGAGCCCACACACTTAAATTGTGGTCCGGAAGACAATTTATGTTTTGTTGATTTGCCATCAACAAGTGTCAAGTATTGACAAAAACAAAAGATTTGGCTTTTGTATACTTCATACACATCCAGGCGCACAACAGAATATGAAATGCACAAAGCGCAAGACAGTTGTAGGCTTCTGCGAACACACAGGCTAGCACACACAATACGCACACAGACAACATACATATGAGCAACCATGAATACAGAACAGACATAAGCACACATGTACAGAGACAACATGCAGGAGAACATATCAGGCCTCGAAAAATCCTAAAAATGTTACTAGGCCTGCAGGTCTAGTGACATGAATAATCTACTCGACCTAATTATAATTCTCTTGACCCTTAAACTGGTTTTACATTGTGGGATCCTTGGCAAGTATTTTAATTCACTGAGACGCTATTTTCTTCTTTATCACATATGAGAGCACCTTCAAATATGCGAGTTTAGCATGTCTGCTGTACAGAAAACTCTTGTTTAGTTTAATAGACTAAACTTTTGCTTCATATATAATACAAATCTAGCCACATATACGATACACATGACCGCTGACTTGCCTCAGTTCATTAAACGCATTGTCATCAGTGCAGGGGCAGGAATGTTTTTGAACTCATTATTAAAAACTGTCACTTTTAATGAATACATAACTAAAGCATAAAGTAGTAGCACACTCATTTGCAATCAGCAGATTTTACATTGAAATGCCCACAGAATTTCCCAGTGACATGTGGAATATTTGTCATTTGCACATCACCAAGTAAAGTGTTGTGATTTGTTTTGCTCCTATGTAAACTTTGTTTGCATCACACTTCTGAATTACAAAAAAAGTTCTTTCATAATTCCTGATATATTTTGAAATAATTGTACTATTCATTTACAAGTTGTTTAAATGTCCTGTTAGAAAAAAACCTGACATTTTACAGTGTTTTGTTTTACAATTATTGTCAGATAACTCACTTGACAGCAACAACTATAATAAGAGAAAGAAAAGTAAAACACATTTTCCATGAACAGATAAGCAACAATTAGTAAAAAGACAAACTGACATTTGACCTCTGTCCTTGAACAGTCAGCAAATGTGTCAAGACAAAAAAGATTTAAAGGCGTCTTTATTGCTCATTCACTTTCTGAATGAACAAAACACCTGTTCCTTCCAGTTTAAATTAACTCGCCAGCATGGTCGAGTAAATGCTAAAAATAGCTCACTCGACATTGCGAGTGGATTTTTCGAGGCCTGCATATACAAACACAGCTGCACTGCTGCTCCATGCCTTGTGTGACACAGTCAGCCATTCCTGGTGTCTTGCACAAAAGCATTATTATATGCTGGGATTTACAAAAGGGAAATGTTAATTATCATGTAACCATGCGTTTGGAGTCAACATTTTGCATTTGTAGCATGCGTTACTGTAGCTATACGTGCTGTGCAGAGACTGGAAAGCAGTGCCTCCCATAAGTGGTAGGTAGCAGGATGATTATGTGTGGAACAAGGTTGTAATACAGTCTGTCCAACTAAAGCCTTGTGACAGGCTTGAATATCCACACAATAGTGTTTTGTAAACGGGTGTTGACCATATAGCAGCTATATGGTCAACACCCGTTGACTCATATAACGGGTCAACTACAAGAGACCATACCGAGACGAACATATCAGCCTCATTCTTTTTAGCGTTGGGGGCCCCAGGTACTACATGCAGAATACTCTTCGCTTTAGCACAGCATGTCTGTATAAGATAACAATCCATTTGGCAATGCCAACCCTAAAAATGAGGTTTCCCAGGTGAGGTTTTGTAAATAAAAAAATAAAAAGAGTTGCTTTGTTTTGGATTTTGTTCTATCGATGTAGTAAATTAGGGCCCTCTTGACATCAAGTATGTGTTACACAATTTCTGCACCCGTTTGTGGGCATGGGGAGAAAAAGGGGAACTCAATTGTTTTGTTTATGTGGAAAGGTAAAACCACCTTTGGAAAAAATGTGGCATTGGTTCTTAAGACAACCCTATCCTTGTGTACATAAATACATGATTCTTCCACTTTTAGTTCTTGCACCTCACAGACTCTTAGAGAGGTGATTGCAACAAGGAAGACAACCTTCTATGATAGAAATGTAATTCACAAGAGTGTAGGAGGTCAAACTGAGGCCCCATAATTCTTGTCAACACTATACGGAGATCGCAGGTAAGGGCTGGTGGATCTTGTGGAGGAATTACACATTTGGGGCCCTCCATGAAAGCGCTGACAACTGGAATTTTAAACAGACAAGGGTTCCCTATTCCACATGTAAGCTGCTACTGCAGCCAAGCGTAGATGTTTGGAAGTGTATGCTAATCCCATATTTTCAAGTTGCAGTGACTAGCAAATTATATCTTGACTGATAGATTAAGTGGCTCTGAATATGTTCTCCTAAACGGTAGTCAACAAGCCTTTTCCACCTTGCAGCAGATCAAGCTGCATATTGGTTTGTATGCTTCATGCAGGATTTTCATACAATTCTTTAAGAGTTTAAGGCAATCAAATTCTAAACCTCAGGAGCCAGGTTGGTAGCTTAATTTCCCTGGGGTTTGGATGTCTGAGCTGACCCCAGTGCTGAGTCAGGTCTGGCCTTCAGTAGTATTTTATGTGGATGGATCGACAACTCCAGTATCTTCGAATACCATAAATACCATGGCTGTCCCGCCCAAGTAAGTGCGACCAGAAGGAGATGCATTCACATTTCCCTAATTTTCCTCACTACATCTGGGACCAGATGTAATGGTGGAGAAGCATAAGCAAAGATTTCTGACCAATTCATTTATACTGCATTGGCCATGGACTGTGGGTATCTGGAGGCAAAGCCTTGGCATTTTACGCATTCAACGGTGGTGCACAGATCCACTGTGGGTGTGTCTCATCTTTGAAAATACATGTGAACTACTCAGGGATTTATTTTGCATTTTCTGATGTGTCCTGCTTAGGAGGTCTGCAAAGTCACTATCAACCCCAGGAAGATGCTCCGTTAAGAGCCAAATGTGGTTGTCAATGGCCCCAATGCCAGATTTCTTGTGCTGTTGCTGACAGCTGGGGCGCATACCTCCTGCTTCTTGATAGGGCTGTCATGTTGTCCATCTTTACTACAACTGTTTTACCCGAATTAGAGTGTAAAATACTACACAGCCCATGAGCAAAGCATCAGTAATAACGGTCACTTGCATTTGAGGGCCCAGGAATAGCCTGCCCAGTAACAAGCTCCTGTCTCTCCACTATTTCAGACTTTGCTGGATATTGGGCTTCACCAGCACAAGATATTCCCAGATACCCTCTGCTTGAGACCATTGCCTTGCTAGACACTCTTGTGGTGGGCACATTTATAATCTTGCATGAGGTACAATTGCTATAGTTAAAGTCAACATCCCCCACAGTGTCATTTCCTTACAGTAACAGAGCACAAGGTCTGAAAAAGAGGCAGCAGCTTTTGAAATGTCATCACCTTTTCTTGGCTTGGTTTGGCTTTCCCTGACAGTGTTTAAAAACAACACCTACAAATGTTGGGTTTACAGTGGTTGGAAATTTCATTGAATGTGAACATTAGCTTGTGAGGGCCTGAGTGTGTGCTAGGCATTGCCGTTGGCTCCTGCTCTTTATCACCCATTCATCTAAATGTGGGCACACATGATTGGTATTGCGGTGCAGGAGTGATGCCGCCACTGCTATACCTTTGGTGAAGATCCATGGTCCAATGTGATGCAGAAGGGCAGAACTTTGAACTGGTTGTGCTGTCGCTTATGATAAAGCACAGGTTGCAGTGATGCACCGGATGTATGAGGATGTGGAAGTAGGCTTCCTTGAGGGTGGCTACATGGTTTCCTGCAGAGCGGCTGAATGACATTCTGTACGGTGGTCATACTGAAGTACTCCAACAGGAAGTCTAAGATAGGCTGCAGTGTACCATCCTTCTTTGGAATGAGGAGGTACAGGGAGTACACCCTTGGTGGGGGGGCACAAGTCTGATGACACCCTTCCTGAGTAACACCCATGCTTTCTCTTGGTCTAGTCTCAAGTGTTCTTGACGGATTGCATTTTGATGAGGCAGTAATTTTGGTGGGGTGAAACTCTAAGCTGTACCTATGTCCGCTACTGAGAGCACCCGCTTGTCCGAGGTAATCTCCTCCCATTGCAGAAGGTATACCTTTAATCTTCCCCTGACAGATTTGTTGTGATCAGAAGGGATGGAGGGTGAGCTACTGTTTGCTGGTAGTGGGACCCCTATCTGAGCCACCTCTACCTTTGACTCTGCTGTTTCCGCGGCAGCCACATCTTTGTAGGCTTTGGAAGTGTGCACCGCTTAAAATCTTGCTTTTGCTGGTATCTCAGTCTGTGGGGAGTTACTGCAGATTTGGCTCCCATTCTGGTTTGCTGCTTGTGAAAAGAAGACTTACATGATTGAGTCTGGATGCCACCCATGGATTTAGGAGAGTCCATGTTTTTTATTTATTTTTTCAAGCATCTCTTCCACTTTCCATACCACCCTTCCCCCAACAGGCATTCTTAATATGATCCGAGTCCTGGCCAGGAAACACAGAGACGGGGTCACTGGTGTTGCTGAAGCTGATCCTTCCAACAATGGATCTGGATATCTTACGACTGAAGCTGAAAGGCGCAGATAACGCGAAGGTCTCTGAGCTCAAGCTGAACATCTGATTACGATGGCGGAAAAATACCCATCTGAGATGGAATCTTTGTCCTGACCCATTGTGGGCTAAGCAAGGAGTCAAGAAATATCTCGAGACTTCTTCAAAGAAATACAACTTGTAAAGGTCCATGCAGAGCCCCAGAGGGCAGGAGAATACACAGCATGTCTATCTACAGCGACACATGTTACAAACACATATTTATAGTGGCAAACCTCAAACTAACATCTCAAAAACACACCATGTTGTTTACTACAAAGCCAGAACTGGTTTCTCAAGTGACACAGGCCACTTGTCAACTAGGCCAAAGCACAAACGCGCATGTAGAGGATTTAAACTAGAAATATATTGGTCTTAATGAAAATGACAATTTAACTTCTTTTGTTTTCCTGCTTCCAAATGAATAAATCGTTTGGCAATTTTAAATTTTCTTCACTCTGCTGAGACATCACAAGCCTGTTCTTGATTCAAATTTGGAGTAAGGCGGGTGAGAAGGAACACACAACTATGCTGATAGGGGAAAAGAGGGGAAGTTCCCTTTTAAGGACGGTTTCCCACACACCAGAGGTGTCATGCTTCATCATAGGGATACCTCCTTGCGTCACGAACCTAGTCGTGACGCGGGCTACAGCCCCCTCACTGCGAGGAAGGAACTCATGGATGTTTTGAAGAGGGTGTTCATAAAACCCACTGAGAGCGTGATGTGTGGTGTAGGGAGTGCAGTGCTCAAAAACTGGTGATATAAAACTAGCTACGAGGTTAGCCAAACAAAGTTTCATTATTGCTACCTGGCGCTAGGATTAAAAACAGATAATGTGTAGTGCAACTGCCGACAGAGGCAGTTGCACTGGCAAGTGATCGACATGTTTCGGCCTATTGACCTAAATGTGTCTCGCCCTTCATCAGGATCTCTTACTGGGTACTGCTAAACGTGAATGGACTAAGTGAAAAAGAAAAAAGAAACGAAAACGTCGGTGTGTGATACAAAACCAGTGATCCGGCAGTTCAGATTCACCGGTAAAACCTGCAACAGTCGGGTATTTTACCACATCTGTCCTGGGCTGACAGCCTAAGGTACATGCGCCAATCCAACCGCTCGGCTTGAGCGTGGGGTCCTGTGCGTATGTCCGTAATACCAGACTGTTGCAGGTTTTACCGGTGAATCTGATGAACTGCCGGATCACTGGTTTTGTATTACACACAGACGTGGCGCGAGGAGGTATCCCTATGATATAGCATGACACCTCTGGTGTTTGAGGGAAACCGTCCTTAAAAGGGAACGCCCCCTCTTTTCCCCTCTCAGCATAGTTGTGTGTTCCTTCTCACCCGCCTTACTCCGGGCCAGAGGGCTCTTTTGTGTGTTTGGTTTATAAGAGTGGGGAGTTTGCCCTTGCTGGTCCTTAAACCTCCTCAAGCCCTCCCCCCCCCCCTGTGTGACTTCTTGATTCAGATTTCCCAACAGTCTGTTGGTGAGTCCAAAGCAATAAAGCTTTGTAATGTTAAATTAGTTGTCAACTGGTACGGCCGTTGATGAATACTACAAATGCCTTGATACTTTCTGTGGAAACAAGATTTCCTTCTAACATCATCACAAGTGAAAAATAGAATCTGCCCTATAATAATCATGGTGAGACAGTTGCACTCCTTTCTCGTTCCAAAAAAAATCACAAGGCAGGCAATTCTATGCCGCTCACTAAGCCCCTCTTCTATCTAAAGGGTTTGGCATGACTGAATCCTGAAAGCTGTATTCATAAATTAAAACCTACAAAATGTCCAAAGGCATTAGATAATGATTTGTTAACATGAATAGACAGCTTTAAAGGTCTCCTTCAGCTCAGTTTATCAGATTTTAACTGCTTTATAAAGTTTACATTGTACAGTATTGATCACAACAAAAATAGAGCCAAGTGATCTGGCACATAATTACAGAATTTCGGCAAGGCACAGAGCCCCGGTCTGCACCAGTGCAGACCCTCCATGTCCCAGAACAAGTTCACTTCCATTTTTATTTGGGTGAAGGAGCCTGAAATAGCGGACAGTTGCTCCGTTTACAAATACAAAAAGGGTGCTATAGCGAGCCACACAATTTTGTAAGCCAAGAAGAACCAAAGCAGGTAACAGCTGTGGCAGTGCCCTGTTCACAAATATGAACACAGCACCATGATGGCACACTTCCCTCGTCCTTGTACAAGACGGTGAAGGTAAATGTCCCTTCCTTGCTTGGGGAAAGGCAGGAGAGCCACCTAATAACCCCTGTCTTTGGCAAGGCAGGAAAAAAAGGGGAAGCAACAAATACTTCCCATCCTTGAGCAAAACAGGGAGAAAACTAATACCCTCCTTCCTGTATGTACAGTGAGGGAAGCAATAAATAACCCTTCGCCCCTCGGCCAAAGGGAGGGGAAGTGGGGTGTACACCATGTGACACAGTGAGGAAAGAAAGGCAAGAAATACACCCATTCCACTATCATGCGCTACCCAATGGAGTCAGGCACTATTTTCTGCCAAGTTTGGTGCACTTTCATGCGTTTGTTTATCTTTTCCTATGGAACTCCCATATGAAATCCAAAAAGTAAACTGTTTGGTATCACCCCTTATTACTTTTTGCCCTTTTGACCAAAGGGCACTGTAATGGGTCTGATGAAAACAAACAAACTACGCTGTTCCAAAGCTTAGTGCAAAGGGGCCAGAGGGGAAAGCTGGGGACAAAATTATTCAAGAAGAAAAAAGTGTTTTCTTATGGAGTGTTGGGTCTACCCTAACTACAGAGGTGTTAATGCTGCTTCTGTAATGCCTATGCCTTCCCTGTGGCTTATAGTTAGATTTTAAAATATGTATTTCCTGTACGAGATACGAGTACAAAATGTCTATGACCAATATGAAAGAAAAGAAAAATGCTGTTCAAAAGCAAGGGTAACTAAAAAATGGGAACAGAGGACTGCAGAGTTAACTAGAACGCACAGCTCATCTTCTCTTTTGGACATAATTTAAAGTAGGGGTGCAGAGTTGTTACAGTTAAAACAGTTAAATAGCAAGACCTTTATTCAAACCCGCACACCATATAGCAAGTTATCCTCATCTGCTCATGCGGTGTTTGATTCTGTGTGAACTGGTAATTTGTGTACGCAATATTTAACAAAATCTGCTCTGTTTTGTTGCAGATGAAACGTCTGTGGCAGGAGGCGTACAGTAAGCAGATGCTGTCCACAGCCAGTGCAGGGGGCAGCAGGTGTATCCTGCGCATGCTGCAGTTTCCTGGTTTTTCAGTGCACATCGGAAGAACGCTTCAATTCCCTTCATTTTTTGTTTGCGCCATCAGGTTTACACCATTTCCATGTGAGCCCAAAACCTTTTTATGAAAAAGATTTCGAAAGGAAGTCTAATATGTAAATTTGTTTAAAGGTAAAAAGAAACCCATGAAGATGATCCCATAGTAGTCTTGATCATCTGTGTTAATTGTGTGGTTTGTGGTACAGAGGTATCTGCACTTCTCACAGAGCAAACCCAAGCCCACCATGAGTGAATCTAGATCCATTCTGCTGATTATCATTCTAATAGGATTGTCTAAACCCCCACTGTCAACAGCGGATCAATCCAGAGTATCAATGTCAATAGTAGATCAATCAAGAGTATGCTTGGTGTATATCAGAGATAGGGAGGCTGCAGCAAAGATAGCCGATAGGTCTGTTGCCAAGTCAAGTGTCAGACCTTTTTTTTACATTTTATTTATATGGTTGGAGATCTTCCCAGTGTGGGAATGTAAATTCACATCAATATAACAAGGTGATGATCACCTGTAGGTATTTACAATTTCAACACAGATCAGACATTCCAATGCATTCTTTTAACACCACCAGCACCTCAAAACCTAGCAGTTTAAAAATGTGCTCCCACGATTTCGAAAGAGCTTCCTGGAGCCAAAACTGGCAGGAAGAGGTAAATGTGCGAGAGACTGCAGGTTAAAGTAGCATTGTTTCTTCACACACTCTCCGCTTTTTACTGCAGTAAGGCCACATTTTTGGGCCAACTTGACTTGCTTTCCCAGTCACTGCAAACATGGTAAAAATACGAGGAAAATATGGAATTTTCCCTACGTGTCTTAGATAAAATCATCAGCAGTGGTGCTGGAACAATTTTCAGAGTGGAGGTGCTGCCAAGTAGGTTACATCACCGAAGTCATAGGAATTGTGAAATACCCAAGCGTCACACTAAGAACAAGTGTAGCAAATGAGCCACACCCATTCAGCTGGAGAATGGTATGGGTGTGGTTTGTAAGTGGTGGTGAATTTTAGAGCACACTGTCGCAAATATATTAGTAAAGCATGGTAGCAGACTGTCATTTACATATCGCACATTTTCTATGGAAACTACCACTAAATTTGCACGAATGTGTAGTTTTACAGATAATTCTGTACAGCGCAAAGGATAATGTAAGGAAATCGGGTTTTAATCAATCAGAATTTGTTAAGCACGTCGACTCACTCGTGAGGGTCTCAAAGCGCTGGGGTGGATGGGGGAGGGGTGCTGCAGGTCCGCCTGGGCGCTGAGATTCAGTCGAAGAGCCAGGTCTTGAGATCCTTCTTGAATTGGGTCAGCGACAGGGATAGCCTGAGGAGGAGAGGCAGGGTGTTCCAGGTTTTGGTGCGAGGTAGGAAAAGGATCTTCCTCCGGTCCTAGTCTTGTGGATCTGAGGGACGGTGGCAAGGGCCAGTTGGGCGGAGCGGAGGTGTCTGGTGGGTACGTGGAATGAGAGGCAGTGGTTCAGGTATGTTGGTCTGGCGTCGTGGAGAGCTCTGTAGGCGTGTGTGAGGAACTTGAAGGTGACTCTTTTGTTGACTGGGAGCCAGTGGAGCTCTTGTAGGTGTTCGGAGATGTGGCTGCAGGGGGGGGGGAGGCTTTGGGGGGGAGGAGGGGAGGGGTTTATGACCAGTCAGACTGCGGCGTTTTGAATGTTCTGTAGTTTCCCGAGTTTCTGGGTGTCACCTGCGTAGGGTGCGCTGCCATAGTTGAGTCTGCTGCTGATGAGTGCGCAAGCGACCGTCTTTCTGGCCTTTGTGGGGATCCAGCTGAAGGTCTTTCAAAGCAGGCGAAGTATCCAAGCATGATAAGGAGACGGCATTGATCTAGCGGTTTATAGTGAGTGAGGAGTCCAGTATGATGCTGAGGCTTTGTGCGTAGTCAGTGGGTGTGGGGCAGGGGAGGGTTCCGAATGCGGCAGGCCACCAGGAGTCTTCCCAAGCGGAGGTGTTGGGCCCCAGGATGAGGACTTCAGTCTTGTCTGAGTTGAGCTTGAAGCAGTTGTCTTTCATCCATGTGGCGACGGCCTTCACCCAGTCGTGGAAGTTGTTTCTGGTGATTCTGGGCTTGTTGGTGAGGGAGAGGATCAGCTGGGTGTCGTCGGCGTAGAAGACTACATTGAGTTCGTGGTTCCTGACTATGGCTGGGAGCGGGACGTGTAGACGTTGAAGAGGGTGGGACTCAGGGAAGAGCCCTGGGGGACTCCGCAGCCGATCTACGTGGGTTCTGAGAGGAATGGTGGTAGTCTGACTCGCTGTGTTCTACTGGTGAGGAACGAACAAATCCAGTGCAGATGCCGGCGTCATGGAGTCTCATGCTTAGGTGCAGTGGGAGACATTGTAGAAGGCAGCCGAGAGGTCCAGGAGGATGAGGGCTGCTGTTTCTCCCTGGTTAAGGAGGGAGCGGATGTCATCGGTGGCGGCGAGGAGGGCGGTCTCGGTGCTGTGGTTACTTCGGAAGCCGGATTGAGAGGAGTCCAGGACGTGGTTGGCTTAGATGAACTCAGAGTTGGGGGTTGATGGCCTTCTCGATGACCTTGGCTGGGAAGGAGTGCAGGGAGATGGGTCGGAGATTCTTGAGGTCTGTCAGGTCAGCTTACGGTTTCTTCTGCAGGGTTTCAGCAAATATTTATTATTTGTGCATCACCTGGTAAAGAATCATGCTTTGTTTTGATCCTATTGAAATTTTTTTTTCCATCACGCTTTAGAATTACAAAGGAAATTGCTTCATTTGCGCTTTCTTAACTGCTGATATTTTAAAATATCAGTACAGATCATTTACTGTTATTTAAGTTTTGTTGTGTGTTAGAATAAATGATATCCTACAGCCTTTCCTTTTACACTCCCTGTCCCCCAGTAAGATTGTTACATAGTTCACTTTCCAAAAGCCTCTCACCTGCAGTCAGAAAAAGAAATGTAAACATCAGGCTTCATATTAAAAGAATTAGCAGCAATTTATCAGATATCGCCCAACATATGACGTCTGTGACAAGATAAAATAATAACAAAAGTTAAAGGCATCTTTATTACTCATTCACTTTCTGAGCTCCATCATGGTTATTCTGGGGGTGCTGCAGCAACCCCTGAACTCCTACTTCCAGCGTCTATGATCACGAGTATATTATGTGGTGCTCCCATACCGCAGCATCTTCCAGAGGTTACAAGGGTGGTGTTTCTGAAATCGTGCTCTGCATTATGCCCGACTATCTGGAGTCATAATCTAACACAACAGACACTGCAGTGAAACGGGCGGTGGATGAGGCACATTACTCAACTTGACGGTTTTAGGAGGTGGGGCATGATTGACATTGCCAATCTGGGCGATATCTGGCAAGGGTCACATATGAAGTCCTTTCAGGAACTCCGAATCCAATTCGACCTAATCCGGGTCCCAATTCTACAAATATTTACAGCTTCAACATACGCTCCCAAACTACCACACAAAAATGTCAGATCTTCCAGAATATCACCCGCTCAACGCTTGTATCCTGATGGCCCCTTTGGGGACGTGTGGAACCTCGCAGATATACCGCTCCTTAGTAATCTATGCCTCAGATGATTCTGCGTCTCTCAGGAAGAAATGGGAGGGCTGGGTGGTTGATGACAGGGTGGAGGGAAGCTAGGATGGCCCAATGTGAAACTGCAATTTCTACTTACCTCAGGCTGCTACAGCTGAAATATTTACATATCATATATTTTACACCCAGACGCCCATGTCATCCGTAGCCCCTCTTGATTTAGCTGTACAGATGCCAACCTTTTCCATATGGTTTGAAAGTGCCTCAAAGTTGCAAAGTATTGGGTAATGATTGAGACTACACTGACCCACATCCTGGGAAAACCAACTGACTTCTCTCCAAGAGTAGCAACCGTGGGGAACGGGCACTGGTGGGAATGGCCACGATCATTGCCAAGAGGGACACTTCAAGTAGCTGGAAAGTTGGAGGAGCCCATTTAGAAACCAAACAGTAGAAAATCTGAGAAGGATGGTGGTAATGTTATGGCCTATCAGACGTATGATGTAACATGAGCCGGAATGGAAGAGCTTTACAGGGCTTCAGATGTAACAAAATTGGGGACTATATTGGATGCATTGGTTGTTTTGCTTTTGTTGCGCATTATGAGAATGCAATAAAGGTGATTTAGAAAAAAAGAAAATGAGGAAAAACTGCAAAGGTTTTAAGATTTTATCCCTCATATTTTCTCCATCTATACTGCAATGTCACAAGAATAAACGAGGGTGGCTTTCCACAAGTGGTTGAAATGAATGGTGAAATTATTACACTAACATTTAAGGTTTTGTTACTTGCCAGTGATTTCACATAATGTAACCAATGAAACATTGGCTTTAACACACTTTTTTCTGTCACCAAGTTGTTAAAGACAACTAACTAACAAAATGCATACAGGGAATGCACACTGGTCAAATTCCTTATGTTTATAAGTTCAAACAAATGCATTTAAACATTTGTAATATATTTTCATTAATCAAATACAACACCTTAGATTTAAAGGATAACAAAAAGGAATGGTTGTGGTTGGTTGAAAGGTCAAGCGTTCAGATCTTACACTAGAGATGGCACAACCACTCAAAGTAGTCAGACTACTGGGGCACTAACCCAATCTAAAATACTGTACAGATCCTTGAGTGAAGTACTGTTACTGCACTCAATCCACAGAGAATATCATGAAGGTCTAGCATGTTTCTGTAGCTGGCTGAGGGCAAAATGACCCACTATGTGGTATGGTTTTGACTTTGAAGCAATTATTTTTTTCTATGACCTAGCACAGTTTTAGAGCGCTTTGCCGGGGGAGGGGCTACCTCAAGTCTCATTATACTCTGTTGCCTCCCCAAATTGCACAGGTCAGACCAGCATTGAGAAAGCAGTAGTTAAAACTTAGGCTTTGGTACACCACAATACACGCGGTGAACGATGACAAGGTTTGGTGGGGGGGATACACATTGTTCATTTCTCACCTGGCATTGGGTGTTAGACTGCGAAGAACATGCGTTAGGGAGCTGAGGGCCAGGGCTCCTGACTGCTTCACTAAGAGAGAGTTCTCATAGGAGGTCTCTTCCAGGTAGGGGCTGTACGTAGTGGTTTCATACCACAGCCAGTTGTAAAGGCTCTGCTTTGACTGGTCCCACACTGTAAAGAAAGCATGTCATTAGAACTCAGCATACAATTTGAGCGTTTTGTATTGCACATTAGATAGCAGTTTTTTTAGTTGCTAAGTGCTGTATGTAACTTAGCTAAGCGCCTCACCTTGGGTAAGAGTCTCCCTCAAACACAAATGAATGGTAGAAATATGATAATGCTCCTAAAGGCCCCCACAGAGAGAGAGAGAAAAGTAACAATGAGTAAGAGCAGGTGAAGGAAGACAACCAAATGCTGGGTGTAAGGTTTGGCAAAACTCATCAGTTGAGGATTCCAAAGACTGCAGCTTCAGCCTTTAGGTTTGGCAACATCAGCACAGAACATGGAAGTTAAGCAGATTAAGACAAGTTATAGGTTATGAACAGTGACAACCACAGTGATATCAGGTAACCCATGCAAGAATGTCGAGCTATTAATAGAGGAGTCTTGGGAGGATCCCACTTTTGGCACAGCCACTGACCCACTTTGGTAAGACCACTACTAAAGAGGCGAGCACTGCAAAGAGGCATAACACTGACACTTCATAACCATCAATCATCTTTTATTTTATTCCAAGGCCTAGATGCAGACTTACTGAGCGGTGCGTTGATGTGATCAATCGAGGCAATCAGGTGAATGTTGGGCACAGCAGCCAACTGCCCAAGGACTTGCTGTGTTTTATCCCCCCTCAACATCTGACTGTCCAGGTTATGGATGAGGAGATAAAGGTCCGAGGAAGTATCTGTGAAAAGGGAAAACACGCATTGGTGATCAGACGTACATAGCTGCTTCCCAATTTGTTTTCCAGTAAAACCCAATGTCAATAAGCCTGAATGTATAAGCTACTCTAGCTTTACTTATTTCCTAAATCCAGCCCCCCTCTTCCCTTTTATGCTGCAGTGCCCTTTACCTAAACTATGACCTGTAAGTGTTGCACAGGACCCTGTCTCAAGGCTATTGTGGTTGCTTTTAACAGTCAAGACCATTTCCATTTCAACAAAGGCTGGTCCATGCACACACCACAAACCTATACATGAGCTATGGTGATATATCTTTCGTCTTCAGGTCATAAAAAACACAACTATGCTGCTGTAAAATTCTGATTGTCATTATTACCAATGTAGAGAACTACAATGAAAAAACATAAGCTTTGCATTAAAATACACTCGACTTGAAAGTAGGATATTCCACTTATAAATTCCTGATTAGTTCCTTAATGCAACTAAAAACTAAATATTCTGGCTTGGTTTACAAACCAAGGAACTAAAACCTTTGTAAGGCAGCTCTTAGCTAAGTCAATTTTCCCAACGGCAAGTAATTCAAAATTAAATGCAATTGGTAAACGAAAAACTTTTCGATATACTTCTTAAATGAATCCCTGCAACAGGCAAATACTCAGGGTGCATTACAGTCCATTGTTTTTCCTCATTACGCTACCTATACTGAGACCAGCCATATGAAAGTCAGTGTTGGTCTTACTCCAGTAGGAATAGTCCTCCTCACTTTGCATGTCTTTCCTCCCTGTGCCTAAGGCCAGTCAGAGCTTCTTTCGACAGGGTACACTAGTATGGACAGACGTTGGTTTTCCTCTCACAGAATACTGTGCTGGCTTTGTTATGTGGTACCCAAATGAGGCATGACACTATCCCTTCTAGAATAGACACCTAAATCGGCTGCCTAGCCCCCTGGCTTGCTTCGACCACTGAATAGAAGTCCCTCCTCTGTAGCTTTGTCAAAGAGGTTTATGTCATACGATTTATGCTCTACTTCTGTTAAGAACACTCATTACTTGGGGGTTTGCCCCTCCATAGCACACACACCCACCATGCCTGCACGCATTTTGGATTTACCTTTTCTGAAAGATTTGCTGATGAACTCCAGCTGATCCATGGGGTTTCTGAAAGTGCCCATGTGATCTAGCACTTCTTCTGTGATGGAATTCAGAATCTAAAATGAAAAAACGATAGGTCTATGTTGTGAGGAAAGAGAGATGTAATGCAGGAACATATAGTATGAGAGAAGACCAGTTACTGAGGTGGTGAGGTCAGCTTTGGTGCAGGAACACAGTGGTGACAAACATGGTGATCTTATGCAGCCACAAGTCAGATCTGCAGCTATCAGACATGTGACTTGCCTTAGTACAAAGCCTTTTAGATGCTTCAATGTGCATAAAAAGTTTAAATGTTTACTGAAAATTGCAGCATGATATGAATTTGTCAATTAAACCCACAGATTATCCCCTTTTCATGGGGACTTTTAGACCTACCAACTTTAGAAAGACAAAAGGTTGTATGGGCTGCAACTCTGCATTGAAAGGAATTGCAAAGAATGGAGGCTGAAGACGAATAAACAGCATAATCTTGAAAAAACAGCAGTAAGCATAACCAGTATCTGTGTAGTAAAGAGCTATATTGCCATTGAGGGGTTCGGGTGACATTTACAAACCATGAGGCCGAAAGACAAATGGTTTTATAAATATCACCTGACCGCTGAGATGGGAAAATAGGACCATATTACACGTTACTCCTTATGTATGTTTTCTTATAATACATGACATTTAATTGAGTTTAGTACTCTTTAGAAAGATTTAGTACATTTGAGTGTCGTCTGTTTAATTTTTTTATTGTCCGCCTGAGACATCAGTTATGCCTGTTAATGTTTCAAGAAATGGGCGTTTTGTTAGGGTTAATGTGCTAATATTTAAAAAGTGTTTTATGCAAAAACGTATAGTATTATAAATCACATTTTAAATGGAAAGCACATTGTAAATAAAATAAAAACATCCGTTCTAAAATGTGCTTTTCTGATGTAGTACATTGATACTACAGAGTAGGTATAACAAAAGATATATCAACAAAGAAAGTAAGTATACTGCGGACAGTTTCACTTTTTGCTGACAGGGTTCTGCATTCACAATGTTTATTTTCACACACTGGGAAGCATTTATTGGTAAATGCTTGCATTAAGGATGGGCATGCAAGGGTGAGCTTGTCAGGTGTACTGATTAATGTTCTAAGAGCAGCACTGAGCTTGTAAAAGCGCTATTTTGTAAACCAGAAATGAAAGAAAAAAGAAATGCTAGGTTTTACTTTGTTTATGTAAGCTAAATATCGTGCAAATAAATTGAGCACTGTGAATTACAGGAAATAATTCACAGTGAGACTTCTTTTCTGTGAAATACGAGCTTTGAAACCACTGACAAACAAGAAATAAGGAGTACACATGTATGTGTCCCTAACTGCAATATACATTTCATCTATCCAATACACCAAAATTACCGAAAGTTTTAGAAGTAGGGCGGCTAGAGGTCATATACTTAATGAATGTAACTTTGAAATTGAGCCAGCAAGGCAATCAATATGCCTCGCTATTCAACTAAGGAAAAATGCCGAACTTTTAATGAAGTCTACAATACATCAACAATCATGCATTTAAGCAGAAACCTGAATGATATTTATATAGGGGAGAAGGATGTATCAGTCTTCCATCTCAGAGAATATTTATGTATATCCTTGAATTGATTATTATTTAATTATTTGATTTAATCTTATTGTTTGATACATTGATGCACAAAACATTTTCACAAATAAACGTAATTATGTTTAGAGAAATATATCAAATCTTGAACAATAAGAAAAGTTAACTTATGTCATAAAATGGCAAAGGATATAAAAAATGTTCAAGCGGTACATTGTAAAAAAAAATACACGATGTGTACTATGCAAGAAAATGTAAATGAAATAATGAAAAAAGAAGTGTCCATAACGGGGCACCCGAAAGGGGTAGTCTTTCCTCTGATAAGAAAAACGTGACCGTATTTAAAGGTCAGCCAAAGCGCAACGCGCTATGTGAACAAGGTCACGGCAGTGACCGAAACAAGTCATGGCAGAGAAGCAAGATCGAAATTAAATACACAAAAAGAAACTTATTGGTGTCTGCGCCCGGTCCCTTGGGGGATGTAACAAGGATCACAGGAGGTGAAGGATATAATATATATAATATCACAACAGAGCAACGGATATGGTCTAAATTTCACCTGCACACCGTCTGTCCCAAAAGTTCTAATCGTGCTCACTCTTCTGGGTCAACCGAAAAAACCCAAATCTAAACATACAAATACACAAATTGAGGAGCACAAGGAGTTCAGAAAGTCTAAGGAAATCTTTTTCTCAAAAATCACAAAGCTTGTACATTACTTAGGATAAAACGTGTGACAGCAAAACACTTCTAGCAATCATATAATAAACAAATTTCTTTCACATTTGGATTGTTTTTCCATCATCTTTATTCATAAAGTGCTTCAAGTATTCCGATAAAACAAGATGACATGTTCAAGGTGAAAACAGCCTACGCGTTTCGTCCCAATTCACATGGGACTTCTTCAGGGCTCATGTAACTCCTCCGTTAGTTTAATGTTTGTTAAGCCTGCCAGCCACGCAACCAATTTCATTCGCGGTTTCCTGTTCCCTCCCGCGCTCTCTTTATATTCCCCTACTCAGGCAATTCAGATAAAGTTTTTTTCCATATGAAAGTCCTCTTCCATCAGGCCTCAATCCTATTGGCCTTTCCTGCGCATTTCTGTGCCCAAAGAAGCGTGTGGTGCCTCCTGTTCCTCGCACGAGCCAGCTGTGTCACGGTTCAAAACCTTGAACATGTCATCTTGTTTTATCGGAATACTTGAAGCACTTTATGAATAAAGATGATGGAAAAACAATCCAAATGTGAAAGAAATTTGTTTATTATATGATTGCTAGAAGTGTTTTGCTGTCACACGTTCTATCCTAAGTAATGTACAAGCTTTGTGATTTTTGAGAAAAAGATTTCCTTAGACTTTCTGAACTCCTTGTGCCCCTCAATTTGTGTATTTGGACATTATATATATATATATATATACACACACTTGAGTACTTGAATCATCTCTACGTGTCCTGAGTGTGCGTTTTTCTTTGTAAAAGATTGTGGCAAGATTTTTGTCAGTGCGCTTTGCCGACGCAGGCACCACATTCTACGGGTCCGTGGGTCCAGCAGATGCAACGATATATATATATATATCTATATCTAAATATACACACACTCCGAACGACAAACATTAAATAATGATTGGTTTTATGGTGTTACACAATGAACTCCATATCTCATAATGCCTCATGATGGGCAGTATCAGTGTCTATGTATAAACAAGCATTGGCATAGCCAATAGGTCTCGCCTTTGGGACCTTATAAGTGTTTAGCCAGAGCTATTGGCTTTGCCAATGTCTTTAAGCTATGGTGTAGGGCAGTGTGGTTGCTGTGCAGCATGTTGAAAAGTTATGGGTAGATACTCATTTGTACCATTACATCATATCATTTTTTGGAGGAATTTACTGTTGAACCTATTGGGTTACCCAGCTTTTAGCTGTCCCTTCTTCTGGACAAGTTTAAATCTTGCCCCCTGGGTGCAAATCTTTAAGGAACCATGCAAGCACAGGTCCTGGCCTATGTTGATGTTAGCCATTCTATCTTATGGGTATTGTTGCGTGACATTAGAGTCTAATAAGCAACTGTCTTTGTGCATTACACAAAGATGCCGAAGGAGGACGATAGACCATACCAAATGGTCTCAGAAAAATGGGGTGATTGCTGGAGGTTAGAGGCGGATGAGTGCCCAAACAGCAAAAAGTAATTTTGCCAGTGCTCCAAAAATCTTTTCCCTGAGCATATGAGTGGGTAAGTATACCAAATTAAAATAATGAAGGGTGGAACAGACACTAGTGTTCCTGAATTCCTAGTTGCCCCTCGTGAGTGCCCTGGTTTTACCTTTGCTTTGTGGAACTTGTAGTCATTATTGTGCTCATACAGGAGAAAATCAAAACAGCAAGTTCTGGAATACGAAGGGGACAATCTGGGCTGGATGAACAGTTCACACTTGACAAAGGAAGCTTGACATCTCTTGTTCCAAAGGCAGTGCGACAGGAAGAAGACAAGGGCCCTAATGCAAACACCTATTTCCACTTGTTGGTGTTTATGGTGAAGTAGGTCCCTCATGCCCATGTACCCAGTGCTGCTGTACCTGCTGCACTGATGACAGCTGCGTACCTGGTCGCTGGTGACTAAGCCGCCAAGTCTGTGATCAGATTGCCCAGCCAATATAGTGTTCCACCTTTGAATTTAAAATCAGCTTCCTTAGCATTAAAGTTTAGTACCTGTGTCTGTCCACCTACTCAAGCATAACCGATTTGGGTGCAGAACGCTGCACATCAGGCAATGCTGCCAAAGGGAGAAGAGTTTGTTAGCACTGGGTGTTTAAAACAATATGAGTAGCAGTGGATTAACTCGGCAGAGGTTCGTGACAGGTTTGCCAAGGACTGCGTCACAAATGTATTTTCTTAAGAAATGTAAGGTGGCATGCCTTGGTTTGCAAGGAAATGGCTGATGTTGAGGGAAGGGTTTAAATGTAAACTGTTTATCATTGTTTCTAATAATGCGTCTCTGTTGATTCAAACATGTCCAATGCATGAGTGGTCATTGTCTGACCATGATGTGCCTGGTAACAGAATGAGAGACATGTCAATAGCAAATTAATTCACATTACTAATAATACCTTGGTTTTGTTTGTTATCGTTTCGTTGATTCCCCACATTATTACACACCTGGAAGTGCCAAGTGTACTTTATGCAGTTCACAGCATATGAAACCTCAAGCCTCCACACTCAGCAAACCCTCAGTCAATCAAGGGTATGCAGCGTGCTATAATCTCTAAGTGGGAAGGTGGTGGGACGTAAGCACCCTCTATTGAGCTTCAGCCAAACAGCGGAATTAGCGGTGTGCATCAGAGTCGGGGGCAACTTTGCATTTTATTACACATTTTTAGCTAATTCAAGCCCAATGTTGCCTAAAAATATTGAATTATAAGTTAAGGTTAAGTTGGAGAAATACACACAAGTGATCTACGAAGAAAGTTCACTTTACCAGGGGCACCTTGAAAGGAGGGGCTCTGGGCAATTGTTCACCTTGGCTATACCCTAAAATGTCTCTGCTCATACATTTTATGGTGCTGCTTGATAATTAGTGAAGCAGGGAGGAGAGATGGGCATGCCTCTACACATTCTACGGGTCAGTGTGCTAAATTAGTTCAGATTCAGTTTGTAATATATTGTTGCATTAACCTTGTTTTAAAAAAAAAACATTTTGGAGTACTGGCGCACGTGTCACTAGGGAAACTGTTTTATAATTGTGGACTTCCTGGGAACTTCTTAAAGCTCTGGGCTCTTTCCCACTGCCCACTGTAACGATTCCTCATTAACTCCAGTCCGTCCAACCCTTTTAGGTCGAGCCTAGCAGCACATGCGCTGCTCTGCGAGACATGTGGTATCTCCTCCAGTGATATTGACCACACCCCTCACTTTCCTATTGGCTCCTTTGCGTGTTTTTGTGGAATCCCTTCCTTTTAGTGGCTAACCTTCACATTTGTCCTGCCTTTTGGTGGGTGGTTACGGTGCCTGGCGACTGGCCCTGGTACCTGTATTGCTGCTTTTCTTTCTATTTGCTTAGGTTTCCTTGCACTCCTTTTTCAGCTTCCTTGGCAGTTTCCTTTAGACGGCTGCTGAGTGAGTCACTGACCATGCTTACGAGTGTCCGAGACCGAAGCACCCTCCCCCTCCTGCAGACTGTGCTCCGAGACTTACATAACTAATTAGCCCCTGGGGTGAGCAAACGCAGCGGGCTTGCATTAGTTACAGGACTTGAATTTTATTATTATTTTTGGGCAGTAGATGGCACAGTGCCCCTTCAACAATCCTCATGAAGCCCCCTCCCCCTCCCCCACCGGTGCCAGGCCCGAGAGCACTTTGCAGGTAACTCGGCAGCTCCGGCCTCACCTCAAATTACAAGAACAGGTCTGTTTCTGGCCAGTCCCGGTCTCTTTGGCCGCTTGGAAACACTCTCTCCTCACTTCCTGCTCAGACTCTCTCCTCACTTCCTGCTCAGCACATACTACTCTTCCCTCAGTCCACAGCACAGAGCAGCCGATTTAAAGGGGGCGCCGCTTTCCCACAGAAATTGCGTGCACTTCGCCCCGGCCCCTGAATCGGACTTGGCAGCAAGATCTTTTAAAAAAACAGGCCACAGACATGCCTCATAGCTGAAAATAAAATAAATGCAAGTCCAGTCTGGTGATTAGATAAAGCTCTCTACCAGGTTTTATTGTTGTAGTCCTTTCCATGAATGTTTTGCGGGAGCCATTTCAATCAAATGCTAGATTTGTACTCAGCTGCAAGAATTTCCCTGAAACATGAGCCTAAACGTCTGTCTACTGCATGTGGGCACTGACAGGGCTGATAAGGAAGAGTGATGGTGGCAATAAAGGAGGCCAGTGCGCATTCTGTAGCCTTCACTGCTTGTGGATAAGCACATTATATGCATGCTCTTCCCATTACTTTTGAAAATGTATCCATGTATTAAGATGTCTGAAATGGCCGCAAAGGAGCTCTATAAATTAGTGCTCTGAAGTAGCAGTAATTTCAGTTATTTGTTAACAAAATAAACAGATACACATTTGTGTAGCACCCAAATCAGATGTCTAAGAAACTAGCGTTGTGAAACCAAGACAACAAGATCCCCACTGTTCTCTTGAACCTTCTGACTAACACATCTGAAAAACCGTCCATAGCACACTGACACACACACTCACTGCACCCCGCGCTGAATCCTACACCTGCATACTTAATATACATCTGCAAGTCATTCATACACTGGCACACGTGAAATCCGTATAGAAAGCAATGCACAACATATTGTGGCACATAGAGCATACACACCTCCACTTGGCTTGCAGACACCACACCTCAACACCTTACTCCAACAAACGGCAAACAAATACAAATGCCTATGCCACCTAGAACCCAATGCATACCACACTCTCCCATATGGATAGAATATGCACCCATATGTCATAGCTGCACATGAATTCAACATTTAAAGAATACACACTTGGGAAGCTTTTTGACAACTATCCATATGCATATCTATTCCACACACACCTGCCTAAGACGTCACAAGCACGTTCAGGAACTGAATACAGACTAGTACCAGGTGAAGCAACAATATAGTTACTTAAGGACTACATTCATTTTGTAGAAACTGTAGCCAATGTGTTGCAGAAAAATTTAGCAATTTTTTTTTTAAATACAAGTATATAATGTAAAGATATTCAAAACGTGGCAATGCAATTTCAATTTTACCTCAATTGTGAGCGTTTAAGAAAGGAAACTCATGTTTAGAAAAAGAAAACATTACAATAGACTATATGAAAAGACACACATCACTTAAATACAAATCCAGAAGAATGTAAAGCAGACAGTTCCCAGGAAAAACCATCACACAAAAATGTCAAATGCTAAGTACTAACATGTTATACAGAATGGAAGGATATAATACCTGGCTGTCAAGGACGATAGCCAAAGTTACTTGTGTTTATTAGTTTATAGAACACGTAAAGCGTTACTACATTTCCTCTAAGCACTTTCAGAGAGAGATCAGGGGTGTGAGTGGGTTAAAGTTGCTCTAAAGTTTGATGTTGGCTGATGGGGTTACATTTAGCCAGATATTGCATTTCATTCGTGTGGTATAGGTAATGAGTCACCATAAATCATTATGACAGTGCCTAGTTTTGGTGTGCAAGGCATTTGCAGCCTGTTGGCGGAAGTAAGGGTGCTTCATTTGGTTCCGGCATTGAGGATCTTTTGTTTGGGCATTTACTACTTGTCTGCTGGGCCTGGGGTAGCTGGGCTACAATGCTATGGAGTTCCCCATGTCAAGAATTGGCTGCCTAAAAAGGCGGGTTCTTTGGTTTGTCCAGAATAAGCAGGGGCATTGTGAATGCGCTGGGGGAGGTTGGGCCCATCACTGAGAAGTCAGTCTCCTCTTTACTTTTAGTGAGTTCTGAAAATATATATGTGTGTGCTATATACATCGCGCATGATGAGCCAATGCTGATATCCGAGAAGGAAAATACAGCCATTAATGAGTCACTGGCTACTAGCTCCCATGAGGGAGACTTCCTCCTTCACTGAAAAGAGCAGCCCTGCAATCCGTCCCACGATCCCACCACCAGAGATGTTAAATATTTCAACACTAACGCACACGCACTAGTGCCATGTGTGTGCATCAGATTGACACACGCTGTCTTTTGAGGCTGTGCATGATACGTTCTCCAGGGTAGCGCAATACTGTGCTGCATACATATATAGACTCAGCTGCAAACAAACTAGGGCTTAGAATGCTACTTTCTGTAGGGATTTGACAGCCTGGATTAGCCTGAGAACCTTCATCTACTGACACTACAATTGCTATTTAACCACCCTTCAAGCATCTTTGCCCCTCACTAGCACCAACAGGGCAATTAGTGTCTGTGGTTGTTGACAGTTTTAGAAGACTGCTTAGATTTTAAGTTGACCCATGCCTGATGATGTGCTTCTTCCAGTTCTGTTATTTGTAACCAACAAGAGTAGGCCTGGTCTATTCACTTTTCTTCTTATAAGATTGGCCCTACTGGTCCCAGTGTGCTATGTGTTGTTGGAGTGTGTGAGCATGTGAATGGGGATAATGTGCTGCATGGCTAAACACTTATAAGGTCCCAAAGGCGAGACCTATTGGCTATGCCAATGCTTGTTTCTTTTAAAAACAAACTGTTTATCTCTCGGATCTTTCAGCATCCGCCCTTGTCTGTAAGCCTGTTCTGTGTCTAGTCTCAGCGTCGGACGAACACCTAGTGATTCTTGGCAAATGAATTAATCTACTAATGCCTTTAAAAAAAGAAAAAAATTAACTGCCGCTCATGTAAAAGCGCTTCGATACCTTTGGGTTTGCCGTACATAAAACTGCTAACAAAACATAGGAGTGGGGTAAAATATGAAACCAATTGAGCAGGGGTTTGGCGGGGCACGGAGGAAAGAGCAACACCGGGCGACGGAGACAGCTCACAAAGAGAGAGGAGGAAGAAGCAGAGGGGCGAGAAGAGAAACTATATTGATATCCATTGACAAAAAGTATGACCAGTGTGCCCATTTGTTTCATGTGTTACTTTCAAAGAAATTTGTGTAACACAATTACAGTTGAAATATATTCAAGAACGTCCCTTCAAAGATTTCCATGTCTCCCCCCTCGGGTGTTTCCTGCAGACCCCAGATCTCCGGTTCTTGTACCACAGAGGGGGGCTCGATGCCCCCCCGCTCATCTAATTGCCGGAGCCTCACAGGTGAGGTGTTCTCTCCTGGGGTGGGCGGGGCTGCACTGAAACCAAAGCACTTCAATAGGGCGAGCGCCAAAGAGCCGACGTAGGAGCTTTATGATTGAAGGAGTTTAAACCATCCAGGCGCGTCTTTAAAACTTTGGCTGCACCACGTCTTGGGAGATTTGAATGTGCCTCGAGGCACACTGAGCGCGAGGAGCAGAGCTGGAGGCGAGTCTCGGCCGGGATAGGGGGGGCACTGGAGTAATTATCGGGGATAACACAGCCCTTTCTTTGATCATACCAAAGAAGTCCTGAACACAAGGTAGGGCGCCTTGAGTCCCGAGGAGCAGGAGAGGAGCTAGACGGGAGCATCAAGCAGGGTCCAGGGCTGTGCTCGGAAGGACGTTAATTAGGAGAAGGTGCCGAGAGACCGAGTGCCTGCCCTGACCTATCCGCCCTATCCTTAGCAGTGCCTCCCTCCCAGTGCCCGCCTCTAAGCACTTGTACATCCTGTACTTGGTCCCTTGGGACACGTAGACGGGCCTGGAAGGGGGGCCTGGGAGGAGCGGTCAGCCTAGAGCCTCCCAGAAGTGGCAGAGTCTCTTTAAACCTCAGCACAAATGTCAATACAATACAAAAACAAGCAAATGGTCTTTTAAAGACCTGTGAAGTACTCGGGTGCGGCTGTGTGTGTGCCGGGGATGCTGTCTCAGCCCGGGCTGCCACACACGACGGTGGGGTGAGGGGGGCTGAAGCCCTTTGAGCCCAATGGGCGTTGCGCGCCTGGATGTTTAAGCCTTCAAATCCAGCATGGACCGATAATCCTTCAGCGAACGAGATGCCCTCGAGCTAGACGCCACTTACTTTCCCTTTCTCTCACCATTAAGAACCTGAGATGGCGGTCGAAGTGCATTGAGGCAAGCAGTGATGGGGAGATTTGGGATGGGTAGAGGCGACCTGGGAGGGGTGGTAGGGGCAGGCAAGCAGTGTTGTGGGAGGGGGTTGCGGAGAGAGGTGAAGGTGCCGAGCTGGGGCAGGAACAACATACTGCATGCAACAGAGCTCGAAGCGGAGCGACTGAAAGGAAAAACAAGTAGACTAAGTAACCTGACACACGTGGAATGAAGCTGCCACCCTGCGCGCCGCTGCTCGCTCCCGCAGGCAAAACGCCGTGGGAGTGAACATTACAAAAGAGGTGGGACATGCACCCGCCTTTAGCCACTTGCATGCTTTCATTATTGAAAGACACACGCAAAAGCCAACCCAATGCGTGGGGGGGAATCAGACCCACACACAGCAGTTACAAGAAGCCTCGCAGAGCAGCGCATGCGCGCTGTGCTAGGCTCGACCTAAAAAAGGGTGAAAATGACAACGGACTCACCAACCATGAGAAAGACCAGTGTGGTCGAAATGCGTCAGTGCAATTGATTTCTTAATATAGTACACTAATTTGGAGTTCACGAAGTGCAGTGTAATTTGTTCTGAATATATATATATATATATATATATATATATATATATATATATATATATATATCCTTCGCTCCGCAAACCACCGAAATGCGTTTGTGTAACAGTACGAATAAATCCCAAGTGAGGATTTACCTCGAGGACGAGCTTGCAAAACACTTCTTCTCCACAAGTAACGCTGGGCACTCAGGGCTTCTTTCTCTTAATATTTATTTTGTATTTACACTTGCAACCACTGGCTGACAAACGCGTTTCGGCTCCCTAGCCTTTGTCAATGTCAGCAAACCAAAGTGAATCAATGCCTTAAATACACCAGTGTCATATCGTGAAAAGCGGAAAAGGTTACTCTCTATCGAAAAACGGGCATAGAAAGAGGACTGATGTCTCAATTCACTCCTATACAGACCACAGGCGCGGTGGCCTTTTTGTAACGTCCGACAACATGTATAAACATTGGCACCTGATTTACAATCCAAAACATCGCCATGTGTCTCATTTGTCAAATTAATTCCATTAACAAAAATTCATTTTATGACATCTTAAATATTGCGTCACAATTCAAATCATTCCAACAAATAATCAAAACAATCACGCTATCCCATTTCTGTTTCAGGTGCTTGCATTACATAAATTATATTAGATGCAATATATTGATACCACGTGTCCCTTCATTTTTATCATTTCTTATTATGCGATATGACGTTATTATAACCCTCTCTATAATTAGCCTCTTATATTGAAGACTAATATCCCTAAGGGACCTACCCAATGGTTCCTCATTATTTTGTGTGTATATATATATATATATATATATATATATATATATATATATATATACATACATACATACATACATACATACATATACACACACATCTATATATATATATTCTGAAACTGCAGTCTGCAGCGGTGCACCTGAACTTGATGCTGGTATTACAGGGTCGATACAAAAGGGGATGATGGACGGAACGTTTGAGCCAATCAAACACTCACCCCCAGTCAACTGATCTGGGTTTAATCCATCATCATTCTTTAGCTCACTCCACCACCCCAGTTCAGACATGGCCATATGCAAATCAGTCTGACCCTGTGCCTCATGGGAACAGTCCAGCCCGAACTGCCAAGCCATGTCTTCCCTGGACCGGAAACAAGCATCCTAGGACCGGTTTCTGGCATTTCAGCCGTCATCAGCCAGGCTTGCTTGAATCCAGTGGCAAAGTGAGCAAGGGACCCACGTCTGGGCATACCCCCGCCAACTTAGGGCGACCAAAGCGATACAAAAGGGGATGATGGACGGAACGTTTGAGCCAATCAAACACTCACCCCCAGTCAACTGATCTGGGTTTAATCCATCATCATTCTTTAGCTCACTCCACCACCCCAGTTCAGACATGGCCATATGCAAATCAGTCTGACCCTGTGCCTCATGGGAAGAGTCCAGCCCGAACTGCCAAGCCATGTCTTCCCTGGACCGGAAACAAGCATCCTAGGACCGGTTTCTGGCATTTCAGCCGTCATCAGCCAGGCTTGCTTGAATCCAGTGGCAAAGTGAGCAAGGGACCCACGTCTGGGCATACCCCCGCCAACTTAGGGCGACCAAAGCGATACAAAAGGGGATGATGGACGGAACGTTTGAGCCAATCAAACACTCACCCCCAGTCAACTGATCTGGGTTTAATCCATCATCATTCTTTAGCTCACTCCACCACCCCAGTTCAGACATGGCCATATGCAAATCAGTCTGACCCTGTGCCTCATGGGAACAGTCCAGCCCGAACTGCCAAGCCATGTCTTCCCTGGACCGGAAACAAGCATCCTAGGACCGGTTTCTGGCATTTCAGCCGTCATCAGCCAGGCTTGCTTGAATCCAGTGGCAAAGTGAGCAAGGGACCCACGTCTGGGCATACCCCCGCCAACTTAGGGCGACCAAAGCGATACAAAAGGGGATGATGGACGGAACGTTTGAGCCAATCAAACACTCACCCCCAGTCAACTGATCTGGGTTTAATCCATCATCATTCTTTAGCTCACTCCACCACCCCAGTTTATTACAGGGTCGACACTGAGTTGAAATCCACTATACTCCAGTCACTTTTCCAAAACCAGATGCCAGCACATCAAGGAGAGCTCAGCAAAATGTTTATTACGATGTTGCCATAACACGTTTTGGCCTTCAAGGATTCTGGAAATGCAGTAAATGCAAGGCATGTCAGTATGGAGTTGATAAAACTCAATACAATACACCATTTAATAAAGTCCCTCTAAAACTTAGAGGACCATATACCTGAAGCACAGAGAATGCAATTTATGTATTATCAAGACTGTGTGGGCTACAATATGTAGGGAACACAATACATCAGGTACATAAAAGAGCTGCAACACGTTAGAGCAATAAGGAATAAGGACAAATCATACCCAGTGGCTCGATATTTTGCTGAGAAACATGAAATTAATTAAAAGGCTTTAAAATATTTTGTGATTGATTCTATATCTAGAAATACTGAAGAGGCAACAGAGAAGAATGAACTGAGAAGGCTGTAGTCAACTAACTGTGTTAAAGTAGACAGTAAAATTCCATCATGTTTAAAAATGGAAGAGGATTTGTACACACATTTGTAATATACGAGGCAAGAAGTCTATTGTTAGACTGACACTGTTCCTATTAGAAAAAATAATATCAGTTGATTTGGTTCACTCTCCAACTGTTAGGGGGTTCCAGCCATACAAATTGCAGCATGTATACATTTTCAATAGAAAATCGGTGAGGGTAAGAAGGATTGGGGGGTGGAGACACTATGGGCCAGATGTATGAAGTACAGGTTTTGCGATTTCCTAATAGCAAATCCTTGCGATTCACAATTAGGAAATCGCAAAACGGCATGTATGAAAGTGTTTTGAACACTTTCAGCGATTCCTAATGTTATATTCCATATAGGTACCCTATATAGGCGCAAGTAACATTGCAACCTTTCACCTATATTCTTCCCTCCATTACATACATACCGGTTCTTAGGGACTGACCCTTTATCTAGATATGACACTGCATTCAGAACGCGGGTTTTTCCCTAGTTCGAATCTCATACATTAAGCATGAGACTTCTTGGAAGCACAGCAGGACTAACATCTCCTGTATAATATCTCTGTATGAAGTTCAGGCCTGACGTCATCCTTTAGGCCGACACAGTAACACAGCAAGGTAGGACCCCTGGGGAGACCTATGGGTGTATATATACATCACATCTTGCTTAGAAAGACAGAGGAGACCGAGACTTCCCGGCTGACGCACTGACCAGAGACGCTGAGGTTCCTGCATGCAGACACTCCAGCTCGCAGTGGTCTAACATCCCTCGCGGGGTGTCCAACTCGAGACCAGGACGGGATCCCATATTCTCTCATTCTCAGGTAATGGGGTTGACTAGATCCTAGAGGGATTCTTGGCATAACACCTACACAGATGCTAGGTACATCTAGTTAGGAAGGCATTGTAGGAGTACGCACTTTTTATCATGTGTTTTATGTACTTGTATATATTTATGATTACTGCAAGATGGCAGAACTTTACCATCCCTTTACTTTCGTAGTACTTCTAATCATATATCTCTGCTACTGTCTAATGGTTGTTGCAGCTCATCTATTCTACACTAGAATAACAACTGTTCAATAAATACTTATTGAAAACGCCCAGCCTGTTTATTCTGTGTATCTGAGACAAACTAAGTGAGCACGAGTGACTGAGCGAAAGGTAGTATATTGTTTCCACGATTCTGAGGGATCAGGGTTGTCATGTTCTGAGGTTGCCAGAATCTATTCTCTCCTTGGTAAGAGGAGATTCTAGTGGCACTGTGAGCTAGCTGATACAGGCAGGCTAACGTATCCGGTGGGGGTGCACGGAATCAGTCCGCCACCAATCCCACAGTTTATGTTATCAAAACGCCCACATCCTGTATAGGTTATATAGGAACTACACGACATGGCGCTGCCAACATTGGTTGGGTACTTATTTAACAGTAGAATCTGAGTAGTTCAGTCGTGCTATTCTCAGAGACCCCTACTCACAAAACACCACAGACGTCTGGAGTGGATGGGCACAAACTCCGCCACAGCTGAGTAGGCTAAAAAGTCCTATTTTTTGGGTGTTGGTTAATCAAGCTTGAAGGACACAGTGTTCCTAAAATTGTGCAAAACACCTTATCTTAGTCTCCTTGAAATACTTCTTCCTAAAAAAAAAAAATGACTGAAGGCGTGGAAAACGCGGAGGGAGTTGTGCATAGTTTGTACCTCTCAGACGATGAGGTTGATGCAGATGCAATTCCGATTGCAGAAAATTTTAGGAATACAGTCACCCTGAAACTACTTGCGCATGGTGTAACAGCCAGGGGTGGCATAGTAGCTTTCGTGATTGAGGCACACGAAGCATATAGAACAGAGGTATTTTATTCGTGGGTTACATTCCCAGCAGCAAATGCAAGAACAATAACATTTCACTCCTACATAGAAGGAGATGCACCAGCGGAATATTGTCCGTTTGAGGACATTGAGGTTCCGCTCACATACTAGGAACACATACTGGTTTAAAGGCGCCCTACCCCATATAAGAAGAAGAGTGAGACTCGGCCCGCTCGGAAGAGAAGGGGCAACATGGCCAATATTAGCGGCCTACACACCACATCCTGACATTGAAACAATGCCACCAGGAGACTTACTCACACAACACAAAGAATTAATAAACATTTACAGAAACTTGACGCAATTCGTCATGAGGACACTTACAGTCCAACCAACAATAGTTGCTACAAATGGAACTCAAGCTCAGGGTACAGCAGCTAAAATCACACCACAAACATTACACGCGGTGATGGGTAAAAGGCCCACAAAACGTGAACAAATGCCATTCTGGGTAGCTCAGAAAATAACACAGCTAGAGGCAGTATTCCCGAATACTACCCTGTATGAAAAAAACAGAATGCTAACAATCTGCTTGCCCATGGGGTTAACACCACAAATAGAGGATTGTACCACTTGGGGTACAGTCTTTGCTGCCATTTATACCAGAACTCATGGTATCCCGTCATTATCAGTAGTACCGGACGTATTGAGACAAATACAAAACGAGTACGGAGCAGAGCCTGCTCTGAACTTAGAGATGAAGTTACTAGGTAACTATGCCCAGGTATCAGCCATAATATTAGCTAATATTAAAGGGGAAGCAGCTTCAGTGGCTATCCGCCAACGCCTAAGGGAGTTCAGTCCTTTAGAACAAGAACACGAACTACTGAAAATAATTGAAACTGCATATGCAGAATTAGGCAGAGACAGTTTGGGTGGGAAAGCTTTAAAACCACAACTGATGGACAGTCCTGAAAAAGACACTTCTAAGCAGATACCTGCTTCACGAAAGAAGAAGTGGGACAATAAAAAAAATAAAAAAAACTTTAAAGGAAACAAATCTTAATCCAGAGGTAGATTGCCTCCACAGGAGCCCTGCGAAAAGAGGTATAACCTTAGGAATAGGGATAATATTAGGAAACCTGATACACGTTCCTCTCGTTCCTTTCAGGGTTCATCGGAAAAACTCCGAGGGGGAAGGACGGTCAGACAGACAAGAAGAGCGTACAAAGTCCAGAGACGAGCAGCATGCTCAAGATTATACTTCTAAAAAAGAGAAACCAAAGCAAAAGCCACAGTTCAAAAAGAAGAAGGTTGCAGGTCTAAAGATCAGACATGCCCAGAATTCTGAGGACTCGACTACTGAACGGGGAATGGGCTTGGACGATGCTAGACAGTGCAGCAGAAGTAACAATAGCTCGCCAGAACCTGATGGAATTTCTGGTGACAGCGGACTTGAATGATTAGATCACGGTAGAGACACCAGATACTAGGGTAAGTGTCCCACATAAGTTATATGAAATAACACTCCAAATGGAAGGGGACAAATGTAGGACAGTTAGAGGTCTCTTTTGGGAGAATCTGTCATTAGGCTATGACATTTTGTTAGCTGAACAAGATTAGCCGCCAGCATTCGTCATGGATTGCCCTAAAGGAGAAACAGTAATTTTACCGGCATTCTCAGACCATATTCCCAAGCACCTAAAACACACATATGCGCAGGAGTGGGCGGCAGCCCAAGCCCCTGCATTATACAAAAACCATGTTGGATGGGATGAGGATTCAACCCACCACATAATTCCTTTAAAAAATACTCCGACTGTACAGAGGCAGTATCCAATAAAGCAAGAAGCTAAAAAACAGGTTAGATCAACTTGAATATCAGGGGGTGATTGAAACTTGCACCTCACCAATGAACAATCCTTTGTTTCCGGTCATAAAACCTGACAATTCTTATCATTTAGTTTTAGATTATAGACATTTAAACACTTGCACTAAGACATTTGAAGTCCAAAATGCACACAGTGCCGCATTAATGAATAACATTGTGCGGAAAAAATATAAAACGACACTTGATATCTCAAATTGATTTTTCTGTTGCAAGTAATCATAGGTGGAAGAACAGTTCCTACGATATCTAAGGAACTGACCCACTGGGAGATTATCCCTGAGGGCTCTCGGGTGGAACGACTGGTAGTGCAACAACGAGTTCTTATCCGTTGGTTTTTGATGCACACTTGTGCTTAGCTTGTTGTTAGTTACTCCAATATCCAAGTCAAGATAAGTAGCGCTTTCATTGCTTATGTTCCATGTAAACCTCAAGCATTCGTCACGACCATTAAGCCAGTTCAAAAACTCACGAAGCTGACTTTCCGGTCCAGACCAAACACACAGATCATCATCAATATACCTCTTCCAGAGGCAAATTTGCCTCTGGAAGGGGTTTGATGGATGATACAGATGAGTAACTAACAACAAGCTAAGCACAAGTTCTTCCACCTATGATTACTTGCAACAGTCTGAAAGTTTAACTGAGAAACTAGTACAGCGGGCTTATCCAAGGAGGATTGTCAACAGAGCTCGCAAAAGGGCTCATAACACTCCTCGGGAGGCACTGCTTGAAAGGAACTCTAAAGAATCTAATGATTGCCTGCCAGTCGTGCTGACTTTTGATCCCTTGTCCACAAAAATTCGACAGGCCATAAGAAAACACTGGTCTTTATTATCCACTACGGAGTATCAAATGCCGCAACCAAGGTTTGCGTTCAAGCGCGCACAGAACCTTAAGGACAGGCTTGTCCATACAAGACCAATGCAGCGCACTGTGAACACCTCTATCCTGTCTGGGCACTACCCATATGGTTGTTGCTCAGTTTGTGATTTAACAGAAAAGACGACGAATGTTCAGTTGTTGAACGGAAGGACTTGGCATCTAAACAGATTCAGCAACTGTAATTCAGTGAATGTGATTTACAGATTGACATGTCAATGTGGGTTGCATTACATTGGTCTGACGTCTCGCAAAATCAAGGTTCGTGTGCAGGAACATCTTAGCACGATCAAATCCGGAAAACTGACCACACGCTTGGTACAACACTATCGAGAACATCAACATAACCATAGAGCATTAAAATGGGTGGTTCTAGAGAAGGTAGTGGGTGAGTCGAGTAACTTGGATAAGATACTTGCTACCAAAGAACCACGTTGGATATTCTCCGAGAAAGCAGATCAGGTCAGTCTTAATGACCAAATTGAGTGGAACAAGATCAGTAAATAGTGACACAGAGATGATCTAAGAACTAAGTGAAGAATGGCTGGTCTTTTGTATTGGCAGTGATTATGAACACATTTTTTTAAAATAAAACTGAATCTACACTACTCTGTCATGTAGAAAGCAGGGGGTTTGCTTTAGGCAGAGTCAGGACACACACACCTTCTATGAGTGTTAGGGATGTGGTAATGGTCTGGTGTCAATATATTCAGGGGTAGTGGCAGCCCGTGAATGTGAATACACCTATACACATCCTTTGTGAATTTGAGGGGTGCGTCAATGTGATACAGTTGGGGGTATTGGCAGTTTGTGAATGTGAATACCCACAGATATGGTCCACTGGTATACATCTTGTGGACGAAGGATAGAATTTTCCCACTGAGCATTTTGTTGCACCTTGGTTGATGCAAATGTGGTTTGGAGGCGCCTAAGAAGGCTTGTGTGTGGATTCGAATTGCCAAGCTTGCCATATATGTTTTCATGCTGCATGATTTGGCGGGTCTTGCACTGGGTGAGCCGTAATGTATTGGGCGAGAGGCAGTGGTGTTGTGGCGCCCGAAACATTGTGATGCCTTTCTTTTGGTATACCTCGTGGGGTAGATCCAGGGAGTTGTACATGTTATTTTCGAGCATTTGGACATTCAAAGATGGCGCCCGAATTAGTTGAAGTACAGTGATCACATCATGGTGATCACGTGACAACAAGAACATTAGAACGCCTGAATATGTTGACGGCGCTCTGTTGAAGTAGGCAAGAAGTAAAGGTATCGTGGCTGCGCCACATTGCGATACAATTTTTCGCAGTAGCGTACCATGTGAGGAATATCAAGGGACCTACACATATGATTGTATTGAGCATTTGGGAATTCAAAGATGGCGCACGAAATACTAGTATTCATAGTGAATACATAACGGCGATCATGTGACTGTAACAACGTCATGACGCTTGAGTAGGTTGACCGCGGCTTGTTGAAATAGAAGGAAACCACTCGTGAGCAACACGCCGGGTTGAGTTACCGCGTGAAGGTTTCTGGATAGCGGTAAGCTAATGCGTGATGACAAGATGGCTGTATGTGTGATGCAGTTTTGAAAAAGGAATATAAGGGTGGGTATGAACTTTTAATGAAGAAAGCGACACCCCGTCCAGGCATGTGGGTTGGGCCGCTCGGAAGTGCCCGGGCATTGCTAAAAATGAAGCAGACGATGCAGATCGGCATAGATGATGCTGTGTGAGATTGTTTTAAAATTGGGTGTATGCTTTAAGTCAAATATTGAATTAGATACCGGGGCGCGCTTGGGAGTGAAAGGTGGAGTCCCCGGTCTATGAAATTTATATGAATGATGGTGTTCCATTTCTAGGGGCATTATTTAGGAGCATATAAATGTGATATGTCTATTTCCACAGATGAATCTATAAGCAACGAACGTGCTGTTAAAAGGGATCAAAAGTATAAACGATATACACCCTTACGACTAAGTGGGAGCTGGTATGTGAGCCCATGGCTCTCACTAGGTAAATATTATGATCTCTATAAGACATGACTTGGTGCTTATTGAAGTCCAGTCTTTGTTTTTATTAATACCTGTACTGAAATAAGCTGAGATTGGAGGTGTTTTTCTTAAAAATTTCTTTCATTCTCTTTTTGTATGTTTGTCAGTCATTCTTGATTTAACGTTAGATGTCCAGGGAGGTGATTACTGACCTCGGTTGCCCTGACGAATTTGCCGCCAATATATAACAGGCAATGAAACATGTTGGCCGTCCTTGAAGTGGTTTACAACATGCCGTGTTTTTAATGCTGGGCTAACTCACATTGTGGATTAAAAAGTTACAAGTATGTGTGTGAGTTTAGCTCAATTTTATTAGAGACTTCTCCGGTCTCGTTTTTCACGGGGTCTTTATTCTATGTTCTGTCTTTACACCTTTTTTCACTGGACACACACTTTTTTCTATATGAGAAAGTTATCGATGATGATAAAAACGTGGGCAAGCTGGTGAGAACCTGCCAGTAGCTCCTCTGGTGGTGCGCACGTGAGATACTTTCTCATTTCTTTACACATTTTGTCTTTGTCGTACACATACACTTAATTAGAATGGGTATGGTGTATGTTGAGTGACTTGACTGACTACTTCTATTTTTCGTTCTTGTTTTAAAATTAACCAAGTATGCACAGAGGATTAGTTCAGACTGTGTAAATGAGCATCTGAATTTGGGTGAAGATAAGAATATCCGCCTATAACAATCCTATATATAAAATTTATGAGGGTGCCTGTTACTACCAGATCTTTGGTGTTTGAATATATGATGATTGGAGGGTGATCTGGCACGTATATCCCTCTTCAGCTCCTTGTTGAAAGACAAGAATGTGGGTACCTGATCTTGATTGTGAAGGCGCACTGGCGGATGAAAAGCCTTTTGACATCCATGATCGTTTGGCTATTTTGCAGGATCTAAATGAGTCCAGGACACAACAAAGTAATGTCCATATGAAGCAGACCGCCAGTCAAATCAGTCACGGCAAGACCTGTCTGGATCCCAAAAGTCGGGGATCTGGTCAGAGAGAAAATAGCGGACAAGAAAGAATTTGGGCCATCATACAGAAAGCCTGTAAAGGTCCTAGCAGTTGAAGGAACAAGAACTGTACTTCTACCGCCTCTTGCCGGAAAAAAGGTTTGTCTCAATCGACCTAATCAAACCACACTATGTGGCCGATACTGAGTAGTAGGCCACGTGGACTCCAAAGTAGCAGACGCCCTCCTCTCGCTACAATTCAAGAAGTTCAAACGGAAAGACTCATCACGTTCGAAGAGTCTCCTGCACGGAATGATGGACTATACAATAATGCTATGGAACTCGTTCCCCTTGAACCTGAAGTTCAAATTCAGAACCAAAATGAAAGACAAATTTCAATTCGACCAAATACAGATGTCTACATCAACATGCCTTAACAAGAGCAAACTACGATTTCTACAAATCCTGATGCAATACCAACAAATGATCGAACTGCTTCTGGCTACTTCATAAACTTTGATACGTTTTCTTTGAATCCAAGTGAACCGGAAACGATGCCAGCCAAAAAATCGCGCAAGCAGCAAGTTAAAGACTTTGTGAACTTTCTTAAAAAGACTTACCTGGTGTCACCTTGGGTAGAACTATGGGTAATCACTGGGATAATTCTTTTTCTTTTCTGGTTAGGCTTAGTAATAGTTTTTAGCATGCTTGTTAATGGAAAATATCTTAGACAAAGCTCTGCAGCCCAAAAGGTGAATTTAATTTTAAAGCCACACTAATCATCTCATCGAGAACAAAGAAACTTGTCATCAGTGAACATTACAGCAGTTCCTATACCCAATGGTATAGTTTGGGACAAGGTTGATTGATATATTTGGTCCGAACGAACGTTTAAGAATTCCTCATTTATTTAAAATATCGTTGAGTGATATCATTACCTCAAGTACATTTTCCGATGATTGGGATTTTGAAACTGTAAATAACATGTCTGATTTGGAAAAACTGCTGCATATTTTAATAGTGAAACATTGGAAAGCACATCAGATTTCGAAACAATGTATTGTTATCAACACTATGGTCATCACTTTCTGCATAAATCTGCAAATCCTAGAAATGTGTTCACTTACCACCAGTGGGAACATTGTCCAACACCGCCGAAAGGCAGTTCAAAAACATTTACACAAAAGTTTCCATATTTTTCAGGGTTTAATATGTCTGACACAGCATAATATTATTATAAGGTTACACCAACATCAGCACAGAAAAATATGTTAACAAACACCAAACAGATCTACTCTGCTTTCTTTATTGCCCAGTTGTCTGAACAAGGTTTCGACTTATGGAAAGACACCATAGACTTAAAATCAGTCTGGGGTACTAGAGAATGGCAAGTTCAGAGCATGCCTTATCCCTCAACAAATCATGTTTTTGAACGAGACAGTGCAACAGACGTCTTGCCTTGGACTAGCCAAGAACAAAGACTTGAACACACCTCGGCTGCCAACTCCATCACACACTGAGGGTAATATAACATCACAGAAAGAGATTACGTTGAATGAAATTATACAATACAACAGATCAGACCCCAATTAGAAGAAATGGTTGATTTGGCCCACAGACACTCATAGTTGTCAGGCGAGATTCATGGGTAAAACCGAAGGGTTCGCTATCCATAGGCCAGATCCACGTTATGTACAGAGAGAACATCCAGGGGTAGTGACATCCTATAGTGTTGGAAAGTTGTGCCTTGATTGGCTAAAAACCTCAACACTCACACAAGTGAAAACACTTATCCTTACTGTCACAGGATGTGGTTCTCAGGGATTTTTTACTAGGTCCCAGGAAGCCACGTCAGAAACGTTTCTATTATGCTGTCTATAATGAAATTTGGAAAATATCTCAACAAGAGACCGCAGAGAGATTACGTGAAATAGACCGTATGAATTTAGAAAAAATCTCTAGCAGTGGTAGACAATGGGTTAACTACATTGACCTCCAGGATATATTCCTTAGGCAACATTGTATCTTCTGCGATAGACATACTGGAACAAGATTTGGCCATATTACAACACGGGCAATCTCAATTACGTTCTATTATGTTATTAAGCTGGACGTTGCAATCTTTACGTGCAGGCTATGTGCCTTGCCGTTATATCAACAGTACGTCTCTGTTTTCTGAATACAATCTAACAGATAAACAGATAGAAATGGCACAAAGGGGAGCAAAATATACAATGCTGCGTATCGAAAAACTGGATAGATTAGCATTTACAGTGGCAGAATTACCGTCCACTGAATGGCTAATCCATGGCCACATAACTCTACCGGTCACTACTTTTCAGTTTCAGTATTGCCTTGAACAAAAGCAGGCAGGCAGATATGAAGAAATGGGTAAGGAATACATTAAGGAATCATGGGTATTACCATACAGATTTCGATGCCGGAGTGGGGCTCGAGAAGTGTTTCTAAGTGGTACAAACTGTGAGAACGCTTTAAGTGAATCACTCATATGCCAGGATATAATGCTGCACGGGGCGTGTAATGGTTTTGTAGCGAACCTGTCCTGCCATTTGAGGGGTGCACCAGCTGCAGTGATTACTCCAGCATTCAGGCTACTTTCAAATGGGAGTTACTTGATGCTGAACAGTCAAGGCTGCTGCGGAATGCTCCCAGGCATCGCATATCTGGTAACCGTGAGCTCCAGGGTTACTTGTTGTATGCAAGTATTGTTTCTACCGACACACAGTCAGGGAGACGCCGTTATGGCCTTCACTGAATGTTTCTTTAATAGGGTTTGATACTCTAAGCAGAATGAAAGCCATGCTTTTACAGAAGTCTGTGCCCTTAACCTCCACTCAAAAGACTTTTGAGCTACAGATCGCAAGGTCTTCGGCAGAGATACAGGCGCTTAGTCATACAAACTGCCCTTTCCATTTCGCAGAAATGGTAAATCGTATCTTTAACATGTCTGAAACGACAGGCATAGTTCACCTATTTAAGACCATAGGTTCTGGACTTCTGAGCACCTTCCAGACGGTACTTGGAGTTATACCAAACTTCATACACTCCGTATTCGGAAGCATCTTTGGAGGATTTCCGCTCATCCTGTTTCTAGTAGCAGGAATCCTAATTGTTTTATATTTTCTACGCAATGGACGTCCCAGTCACCAAGGAGATGGAAAGAGCACTCCTGGATCGTAAATACCGTGATCGCATGGTAGAACATCTAGGCACGCCTCGCCTAAGGGAACTAAGTGCATCTTGGTTCTTGTCATTTCGACCAGTCTGGATGGACTGCATCTTACCTGTCCTCCGATGCCTGTTTTGCAGAGAAGAATGCGTGTTAGACCTTTGTTTGACACTCCCATCATGTGCGCAACTGGACGCGAATGCTTTACTGGACCCGATAACGGCCCATGTTCTGCAGTGTCCTCAGCGTATTCCGATGTTGATGGCGGCATTCCATGAGCCCCCACAGGTAGTACAGCACCTGTTGGTGTGGACACCGGCTCCTCCTCTGACACCCAGGCTTTGGACGGCGCACAGGCTGCCCCAGCACCGGCTGCGGACAGTGTGGATCATCTGTGCTCAATTGACGTACTCTGCGAGGTGCTACAGGGGCCGTCTACTGCGGAAGCAAGCAACGAAAATGTTGCGCCTACCAGCCAGGACACAAACATTTGACTCATTTGGCTCGTCGTGTGCTGGAAGAAATTCGCCCTTTTTTAAAACAAGCTCAATTTTGGAACTCAAAACAAAAATTGACATTCCTTTCATTTATTGGGCATACATGGCTTTCTAATGCTTATAGTGCTTTGGACTATAACTCACTTTAGAGCTATGGCTTGAAAAGTTTTTGTTTTTAGTCAGTTTTAAGTATTTTTAGATTTTTTTTTTTTGAAATTTTAAACGTTTTTAGCTAAACAAATGTTTTTATAAACTTTGTGCGTACCAATATCTAGTTAGGCTAGTAGTACGGTAATAAGTTACATATGTCGTCCAGTCGGAAGAGGAGTGGGTGTTATATTCCAGATAGGTACCCTATATAGGCGCAGGTAACTGCAACCTTTCACCTATATTCTTCCCTACATTACATACATAACGGTTTTTAGGGACTGACCTTTTACCTAGATACGACACTGCATTCAGAACGCGGGTTTTTCCCTAGTTCGAATCTCATACATTAAGCATGAGACTTCTTGGAAGCACAGCAGGACTAACATCTCCTGTATAATATCTCTGTATAAAGTTCAGGCCCGACGTCATCCTTTAGTCCGACACAGTAACACAGCAAGGTAGGACCCCCTGGGGAGACCTATGGGTATATATACATCACATCTTGCTTAGAAAGACAGAGGAGACCGAGACTTCCCGGCTCACACACTGACCACAGACGCTGAGGTTCCTGCATGCAGACACTCCAGCTCGCTGTGGTCTAACATCCCTCGCGGGGTGTCCAACTCGAGACCAGGACGGGATCACATATTCTCTCATTCTCAGGTAATGGGGTTGACTAGATCCTAGAGGGATTCTTGGCGTAACACCTACACAGATGCTAGGTACATTTAGGTACATCTAGTTAGGAATGCATTGTAGGAGTACGCACTTTTTATCATGTGTTTTATGTACTTGTATATATTCATGATTACTGCAAGATGGTAGAACTTTACCATCCCTTTACTTTCGTAGTACTTCTAATCATATATCTCTGCTACTGTCTAATGGTTGTTGCAGCTCATCTATTCTACACTAGAATAACAACTGTTCAATAAATACTTATTGAAAACGCCCAGCCTGTTTATTCTGTGTATCTCTCTGAGACAAACTAAGTGAGCACGAGTGACTGAGCGAAAGGTAGTATATTGTTTCTACGATTCTGAGGGATCAGGGTTGTCATTTTCTGAGGTTGCCAGAATCTATTCTCTCCTTGGTAAGAGGAGATTCTAGTGGTACTGTGAGCTAGCTGATACAGACAGGCTAACGTATCCGGTGGGGGTGCACGGAATCAGTCCGCCACCAATCCCACAGTTTATGTTATCCAAACGCGCAGATCCTGTATAGGTTATATAGGGACTACAAGACACTAATGGGTTGCAAATGACCTACCTCGTGAATAATAATGAGGTAGGCCGCAATTTGCCTGATGGTGGCCTGCTGAGATCAGCAGACCACCATATCTGTGATTGCTTTCAAATAAAGCAATCTTTTCTTTTTTGTAAAGTAGCCCGTTTTCCTTAAAGGAAAACGAGATGCTTTATAAAGCGTAAAATGAAAAGTTTCTTTTCATTTTTCAAGAGTAGGCAGTGGAATGTGGGACCACTGCCTGCTCTTAAAAAATGCTGTAACAAACATTCACAAAGGGGAAGGAGTCCCTTGGGTACCCCTTCCCATTTGCGACTGGGTTACCACCTACTTAAAGTAGGTGGTAATATGCGAATGTTTTGCGACTGCATTTCGGTCACAAAACATTCCTACATACCGATGTGACTTGGTATACGGAAGGGACGCCCTAAACACGCCCCTTCCTAATAGCGAATCGCAAACCCATTTTGCGATTCGGTAACAGGTTACCGAATCGCAAAATAGGGTTTGCTGCATCTGAAAAGCATTTTTGCGAATCGGCCCGTTTGCGAAAGCAAAAATGCTTGATGCATGTGCCCCTATGTGTTTAGTATACTAAAGAAAAATGGTTCTGTCGGGGTATCACTTAATTAGAACAAATAGTAACAACTTACTTGTAACTCAATTCAATAATGAAATAAATACATATATAACACACACCAAAGATTTTTGAATCAAAATTATATTAGAAGAAAATCAAATAATAAAGTCTGTCGCAATTTATAATTTCAATTGCAATATGTGACTGTAGTGCAATAGTGACATGTGGTGAATGGTGATAAATACAATCTACTATATACAAAAACAAATGTGCAAAAAATGGGGAGGGGAAGGGAAAAGATTTCATAAATGTCCTTGTTATTAACACATATGCTTAAATGATCCAATAACGAATGGGACTGTGATCATCAGCGTTGCGTGGACATATACAATACGCCGACGTTTCGACCCTGTATATCGCGCAAAAAGTGGAAGTGCATCTAGGCGGGTCTTCCTCAAGGCAGGAAAGGGGAGGAACGGTAACCCAAAAGTAGATTCCTGGGTGGCCTGTTAATGAATGAATTCTTAGTCAGGTATGGGTAGAAACTTAATTCCCAAGGAACTCCACCAGCCGGTTTGGAGCCTCAGAAGAAGCTATATTAGACTTCCACCCGTCGGTTGGAGTCGATTTAATGCCAGTCCGGTGTATTTCGTGATCTGGGAAACAAGCCTCCTTCTCTCCGTGGTTAATGTCGGAAATGTCCGACATTAACCACGGTGTTTAGTAGCCTACTTGGGCAGTATTTTTAACGGTACACATGTTAAAGCACAAGTTACTAACTTGTGTAACGATATATCTGTAAGAGACAGTAGTTAGTGACAGATTCCTTACCTTAGAATATCCCCAGGCGTCAGGCTGGATCCGGAAAGTTTTTGCGTAGCAGTACCCTTGCGCGTCGGTAGGCGGCGTCGTGCGGCTCCGCGTCCGTCGTCGGCGTCGTGATCGCCGGGATGACGTCGCGGGCAGTACTTAGACGCCGCCCCTGCGCGCTGACGTCAGTTCTGTACACGACTTTCCGCGCCAGGAACGCAGAGCCATGCAAGAAGCTGACATAGGTGTCTGAAAAATACTAGGGCCCTGAAAGGGATGTCCTTAACCCTAGAAATCAGTTCGCAGAACGGGGAGGATGGGTGGGCGGTAAGGAATCTGTCACTAACTACTGTCTCTTACAGATATATCGTTACACAAGTTAGTAACTTGTGCATCTGAAAGAGACACGTTAGTGACAGATTCCTTACCTTAGAATAGATACCCCAGCAATACCAACCCCGGTGGTGGGTCTGCGAACAAAGATCAGACAAGGAAGTCCCGGAGGACAGAACGGCCAAAGAAGCCGTCCCTCCGGACCTGACTGTCAAGGCAGTAATGCTTTGTAAACGTGTGCAGCGAGGCCCACGTAGCTGCCTGACAGATATCCTGCAGCGGAACACCGCGGCCTAAAGCTGTGGTAGCAGCCGTTGCCCTGGTGGAATGGCCACGCAGCCCAACAGGAGGCTCCTTCTTAGCCAAAGAATAGCAGGCTTTGATACACAAGGTTACCCAGCGGGAGATGGTTCTCTTGTGCACCGCCCGACCTTTTGGCGCCCACGTAGCCAACAAAGAGCTGGTCATCCACCCGGAAGTGTTGTGTGCGGTTGATATAAAAGGAAAGCGCACGTTTTGGGTCCAGACGGTGGAGCCTCTCTTCCTCTCTGGAAGGATGCGGAGGCGGAAAGAAGGTGGGCAAAGTGATGGTCTGCCCAATGTGGAAGGCAGTAACCACCTTTGGCAAGAAGGACGGACGCGTCCTAAGAACAACCTTGTCTGGATTGACAGACAGAAAGGGAGGTTGGCATGATAGAGCCTGGAGCTCACTCACCCGCCGAGCGGAGGTGATGGCCACCAGAAAGGCTGTCTTCAGAGTCAGAAGACGAAGAGGACAGTTATGTAGAGGCTCAAAGGGAGCGCACATAAGAAAGGTAAGAACCAAGTTCAAGTCCCACTGAGGCATCACAAACGGAACAGGAGGGAAGAGGTGTGTAATGCCTTTTAGGAACCTGTTAACAGGGGACTTGAAAAGGGAGGGCTGATTAGGAAGCCTGAGGAAGGCCGAGATGGCACAAAGATAGCCCTTGATGGTACCCAAGGCAGAACCCTGTTGGGCCAGGGAAAGAAGGAACAGAAGAACCTCAGAAAGAGGGACAGAGAGAGGGTTCACAGCCTTTGCTGTGCACCATGCCACAAACTTGTTCCACCTGCAGGCGTATACCACCTTAGTGGAGGGACGCCTGGCTGCCAGAATCACATCACAAACTTCGGGAGGCAAGTCGAAAGGAATCAACTGCCGCCGCTCAATCTCCACGCAAGCAGGTGGAGGCTGGACAGGTTCGGGTGGAGGACCGTCCCCTGCTGCTGCGACAGAAGATCCTCCCGAAGAGGCAGACGGATCGGGGGATCGACGCTCATACTGAGTAGCTCGGGATACCAAACTCTTCGAGCCCAGTCCGGAGCCACAAGGATGACTTGGGCCCGGTCGCGCCGAATCTTCTTCAACACTCTGGGTAGAAGTGGTATAGGCGGAAAGGCGTACAACAGACCGTAACTCCACTCCACTCGCGACGAAAAGCGTCGCCAAGCGAGTGCCGCCTTGGAAATTCCAACGCGCAGAACTGATGACATTGCGCGTTCTCTTCGGTGGCGAATAGATCTTACCAAGGCTCTCCCCACTGCAGAAAGAGTCCTTGCGCCACTTCCGAGTGAAGACGCCATTCGTGATCATGCACCTGCGGCTGAGTTCGTCCGCCCTGGCGTTCAGGGAACCTGCCAGGTGTTGAACCATCAGGAACATGCCCTGATGTTCCAGCCATGTCCAGAGGCGCAGAGCCTCCTGACAGAGGGTCCACGACCCCACCCCGCCTTGTTTGTTGCAGTACCACATGGCGGTGGTGTTGTCTGTGAACACCTGCACTACCTTCCCTTTGACAGAGGGAAGGAATGCCTTGAGTGCAAGTCGGATCGCCCGGAGCTCCAGAAGGTTGATATGGAGCCGGGACTCCGCCGGAGACCAGAGGCCTCTGATCTCCGCCTCTCCCATGTGACCGCCCCATCCCAGAAGGGACGCGTCCGTCACAACTGTGTGCTCTGGCTGGGGAAGGGAGAGGGATCTGCCCATGACCCATTGCCGGTTCGAGAGACACCACTGCAACTGTTTTGCAGTCCCCTCCGAGATCTGGACGTGATCGGACAGTTGCCCTGGTGCTGCGCCCACTGGAACTTCAGGTCCCACTGCAGAGCCCGCATATGCCATCTGGCATGATCGACCAGCAGGATGCAGGAGGCCATGAGGCCCAGCAGCCTCAGGGTCATCCGTACAGAACCCAGGATAAAGGCTGAAAGATCGGAATCATAGCCTGAATATCCCGGACTCGCCGTTCGGGAAGATAGGCCCGAAACTGCGTCGTGTCCAGAACTGCTCCGATGAAAAGGAGCTGTGGAGAAGGAATCAGATGCGACTTCGGCACATTGATGGAGAACCCCAGCGAGTGCAGGAGTTCGGCTGTAGTCTGGAGGTGGGAGATGACTGCCTGGGACGAGCCCGCCTTCAGCAGCCAGTCGTCGAGGTAGGGGAAGACTGGAACCCCTGCCCGGCGCAGATGAGCTGTGACCACCGCCATCACTTTCGTGAACACCCGAGGGCACTTGTAAGGCCAAAGGGGAGCACGGTGAACTGAAAATGCTCGGGGCCTACCGTGAACCGCAGGTAACGCCGGTGGGCCGGCAGGACGGGGATGTGAAAATAAGCGTCCTGCAAGTCCAATGCTACCAACCAGTCTCCAGGGTCGAGGGCAGTCAAGACCTGAGCTAGGGTGAGCATCTTGAACTTCTCCTTCCGAGGAAGCGATTGACGTTCCGGAGGTCCAAGATAGGACGCATGTCCTCCTTGTCCTTTTTGGGCACCAGAAAGTAGTGGGAGTAGCAACCACGTCCTACTTCTGGGGTCGGAACATGCTCGATGGCCCTCTTGGCCAAGAGGGCCGTGACTTCCTTCTGCAGAAGCACCAAGTGATCCCCTGACATGCGGTGGAATTGAGGTGGCATGGCTGGGGGGGTGGTCTCGAAGGGGAGGGAGTAGCCCCTTCAGACAATGTCCAAGACCCACCTGTCCGAGGTGATGGCACGCCAGTGGTGAAGGTGATGGCGGACCCTGCCCCCTACTGGCGTGCTGTGCACCTGAAAGGAAGGACTAGGAGGGCTTGGAGGCCGCGGACGGGGCGGAGTTGGTGGCCTGACCCGCACGCTGGTTGCCTGAACCGCCACGGCGGTAGCCACGTCCTCGGCCACGCGAAGACGCTTGCTGCGCGGGCCAGTGGCTGGGCAGCGGACGTGACTGGGCGCCCCTTCCGTGGCCACGAAAGGGGCGAAAAGCAGAGGTTAGCGGAGGGCGCACAACAGAAAGGCCCAGGTACTTGGCAGTAGCCCGTGAGTCCTTAAAACGCTCCAGCGCATGGTCTGCTTTGGAACCAAAAAGACCGACTCCATCAAAGGGCATGTCCATGAGTGTATTCTGGACATCACCCGAGAAACCAGTTGTTCTCAGCCAGGCGTGGCGACGCAGCGCCACCGTCGTTGCAAGCGATCTGCCCAGCGAGTCGGCGGTATCAAGGCCACAACGTATGGTGTACTTTGCCGCATCCCTACCTTCCGCAATGGTGCGGGTAAGCAGTGTCTGGACCTCCTCAGAACACTAGGGCAAAACGGCCGCCACCGAATCCCACAGAGAGTGGGAATATCGGCCCAAAAGGCAAGCGGTGTTGACGGACCGCAAGCCAGCACTGGAGGAAGAAAAGGCCTTCTTCCCAAATTGGTCCAGGCGTTTGGATTCCCTATCCGGAGGGGCGGTAGGGAAGGCGGTTTGGGAGGCAGAGGCTTGGACAACCAAGCTCTCGGGGGTGGGATGTTGAGAGAGAAACAAGGGGTCGCCCGGAGCAGGGCGATGGCGTCGGGCCACGTTCCTATCCACAGGAGCCCCTGTGGTGGGCTTGGACCAGGTGCCCAAAAGAACGTCAGACAGTGCATCATTAAACGGCAGCAATGGCTCCGAGGAGGTAGCTGCCGGCTGAAGCACTTCCGTCAGGAGATTAGTCCTGACAGCCACAGTAGGCAATTGGAGGTGCAAAGCTCCAGCTGCTCTACGCAACACCGTTACGAAATTTGCTCCCTCCTCCGTAGCCACGGAAGGAGGAGACAGCATGCCAGAGTCAGGAGAAGTGTCCAGACCACTGGCATCCCCAAGTTCCTCTGCCCAGTCCTGATCATACTCACACTGCTGGGTGAGAGGGTCTTCCGACCCCTCCCAGCTCTCCTGGTCCTCCTCTGGCTCAAAATATGGAGGAGGAGGGACATCTGGGACCCAAGGTCTCATCGGCGCCGGAGCCGGCGTTGAGCGACGTCGGTCCGGCTCCATGTCCGGAACCGGAGAGAACCGGGGAACGACGCCGCCCGGAGCCCCGGGCGGCGTCAGGAACGGCACCGGGGACATCGGCGCCGGCGGAGGCGTGGTTAGGTCAACCGGCGTCGATCGGGGTTGCGGTACCACCGGAGCCGGGATAGAGGCCCGGGCCAAAGCCGAGGCCGGGATCAAGGCTGGCGGGACGGGCGACGCCGGGACCGGAGTCGTCGAAGACGCCGGAGCAACCCCATCAGGGCCCGCGGGGCCCGAAGGCGCACCGGAGGGACCTTGAGGCCCGAAGAGGCGGGCCATGGCCGACAGGAATTCCTGTATTTGGGCCGGAGTCGCCCCCGAACCCGGAAAGGACGGGTAATGCGAAGGCGGCTCCACTGGCACGTCCGGGGCCGCGGGGACAGTGCCGACAGGGGCCTCAGCCGAGTCGCGAGACCGGCGAGGCGAAGTCTTAGAGCGATGATGCTTCTTAGACTTTTTGTGCTTCGACTTACCCGAGGAGTGCGAAGACTTGGACTCCGACGCCCGGCGGGGGCTCCGCGACCGGCCCCTCGACCTCTCACGGGACCGGGGCTTGGTGCGGCGCGGAGCCGACTGCCGGACCTCGTGGAGCTTTCGAGACCGCTCTCGCAAAGCCTTCGGGTGTAAGGCCCGGCAGTCAGGGCACGACTTCGTGTCGTAGTCTCGGCCGAGACAGTAGAGACACTCTAAGTGCGGGTCTGTGATCGACATCATTCGACCACAGACGTCGCATGGCTTGAAGCCGGGCATCCCTACCGACCCCTAGGAGTCGAGATGACTCGAAAAGAAACAGTGAAAAAATCACCAAAAATGTAGTCAAAAATTGACTAGGGCACTGCTCTTCCCGGATCTGCGCTTACTGGCGCGGAAAAAGAAGAACTGACGTCAGCGCGCAGGGGCGGCGTCTAAGTACTGCCCGCGACGTCATCCCGGCAATCACGACGCCGACGACCGACGCGGAGCCGCACGACGCCGCCTACCGACGCGCAAGGGTACTGCTACGCAAAAACTTTCCGGATCCAGCCTGACGCCTGGGGATATTCTAAGGTAAGGAATCTGTCACTAACGTGTCTCTTTCAGATTTGGTTGGCGATTCTAAAGTGTATACCCACTTGGGCATGAATGATAAGACTATGAAAGAGAAGGGACTCGAAGCAAATTAGAAATTATACATTACCCTCACCATATGAATTAAAAGTCACGTTAGCACAAGAGTGAAAGGAAGATGGTAAATGCTATGAAAAAATTACTTCGTGTATATACATTTAAGGAATGAATTAATACATGAATGTTATTGTTTATTTGCAATGAAAAACCAAATAAAAGTTGAAAAAGTAAAAGTAGTATCTTTATGTTTACTGTGGGATTCTGCATGTGAGCAAATTTAAAAACGGCATTCACAATAGTGGCTTCCCTATGTGAGCATGGCGGGGGAAATCGGCCAAAACGTGTTACGGTAGAGTCTTAATAAAAAATTTGCCAACTGAACTCGCATGGTGCGCTGGCATATGGTTCTGGAAAAGTGAATGGAATATAGTGGATACATATATATATCAATCAATCAATCAATCATGTCACTTATAAAGCGCACTACATACCCGCGAGGGTCTCAAGGCGCTGGGGGAAGAGGGGGGTGGTGCTGCTACTGATCGAAGAGCCAGGTCTTGAGGAGTCTTCTGAAGGCCAGTAGGTCTTGGGTCTGTCGGAGGTTGGTGGGGAGGGTGTTCCAGGTCTTGGCGGCGAGGTGGGAGAAGGATCTGCCGCCGGCGGTCGTTTTCCGGATGCGGGGGACTGTGGCGAGGGCGAGGCTGGTCGAGCGGAGCTGGCGGGTGGGGGTGTAGAAGCGGAGTCGTCTGTTGAGGTAGGCTGGTCCGGAGTTGTGGAGTGCTTTGTGTGCGTGGGTGAGGAGCTTGAAGGTTATCCTCTTGTTGACAGGGAGCCAGTGCAGGTCTCTCAGGTGGGGTGTGATGTGGCTGCGTCGGGGGATGTCGAGGATAAGACGTGCAGAGGCGTTCTGGATGCGTTGCAGCCGTCTCAGGAGCTTAGCCGTCGTTCCTGCGTAGAGGGCGTTTCCGTAGTCCAGCCTGCTGGTGACGAGGGCCTGGGTGACTGTTTTTCTTGTTTCGGTGGGGATCCACTTGAAGATCCTGCGGAGCATTCGGAGGATGTTGAAGCAGGATGAGGAAACGGCGTTGACCTGCTTAGTCATGGAGAGGGTGGGGTCGAGGATGACCCCTAGGTTGCGTACGTGGTCGGTGGGTGGCGGGGCTGTTCCCAGTGATGTTGGCCACCAGGAGTCGTCCCAGGCTGAAGGGTTGGAACCAAGGATGAGGACCTCCGTCTTGTCCGAGTTCAGCTTCAGGTCCTCATCCATTCGGCGACGGCCTTCATTCCTTCGTGGAGGTGGGCTTTGGCGGTGTGAGGGTCTTTGGTGAGGGAGAGGATCAGCTGGGTGTCGTCGGCGTAGGAGATGATGTTGAGGTTGTGCTGTCGGGCGACGTGGGCGAGGGGTGCCATGTAGATGTTGAACAGCGTTGGGCTGAGGGAGGAGCCTTGGGGTACGCCGCAGATGATCTTGGTGGCCTTGGATCGGAAGGGGCGAGGCGGACGCTTTGTGTTCTGCCGGAAAGGAAGGATGTGGTCCAGTCCAGGGCCTTCTCTTGGATCCCGGCGTCGTGAAGGCGTGTTCGTAGTGTGTGGTGGCAGACCGTGTCGAAGGCGGCTGATAGGTCCAGGAGGATGAGGGCTGCTGTTTCTCCGTTGTCTAGCAGGGTCCTGATGTCATCGGTGGCGGCGATGAGGGCGGTTTCGGTGCTGTGGTTGCTGCGGAAGCCGGACTGGGAAGGGTCCAGGATGTTGTTCTCCTCGAGGTAGCGGGTCAGTTGTTTGTTGACGATTTTCTCGGTGACCTTCGCGGGGAACGGGAGCAGAGAGATGGGTCGGAAGTTCTTGAGGTCCTTGGGGTCTGCCTTGGGTTTCTTGAGTAAGGCGGTGATCTCGGCGTGCTTCCAGCTTTCCGGGAAGGTTGCTGTCTCGAAGGAGATGTTGATTATTTTCCGGAGATGGGGCGCGATGGCTGTACTGGCTTTGTTGAAGATGTGGTGAGGGCACGGGTCTAGCGGTGAACCGGAGTGGATGGTGTTCATGATCTCACTGGTGTCCTCGTCGTTGATGTTGGTCCAGGAGAGCAGGCGGTTGGTGGTTGTGGGGGCAGTGGTCTCGGTGGTTGCCGGGGCGGTCGTGGTGTTGAAGCTGTCGTGGATGTCGGCGATTTTGCGGTGGAAGGAGGTGGCCAGTGAGTCGCACAGGTCTTGCGACGGCTGGATGTCGTTGGTGTTGGAGCTGGGGTTGGAGAGTTCCTTCACGATGTTGAAGAGCTCTTTGCTGTTGTGTGCGTTGTTGTCTAGGCGGTCTTTGAGTGAGGCCCTTTTGGCGGATCTGATGAGGTGATGGTGATTGCGGGTGGCGCTCTTGTGGGTGGCGTAGCTGTCCGCTGTCCGTTCGTGGAGCCAGATCTTCTCCAGTTTTCGGCATGTTTGTTTGGAGGCCTGGAGGTCTTCGGTGAACCAGGTGGCTTTCTTGCTGGTGTGGCTGTTGGGCGGATTCTTGAGCGGGGCGAGGGTGTTGGCGCAGTCGTCGATCCACTGTCTGAGGTTGCGGGCGTCGGGGTCGGAGGGTTCGGCGGGTGGGCTCAGGGCGAGGGTTGTGGTTAGCTGGTCTTCCGTGACTCTGCTCCAGCAGCGGCGAGGCATTTGTTCGGTGCGGTGGTGCGTGGTTGGCTTCCTGTAGGTGAAGTGGATGCAGTGGTGGTCAGTCCAGTGGGGTTCGGAGGTGTGGTTGAAGGAGACGTGTGGGCTTGCGGAAAAGATGGAGTCTAGCGTGTGGCCGGCGGCGTGGGTGGGTGTAGTCACGAGCTGTCTGAGTCCGAGGGTGGCGAGGTTGTCGATCAGGGTGGTGGAGTTGGTGTCCTTGTTGTTCTCGAGGTGGAAGTTCAGGTCCCCGAGGAGGATGTAGTCCGTGGAGGCGATGGCGTGTGTGCTGACGAAGTCAGCGATGGAATCGCTGAACTGTGGTCGGGGTCCGGGGGTCTGTAGATGAGGGTTCCTCTGAGGGTGGTGTTGGGATCGGTGTGGATCTGGAAGTGCATGTGTTCGGCGGTGCTGAGGGTGTCGTCGGTGTTGGTTGAGACTCTGAGGGTGTTCCTGTGGACGATGGCGATGCCTCCTCCGACTCCGTTGGTGCGGTCCCTGCGGGTGATCTTGTATCCGTCCGGGATGGCAATGGCGATGTCGGGGGCTGAAGCGGGATTCAGCCAGGTCTCCGTCAGGAATGCGACGTCTGGGGAGGTTGAGTCGAGAAGGTCCCAGAGTTCGATGGCGTGTTTGCGGGCGGAGCGGGTGTTGAGGAGGATGCATCTGAGGTAGTTGGGTTCTTTCCTGGGCGGTGGTTTGGCGGGGCGGGTGCTGGCGAAGCTGCAGTTCCGGCAGGTGAAGGGCCCTTGGGTGCGCTTCGGGGTGGCCTGGTAGCAGGCGTGATCTTTTCCGGTGTTGAATGCGTGGAGGGTGCTGGCGTCGTATCGGCGTCTGTTGATGTGGCGGGCGCGGGGGATGCCCGGACCAGGGGGTCTGGCGCTGGGCGCGGCCACGGCGCGGACGGGCGCAGACGGGCTTGCCTTAGACGCGGCCGCCATAAATGGGGAGGTGGGAGGGAGGAGCAGGGAATGGGGCAGCGAATGGGCAGTGAGGGGGCGGGGCCGCAGGGGCGCAGCGTCGGGAAACAGGCACAGAAAGGAAAAACGATCACAATCAGGGGCAGCAAGGGGGCACAGAAAGGAAAAACGATCACAATCGGGCAGCAAGGGGGCACAGAAAGGAAAAAACGATCACAATCAGGGGCAGCAAGGGGGCACAGAAAGGAAAAACGATCACAATCGGGCAGCAAGGGGGCACAGAAAGGAAAAAACGATCACAATCAGGGGCAGCAAGGGGGCACAGAAAGGAAAAAACGATCACAATCAGGGGCAGCAAGGGGGCACAGAAAGGAAAAAACGATCACAATCAGGGGCAGCAAGGGGGCACAGAAAGGAAAAAACGATCACAATCAGGGGCAGCAAGGGGGCACAGAAAGGAAAAAACGATCACAATCAGGGGCAGCAAGGGGGCACAGAAAGGAAAAAACGATCACAATCAGGGGCAGCAAGGGGGCACAGAAAGGAAAAAACGATCACAATCAGGGGCAGCAAGGGGGCACAGAAAGGAAAAAACGATCACAATCAGGGGCAGCAAGGGGGCACAGAAAGGAAAGGAAAAAAAAAAAAAAAAGAGCACAATCAGGGGCAGCAGCAGGGCACACAGACGGAGCTGTGTGGTGGGGGAGCGACCTACCAGTCAAGGTCAGGGGTCGCTCTCTTCACCACGCAGCGGCCGCCATAAATGGGGAGGTGGGAGGGAGGAGCAGGGAATGGGGCAGCGAATGGGCAGTGAGGGGGGCCGCAGGCGCAGCGGCGGGAAACAGGCACAGAAAGGAAAAAACGATCACAATCAGGGGCAGCAAGGGGGCACAGAAAGGAAAAAACGATCACAATCAGGGGCAGCAAGGGGGCACAGAAAGGAAAAAACGATCACAATCAGGGGCAGCAAGGGGGCACAGAAAGGAAAAAACGAGCACAATCAGGGGCAGCAAGGGGGCACAGAAAGGAAAAAACGAGCACAATCAGGGGCAGCAAGGGGGCACAGAAAGGAAAAAACGATCACAATCAGGGGCAGCAAGGGGGCACAGAAAGGAAAAAACGATCACAATCAGGGGCAGCAAGGGGGCACAGAAAGGAAATTTATGACAATCTGTTTTGGCAGCATTTCATATTGTCACTGAACTCAATTGTATCATTTTATGATTGATCCTAACAAGTCTAAAAATAAGACTTGCTCCCAAGTAGCATGGCAACCTTTAAGAGGTTCATGTTCTGCCTGTAAGATGCAAGCAAATCCAAATACAGATCATATGCTACACTCGGAATGATCTAGGTATGATGGTTCTAAGTCTTAATTCTAGGCTGATACAGAGTCACCTATACGATCCGCATATCATTGCCTACCTCCGATGGAATGAATGAGATTATTATATGTAAGATTATTACCACAGCCACTTAATGCTCAATAACTGTATTTAGTTTAAAGCTTAGTTGGCCTCGGGTCTCCTATATTATCCATATACTTTATACCCATGGTGAATCGAAGGAATATATTATATGTATGTTTATAAGCACAACCACCTAATGCTCAATAACTGTATATTGTGCAATGTCCTGCTGATTCCGGGTCACCTATGCTTGTTATCCATGTATAATACATCTCTTTTGTTCGTAATGACACTTTTCAAATGCTTGTATACTACCTCATCCGTTTATGTTTTATACTGTATACTGTAAAGCGCTCTGATACCCTCGTGGGTCACGTTCGCGCTATATAAAACTTTATAAATAAATAAATGGTTGGAAAGACTTTCAATGTCCGAGATTGACGACTAGTGTTCTACAAGTGATATAGCCAGTGGCAAAATTGCGGACTGTGGAATGTGAGCTCTAATCTTGGCTTCCCCACTTGACCACATTGAATGATTCTGGAGAAATTCCTTTAACCTCCTTAACCTCAGTTGCCTATCCCAAAAGACAGATTAATTAGTTGGGCACAATTGCTAATCTTTCACGCAACGCAGTTAAGCAAGCAAAGTTGCTGCGCTGCACTGAGTGAAAGGAAGAGAGCAGAAATGCTCCATATGCTCCAACGCTGGCATACTGTGAGCAGCCTAGCGCCAACGTACGCAGCCTTCACTGTAGTGCAATGGTGCCTGCCTTACAGGCTGGATTGTTTTTGTGCAGGAAGGAACCCCTTCCTGCACAAAAACCATCCTTAGAGGCATTTTTCTCTCTCTATGTGTTCTGCAGAATGCAGCACATGTGGAAAGAGGAAATAACAAGGAGAAATAAAGATTTTTCTCCTTGTAACCCCTGACTGCTGTAGCATTTTGACACAATCCCAGGTTTACTAGCTTTAGTAAATCTGGGAATGTACCATAATCCATGGGTGGATGCAGGGAAATGACCATGCTCTACCCATGGAACGCCTCCCAGCTTGTAATGTAACAACATGCATTGCAAGCAGCTGCATTGTGTTATATTTCTTTAAAAAGCCATGCAAAATGGTGCAAATCGCCCCTGCGTGGCTTTGTAAATATTACTGAAGCCTTTGCGCTGTACTTGCATCACCTTACATGATGCAAGAACAAATCAAAGGCTTGATAAATCTGAGCCTACATTACTTCAATGGTAACTACTATGTAATAAGGGACAGCTCTGTTCACGTTCACTAGACTAAACTTGGATGTGCAGCGGGTAAAATCTACTCACGAGAAAGCTTAAGCAGAGCCTTAATGAAGCAGTATTCACTGTGATTTCTGTGAAAAGTCGGACACTATATAACCAAGAAACCTTCTACTTTAATGAATGTTGTTCTTTTCAAATTCTGTGTGCTGGAGTTCTCTCTTCACATTCCCATCAGGATCCCAGTTATTCCAAAAAAAATCCAATATCTTAATACTGGAACATTACTCACTGATTTTATGGTGATACTGGGAAAGAACCCGTTAATGACAATATGGGGCGAATCTTGCAAAAGACAGGTTCGGAACTTCTCAAGCAAATTTCTCTTCGATCCCAGGCCAAAAAGAATGATATTGAACCCCAAGCTGCAATACAAAGAAAAAATATTCAAAGAATCTCAAATTTAAGTGGTTAGGAATTTATTTTTGCATTTCCTACTGAGACACATCTTGTGGGGGCATGCAAAGTGAATCAAGCCATTTTAAAGAGTGGTAACATTTACAAAATTCAATAAATGTCTGACAGTATTAATCACAACCTCTGTTTTCAAGTTGCATTTACGTGCGGCTCTTCCACCACTCTCCCAATGTCAGAGGAAGTGCCACCACGCAATATTCGGGCTGGAAAGTGACTCTCTAAACACAGGAGTTTTGCAGATGGGTCCACAAGGACTAGGAACAAGTCCTGGAACTTGTAGTAAATTTGCTGCTGTGACCTGTCAGGAGAAAGAGCAAGCTGTACTACCCTGTCAGGAGAGGAGTAGGGTCCATAACCGAGAGGAAGATAAACACAAGCCCTGGCTAACTAAAGTTTGGACAGGAAGATGCAGTGCACAGATTGTTGCAAGCAGTGGGTACCAGCACCCATTTCTGAGGGCTGGGATTCATTTTTTCATTGTAAGACCTTTGACGCAGAGCAGGAGAAAGGCTCAAAGTAAGAAAGGAAAAAACAGTAACAAAGTGAGAAAGCTAGAATGAAAAGTGACTTGTAAGAACAAGATAAAGAGACAGGAAGCGTAAGATAGTGGAAAAAAGAGGCAGGAGGTGGAATCAAAATCAGGTAGCCTTGTTATTTACAACCCTGGCATTCAGTAGCCCTGACTGCGGGCTCCCAAGCAAAAATTGGGACCCTGCACTTTTTTTTTTTTTTTTTTTAATTAAGCATTGACTGGATGTTTTAAAGAAGTGAGTCACAAGAAGCCATGAGACTCATGCAGTCTTGAGTCAGAGTCACAAAAGAAGTTCAAGCTTTTCAACGGATCAAGGAGGAGTCTGTGGTTGGATAGTGGGATGGTGGGCACAGAGATTTTGCAGAAAATACAGCCGCAGGGTCTCAAACCCGCTAAGTTATACATCCAGTTGTGAACCAGATGCAAAAGACACTAGAGCAAAGGGTATCATTAAAAAAACCTTTGTCGTTTGGTTTCTGCCGACGCTGCTCCAGTAACAGTCAGTTTACAAAAAATGTAGTACATATTTCCTCACACTAGACCCTGAGGGACAGATTTACTGTGTGTCAAATGGGCTTGCCTGTTGGATAACACGGACCTTAGGGCCCATTGTTATTTATTTTCTAAGTACCGGTACATAAAAGCTTTTACGTTGGTTGGGGTCATATCTAAGTCCCAAGGTTCTTTGTATGTATCATTTGCTAAACACACAAAAGGAATGCTTACAAATAGTCTAACCATTGCCAATTACTCTGGGTAGCACTCCAACCCATTGTTTTTCACTCACTGTGCCATTCTATACGGAGACCTGCCTTATGCCAATCAGCACTGACCCTACTCCTCAAGTGAACAGTCCCTCCCAAACTGCCTGGCATGCCCCCTTATAGAAGGGATCATCATATTTGTAACTGTGACCTACGTTAGTCTGCTATTTCCAAAATACAGAGAGAATTTGGCTGGCTGGTTGAGCAGGGCGGAGTTCCTAGAACAGATTAAGAGGACCTCCCTCATATAGGCAACAGGGAAGAGGGAGATAAAGGTGCCCAGTGGGGACAGGGAGCATGTGCCCAGAAGAGAGAGGGAATCTGGTTCCACTCAGCATGGGTAAGTGGAAGGGCTGGATGGTGCTGAGCCAGGCAAGAAAGAATGAAACGCCAAATAGAGTGGGATTTCTCAGAAAGAATATTGAAGCTGGCACACAAAGCAAAGCATGAGAGAACACAGCAATAAATAATAGTAAAGGTGCCAAGAGAAAGGAAGGGGTGAGGCAACCTAAACTAAGTTGTGATGTAGGTCAATAAGGTCCTATAAAACTTATATGGAGGAAACCAAGTTACAGAAAAGAAGCAACACTGAAAAAGAAGACCCTTGGAGTAAGTACAGAAGGAGAGCAGGAGTGAGTGGTCTTTTAGGAGAGCAGTGGAGACCTTCCCAGTGCCATGGATCCATTAGGGGGGAAAAGAAGAGAGACTGTGAAACCACCACCTAAGAAGTCAGGAGACTGACAGAGGAGGAGGAAATACCAGCTAAGTAGGCAGTCAGCATCCACCATAACAAAGAGAAGAGAAAGAAGCACATGCATGGCCGCTGGGACTGCACAATATCCCTGCAAGTAAAGCAACAGCAGTAAGGAGTGAAATCTAGAGTGCAGAGATTGGAGCATAACTGGAATCATCGGAAAGAAGGAAAGAGCAGTTTGCCAGATGGCTTTAGTACCTGAAAGGATAAAACACCATCAGATCAGCGTAAATCGGACCCTTCCATCAATGCAGCAAAAAGGGGTACCAGCCTCTATAAAGGCCATTGACATGGAAACTGGAAACAAAGAACCCTTAATAAAGTGTATATAACTTCTACAGGAGTGTAAAAGTGACCTTGCGAACACTATGTTAAACTTGAAGAGATTAAATCAAGCCATTGCAGAAATAAGGTGATCCAAGAAGCTAAGCAATGTACAGCAACCACTAAAGGTACAGAGGATTCACTTCAAGCTGTACTAGTGAGAGGATCCCAGGTCAAAGTTGTAGATATTTAAGCGCAATAAATGGAGAACAAATGGAAGGAGCCTGGCTCAAGCGGCTAAGATGGAAAAACGTTACGGGGCCTCCTCCGCCATCTGCCGCCATACTACTGCTCCATGCCACTACTACTCTTATTTAAGGCATTCCCTGCTGCTGTGGATCCCGGGGGACCCTCTGCTCACCTGGTGGCGCCCAGAGACGACTGGGATGCGGAGATCGATCGGGCTCTGCTGAAGCAATGCTGACTCCAAAATGGCGACGTAACGAACTCCGTGAGATGCGGGGTTGCTCCTTCTGACATCGAGTGCTTTTGCAGGGCAGACTATGGGCAGCGAGGGAGATCCATAGTGCCCTGAGCGCCTTGATCCCTCTTGTGATGCTCTCGAGTTTAGGGGCGATTTTTCCGGACTCAGAGTGTGGCAGCGGTCGTGTGGCCAAGATCTTCCTGCACCTGCGGTGGGAGAGGAACGCCCTGGGAGCTGCTTGCCTGTTGTTGAAGTGGGTATCTACAGGTGCACTGCGCCGTTGGGGGCGGCCAGCTGATTCTCATGCCTCCCAGTAAGCACCCACTGATCGTGCTGCCCCGCTTCACCGAAGCAGTGGGTGCAAGCTGGTCGGGGCCTAACCCCTGTGATCAGGATCCAGGGCCCCATAGTGCCCCCAAGGTCCTCGATCCCTCCTGTGGTGCTCCCAGGTGTGGGCCGCCTTCGCCAGACTGCAAGGGAGGCAGTGGTCACGCAGCCAGGTTCTCTTGGTGCCTACGGCGAGAGCGGATTGCCCTGGGGCTACTTGCCTGTTGTTGGGGCAGGTGGCTGCAGTCGAGCCGTGCTGCTGGGGGCGGCCAGCAGCTTTCTACGGCTCCCATTGAGTCCAGACTGCTCGTGCTGCCCTGCTCCACTTAACCAGCGGGTGCAAGTGGGTCGGGGGCCAACCCCGGTGGTAAGGGTCCAGATATCAGTGCTAAGAGAGCCCACAGGGGTTAAGCAAGATGCTCCTGACTGACCGTCTGAGGTAATGAACGCCTAGAGGCTGGTCTTGGGCAATACTGAGATAGGGGACGGTTCCCTTAGGATCGCCTGGGATCAAACCATCCATCCACATTCCAGGACTGGGCCAAGCAAGTGGAGACAACTTAAGGCCTCAAATGAGAAAGAGCCTTGGCAATTAAAAGGGAATTTTACATATACTGGGGCCTCTTCCATGCTGCTTCACCCTACTTCAACCCCCCTCCCCCCCAGGTCCTTTCAAGGTGATGTATCGTAGAGGGCTTAGCGGCTGAGTGGTGGGTCTGACTGGATGTAACCTGCATCGCTCAGAGGAAGTGACCAGAGAAAGGTCAGTGCAACACATAATAGGTGCCATAACCTGTTTATTAGACCTTTGTCCTGGGCGCTTATTTTGAAGACCTCGTGATGGGGAAAGACAGAGGGTCTGGGATCTAGGCCCAAATGAAAATGGACACATTCACTGTGGTCTCCATAGACAGAACCCTCCTTAACACTCAAACACCCCATCCCCACCGACCAATGCACTAGCCTGCAAGCTGTCTTCCTGAGATGAGGTGGAGGATAAGGTTGGAGAGACTGGGGCAAATGTGATGCTTTTACGCCAAGACCTGCGCAATATCGCAGGTAGGGTCAACAAGGTGGAAGGGCAGATTTAATCGCTGGAAGATGAGGTGAACAAACTCAAACGCTCATTGTCCAACTCAGGCCACTACTAGTACCCTAGAGGCTCGGGCAGAGGACTCGGAGAATAAGTCCAAATTAAGTAATTTACAATTCATCGGCTTTCCAGAAGGAGCTGAAGGCTCCCACCCGGACAAATTGCACGTCATGGATGGCAGAAGGGACACTATCAACCTGGTTCGTGATCGAGAGGACACCCTGTTCTCTTGCCCAATGTCCACCCCCTGGTGTGAAATCCCACCCTTTGATTGCCTGTATTCTTAACAATAGACAGAGATGCGATCCTCAGCGAATCCCGCAAAGTACCAATGTCTCATCGCATTATTATATTTGCAGATTACACCAGAGCTGTTCAACAGTGGAGGAAAATATATGACAAAGTTGAACAAAAGCTTTGTGCCATGAGGGTGCAATACATGCTAATATTACCAGTAAAATAAAGTAATTCATGATTCAAAAACCTTCATTTTTGAAACCTCTGAAGACACATGGGACTGGGCTACTGAAGACCCGTGGAACTGGACTACCGAAAGCCACACCTCCTGGATAAGCCGTCCCAGTCTAATCATCCTTCGGACTGTGCTGGCTGCCAACTGCTAGCCATTCGCAGCAGAAGAACCCGAACACGAAGGGAGAGGCATAGTGGCCATAACCCATCTGGCTCCTCAGACTCCGTTAGAATTCGCTCCAGGAGTGGCGAGAGGTAAGAAGCACCACGCAGCCCAGGTCTCAGATCTTGTGCAGAGACCGCAACCATGGCCGGCTTATAGACCTGAGGCCCCTCTACTATAGACCTCAGCTGGCATTTATATGCCCTTGGCACAGGGAGTAGGAGACATGTACTATCCACCACGGATTGCTTTTGTTTATCCTGCATATGAGGCCCTTGGTACACGTTGTGCCCAATTCGTAGTTGATGTTTTTTGTTCAAAGATATTTTAGGGAGACAGATGCTGCAAAGGGTGAAGTATGGGGAGGGAGGAGTTGGGGGATTGGATGATTATGAAAGAGCCTGTTTGGTTTACGTTTCAGTTCATAATCTTTTCGTTCATCTCTATACGAAACATATTCTGCTGGATTTTGATGCATTGTTCCAAGGGCACACCCGAAGAATCTGGCCCCTCATAACTTCATAGTGCTTCATGCCGGCCATACTGATGCTGCAAGAGACGCACTTACTAGGAACCCAATGCCCATTCCTGAAGTGCTATGGCTACAACTGAGCATACCCCGCAGAATAGGCAAGGGGCTCCCGGGGAGGGAGGGGGTTGGTTGGGGGGGGGGGGTTGGTGGGTGGGTGGAGTTCTCCATACTCTTACACAGAACCTTTGCTCTGGTGGTAACTTCCACAACCTCAAGTACCAGGGTCCAATTCGTGAGGGGGTGAGGGAGGGGGGTGGGGGGAGAGGGAAGGGAGGGGAATCGCCAGGAGGTGCAACGATATAACCTTTTGAGTGCTTATGTGTCTCCTCATCTCCCTGCTCAAACCCTGGACGCAATTCAGAACATGATTCTTGTGTTACTCCACGGAAATACCATTATAGGAGGAGACTTTAACACACCCACTGACCTTGTTGCGGACTTTTCAGGCGCCCCTATCATGCACCGACTATCACGAGCCAAACAATTCTCAGTCTGGCTGAGCTCCATGGGGCTTTGTGATGTCTAGAGAGTATGGCACCCCAGAGACAGAATTTACTCATACCTCCACCGCTTGCTTACAAGACATTGTGCCGCATAGACTTCCTCCTCCTCCCCCTCAGCTGACACCCTGCAATTAACAGATGTAACTATTCTCCCTCATGGAATTTCCGATCACTCTCTCATCACCGCTTCTTTCGGGCAGTCAAGTGCCACGCTCCGCCCTATTTGGCGACTTAACGCTTAGCATCTAAGCGACATTCAGTGCCCTGACTATTTACAATCAAAACTTCAAGCCTAATTTACTGGAAACAAGGGCACGGTCACTTCTCCAGGGACATTAGGGGCGGCAGGAAAAGTTACTACTAGAGGACTGGCACAGAGCTTTCTACAGCATAAAGAAAGCCAAACTCGGTCAGATAACCTCATTAGAAACCCAGATACTGTATGCGGAGAACTAACTCTCACTGACACCATCCGTGGCAGATCTGCATTCTCTGAGCCTCATTGAGACAACTCTCGCTTGAGGAGGCCCGACAATGCTGGAGGGCATCCACGCAGCGAGTATATGAATAGGAAGATAAAAGTGGCAAGCTTCTGTGTTGGTTGGCGACCAGAGAAATGACAGAGGATAGTTCCCGAAATAGTGGAGTCGCCGAAATACTCAGATGCACCTCGACTGAGGTAGCTTCGGCATTTTCTAATTATTGATGGCTTTACGTGCACTACTCTCGCTATCAGGTAGAAAGACCATCCAATTCTCAAGGATATTCTACTACTGCAACTCCGCCCCCCCCCCCCCCAACCTCTCCTCAAAGACCTTAAAGGGCCAATAACACTGGAGGAGACTGGAGATGCCTTTACTGACATGAAGTCAGGGAAAACCCCAAGGGAGTGACAGGTTTCCTCTAGAGTTTTACCAAAAGTACCTAGACCTGTTGAGCCCCTATCTCTTAGAAGTGGCTCATGAGGATTTAGAAATGGGAGGGTTCCCCGCAGACCTAGATATGACCACCAAGGTTTACTGGGTGGGTTCAAAAAGTTACACAATACACGGCAGAGTCATACTGCACATTTGAATGATTTCAGTCTTAGGACAAAAGTGAGCTTACGACACTGGGTGATGTTTTGCAAAGCGGACATATCTGCTCCTTTCAATACCTACAACAATTCTGCTCACCCCACACACAATTCTACCAATATCTGCAGCTCCGTCATGCGCTCTCCCACCACCTAGGCGACTCTACTGACATACACAAATTAAGTCCCCTTAAAGCAAAGCTTTTATTTCACATTTAGCATTATTAAGCATTTTTGGAAACAGTACCATTATCACAGCAGTGCAGGGGGTTTAGTCGTAACGATAATAATGCTGGTATAATAATAAACAGGATGCATATACTTCCCCCTTGAAGCAAGGCTACTAATGGGCTACCTGGGCAAAGGAGCAATTTCCCAAATATACCGCACGCTGGTTATCCATGAGCCTGATTTATTTCCGGCATTTAGGCAGAGGAGGGAGGAGTAGGTGGGTGCTTTAGTTGATGCAGACTTGCGGGAAGCCCGACTGGCCTCCCAAGAGATTGTCATCTCCTCCAGGATGAGTTTGATCCAACGTCCCTATCTTCAACTCTTGTATTTTATGCCAAAACGTCTATGGTACGCAGGGACTTTACCTTATCAAAATTGTTTTCGATGCACCAAACGAAAGCAAACTGCTTCCACATGGGGTGGTCTTGCTCCAAGGTGGCTGGGTTTTGGCGGGTGGTGGAGATGACACTGTCAGAAGTCTTTGACAGGCAGCTAGAACGCACTCCACGGGTGGGTCTATTAGGCATACGGGAGGACGTGGGCGACCCGAGGTCCGAACTGCTTATGATGGGGGTGAACACAGTCGTGGCTAAAAGAGACATTGCCGAAAATGGGAATCTCTTCATCCCCCCACTCTGGCCGAGTGGAGGCGAGGAATGGACTTATGTGCCAAAATGGAACAACCGATTTACTGAGCACGGGGCTGCCCACAGAGGCACACTAAGATCTGGGGCAAGTAATGTAAGAGTTGCTATCGACGTAATGGAAACTAAAAGAACTGTTTTAGAGGCAGTGAAGAAAATTAATAAAATTGGTTTATTAAAAAAAAAAATGGTGAGCAAATGCAAAGGTGAGAATTGTTGAGGAAGAATCAGATGGCACACACTGCTATCGAATCAAATTCTTTATGTCGTTTGATGGAGCAGGATAAAAGAATTTTTTTTAACCTCCTAATAATTTACGTAAAATAATTAACAAACATGTTCGTTTAAGTAAATAACCAACAATGTATGTTACATGTGAAGGGTTAAAGGTAACACGCTATTTTGTGTGCAAATTAATTTACTTATAATTGTTGACGTGGCTAACATAACGTAATATTTGCGTACTAATAGAATAATGAAATGCATGATTTGTGCTTTAAAATAAAACGTGTAGTGGCAAAATAAAGCGATGGTAAGTAAGGGACGGCTTTATATGTTGCTTTTTGCTAGGTAATACCTAATTGGGGTACGTAGAATGATGGGAGGGAAACGAAAAGGTTTATATTCTTTATTTTAACAATATTTTGTTTATCTTTATAAATAGTGCGCTTAGGCCTGTTGAGCAGCGATATAAAATGGCCGCCATGAGCTAGAATACGCATGCGCGAGTGGAAATGTAGACAAGGAGAAAGGCCGTGAACAAGAATGACCACGTGATCGTTCCAAGAGCCTAGGATGAAACAATGGTCAAGGCTATTGTGACCTTACTGAGTAAATGTGTGCCAAGATGGGTCAGCAAGAAGCGTGAGAAGTCGAAAAGAATAAATGAACAAAAGAACTGTTGAACCTAAAAAGTATCGGAAAGTGATACAAATTGGACTGATCGAAGTGGATGAGTAATGTCACGAACTGTGGGAAACGATGCAAGCATGGACATTCCATAAAGAACTGGTTAGAACAAGGAAGTTTGATAAAAAGATGTATATGGACTCAAATGGACCAATTAGAGAGAATCACGCCATAAAGATGCAACATTTTTATTTAGTAAGCTAGAATTAGGGTATAAGAAGACCTACTCTTGGTGGGGAGGGGTTAGTAGGAGATGATTTTTTGGATGCTGCAGATGCGTATGGAGTTGCTGCTGCTGATGCTGACGAGCTGATGCTGCTGCTGCTATTTTATATTTTTATTGAGTACAAGATGCTGCTTTTGGAGAACTTTTACTCCTGATAGATTTTTTCATTTAGAACTATTAGACTTTTATTCTTAAAATACTGAAAGGGAAATGAACCAGAAGGCCTGTTTTTCCAGAACAGATAGATAGAGATTTTGGGAGTTCTTGCTGTGACGAACTTTATTCTTCCATCTAATAGGTATGCATTGCAATTTCAATTTATTCTTATAATGATGATAAATGTAATAATCTGAATAATAAACCTAAAAACTTATTTCATGCTTAAAACTTTATATAAACTTTATTACTCTTTAAACAAATGACTCAGTGGTTCTTTAGCTCAATGATTAATGTAAAATGTTAAAAGGTTTATTGTGATTGATCTGGTCTTAATCACAATCAACTGATTCCTACTAGTTGGTCCATCGACCAATGAGCGGAATACCTTAAAAGCAATGAGAAATATTATGCCGTGTTAAAAAGAGGTATCCCGTCTCCTTCCAGCGAATCGTTCTACTGTTTTTCTCCTAGGTTGATGACGGAGGAAATCCAGGGAATAAATGAGTGAGTGAATGCATATGCGGTGTTATGGGCCCCACCGTCATATGGATATAGTCTGTGTATTGGAGGTATAGTTGTACCCGGATGACCGAGGCATATAGGAGAAGAATTTTTATTGTTAGCGCTGGATCAGATTTCTTGGTAGCAGAGTTATGGTTACTATAGATTAGTTTGGTGATTATTGATTATTTTATGTCTAACACTTTATGTTGAGTCGCGTTATGTTATATGTACGTCGAAGTTTTCACGCTTCCGGGAAGTAGGAAGTGGAACACGTGTGGCAAGAGAAGTCACATGGAATAGTGCATTGTCTGAGTTCATATTGGTGATAACACAGGTTGTGTTATGATTGGGACATTTTCCGCATAAAAGGTGTGTGAGTGAAATAGTGACCGGTTTTCTTGTGAAACTCTTGCCTTAATTCTCAGGAGCAGTATAGTCTCCACATGTGTTTTATCCCCAGAGAAACTGGTTTACCGCTTGCTTGAAAGAAGGGTAAGGTAGAGGGAAGTGCTACTTTATCGGCGAAACAGAAAATTCTGTGGTAGGGTAGAGGTAAGCGCTGCCTACTGGAAAATACAGAATTCTTGTGTAAATGGACAAAGCTATCTCTTTGGTTTAGCGAATCAGACAATGGAAATGTGTTTTAAATGTTGTAACTAACAAAAAACTGTTGAAAAGAAATTGCCGATAAATTTTGTAAAGGAGGGGTCAGGAGCAGAACTGACGTAGACAAAAGCCGCGCTGGGATTGGACAGTGCGCTGTAGACAGAACTTGCTCTGATTGGAGCGTTGGTGTGAGTCGCGCTAGTATTGGTCGAATAGACTAGTGACGTGGAAGTTTATGATTGGAGCGTTGGTGTGAGTCGCGGTAGGATTGGTTGGAATAACGCATAGAGAACAGTGTTGAATTGCGGATCGTTTGTGGAGAAAAAGCGATTGTGAATCATGTCGTATTATGAGTATGGTAGAGAGAAAACGTCATGGATGTCGAAAGTTAAGAACTTCTTTAGGAAAGACAAAAAGGTAGTGACTAGAGAGGGACAAGTAATTCCTCCGCCGAAATCACCAGCTTTGCATATGATGCTGAAGTACGGATATCATACATGCATATGGTTAGAAAATTGGACAAAATATACTAAGAATGATGGAGCATTGGCTTTCCCTGAGAATGGTTCATTTAGTGTAGCTGTACTTCGGAATTTGAGAGAGAAAATGATAAAGTTAGAACCTAGACCTAGACCGACACAGTTTGAAGCTTTAAGTGAATGGGAAGATGAAATGTATGAACGAGAGAGATTCAGAGGATTGAAGAATCATGAGTTTGTGCCTGGAAGATTATGGGGGTTGAATCATGAGGACAGACTAAAGCGTTGGAGATGTGCTAATATGACAGGAGGTTTGTTTCCAGCTTTTACAGTTGAGGAAGAAGCAAAGAAAAAGTGTACAGAGAAAAAGAAACATGTAGTAATGGAAAAGTATGGGTATGGTGGTAGTGAGACGGAAGATGAATTGCTGGAAGATATTTTAAACAGAAACCCACCTCCATACCAACAGACTTCTGCGGTGGTGACACCTAATGCACCGCCAATGGAAACTGGGAGGAATAAAATTCCCGAACGAAGAGATGAGATAAATAGGTCACAAGATCAATTGAAAACTTCACAAAATGAGGAGATAGAAAGTGACAATACAAACGAATTAGCAAAAACCACAAGAGAATTGACTGAAAAGATAAGAGAATTAACAAAGAATATGGAATCTGTAACTGTACCAGTTACGATAGGTCCAGTAATGCCAGTTTTTGAGAATCAGAAAATTGATGAACGTTCTTTAGTGATTCCTATGAATTCACATTTGCAAAGAAGGAGAGAAGGGATGGAACTGGACAATGAAGGTGCACACCATTTGGTTAGTACCTATAGACCAAGCCCACCTACTAATTTGACGATAAATGAGAATGAGTTCAGGAGAATACCTATGTAACGAGTCTGCATCAGAGACACCAGAAAGAAGTAACAATTGGATAGAATTAAATAGTACGCCTGTAGGTCCAACTCCAGATGAGTTAAATGAATGGATGAAAACGCTAAAAGCAGAAAGAGACAGAAGTAAAACCTTTAGATGTAATTAGGTTAAAAATAGACATGGAAGAATTGATTTTAGGAACGATTGGTACAGAAAAATTGAAAAATTATCAGGATGACGAGATTATGTTTTTGTGCAAGAGTATTACATGGAGAGCTAGAAATTTACATGACAAATTAGAAGAGACAGCGAATGAACTAGGAGTAGAATTTGTAAAAGTAAGAACGTTGCAGAAACCATATAGAGTAGATTTTTGTGAGAAAGATATAGAGAATCTGAACACATCAGGACGATTGACCCAAATAAAAGAATTAATTGTTTTACTGAGAAAATGGGGTGATGTGGATAGATGGAGAAGTAGATGGACGAAAAAGAATGAGAAAGTAACAGATAAAGCATCTTTGGCTTTTGCAGTGACAGACAAAGAACCAGTTGTAAGGGAGTACCCGATGAGAGAGACTCCAGGAGGTAGTTATGTGCATGTTCCATGGTCTAGACAGGATATACTATCATTTACAAATGATTTCCCAAAGTTGAGCGAGAAGCCAGTAGAATGGTACAGACAAGTGGAGTGATTTGTTAAAGTTTCAAAGGTGTTGTGGATAGACTTGGATGGATTGTTTGATATAGTAGTGCCAGCTGATTTATGGACAGAGTGTAAGATTACTATTGATTGGCCAACTGTAGAATATCCAAGGGATGCTAAAACAGGAGCGCCAGGACCAGAAGTGATGAGAAAGTACAATCAAGTAATTACCTTTTTGAAGAATAAGATTCCACCTAAAGAAACGGATTGGGTAAAGATAGACAGAACATCGCAGGAAAGTAAAGAATCAGTGCATGCTTACTATGAGAGGCTATTGTTAGTTTTCAAACAGTATAGTGGTTATGAGACACTAAATGAGAAGGATATGAGTCATTTTGTATATAGATTTGTGTATGGGTTGAAACCAGAGATAAGTGAAATGATTAAACAGCATATGATTTGTTGGCAGAATAGCACAGTTGACGAAGTTTTAAGATATGCTAAGTATTGCAGTGATGATATTGAGAGTAGACAGCGTAAATTGAAAGAGAAAGCCATGTGGGCACAGGTGAAAGTTGCAGAGAAGCAAGAAGCTCAATTGAGTAATACAGTTAATGAAGCAGGACAGGCTAGATTTCGACCAAATATAGGCAAAGGAAAGGGACAAATGAGCATAGATGAGGCAAAGAAAAAGTGGCCATGCCACAACTGCGGAAAGCTAGGGCATTGGAGAAACGAGTGTAAATTTCCTCCAAAAATTAATACGGAAAATCAATCATTAAATTCACAGGTGCAGAGTGAGGTAGTTACTCCACAGAGTCAGGTGCCACAACCACCACTTCCCAAGAGTGTTAACCAACAGAAATTCAGTGCAGAAACAGGATTCTACGGAGGAGAGCAGGTAACACAGTTGCCGCGTGCAGCTACCATTTCTCAATATTGGTTACGACAGGATGATGATGAGACGGATGAAAGTTTCTGACGGTGCCTAGGAGAGGGGGAAGAGTGCGTGCTTGGCGCAACTCTAGAGGTAGATCAAGCAGGTCCATTTGTGGATGGAGAAGTGAATGGTGCAAATGTAACATTCCTTGTGGACACTGGAGCTACCCGTTCTACTGTTAGGTCAGTGGAAATTCCAAACCTTCCTCTCTCAGGTGAACATATCCAAGTAGTTGGAGTATCGAATCAGCAAATTAAGACGCCTCTTACTAAATTAGTAGAGTTAAAGATTGGTCCATTTAGTGAAATGCACCGATTTGTGGTGTGTGATTGTAGTCCTGTGAACCTATTAGGACGCGATCTATTGTGCAAAATGAATTGCACTATCTATTGTACTCCAGATGGAATTGCATTTCAGACCCCAGATGAAGATGTATTGTATAAAATGACAATGGTAAATTTGGAACCAGAAGTAAATGATTTGTTTCCTGTATTTGATGCAGAGAAAATCCCAATTGAACTGAAAGAGACAGTGAAAGAGGAAGTGTGGGATTTTACAGGAGAAGATATAGGGTTAATGAAAGGAGTAGACCCTGTTAGAATCACCGTAAAAGAGGGAACGAGTTACCCAAATACGCCCCAGTATAAATTGACACCAGAAATAATTGAAGGAATAACGCCAGTAATAAATAAAATGATTGAACAAGGGATTCTAAAAGAAATCATGAGCAGTCCATGTAATTCGCCAATAATGGAACTGAAAAAGCCAAATGGAACATATAGGATTGTACAGGATTTGAGGAAGGTAAACAAAATTGTAGTACCTTGTTGCCCAATAGTACCGAACCCTGCTGTGATTCTATACCAGATTCCACGTGAAGCAGAATGGTACACAGTAATTGATTTATGCCATGCATTTTCTCTATTCCATTGCATCCAGATAGCCAGCCATTATTTGCGTTCAGGTTCGGAGAGCGTATTTTGGCATGGTGCCGAATTCCTCAAGGGTACACAGAAAGCCCCTCGATCTTTAATCAGATTTTAAAGAAATCCTTGGAAGATTTAAAAATGCCAGAAAAGTCAGTGATGGTTCAGTATATTGATGACCTACTGGTGGCATCAAAAGCGAAGGAAGCATGTGTCAATGATACAATTGCTTTACTGAATCATTTAGCCAAAGAGGACATAAAGTGTCCCCATCAAAATTGCAGTTTTGTCAACAAGAAGTCCAATATTTAGGGCATAAAATTGAGAAAGGAGTGCGAAAGGTAACGACTGAAAGAATAAAGATGATTCAAGGAATGAGAGCTCCAATGACGCAAAGAGAGGTAAGAATGTTTCTGGGAATGGTTGGATATTGTCGACAATGGATAAGTGGTTTTTCGTTGATTGCCAAACCGTTGCAAAAACTGACAAAGAAGGATGTTAAAGATCCTTTTGAAATGAATGATGAGGAAATGAAAGCATTCAGAGAGCTGAAAAAGAGATTGTGTGAAGCTCCAGCATTGGGAATGCCTGACTATGAGAAAGACTGAGTTGTATTGCAGTGAAAGAGATGGATGTGCGTTTTCAGTCTTGGTACAGAGACATGGAACCATGAAAAGACCCATTGCATATTTTTCAGCTGTTTTAGACCCTGTAGCGAAAGCGTTGCCTGGATGTTTGAAAGCAGTTGCTGCTACTTGTGTGAGTCTGGAACTGAGTGAAGGCATAGTGATGGGATATCCACTGAGAGTATATGTCCCACATTCTGTGGAAATTCTCTTGACAAGAACGAAAACCCAATACATGACACATAGTCGGCTGACTAGGTATGAAAAAGTAATTTTGAGTGCAGATAATGTGACCATTGACAGATGCATGAATGTGAATCCTTCGACATCATTGCCAGATGAAGAGAGTGTGATTGAAATGGATGAAGTGGATCATGACTGTCTGAATGTGCTTGAATATTGTGCAAAACCGAGACCAGATATACGAGATGAGCCCTTAAAGGAATCAGATTATATTCTGTTCGTGGATGGCTCATGTTTAAGAACAAGTGATGGAGTTCTAAGTGCAGCGTATGCAGTTTGCACAGTAGCAACTGTGATGGAAGCATCTTGTCTGAAAGGGATACGGTCTGCCCAAGTCACAGAACTAATAGCTCTGATTCAAGCCTGCAAGTTGGGAAGAAATGTACGGGTTACAATTGTGACAGATAGCCAATACGGTTTTGGGGTAGTGCATGATTTTGGTCAGATTTGGTCACAAAGAGGTTTCTTGACGTCTGCAGGAACGCCAATTAGAAATGGAGATTTTGTGAAAAAGTTGCTTGAGGCGATACAGCTGCCTAAACAGATTGCTGTCGTGAAGTGCAATGCACATAAAAATGGGGAAGACTACATAACTGTCGGCAATAAGTATGCTGATGAGATTGCACAGTACTGTGCAAAGAATGTGGTCTCTTTGAACCGGAACGGAGAAAGAGAGCATATTTCATGTCCTTTGCTTTTTACTAACCCTGTTGAGACATGGGATGAGGTGAGACAATTACAGGAAGCAGCAGATGATGAGGAAAAAGATACATGGATAAAAGCAGGATGTAGAAAACATGTGGAATATGATGTTTGGGTTTACAGAGATGAAAGACCAGTTATGCCTGATAGCATGATTTCTGACATGGCACGGATGTACCATGGACAAGCCCATATTGGGAGAGATTCAATGATCAGACTTTTTAGACAAACATGGTAAAATCCAAAATTCAGAGCCATAGCTGAGAGTCTTTGTCAAAGATGTCTTATTTGTCAACAGTTAAATCCAGGAAGGAAGACAGTAGTGAGTCTAGGAACAATAGGACGAGAAGGAGGTCCGTTCACCAGACTGCAAATGGATTTCATAGAAATGCCCCCGAGCAATAGACTAAGGTATGTCCTTGTAGTCGTCTGTTTGTTTTCCCGTTGGGTGGAAGCATACCCGACCAGAAGGAATGATGGAATCACGGTAGCAAAACTTATGCTGCGAGAATTCATTCCGAGGTATGGTTTTCCAGTCACGATTGAAACAGATAGAGGAACACATTTCCAAAACAAATTAATTCAACTGATTTGTGAAGCACTTAGTATTAAACAGAAACTGCATTGTGCATACAGACCAGAGGCTTTTGGAATAGTAGAGCAAGTGAATGGAACAATTAAGAACAGGCTAGGAAAAATGTGTCAAGCCACAGGACTCAAATGGCCAGATGCCTTGCCATTAGTTTTAATGACAATCAGAAGTATTCCGGAAAGGAAAACTGGACTCAGTCCCCATGAGATAATTATGGGACGAGCAATGAGACAAGCACATGTACCTGTCAACAAACTACTGACTATAACTGATGATCTGGTGCTGGATTATTGCAAAGGATTGGCTGATGTGGTGCGTTCTGTGTTTCATCAGGTTGGACCGGATGCGACCACTCTTGAAAGAAAACCAGCTCACGACTTGAATCCAGGAGATTGGGTCCGCATAAAAGTCCATAGAAGAAGAAACTGTTTGGTTCCTCGCTGGGACGAACCGCGACAGGTGATACTGGTGACAACCACTGCATTCAAATGTGCAGGAGTAAAACACTGGGTGCACGCCAGTCATACCATCAGAATTCCAGAACCTGAAGATCGACATGTGAGTCGACATCTGGAAGAGTTGAATAACAGTTCAGCATCGGAAGCGGAAGAAGAAACTAACAGGGTGCCAGAATCTGAAGATCGACCTGTAAGTCGACATCTGGAAGACCCAACTACCAGTGCAACGACAGAAGAAGTGGAGGAAATAGCTGAAGTTCCAGAACTTGAAGATCGACATGTGAGTCGACATCTGGAAATATCAGACACCAGTTCAGAATCTGATACAGATCATTCGGATTGTGAGGAAAATCTGAAAAGAAATTGGAAATTTGAAAGCATAAGGGAAGAAACTGAGCACGAAGACAGTAACAGTGAGCAACCAAGTACGAGTTGTGGTAAAAATCCTTCGGAGATAATATTAATAGATGAAGAAGGGAGAGTTTCAAACAGAAAGTTAGAAAAATCGGAAGATCCCCGAGGAGCAATAGGGACAGATAGCCAAACAAAAGAACAGGGAAATTTAGAAGCAGATAGAGAGATTGACACAGATTTGGAAGAACCTCGAGGAGGGACAGAAGTAGGTGAACGAAGGAAGATAAGAAAAGAACCACAAGTAGAGGAAGAAAATGAAATTATAAGATTCAAAATAAGAGACAATAAAGAGAGAACTGAAACAGAGTCTGAAGAAAGTGGAGAAGAAAGAAACCAAAAACTTGAGTCAAGAAAAAGAACTTGGAAAACAGAAAGAGAGGAAAAAGGAAGTGAGGCAAAAAGGCCAAGAAAAGGAGACAATTGGCCCAACGAAGTAAGAAAACTAAGATACAGGATCATAAGGCTAGATGGAAAAAGTGCTGAACAAGTGAATGAAATAACAAGTCAGAAAGAGCAAGAAAAACAAGGTGGAAAACACTTGCAGAAAACAAAAAGAGTAAAGAAAAGTAAATCTGAAGTATAGATCGCCTGAATGGTTGTACCTTGCTTTAACTGATATCAAAGAAGAAAAGAACACTCACGAGAACCCAGAACAAAGAAACCTAATGGGTGAAGGTCAAGTGCTACAAACTTGAAGAACTTGAATTAATTTCTACCGGAGTTGACAAAATACTGGATTGGACAAAGAAAGAATTCTGAAAAGAATTAAAAGAAAGTACCAAAAGAATATTACAAAAATTAGTGCAGATTGGCTAAGAAGTCATTTCTGAGGTGTGGTGACACAATTTTCTTGTAAATAAATAAATAGGTTATAAGACAAAATGGAAGATACTAAAGATAGAAAATGTAGATGTGAGTTTAAGCAGATGGTGTAAAATGTGCTTCTTTTGTACAGGATTATTAATGACAGTGTGGGTGGTTTTAGCAATCACTATTCCAATTAGTTTAGCTGTAGAAGAAACGTCTAATCACACAGAGAAAGAAAAAGGAGCTAACATTCAAGAAACAGCTATATTAAAAGGTAGTGCAGAATTACATAAAGACAAATCAATAACAGATTTTTCAAAGAATGTATTTACAAAATTATTATATGAGTATGTAGAAACAATGGATGTAAGAGATTGTTATGTTTGTATGCAATTGCCTGCGTCTGTCGCAGAGGGTGTGACTTATCATCACCTTCCTTTGACGTATGGAATAACATGTAGTGTTTTAGCAAGTTTATTTTATAAGACAGGAAGATTAGAATATTATTACACTGATATAGATAAGATTTTTGCGAAAATTTCTGTAGTTCCTGAACTAAACAAAGTGAAAAAGGGAAAAACGTTTGGTGAATTTTTCATAGAAGATAAGATTTTAACATTAGATAATATAGTTAAAAACAACCTTACCTGTGAGTTAAAGAAAGAAGAAAAAGTATTTTTAGAGATGGTTGAGGATAGAAGAGCGAAATTTCAAAGAAAAGTGATAGAAGAGACAAAAACACCTCTTTGGGTGTTTGAGGAAGACAATCATGACAAGAAAAAGACAAATGCAGCTATGACTCTGGATTGGCCCCAACAGGGAAGTTTGTGCATTAGAAGAAATAGAACAAGATATGACAATTATTTCGTGGGTTCCAGTGATTGCCATGACAATTATCAAATTTTAGGCAGATGGGGATTCAAAGGGGGAAAAGATCCAATATTTCCAGGGATCTATTATGTTTGCGGTAATAGGGCTTATTACAGGTTGCCGGACCATTGGTATGGGTCATGTTATTTAGGCCTGGTCTTTCCAAAGATTTTTCATATGGTTAGAAAAGAAAAAGGAACACACGAAATGATAAATACCTTTACACGTAGAAAAAGGGAAAGTTTTTCAGAAATAGTAGGTGATATTTTTGGTGCATTGATACCAGCAGTGGGAATATCTTTGAATGCATTTAAAATTCGGAAATTATCCACAGTGGTAGATCGTTTATCTACAGATACTGCTGGAGGGTTCTTGATGGTAAATACCGAGATGGTTGCCATGAGAGCTATGGTAATGCAAAATTGACTTGCCCTTGACATTCTTTTGGCAAAAGAGGGTGGAGTCTGTGGAATGCTGAAAGTCCAACATTGTTGCACTTACATTCCAGATAAAAGTGAAAATATACAAAAGTATATAAAGAATATTACAAATTTGCACAAAGAACTTGTTCCACTGGAGGTTGAAAGTGCGTTTGGAAAACTTGGTAAAGGGTTTTCTTCAGTAATAAATTGGTTTACTAGAATGAGTGGATTAATAATAGAGAAAGTTATAATAATAGCAACCATGATAATCATAATAATTTTAGTGCTGAAGCTTGTAATTACATGTATAAAGAAAAGAAGTAGACAGAATAAAATAGAAAAAGAAAACAAGATAAACAAGGAGATAGAGAGAAATGGGTGAAATAGAGTTAGAAGAGATAAAAGAGAACATGTACAAGAAGACCAAGAGACAAGTTGAAAGGGATACAGTTGTGTAAACTAACAAAAGCAAACGGATAAAAGAAATATGCTGTCTGAGAGAATTATGTAACTTGGGTTTTTGTGGTGATATTAAAAATCACCAAAGGGGGGAGTTGATGGAACAGGATAAAAGAATTTTTTTTAACCTCCTAATAATTTACGTAAAATAATTAACAAACATGTTCGTTTAAGTAAATAACCAACAATGTATGTTACATGTGAAGGGTTAAAGGTAACACGCTATTTTGTGTGCAAATTAATTTACTTATAATTGTTGACGTGGCTAACATAACGTAATATTTGCGTACTAATAGAATAATGAAATGCATGATTTGTGCTTTAAAATAAAACGTGTAGTGGCAAAATAAAGCGATGGTAAGTAAGGGACGGCTTTATATGTTGCTTTTTGCTAGGTAATACCTAATTGGGGTACGTAGAATGATGGGAGGGAAACGAAAAGGTTTATATTCTTTATTTTAACAATATTTTGTTTATCTTTATAAATAGTGCGCTTAGGCCTGTTGAGCAGCGATATAAAATGGCCGCCATGAGCTAGAATACGCATGCGCGAGTGGAAATGTAGATAAGGAGAAAGGCCGTGAACAAGAATGACCACGTGATGGTTCCAAGAGCCTAGGATGAAAGAATGGTCAAGGCTATTGTGACCTTACTGAGTAAATGTGTGCCAAGATGGGTCAGCAAGAAGCGTGAGAAGTCGAAAAGAATAAATGAACAAAAGAACTGTTGAACCTAAAAAGTATCGGAAAGTGATACAAATTGGACTGATCGAAGCGGATGAGTAATGTCACGAACTGTGGGAAACGATGCAAACATGGACATTCCATAAAGAACCGGTTAGAACAAGGAAGTTTGATAAAAAGATGTATATGGACTCAAATGGACCAATTAGAGAGAATCACGCCATAAAGATGCAACATTTTTATTTAGTAAGCTAGAATTAGGGTATAAGAAGACCTACTCTTGGTGGGGAGGGGTTAGTAGGAGATGATTTTTTGGATGCTGCAGATGCGTATGGAGTTGCTGCTGCTGATGCTGACAAGCTGATGCTGCTGCTATTTTATATTTTTATTGAGTATAAGATGCTGCTTTTGGAGAACTTTTACTCCTGATAGATTTTTTCATTTAGAACTATTAGACTTTTATTCTTAAAATACTGAAAGGGAAATGAACCAGAAGGCCTGTTTTTCCAGAACAGATAGATAGAGATTTTGGGAGTTCTTGCTGTGACGAACTTTATTCTTCCATCTAATAGGTATGCATTGCAATTTCAATTTATTCTTATAATGATGATAAATGTAATAATCTGAATAATAAACCTAAAAACTTATTTCATGCTTCAAAACTTTATATAAACTTTATTACTCTTTAAACAAATGACTCAGTGGTTCTTTAGCTCAATGATTAATGTAAAATGTTAAAAGGTTTATTGTGATTGAGCTGGTCTTAATCACCATCAACTGATTCCTACTAGTTGGTCCATCGACCAATGAGCGGAATACCTTAAAAGCAATGAGAAATATTATGCCGTGTTAAAAAGAGGTATCCCGTCTCCTTCCAGCGAATCGTTCTACTGTTTTTCTCCTAGGTTGATGACGGAGGAAATCCAGGGAATAAATGAGTGAGTGAATGCATATGCGGTGTTATGGGCCCCACCGTCATATGGATATAGTCTGTGTACTGGAGGGATAGTTGTACCTGGATGACCGAGGCATATAGGAGAAGAATTTTTATTGTTAGCGCTGGATCACGTTCTTAGGAGAAGACCATCTAACAAAGTTAAAAATGGACCCCTCAATAGGAGGGCCAAGTTTCGAATGGATGTCTTGCTCCAGATGCATTCCTTCTCCCTCAATAGCAGAATCCGAAAGTAGTTAGAGAAAAACACAATTTATCCTTTCAATGTGCAAAGATCATTCTCCTGCAAGACTTGTTACACATCATCCTATCTGAAGGAAATGGGATGCAATCAGTGATCAACCAGCTGACCCAAAGGAAAATGTTACTTACCCAGTAGACATCTGTTTTTTTGGGAGCCGGGGCTATATTCCTGTCCTCTCGGACAGAAAGCTGCTTTTTGGTGGCTGTATGGCAGTTCCAGGTGGGCAGGCAATGATTTGTCGAGCATCAATCTCCTCTTGAGCTGATGGAGGAGTGGCTCGACTGTTTAGTCGTCTACTGTGGTGGGACTCGACTTTGGGGGCGATACCTTTGGGACAGACTGTTTTCAGAGCCGATGGTTTCCGCTCCGACAGATTACTCGATGCTGAGCCGGTCGCAGTCAGCGCTAGGCCGCCTGGCTTGGAGAGTTTTTTCTGCACCGAGCCAGAGCTGGGCGTTGTAGCCAAAGTCGATGGTCGGTGCCGACCATGGCCCGAGGGCAGTGGTGGCTCGATGGTCTGCCGCTGGTATTGGAAGGTGGCTATGTGGCCTTTTGTGGAGGCCTGCGAGCTGTATCAAGGAGGAAAAGCATCTGTACTCACAGCCTATTGAGCTGCTGGAAGGTCTATGATTTCCAGGTCGGAGCTGGCGCTGTTCTCTAGTGAGTACGCCTCCTCATCGTCTGCAGATGCTTTGGCGTGATGTTCTTGAAACTCTTCAGTACCGAAGTGGTCCACTGGTTCTTCGCAACGTTGCACGCAAGCTCGTTATGCTCGGGCAAAGGTTACAGACCTGATGAAGATCGTGTGTGGATATTTTGAGTGGCACCGAAGACAATATCTAAAAGGCGTTCCTTCCATCACCCTTGTGACATGGTATGGAACCAGTCGTAAGTCCAGAGAAAGAAGACCCCAAAGGGCGAGGCCCCATGACAGACCGAGTTCGAATCAGAGGATCTCCTGGATGCAGCTCGAGACATCAACCTGGAGCGGAAGGAAAATGGGACATGCGATCGAAAACAATACTGGCGGTTAGAAGTTACCTGTGGGAACCGAAAAGAGTACCAACGACGGTCTTCAGCCGCAGCAGGGGGGCACACGTCCAAACCAGACAGCGGAAAGAAAACAATCTAACAATGGAGTCAATGCCGATCCATATTACTAGCAAGAGGAGGAGTCACTGAACTTCGCGACTTGAAAGACTTCTTCGAAGAAAAACAACTTGCACATATCTTGATCCAACACTAGATGGCAGGAGTATGCACAGCATGTGTATTTACAGCCACACATGCCTCGAACATACAGTTAACTTCTGATGGTTATCCATTTGATGTTCCATTTGAACTGGGGCATAAGACATACCATGTTTCAGTTTTGAGAAAAGTTTCAACATTCTGAAGATTGATGTGGATAAACATATGGACTCAGACAACAGGACAACAACCATAGGTGAAACAGATAGGTTGGTCCTTGATTCATCTAAGGAGAAAAGGACGCTAAAAAGGAAAGATAGCTTTAAAAGGATAAAAAGGCCAGGCAAAGTGATAACCATCTACCTGAAGAAATGTGATACAATTACTAACCTCTTTCTGGGACAAGGGTAGGCGAGAAGAAGGGATGAATAAGGGTTTGCAAGTAGAAAAAAAATGGCGGGGTAACCGGATACTATATCCTTTTAAGAGGAACATATTACATTCACAATGAATCCTTAAGATGGTTTTGAGGCTATAGGGCTTCAAACTGCTTGTCCAAAGGTGAAAATATGGATGTAGTTAGGTTCAGGTTCATTGCAAGTTGAGAACGATAGGAATAATTGAAATGGGAATATGTGGGCTGGAGGGCTACAACTTTGACAATCAAGGCTAATCAATAGGTTCTAAATTCCAGTTGACATTTTCAATGTTAGGGGTGTGAATGCTCCAATAAAGATACATCAAATACGGGACATACTAAGGCGTGCGGAAAGAGTTTGAGGTGCACGCCCTCCAAGAAACCCTTTGGGGACTAGGGGAATTGAAGAAGTAAATGTTTTTTCGCAACAATTCCTGTTGTGACAATGGCATTCTAATGATTACAATGGAAAGACCGAATCTTCGAATACTCTCAAAAGGAAGCATTTCCTCTCTGAAGAATGAAAGAAAAAAAATAATAAAAGGATGGGTACTTCATGGTTCATATCTCGGTCAACAGTTTGCCAGTGATAATTGCTTTAAGTTATGCCCCCACCTGGGAACAAGACAAGTGCACTGAGAAATTCCTATAGCAATTAGCACATTTTGTGAAAGAGAGAGGCTACCAGTGTTCTGATTAAACCAATGAGATCTATGTGAGCACAGATACTGAACAGCCGCAAGTTACCTCTTTGCTGCTTATCTATTCACTACGGACTGAGGGCTACATGCATCAAAATTGTAAATTACGAATACCTAATTGCGAATTCCTGAGAATCGCAATTAGGTAATCGCAATTTACAATGCATGAAACTCAAAGAGTTTCAGATAGCGATTCCTAGGGGGTCGCAAATCGCTCTACCTCATTAATATTAATGAGGTAGATCACATTTTGCGACCCCCTAGGAATCGCAAAAATCACGGACCACCATGTCCGTGATTGCTTTTAAATAAAGAAATCTTTTTTGTAAAGCAGCCCGTTTTCCTTAAAGGAAAACGAGATGCTTTACAAAAAGTAAAATGAAAAGTTCTCTTTTCATTTTTTAAGACCAGGTAGTGGTCTGTGGGACCCCTGCCTGCTCTTAAAAATGCTTTTACAACCATTCACGAAGGGGAAGCGGTCCCTTGGGGGCCCCTTCCTATTTGTGAATGGGTTACCACCTACTTGAAGTAGGTGGTAATATGCGATTGTTTTGCGACCGCATTCACGGTCACAAAACATTCATGCATACCGTTTGGATTCAGTATTTGGAAGGGATGCCCTAAACATGCCCCTTCCAAATACCGAATCGCAAACCTATTTTGAGATTCGGTAACAGGTTACCGAATCGCAAATTGGGGCTTGCTGCATCTGAAAAGCATTTTTCGCGTTTGCAAACGGGCCGATTCTGTGAATCGGGCCGTTTGCGAAGGCAAAAATGCTTGATGCATGTACCCCTGAATCATTTCCTGCCAGAAAAAGTGCGACTTTCAGTGGACTGGTGGAGAGAAAAGACAAACTTTGCCAAAATTTGAAAATTACAATATGGCTTTTTCTGAGGTTTCTGTATTAAAGTTAAAAGGTACGCAAATCAGAGATTCTAAAAATCATATAATCCTATGCAATGCCGAAGTTCATTTCACTTCTCAGATGTCTGTCAGAGTTCTGACAGAGATGTCACTGAGACACCAAAGCTATTTTAATTCACAGAATATGGTCAGGTGATGATAAAAGGTTATGAATCAACTCACACCAGAAAGAAAAAAATGTTTCTTTAAGTTGCAAGTGCCACAGGCGCAATGTTTCCAATTAATAAGGGCAAAAATCCTTCACACACTTATTGAGGCTGGCACAACTTCAGGGACTGTCATCAAAGTGGTGGTCTTCCTATGTGATAGGAATGTAGGCGACTGTACAGTACATTACTAAATGCTGCTCTTAGAATGAGGGGTTTACAGAAGACCTCGACTTTCGAAATAACCTTTTTGATCACTGTTGACTCCTGAAATTAAAAAACACAACTGTCTCCTTGATAACAAGATCCAAAGCTCAAACAGAGGTACTAACAACAATGATCATTTAGTGTCCTTTTAAGATTGTATAATGGATCTATGAAGAAACCATATGGGGTCCTGCTATCTTGTTTACACATGGTCACAAGCAAGAAGTTATGAAATGTTATGTTATAGGGAATTTATTGAGCGCACGTACACCAAAGGTCTCTTGGCGCTAATAATAATAATTTTAAGAATGTACTTTGTAATTAAAATTAATGAAACTTTCAAGGGGTATGTGAAGTGCAGTAAAAGTATACACTTCACTTAATTTGAAGTTTATTCAGATCTAAGACTCCCCAATGTAACCTAGAAGGATCTGTCAATCATAAAACTCCTACAAAGCAGATTTAGGTTCTAACATTTCTTTCAGATTTGGTATCCCCATGTAATGTATTAAGGCTTGTTATATATTTCCAACTTTGCAGGTAACCTAAAGATAGTACATTGGGGCATCTAGGATGCCCCTCACAAAATCCAAACACTTACTGCAACTGCAACATCCACTTATAGAACAGAGCTTCATGCTTTTGGTTCAAGCTCTTCAGCTCCTCAGAGAATGCAGGGGTGGCCTTTTCCAGGAGGTTACGGAGTGTTTCCTGCATTTGACAAAATACAAACCTATCTGAGACAGCAGCTTAGAGAAAGAACCAAAGTAAAGGTGAGGTTAGGGGATGCATTTAATGCTTACATCTTTTTACTGGCAAACTTCAAGAACAGGAAATCTGGCCACAACCACCAGATACAGAATATACCCCTAAAAGTCCACATTCCCAGTTCAACAAATTAAGTTAACTTCTCCAGAATATTCCAGATTAACCATTTTGCTGTCAAGGTAAATCTCAGCAACATTCTCTGTGGATAACTAAAGTTCAATATCAGAAAGGGAAAGTGGAGAGATAGCAGATGGGTTAAAACAGAATTAACCAACCCCTCGTTGACCTTACTCTCTGCAGGGGAATACCCCAGGTCTCCACGCTACCAGGAACTGGCCCCAACTCGAGGCTCAATCAAAGCATCCAAGCCCCCAAAACAAAGCTGCATTAATCTTAAAAGGTCTGGGCATTCAAGGAAGGCCTTTTCTGATTAAACCTGAGAGAACAGAAATGTGTTCCCCTCACTCTCCACCCTGAGACGAACCGAGATGCCCATAGCAGCTGCAAATTGCCCTGTCATCCGTTCTTGCTCGATTGCCATCAAGGCTCTTTTTCTGGCAATCATATCCGGATTTCAGATCTGGGAAAAATAAAAACCACATCCTCCAGCACAACTGTTTTCCTCCAAAGTGTCTCCTGTATGAGGCTGTCTCTGAGATCCTCTGTGTGCATGGTCTCTGTGGCATAGGGGAGAGCCTACATGCCTTCCTCACTAGCTCCGCCTTCAGCTCTCATGGCAGACTCAAAAGATCATCCAAAATCTATTTCAATTTGTCAGGAAGGTACTCTGCTGGGAACACTTCTGTAACACCCAGCACCCTTATGTGGGTTCTGCTCTTCAGAATATCAAGGACTTCAATCTTCTCGTCCATATTTACCATGGCCTCCAGAGCAGTTGATCTGAAGGTTGTCATCTCCTGTACCTGTACTACTGACTCTATGCCACAGCCTTTGGAGATTGCCCCCTCTAGTTTGGCTAATCTGCCTCAATTTTTCTTTACCTTGTGCTCCACAGCCAGGACTGCCAGAGAGGCCACCCAGCCTGGTATTCTCCTTGATACCTCCCACTACTGACTATTGCCCCGTTTTTTTCAAGCAGGTCTCAATGCAAGACAAAGATGTCCGCCATTCTCTCCTTTGTGAGGGCCTGCCATAAGCGTGCATGCCATTGTGTCACCGATGGCGTTTTTCTTTTTCCAGGCTGCTCTCAGTGCCATTTAAGCTGCCCCCATGCATAACCATTTGATCGCTCTTTCACCCTTGGTTTGGTGTTTCAGGATATCATCCCTCAAACCCAGCAATGCAAAAACCTGGGGAGTAAGGAGGGGATACCCCAGGATGTTTTTAGTTTGTGCCAGGATTTCTGACCAAAAAGGGGAATCGTTGGACAGTCCCACCAAATGTGGCAAAAATTCGCCCAACAGTCCGCAGCCTCTCCAGCAGAGATCCGAATTGGGATTTTTTTTCCAGCTTGGTGGGATAGAGGTACCAATTGTAAAGTAGTTTATAGTGTGCCTCTCTCATGCTGATAGAAAGTTTCCTCCACTTTATTTCAGGAATTTCCACCCCAAGTGTTCGCTCCCAAAAATGTATATGTCACGGCTGCGGGGTGAGGATTGTCCTAAGGAGTATTGAAAGGACATTGTTCCACGAGAGAATCCCGCTTTCCTAACAAATCATTCAATAGGCCAAAGTTCTTTAGTGGCGGCTAGTCTGACTTACAGTTGTAGAGCCTAATGTTTTAGCTGAGTATAGCGGTAATGTTCACAGTCGGAAAGCTGAAAGTTGCGTTGGCAATGTCTGAATGTTAAAATCTCCCAGTTGTGAAAGAGGTCGGAGAGTGTGAGGCAGCCTCCCTCTCTCCAGACATTGAAAGGACCCATTTAAAGAGCCGGGGGAAATGCCGGGTTATAGTGTATCGGTGTATAAGGGAGAAGAAGGTTGTCCATTCCACAGCCTTATTCATCTTTAAGCGTTGTTTTTGTCGGGGTACTCAAGTAGGCATTTTGTGTGCGGGCTGATTTAGGTTTCGACAATACATCCCAAATGACCCTCCCCACTATGGCCCTGTCCATGTGCATCCAAAGTTTATCAGACTCAGGCAGTTACCATTCTGAGATAGGCCACCTTATAGTAGAGTTGGAAGTCAGGGAGCCTAACCCCCGCGTCTTTTGGTAGGCGGAGCAATTTTAAACGGCAAGTGAGCACTAAGATTCTACAAAATAAACCGGTTGATTAGGGTTCGCAGAGTCGGTGGAAACTCCCTATTTAACTCAATAGGAAGGCCCTTAAAAAGGCAAAGTACCCTGGGTAAAACCGTCATCTTAATCGCGTGTATGCATCCTAGCCAGGAGATATACATAGGTGCCCTTCGTTTAAGATCTGCTTTCAGTTGCTGTAATAACGGCGGAATGTTTGGCACGGTAGAGTTCCGACAATCTGGGGGTATGTTTAATGGCGAGATAAGTGATGTCTTTTTTGGCCCATTGGAAGAGGGTATAAGGCTTTCTCGGTCTAGGTCCACTCTCTCCCCACTGCTCCCCTGTGCCGCTGTGCCATCTCTTGCCTCCAGACCCCGACCTCCTCCTTGGGAGGTTCGAGGCTGCTGCCCGCTCCTGCGCCTGCTGCCCGCTCCAACTGGGACCAGACTGCCTCCAACCACCGTAACCTTTCTCAGACGCTTTTTTTCTTAATTTTTTCCCTGTTGTGCCACTGTTATTGTGCCCATCTGTGTCTTGCTCTAATTCCACAACTGTTTTTATTTTCTCGTGCCTGCCTGTTCCTTTTGCCTTTCGCCGCTGCTGCCCCTGCGGCCCCTCCCCCCCGGAATTCTCCCCCGGAATTTCCCCTGCGTTATTTCCCCCCGGAATTCCCCTGCTCCCGCCTCCCAGCCTCTCCTCCCTCCCACCTCCCCTACTTAATGGCGGCCGCTGCGGGGGAGCGCGAGTAAGACCTCCGACCCTCGGTCTAGGTCCACTCTCTCCCCACTGCTCCGCTGTGCCGTCTCTTGCCTCCAGACCCCGACCTCCTCCTTGGGAGGTTCGAGGCTGCTGCCCGCTCCTGCGCCTGCTGCCCGCTCCAACTGGGACCAGACTGCCTCCAACCACCGTAACCTTTCTCAGACGCTTTTTTTCTTAATTGTTTTCCCTGTTGTGCCACTGTTATTGTGCCCATCTGTGTCTTGCTCTAATTCCACCACTGTTTATTTTCTCGTGCCTGCCTGTTCCTTTTGCCGCTGCTGCCCCTGCGGCCCCTCCCCCCCCGTAATTCCCCCCCGGAATTTCCCCCCGAAATTCCCCTGCTCCCGCCTCCCAGCCTCTCCTCCCTCCCACCTCCCCTACTTAATGGCGGCCGCTGCGCGGTCGCGCAGCGGACACACACAGCGGGCGCGCCGAAGGCAGGCCAGTCTGTGCCCGTCCGCGACCCGACCGCGGCCAGCGCCAGGAACCCTGGCCCTCCCACTACCCATCGCTACAACACCACCACCCTCCTCGCACTCAACCCTGGAAGACTTAGAGAATGCCAACAGGCCTCGCCGAACACGACCCACGGGCAGTTCTCCTGCCTCCACTGCCGCCAGACCCTCACCGCCACCCCGGCCTCCAACACCGCCGACGCCAGCACCGGCGACACCCTAAAATGCATCCTCCTCAACGTACGCTCCGTACACAAACACGCCATGGAAATCTGGAACCTACTCGACTCTCTTTCACCCGACATCGCCTTCTTCACAGAGACCTGGACCAACGCATCCTCCGCCCCCGACATCAGCACCGTCATCCCAGACGGATACAAGATCCAGAGGAAAGACCGCCCCAACCACCCAGGAGGGGGCCTCGCCATCGCCCACAAGAGCACCCTCCGCCTCACCACCTCCAGCGTAACCTTCCCCTCCGCCGAACACCTGCACTTCAAGATCCAGACCACCCCCAAAGCCACACTCCGAGGAACCCTCGTCTACAGACCCCCCGGCCCCCGAACACCCTTTGCCGCCACCATCACCGACTTCATCGCACCCCACGCGATCGCCTCAACAAACTACATACTCATTGGAGACCTGAACTTCCACCTCGACAACCCCAGCGACCCCAACTCCACTATCCTTCGTGACAACCTCGCCAGCATCGGACTTAAACAACTCGTCAACACACCGACCCACAGAGCAGGACACACCCTTGACCCCATCTTCGCGGCAGGAAACAGCGTCCATTTCAGCCACACAACGCAGCCGCCATGGACCGACCACCACTACGTACACTTCGCCATCAACAAACCCAAGGCACCCAAACCAGCCCCACGCCCACCACGAAGGAACTGGAGCAAGGTTACCGACGAGCAACTTAACTCCACCCTCAACCGAGACAACCACACCTGGGCACCCGACGCAAACAGCGCAAACGACGCAGCCAGAGAACTCCACACCTGGATCTCCAACTGCGCAGATGAGCTCGCCCCGCTACGCAACCCTGACAGACAACGCCCCAGGAAAGCCGCCTGGTTCACCACCGCTCTCTGCACCTGCAGACGCCTGGAGAAGAACTGGAGAAACACCAAGACAACCGAAAACCACACCACCTACAAGGACGCCATGACGGACTACCACAACCAGATCAGAGCCACCAAAAGGAACTTCATCCACAACAAAATCCTGGCCAACTCCACCAACTCCAAGGAACTTTTCAGTGTCATTCAAGAATTCACCAACCCACGCAGCGAAGCCACAGACATCACCCCATCCCAAGACCTCTGCGACAAGCTTGGAACCTATTTCCACCTCAAGATCAAAAACCTCTACGACAACTTCATCGACCATCCACCAGGCGCCACAGACGGTCCCCCGCCCCCCAGAGACACCAGCCAGCCCACCATCTCCAACTGGACACCGATCACGGCCGAAGACACTGCCTCGACCATGAAAAGCATCCACTCGGGGGCCCCCACCGACCGCTGCCCCCCTCACATCTACCACAGAGCCGTGGCCGCCATCGCACCCAAACTACAACGCACCATCAACACCACCTTCAAAACAGGCACCTTCCCAGACGACTGGAAGCGCGCAGAAGTCAGACCCCTGCTCAAGAAGCCCACAGCTGACCCCACCGACCTCAAGAACTATCGGCCCATCTCGCTCCTCCCCTTCGCAGCCAAAGTTGCAGAGAAAACAGTCAACAGGAAACTGACACGATTCATTGAAGAAAACGCCATCCTCGACCCGTCCCAATCCGGATTCCGAAGCAACCACAGCACAGAGACCGCCCTACTCGCCGCCACAGACGACATCCGCACCCTCCTGGACCAAGGCCACTCCGCAGCCCTCATCCTACTCGACCTATCAGCGGCCTTCGAGACCGTCTCCCATCGCACACTAGTCGTCAGACTACACGACGCATGAGCATACAAGGAACAGCCCTGGACTGGATCCGATCATTCCTCACCGGAAGAAGCCAAAGGATCAGACTCCCACCCTTCCTCTCCGACCCCACGAAAATCACCTGCGGAGTCCCACAGGGTTCATCACTGAGCCCCACCCTCTTCAACATTTACATGGCCCCCCTCGCAGCCATCGTCCGACAACACGGCCTCAACATCGTATCCTACGCCGACGACACCCAGCTCATCCTCTCCCTCACCAAAGACCCCACCACTGCCAAACTCAACTTCCAGAAAGGAATGCAAGACGTCGCAGTCTGGATGACCAACAGCTGCCTGGAGCTCAACGCCGAGAAGACAGAAGTCCTCGTCCTCGGTACCACCCCTTCTGCATGGGACAGCACCTGGTGGCCGACCGCCCTCGGAAGCCCACCTACCCCCTCAGACCACGCCAAGAACCTCGGCATCGTACTCATCACTCTCCATGAACCGACAGGTCAACGCCGTCACCTCCAGCTGCTTCAACACCCTCCGCATCCTCCGCAAGACCTTCAAGTGGATCCCCCCTGAGTCAAGGAAGACAGTCACCCACGCACTCATCACCAGCAGACTGGACTATGGAATCGCACTCTACGCCGGCATCAACAAGTCCCTACTCCGCAAACTCCAGACAGTACAGAACACCGCCGCCAGACTCGTCCTCGGCATCCCCCGACACGAACACATCAGCCAACACCTACGAAGTCTCCACTGGCTCCCCGTGGAGAAAAGAGTCACTTTCAAAATCCTCACTCACGCCTACAAATGCCTACACAACAACGGACCCAAATACCTCAACTACAGAATCAACTTCCACGTACCCAAAAGAAACCTCCGATCTTCCAACCTCGCACTGGCCGAAACCCCGCGCATCCACAGAGCCAGAGCAGGCGGAAGATCCTTCTCTCACATTGCAGCCAAGACCTGGAACAGAGCTACCGGCAGACATCAGATGCGCCCCTCCTGAACACCTTCAGGAAGACCCTCAAGACCTGGCTCTTCGGCTAAACAGATCTGCGGACCCCCCCCCTCAGCGCCTTGAGACCCTCACGGGTGAGTAGCGCGCTTACAATTCCCTGATTGATTGATTAAGCTGCACTGGGCAGCGTCAAGATGAGTATATAGAACTTAGCCAATTTAATGCAGAAGCTCACTACCCTTTCAGAGGTACACAATTCCTCCTGGAGGGCTACTAGAGATGAGTGGGGGAGGTGAGTGCCAAGAGCACATCATCCGCAAACAGAAAAATATTATGCTCCACTGAGCTGAAACCTAGGTCCCGGATAGCTGGGGTTGCCCATATCTTAGCTGACAAGGGCTTGATACTGAGAGCAAAAAGCAGTGGGGAGAGAGGGCAGCACTGCTTTGTCCCACTTACCAGTTGAAAAAGATCCAAACTCACCCCATTGACTAAGACTCTAGACCATGGCGTGGTATAGTTTGCCTGAATCATTGCTATGAATGAGTCACAGGAACCAAAACGCTGCAGTATGTGAAAGAGAAAGGGCTAGTCTACTCGGTAGAAGGCCTTCTGGGCGTCAAGCCCTAACAGGACCGCGGGTTTCTGTTTATTAGTGGCTTTTAAGATCAGATGGAGCACCCTCTGCACAATATTGTGCATCTGTTGGCCCTTAATGAAGCCAGACTCATCCGGATGGATCAAATCCGGCATCAATGACTCGAGCCGTAAAGCTAAGATTTTTTAATAGAGCATTTAGGTTGAGGAGAGCGATGGGCCTATAGAAGCCACAGGAATCGAGGTTTTTACCCGGTTTTGGGATGACGGTCATTAGGGCTTTACTCATCAAAGGGATTACCGTACCTACCTTTGCTATGTAATTAAACAGGATGGTCAGGTCTTATAAAATTGAGCCATGAGGCCATCTGGTCCTGGTGGCTTATGAAGTTTCAGGGAGGAGATTGCTTGCTGGACCTCATCTGCGCTAATGGGCTCACTTAACATCTCGTTTTGAGAGGGGGGACACCTGTGGGAGATCCAGGTAATCGCATTGGGCTTGGGTGTTGATTTGTTCAGCCGTGTACAGTTTTTCGTAAAACTTGCCGAATATGTGGTCTTTCGCAGTATTGGCGCGCTCTAGTACTCCTGAATCTTGCATAATATCGTCTATATATTCTCTTTCCCTTTTGACCCTGAGTTGACGAGCTAAATGGGGACCCACCTTATTATCCTGCTTATAGGACATGGGTTTGAGGTGCAGTAGAGTGAATTACATCCTGTTGGTGTAAATCGCATTTAATTTCCCTCACAATGCTGTGACTTTCTGCTGCAGGCTTAGTGTCTGAGGTTTTGTGGGCCTGCTCGAGCTGTTTCAGTTCCTCTTCAAGTGTTAGGTGCTCCTTTGATCTCTGTTTGTTAAGTGTTGAGACGAGTGCAATACATTTCCCACGTAATACTGCCTTGAATGTGTTTCAGTTGTTAGAGGGGTTCGTGTCACGGGGGTTATTTAATAGAAAGAATTCTCGGATAGCTTTCCTCAGGTCGTCCCTAAAGAGGCGATCCCTTAAAAGGGCGCTAAAAAAATCCATCTGCGGTATCTCAAAGGTGGTTCACCCCAATCCAATGTTACTGCCAGAGGGGCCTGGTCAGATATGGGGTAGATGGAGGCTGCTCTCACATCTTAGCTCAAGATTTGGCTAATGAACACGTAACCTAATCGGTGTGTGTGGGAGAAGATGGTGTAATCGTGAGAATTGGGATGGAGCGTCCTCCATGCATCCACTAATCTCAGGTCCTGTGGGTGATCTGTGGGCTGTCAATCCCAGAATCCCAGGTAAGGGTAAAATCTCCCATCAAGAGAATCGTGCCCTCAGCAAAAACCCCCAGTAACAAGGACAGCAGTGTATGGGCAAACGGGATTTGGTTAGAGTTCGGGGCATATATAGATGCAAAGATGCAGAGTTTACCTCTAAGTGCCACTTCATTATGTTTAGTCGAGGCAGAGGATGTATATGTCATGAGGCATGCTTTATGTCTCAATCTGTGGTCCTCGCCCTGTTTGAGGGGTCTCTCCTGTATCGCCACAACATCATGTTGCTAGTCGAGGAGATACTTCCACAATTTATGGCGCTTAGCTGGCGAGTTTAGGCTCTTAATGTTCCATGACAGTGTAGTGATTACCATGGTGTAGTCAGGTCAAGCGGGTTCTCTAAGTTCTCCACTAGGCTTCGCACCCTACCCTACCCTCCCACTCATTCATCATACCCCAACCTCCCATGTCCCCCATCCTGGAGACCCCTGTCCTCAGCATTTCCACCCTCCTCCCTCCGTGTCGACATAGAGAAGCACTAAAAAATTTTTTAAAAGCAAAACCTAACTAAGAGAATAAGTGGGACAACAGGTCCCAAAAAGCAAACATTATGCAAGTACCAAGGCATTATGACAATGACAGGCGAATAGGTCATAAACCGCTAATGCCACTTCAAAGAGGCACATTGAGTTGAAGCATTATGCAAACATGAATAAGAAAACCTGAATATAACAGCTCTCGTTTCGTGCTTGTCACAGGGTTGTGTCATAGCAGTCACCATCCTTCCTCCAGAAGAGAAAGAAAAGGATGAGAGTACAAAGGAGGGGTCGACTTCCGAATGGCCCATGCTTTGTACCTGTTCGCCATAACATTACATAACATGTGTATTTGTAAAGCACACGTTTACCCGTAGGTATCTTGGCGCTGAATACCTGATGTTTCTTGTTACCCAACTCAATGTTACTCATTTTATCGCCCTCAGATGGATGAAAGGCTGAGTGGCCCCCCTGGGATTTGAACCTGTGACCATGAGGTCGAACACAGGCCCCTGCAGTGGAGGCATTAGTCCACTGAGCCACCAAACCTGGCCCAACCCAGCCATCAAAAGAAGATGCTGTAAAGTCCCATTCAAGGAGGTAGTCTCAGAATCCAGACAGACATCCCTAGAAGATCCGCGCTTCTTAGGTTGGCAGGAACGACGCTGCGAAAGCCAGAGGCCTGTATTTTGAGATTCTGCTTAGTTGCTTCTGGAGGTCCCCGGGTCATCTCCAGGCGGCGGGCCTCAGTGGTTAGTATCTCCAGGAGAGTCAGAGCCTCGGCCAGTTCCGTGACATGATGAGGTTTGTTGCGCCAATCCAAAAGGGTAGGTCCAGCAATATTTAATACGGTCTTGTCGCAGTTCATCTGTTATTGGGCAGGTTTGCTGATGTCATATCAGGGTTGCAGGGGCAATATCCTGGAAAAGAGAGCAAGCGGCTCCCTCGAAAGAGACCAATTCTGCCTTTTGGCCCGCCTGTAGGATGGCTCTTTTTACTTTAAAAGAGAGTAATTTAGCCAGTATGTCTCTAGGGCGTCGCCTATCACCAGCCAGCTGGGAGCCCACTCGATGTACCCTATCTATCTTAACCTTCAATGTTGTGTCGTTGAGTAGTTCTGCGAACAACCCTGAAACAAAGGCTTCCAAGTCAGGGTCTTCCACCCCCCCCCCCCTCCAAATCCCAGATTCGTATGTTCTCGCGTCGAGATCTGTTTTCGACATCTTCACAATTCAAAAGAGACGCCTGTAGCTGCGAGCGTAGGGATTGGGTTAGGTCTTCCATCTGACCGGTGCGTTCCTCTAGTTCCAGCATTTTAGCATCAAGATCCACCACCCAAGTGACCACCGAGTCCACATCTTGTTGTAGTAAGGCAAATTTGGTGTTGGGATCTGACTTAAGAGCCTCTAGGGAGAAGGCTAGATCGGCTTTGAGTTTCTCATGTAGTTCCTTCTTACAATCTTGCAGGGAGGTACTTACCGACAACTCACACTGCCTGCATCCAGACAGACCCCCTCCCTCCCCAATCCACAGGCATGGCTATAGAGATCGTAGAGAAAACATGAGTGCGTCCTCCCCCCCCTTTTTTTTTTAATATATCGTGTTAGTTGATATATCTATTACGGAGTATTCCACAGTATAATAAATCCAGAAGTAGCTTATCGCACGTTTGTGTAATTATGAGATTTATTCAGAGTGAAAAATGTAATCGATTCATCTTCGTTGGAATATTCAACATAATAGTAAATGCCAGGAAGTTACTGAGCAGCCGACACGTGTTTCACCCTCTTATGGCCCATACGCCTAGGGCTTTTTCAAGGCTGCGAAAAGTGCATAGAATATAATGAATTGCAGTTCAAAATGGTATCAAACCATTACCAACTGTGAAAAAGAAATTGGAGGATAATGAGTTGAAAGGAGAACTAGGCATAAAAAAGAAGATTAAGGGGTAAAAATGACAGGCACCCCAGTGCTGCATAGACACGTTTTGTGATCAAATTAATTACCTGCCCTGTTAGAGGGATGCAACAGATAAGTAGTCCCGCAAAAAACTGAAATTCTCCATGCACCAAAAAATAAAAACTTTAACCGCAATTCATTATATTCTATGCACTTTTTGCGGCCTTGAAAAGCTTCAGGTGAATGGGCCATAAGGGGGTGAAACGTGTCAGCTGCTCTGTAACATCTTGTCATTTACGATTATGCCAAGCGATTATACCCAGGGATTCCCTAAATCACAGCCATATAAAATGGCTTTTTGCTATCTGGAAACCTCTTTTACAATCCAGAAATGCCTTTCGAAATAGCAAAAAGGATTTTGTAACTCATTCCGAATCGCAATTAGGAGGGGGCATTAAAAGGATGGCCCTTCCTAACTGCAAACTGCAATAAGCTGCATCAATGAAATTGCGGTTGCCAACCACTGAACCGTAATTGGCTTCTCAGATGAGGCGGTAACCCATTCACAATGGGGAAACTGTTCCCGTTGGCAGCTTCCCTTCAGGGATCGTGTCAGGCAGTTTAAGGGAAGGTAGGTAGTAGTACAAGGGAACACTACCTGCTCCATCTGACGTCTTCCGTAGGGGGATTTTCTTAAAATGGCAACAGTTCCTTTAGGAACATTGGAAGCTTTGGAAAAAAAACCTTGTCTGGGGGTAGAATACTAGGGATGGTGGTCTGATGTTCCTTGCTGGCCCCCATTCCTGTGTTTGCAGACAATCACAAGGGGTCCCAAATAGCAAACTGCCTAATTAATGTCCATTAGGCAGGTCATTCTGCAACTCCTGCAACTGGAGATTTTGTGACCTATTAGTACACAGATTCTATTAAAAAAATTAAGAATAGCTTGCGAAAAGTCGGTATGCGATTTGCAACCACTATATGCGACCTGTGTTTGCCTACATCTGGCCTGAAGTATACTGTATTAAGTCACAATTAAAGCCAGGTAATAGAACAAAGCACCAGGGTTTATTCTTAGTGTGACTGAGCTTCTCTACCTCCATTCCCCTTCTGACTCCTAAAACCTTAACAATGTCCTTAACAAATCAGATCCCAACTTCAAATATCGAAGGAACTTCAACCACTCTTTCATTTGACACCCTCATTACCGACCAATATCAGTGCATGAAAAATGGAAACCTACAGACCAATCGGATATCATCCCATAATACCACTCTGTGGAAGAGTCATTTGAGAAGGAACTGAATGTAGCTCAAAGACTCTACTTTTGTAGGTAATACGAAACCACAGCATACTTCCAATAAAAGAATTGGCAAACCGAGCAACAGTATTGAAAGTCAATCAACAATCACTAGTAAGCCCCCAGTGCAAACCTCTTACAATTGCCTCCTTCATAACTGTAAATCCCCAGCAAAACACAAGATACGTAATCACTAACAATTTCTTAAATATTCTACCTCTTAATGAGAGAAGGCTCAAAGTCGCTTCTCGACCAGTTTTGGAACAGCTCTTTTTTCCTGAACATTTGGTCTTCTGCCTACACCTCAATGGGAAATTTGGAGGGGGTGGCAAACATTCACAAAAGCTCCATTCAATGCAAAATTATGAAAAACAAATAGGTTCCTTTTGTCCAAATATCTTGCAACAAAAATAAAAACAGTGGACCCACTCCCCATCAAATTCAATTCGATTTATCACCCTTCTGGTGCCAACTAAATCTTTGAGATGAGTGACCTGCACAAGAAGGTGAAAAAACATCCTTCTTCAAACAACCATATCAATCTCGGTATTTTCAAGCTATATTGGTGATCAAAATGACACCCTCATCTTACGACTGCTTTCGTACTCAGCAAAGAAATTACTCAGCACACCTCTTTCCAAAATGTAAAAGAGGACTGATCTTGAGCTCGAAATTGCAAGCTAAACCTCAATTAAGGCAGGTACCCCAAACTCAGTTAGCTGGTTGGATCACCACTCAGCATCATTTTCTCCTACCTCCACAAAATCAAAAATTAAAGGCCAATGAAGAAGCAAAAAACCAGGAGTAAGAAGTTACAGACACATCAACCTCTACACTCTCATAAAATATTTGTTTCCATTCAATGCATCCAAACACATGCAGGATCTTCAAGAATTTCTAAACTATACAATTACAACCATATCATGGAGGAGTTGCTCATTTATTCACACTGCCTAGAGCTAAAAACGTAAGAAATCCATACCTCCCTCATGATGGTTCTTGAAACAAGTTAATCAAAAGAGAACAACATGGCATATCAAAAAACGCTTACTGGAAGGAAGAAGTCCAAGATAGTATTCTTTGAAACCAAAACATCATTCGGTCACTCAGAGTTAAACCATGCATAAATCATAAACAACCCTCTTTGTTTTAATGTAACAATTAACAAAACCTCCTACCAACTCACTACCAAATAACGCCAATGAGGAAAACTGTGCACTCTATCTCATTTTTCAAAGAGAAAATTGACAAGATTGAGCTGTTCATCACTGAGTCTCTCACAACCCACACAAATCAAATGGGGGGGTGGGGTATATAGTTACTTGTCACTGCAGTAGGCTGGCTTCGTGCTTTAGCCATTAATTTGTGTACAGGTTTCTCAAGCTGCATTACATGAGGGACTGCTACAAATTGTTTAGCCAGGGTTAGTGAAGAACAAAAAACATCTCTCCCTCTTCTTTCTTTTTTTGAAGTGCATTAGAGCCAGACAGTTGTACTTGATTTTGAAGAAAGAAGGGGAATAGGAAGGGGTGGGTGGCAGTGAGTTTGGTTGCATCATTGAGGGAGAGAAGGGACAGCAGGCTCTGACTGACTACCACTAATCCCAAGGAGCACCAAATTACGCTAGTAGTTCTATATGTGTGTAGCAAGAGGGGTGCCCCCACTTCATTGTTTCCCAAGCACTGTCACACATACTTATGCATACAATCAGCGAGAATTAGGTGATCTGGTTATGTACGCCACTACTATAATCAGCTACCACGAAGTGTTAGTGCCATCACGAGGCAATAGTCACCCACGTTAAGAAAAGTGCACTCAGATTGGACCCCTATGACCCAATGGAGGCTAGAGCTTGTGTGTCTAGCAATGCTATACGCATTTACAGCATTTTGTAGGAAACATGTGGTAAAAGAAAACATGCTCGGCCTACCAGAATGTTACAAAAAGGAGCAGGTGATTGCATGGACACTGCACCAGTGTCCTTTAACTCTACCTCCCCTCTCACTCACTTGATCAAGTTTGAGACAGAATGGTGGGGAATGTAAGAAACACACACTTCAGAATCCAATGCCTGCATTTCTGGAACTTTGACATTGGATGAAACATCATGTAGGTAATGAAATTCCACCAATTGGTGCTCCTTGTTCAATGCACTTCACATACCAGGTTATTCATATGTTCTCATATTAACTGATATCACATTGGGTGACCTTCAGAGTCTTTTCTAGGGAAACATTCAAAAATAGTGCACAAGTATCTTAAAATCCATTGCAAATAAATTTCTCAGGTGACTGTTGGAAATATTGATCTAGGCATGTTTTCCTGTTGCTGTTAGCTGCACATGTACAATATACCATGAGTACTGGACCAACACAACCTACCTGATCCAGCTTTGGCGTCTGCAGCCTCTGTAATGTTCTGTCAGAGGTCAGGACTTTTGAAGTGCTGTGAGCCTCAAAGTACTCCTCCACCAGTTGAGCCTGAAACACACAAAAGCTGTTAAATGTATCTATTTATACCATGAGATCTGTAGACAGGAGGATAAAAACAAACCCTTAAATATACACTAAGGGTATGCAGGTTTTTTTTTACAGGTATATGAGAATTTGGCTCTTGATCACTCACTGCATCTAGAGATATTGAAAAAGGACACCTCACCTATATTTCTTTGTGGCATGCAGCATCATTGGTGTCCTCTCCACATCTAGGTAGATAAATACCAACTAGATTGACTAGATCAACATTGGCCAGTTCAGAGATCAATTTAACTGGATAAATGCATGGATGCAGATATTTAATTTTTTTTATAGGTATTACTGAAAAGATTTTTTCTTCATTTAGTGGGTAACTTTGCCATGATGAAAATTGTAAGTATTGGATGTCATTAGAAATTAATGTTTCATGCATCCATTTGCATCTACTTACATGATTCGGCCATCTGTTTGCCCATAAGGATCAACCACCTTTTTCAGGGCTCACGGGATCACTACCAGGCAACACAACAGTTGAGACGTAATGCCCTTGTACCTCGTGTCACTAACCCGTTTGCATCCATCCTAATTTGGGCTTGTTTTTATCACAGGAAGGGGAGGCACTTCCCTATAGTCACACATTCATCAAGGGTGGGTGCCTGCTCGCGAACCTCTATGCGCCCCACCCCCTGTCTTACTCTACCAAAAACAAAACTTTCTCTGCTCAGAACACCTTCCAACATCTCAATACAGAACTGCATGCAAATTATTTCTTAGTTCATTTTACTCAGAGTAAAAAAAATAAGTCCATAAAATGTTCTGCACACCATTGTTAATGAGGCTGTCTCATTCATTTAGTCCCAATGTTCACTTTTAGTGTTTGATACAGTGGTAAAATGATCAGTCTTTTGAATTAATAAAAGTAAATGTTGGTATTGCTGTAAAGGCGTGCTTCTTTCGGTTACTGTGAGAGTATAGTAGCACTGATATACTACCTGGATAGCTTCGGATTGATGGTGCCACCTAAGGAAAACAGTGACCTGACAAAAATATTACCAGACCTCCATGCTCAAAGAACCAGCACGGGAAAGGCAATGCTAAGTGTAAACAATTTTGTCAATCTTGGATTTCAAATGACTGCTCTTCTGTAAAAAACATCCTGCATGCAGTCTACTCACAGCAGCAGCATGCTTTGATTTCTTGGATGGTGTTTTGTTGGGAGCTATCGTTGATGGTGTCTTGCTGGGAGTCTTTTGATTAGTCACCATATCGCTGGTCTTCTCATCCCGCTCCTCTGTTGATTCCCCTTCAGAGCCTGAGGCGGAGTAGTCACTCTCACTCTCCGACCTCAAGGTTGGAGCTAGATGCAACAAAAAAATGTATGCAGCAAATGTGACATGTTCTACAAAGTGATCACTGAAAATGATTGACATCAGGACCATGTCAGAGTTTCAAGGATTGGACCCAGCTCTAACATCAGAGTTCCTCCTTCTGGTTTTATATCACAAAAAGGCACAGAATTGACATGCATCAACATATGTGAAGTGATATTAATAGCCCTTGTTGAGACCCAACCTGCAGTATAAATATTATTAGACCTCTTTATGACTTACAACGCTTTTGATCATGGCAACCTACTTTGTTGCCTCAAAGACTACATGAGTGTTACAGGGCTAACCCTAGCATGGATCAGTTCATCCCTTAAAGTGGTATGCAGCAAATAAAAAGGGTTGGACTACTTTGCTAACCTAAGGAATGAGAGGTCCTGCAAAGATCATCACATTCACGTAGGCACAGTAATGCATACTCTAGTCCTGTAGTTGACATTATTGCCCAATTCAAAACTCCATTTCAAATATATGTAGAAGCTACACAGGTGATCCACCCCAAAGAAGAAAGTGCTAACAGCTTAAACTCTGCATTATGCCTTACCCTTTTACAGTAATGGATGAGGGAACGCAATCTTTACCGCAGTGGCTTCAATTCCAAAAAATTATACTCTTTGGCAAAATAAACATAAGCCAGTTAAAATAAAAACCTTTCCAGTGGTAAATAAACTTTTCAAGTGGCCTTCTACACTGGGGTGTTTCCCCTTCTGCAGCTCTTAAAGTAAGAAACCAAGTAGTAATATTTGATCCTATAATGTTTTTCATTCCAAAAGTGAATGTTTTAAAGAGGAGTGCACAAGTCCACTTTCATATGCTTAGCAAAGTCACACAATTGTTAAGCACTCATCACTCAGCGGCACTATCACACCTCTATTATTTCAACTGCATGTACATAGATCTCAATAAGACAGTTTACATCAACTCGCATAGTGGACTTATCCTAGATCTTCCTGTTGATTGATGACATTATTTCCGGTCTTTGAGCCCTACATTGGTAACCTTCAAGATCCTGTGCCCTAGCAACAGGGTATACTGGTCTCAGGGTATGAAATACTGGTCTCCATTATTCCAAACCTGCAAGCTATCTCACAACCCACGACTGGCAATCGATAATCGGATGACCTCTCACCTACCAAGAAGGGTGCTAGTGGGAAAACCCTGGGAACAAGCAATTCAAAATCTTGGAATTGTCTGACACCAGCCCTCAGACTACAGCAAGAAACCATCTCAAGTTTAGAAGGGAGGTGAAAACTTCCTTATTCCACCAGCTCTTCCCTGAGTCTACATGCTGTTCGACTGGGATTAGAACTGTGAATCCTATCAAACTTGAGTAGGCCAGCTAAAATAACGTCCTGATTAAAACATAGGAAATTATATTTGTTAGATTTTGGACATCTCAGCACAAATTGCTCAACGTCCACAAAGAGCGCCACCCGAATCATGGAACATACACACTTCAAGCTGCAAATTTCAGAAAACTTCACTGTGAACAGAACCATCGCCTACCGACCAAACGGACCCCAAGCAACCTTCACCAGCCTCATCAGGGACTTCATTGCCCCTCTCACCATAGATCCCAAAGCCTTTCTACTTCTCACTACCTCAACTTCCACTGAGAAAACAGGACAGACACCTGCTTCACAGCACTCCTTGAAAGTTTGAACAATTCTGGACTATCCAGCTCATCACAGAACCAACAGACATCGCAGGACTGGACCACATATTTAGCTCCAGCGACAGCATGAAGTAGAACTCTACGTCACCACTCACATGGACCAACCACTCCATCATCCACTTCCAAAGCAACACACTGCAAGTCAACACACCCACCAGCATCACCCTACTCTGCTACAGCTGGGGCAAAATCTCTGAGGCAGACTGACTCAACACGGATTAACCTAACCCAACAGACAACCTCAACAAGGACATCACCAACTTGATCAAGAACTATATAGATGCCCTTGCACGCATCAAACCCAACAAGCAAAGAAGAACCAACAAGCAGGCCCTCAGAGCACCTTTGAGACTCCAAAGGGCACTGCAAACATCTAGAAAGAAAATGAAGAGCCAGCCACAAAACCAGCGGCTTCACTTAGACGCTACCACAAGCAACTAAGAGACACCAAGAAAAGAGAGCTAGCTGAACGCATTGAAGGGAGCTCCAACAGATCTTCTCGATTGTCAAGGACTTCACCACACCCTTGGTCTCCATCAACAGCATCATTCCCACCCAAGAACTCTGCGACGGCCTATCAAACTTCTTCCACAACAAAATCGCAAACATCTATAGAAACTTCGCACACGAACCAGACCCCAGCAATGTCATCACAAACCTGCTCCTCACTAATGAAGACGGCCACCTGACCAAATAAAAAACTCACCATAGAAAATACAGCGACAATCATGCAGACCATCCACTCAGGAGCCCTAACAGACCCTATATCCTCACCACATCTCCAACCTTGGAAAAGTACCCATCTGCACCGCTCTAACCCACGTCATCAACACCTCCATCACATCCGCCACATGCCCGGAAGACTGGAAACTTGCAGTGGTCAATACCGTTCGAGAAGCCGTCGGCCGACCAGAGCCAACTGAGCAACTTCTGTCCTATTTCTCTGATCCCCTACCCATCCATAATAATAGACAAGGCCATCAACAAGCAAACTCACTACTCACTTCGAACACCACCACCTACTGGACAAGACTCAATCAAGATTTTTAAAAAACCACAGCACCGAAGCACCACTCAACGAAGCCACCAACAACATCTGGAGCATTCTGGACCGAGGAGAAACAGCGGCCCTCATCCTACTCAACCTCTCTGCGGCATTTGACATGGTCTCCCACAACACACCCATAAGAAGACTCACGAGCTCGGCACCCAAGGAACTGCACTCAACTGGATCTGTTCCTTCCCAAGGGGAAGAACCAAAAAAGTCAGACCGCCACTCTTCACATCGGAGACCAAGAGCCTGATCTGCGGAGTCTCCCAAGGATCATCTCTGCCCTACTCTGTGTGATGTCTACATGACTATGCTAGTCAATATCAATCCCAAGGCATCACCCTCATCTCCTACGCTGACGACAAACTCACATTCTCCCTGAAGGACAAGACAACCATCACCAGAGACAACTTCACCAATTGCATGGCCATGGTAGCAGAATGGATGAGAACCAACTGCTTGAAGCTCAACTCTGACAAGACAGAAGTACTGGTCTTTGGAAACAGGACCTCCCCGTGGCCGACAGAGCTAGGACCGACACCAACACCCACCGACCACACCAGAAATCTGGGGATCATCCTGGACAACAAGCTCACCGATAACGGCATAAGTCAAGGCAATGAGCATTGCCTCCTTCTACATCCTACCTATGCTATGAAAGATCTTCAAGTGGCTGCCACAGAACACCAGACGCACAGTAACGCAAGCATTCATCACAAGCAGACTCAACTACGGTAACGCATTCTACGTCGGAATCTCCAAGCAGCTCATTCACAGACTTGAGGCCATCCAGAATGCTGCCGCAAGACTCAAACTCAACCTTCCACGTCGCACCCACATCTCACCCCACCGGCTCCCCATTCACAAATGTAGCCAATTCGAACTCCTCACACACAAAGTCTTGCACAACATTGTGCCAGCATACCCCGAACAGCTGCATACACTTTCAGCCGGCCTGCCAGACATTTAAGCTCAGCCTCTCTCACGTGCACACCCCCCGCATTCACATAAGCAGAGCAGGAGGCCGCTCGTTCACTTACATCACACCCAAAACATGAAAAAACCACCCAGCAGCGGCCTGCTACTCATTTCTGGAGTTCAGCAAGAAGCTGAAGACCTGGCTCTTTGAATAACTCTAAGGGGACCACATATGCCTACACACCTTCTCATACGCATGGATACCCTCACGGATGATTAGTGCGCTATACAAACTGACATAACATAACAAAACACATTTTATCCCTGGATAAGACAAACTGGAATGCAACTATTTAGGCACTGTAAACCCTGGATAATCCGTTAGCCCATGCTTTAACACTGGTATAAATTGAACAAAAATAACTTTAAGTAGAGTCTTCGGTGACAGAGCCTGAAAGGGTTTTACACAGGTAAAAATGAAACGATCAGCGATTGAAACGATAAGCTATGCTACCTTAGGTTTTAAGGTTAGCATATGATCCTGATTGGATCCACTTTTGTGAAAGACTGCTCCCTAAGTAACTGCATGAAGAGTCTAACTGAATCTCCAGATCTTGTTGTGAACTGTAAAAATAAAAATCCTTTTCTTGGGACTTTTTTTTTTTTTTAGATAAGTACAATACACTTTGAATTATTAATCACCAGTTACTTTTGTGAGCATGACACATCCAACACTCGTCAGCATGTGATGTAACCCAATGCTTGTTATATTGAAAAGGACTTTGTCATCTGCATATTGTATAACATAAACCAGTCAGCAACTACATTTTGTCAGTTTTAAAGTCTATTATGCATGTGAATAGTTGTGTATTAGACCCACTGATGGGCCTTTGTATGCTACATGGTACATGCAAGACCGACCTGATGGCATGTCATATGAATGCATTTAACATTAGAGAATGTCAGTATCAGCATATTGCCTAGGAAAATGCAATAACTGTTTAAATGCTAAAGTTAACAAATGTGTGCTTGATTGCCATGTTTTGTTTAGTTTAAAGAAGCTCCATGTTTTGGTCACCATTCAAGCTCACGACAGAAGGAAAACTGCCCACTTCTCTGGTGCATGTGTTATAATCACAGCTGCAGGGGAAAGATGACCTTGCATAGATCCGTCTTGAGCTAAAAATAGCATTAGCTTCCGTATGCTTCTATAAAGCAGCATTGTTTGGAAATTTTTCTAGCAAAGCAAGAGCCAAGAACAAGTGACCAATACCAGTTCCATAAGTCACCATTAACAAATACGGCATATAAGGTACTGGTGAAGGGGTTGGGATTTGACATTGGGTAGGTTGCTGAGAGGAGATGCTGAAGTACTGAATTCTGACAGCTGATCCAATGACAGCATAATGTATGCGGAGAAACTATCCAAGGATTGGAATAATAAAGCTTAATGAAATCATACAGCCATTTAGGTTGGATGGCTGAAAGCATAATAAATACACTGGGAAGGGAACACACTAATAGGATAGCGATGTGTGATGAAATGTGATTCCGGCTTTCCTAAGCTTTGATCCAGGACATACATTTTTATCTTATCCGCATAAATAAATACACACAGATTGACTTTTTTCTCACCACTAATACTATCCTGCACAGCACATTTATTTATACATCTCCAAAAAACATAATCCTATAGGTCTAGAAATTACTGACAATAAAATAGAATAATATATATTGAGCAACTTCAGAACTACTGTTCAAGCCCCTGTGGCCCTGCTCCATGGCCTCTCTGGCTCCCTGTACAACTATCATACACACCACACCTTATCAAGGGTCTGAGGAGACAGGATCAATCTTATGGAAATTCACTGGTTCTCAGCACCCACGCAGCCCCCACCCTCTTCAAAGCCATCTGCATCATATACATAGCCATCAACAACTGGCCATTTGGCTGAAAAGGTAGCCACCTCTGATGGCTTTTGGTACACCCACAGCCAGGACACCATCAGATAGGAGACAAAGATATGCAAAAAACAACAGGTGTTGTCCATTTATACACCCTCGATCTGAAACAACATCCCTGTATCCATCAAGATTGCCCCAACCATGTTTCAATTTAAGATTGAGGTGAAGACACAGCTCTTTAAAAAACACACTAGAACACGAAGTAACAGTCCACCTCCACTCCCAGAACACGCTTTCCCTCTCCAATTATCCATTGACTGTATCTTTGCCTCTTACCTTGTACAGCACTCCTCTACCTTTTGGCTATGTTTGAGCTACACATGTACTGCATCTATAATGTGGGATAAATTCATCTATGTCGTACTCTATGCACCTCACACTACATTCCACGGTTTCCTCTTAAGTGCCCTTGGTTCTCTAATTACAGGTTTTTTTTTAGCTTGCGTCTTACTGTTTTACTACTGTACGTTTCTTTTGCCTTGTTTTCTTGGCACCTTCGCCTGAACTCCTCCCCCACCCCCACCAATAGCCCCACTCTCTTGTGCTTCCTATCTTAACATTAGAAAGGACGGGGGCAGCCGGGACAGCTCCCCTTTACCTTTCTTTGTGTTCTACCAAGAAGGAGTTACGAAAGGAGGTAATGCCTGTCGCTGACTGTTTGAGGGCGTTTAGAGAGAATTCCAAAATTGATAGAACACAGAGAAGGTGATTAGGATTAAGTAGCTTCTACAGCATCATTAACTACCTTCTGCTTTGGCACAGAATTAACAAATAACTCAAGCTGTGGATGAAAAGTGTTCTGGCACCATGATTTTTTTTTTTTAGCAACTGGGCTTTGATATGACCCATAACAAACCACCATTCTATATATTCTTCATGGCCATTACTTCAAGCTTCTGTGCAAGAATCTAGAGGCAGGGGTGCATCCTTTGCTAGCTGAGGAAGAAGTCAAAAGCCATTCTTTGCCTCCCTCCGACCCCCTGGACAGCCCAGCAAGAACTGCTCCCTGGGAGCTATCCTCCCGGAAGTACAGACATCCTCTCATAGCTTAGGTCTCATCACAACTCTGTAACTGCGCTCATCATAAAGAACGTAGCTCAGGCTCATAACTGTTAAAAATGCACGGCACAACCAACCTTGCGGCATTTGTAAATTGTACATTTAAACAAAAAAACAAAACATAAAAAGTATCATAAGACCGTTGCAGCTTAATAAACTCTGTAGTACGCTTTACCGGTACACACCTGTTAGGCGCTTTCTCAGTCGGTGAGGCGTTGTTGAAACAAACTCATTCCTTTTACCCTAAAGGAAACACAGCAGTTAGGACACACGCTGAAAAGTCTATTGACTTTTTTAACTTTGCGTAAAGGCTTGATATTAAAAAAGTGAGATGCAAAATATGAAAAATATGGAGAAATATTGTAATCTAAATTAATAAACTGATATGCTAACTGCATCGCCTAAAAATGGTGTTTGGGTCCACAAAGTTAATCCCACTGTGTGGATAGTCGAAACCAGTGGTCCTTAACCTTTTTACTTCCGTGGATCCCCACTTAATTATTACTGGAACCAGGGGGCCCCGCATTGAATCATTATTGGAAACTGGGGACCCCCGAGTAATTACTGAAAGCCAGTGACTCCAGGCTAAGTATTTTCGATAATTTGAACAGCAAAACAATACAGAAAAAATACAGAAAAAAAGTATTCATCAAACATATATAGAAATGATGAAATATTTTATTTAATACACAAAAATCTAAATTTGAATGGGAAAATTGGAGCTTTTCTAAATTCAATTGAGGCCACTGACCGTCCATGCTATATTCTGTTTGGTGCACTTGCACTGCTCCCATTAATCAATCTGAGGACACTACCTTCATTTTTAGCTTCCGATTTCAAATGTCTTCACATTTACAGAATGTTTTAAAATGTTAAACTGTACATCGTGCTTAATGTTTACATAGACTTTAGTAATCTGTTAATATTAATTCTCTAAGCAGTCCTGGACCTCTTGAGTAGGCTTCGCAGACCCCAGGGGTCTAAACAGCTCGGGCCAGAGAGAAAAGCACGATGTTACAATGAGTAGAAATTGGGTACATGGGTGTAAGCCTTGCAAAATTAGGAGTTTAACAAAAATATTTATTTCATTTCTTTTTTATTTATGACAGTATAGAGCCAAACATGGAACAAAATCTGTTTGTGCCACTCTCTGTGGCTTGAAGATGAAAAAAGTGCAGGATAGTTTGTCCCTAGAAGATATACTCACCTCTAGTCTAGTCTTGACTTACTCACCTCTACAATCAGAAACTGTGTTGCATAAACTATGACTTTGGCGTAGTTCTACAAGGTTTGCTTACCAACCCACGGGTCACACAGGTGAACTCTGTTCAATGCACCAGCGCTCAAGGTGAAAGACAGATTACTGTAGCCCTCCAGAACCCCACCCAAAACACAGTTGAAGTAGAGTTATTGCTTTTGGGTTACTAACAATCTCTGTAATGGGATTAAGGGCGCCATGGTAACAGAAACAAACCAATTTAAGTATTCACAATATAACACACACTGCACTAAGAAGAATAGACGCTTAACTAAAAGCATTTATTACAACAGGGTGAACCTGTTCCTCAGCAGATTCAAAATAACTACACAGGATATCATAAAACCAGCAAAAAGGCACGATGTGAGCAACAAGAATAAAATAAAAATTTCTAACATGGTTAAAATGTCACCTAAACCCTAACACCCTACTACCTCCATCCATGTGCTACACTAAGAGCAGGGAGAGTAGAACAACTAGCAGTCTAGAATTTCTTATGAAGAAGCAATGCACTGCATACTCTATTGACAGCAAGAGCTGTCGTTATCAGCAGAGGTGTGAAGGCCGTGTTCCATGCGAAGGGCAAACATATGCTGAGGTAGCGACCTTACTCTGGGACTCTGCTTTATCAGCATCAGGCTACTTGCAGAATCTTCGAAGTGCACTGGCAGTAGCTAAAACAGTCTCTGACAGAATCTTGTGCGATAATCTGGGCAAAGGACCTATCCTGACAAGTGGTCAAGTGGCAGCCCTTCCATACTATATCTTATCAGAGATTGGAATTTCTGACATAAGTTTAGGAATGTCTGACGTGCAGCAAGGATGTATGTCCCAGATGTTTCCTTGTGAACATATAAGGATAAAGGACATCATTTCAGACTACACTTTTTCGCTATATGTCTATATTTGTTCTTATTTGATATTGGCATGGTGATAAGTAGACACTTGTCCAAGACTGATGTCCTATCAGCTGTTATATATCTATGTCATGAGCCGAATGGCTTGACAATTTCAGGGTTCTTAGAAAAATAAGGTCATACTACATCTGCAACAGTGGCAGACATGACAATGATTCTGCATAAAAGTTGGAATATTGCGACTCCTGTTACCTAATATGGTGTTGGGCCTACTCAAAATGGAATCGGACTCTATGGGCTTTACGTCAATTGCAGATTCAAAGAATGCTTGGACATTCAGAATCACAGAGCCGTTATAACTGCTCCTGTACGTCTTCCTAATACTCTTAATCACTCTGAGTGAAGGAAATAAACACAGAAAGTCACCAACCTATTGATGAAGATTAGGTCATCCAGGATTCTCAGCCAGAAACAAAGGTGAAATCTAGACAAGGCTATATGACCATACAGTGTGATATGTTGTAAACTACTTGACTCCAAATGCTTCTCTCCATCAAGAAGTAGAACATGAAAGGTGCTGTGGCACACAGGACATTCCAAAATCTCGAAGATTATCTGTAAAACAGGAAGTGAGGTCTGCTATGTTTACGTCTGTACAACATGTTGGTTGTGCTGGTCACATAATAGGAAAACGTTTGTTTGGAGAATAGGGGAGAATAGGGGAGATAGAATTTGATTTGCAAAAACTGTCTTCACATCTTGCACACAGATGTGTAACCTACTGTCATCTTCTGGCCAAAGCCAGATACGATGCTGCAGCGGACTCCACAGCAGAATATCTTCAAATAAATAATAATAAAAAGTCTGAGGGGCAGACTCTTGAAGGGGCATGCAACAGAGTTGAAAGTTGACTTGGAAGAATCAGAGATATTTATATTGTACATCTGGGTTCTAATCATCCCTAGAGTCTGATCTGTTTCTGTCACCATCCACTTACAAAAAACATGGATGATCAGACAACAATCTACTAGACCATGAATGCGAGGACTGAATCTACCATGCCTGTACATGCTTGAAAATAAGCAAGTGTATGTTATTTGGCAAGAACTCCCTTATGGGAAGTAAATGTAAAGGTCAGTGTGAAATTTTTAAATTTATTTTGGACATTTGCAATGCACAACCTACCACGGAAGCCTAAAGAAGATGAGAGGGAGTAAAGAGCTGGAAGGAAATGGGGTTCATGTATTGCAGGGCTTGTCAAATGATTTCAAGCTCCTTTGAGAGCTAAATATATTAGAGAAATCAACTTGCATAGATTGTGAAAGTCTAGAATGGGCCAGAAACCTGTGTATACACCAAAGTAGTAGGGGTAAAAATCCTGCCCCTGGAGTTTCTTTAGGACTTTGTTTGGGGTAATTAGCGAAAGTGTTTTGTAGAACGTGATCCATCTAAAATCCTTATGGTCAGGCTGGTGGAATTCTATAGACCTTTTTTATTTTATAATGCTTGCAGGAAGCTGGCGCTTTATATGATATACCAAAATGAGGTATCGTGCAAAGAGTCCAGGGGTTCCCTTATGAGTGGACAGGGACTTGCTCTAGCAAACCCAAGGTGCTTTCTAGGGAGTAGTGTGGTCGAGCAGCCCTAGGTTTATCGGAGAGGAGTGTTAGATACCTGCAAATACACATAATAGTCAATAAATGATGCACACAACTCAATAGGGAGATCCACAACAATTTATAAAAATAACACGTATCTTTATATATGTTTAGGCACTAGAATCAATACGATCAGGTAAGTACATTTTGCTAGAGAAATACTTTTTTGAGTTTAAATAGTCGAGACAGCATTTTTCAGAAGCTGCAATGTTATCCTACGGGAGGTAAAACAAGTAGGGCATTCAGGTAGAGTACAGCGACTTAAGAGACCAATCTCCGGGACTTAAGATGGGTATTGGGATAGGTCCAAGGCAGCACCAACATGTCACCTCCAGCTGCACTGGGGCGACCGGGTGCAGGAGTGCAATACAGCGTTGGGTGCTCAATGTTAGTCAATAGGGATCGGTTTGTGGGAAAAGAGGTTGTAGGTTTGGACTGGGATGCAAAGGATTGAACCAACCAAAGGGTTCAAGTCTTGCTGATGCTAGTGGACGTGGGGACACCGGTGGTCCTCTTCTCCTCAGGCTATGGTGGCGGGTGCAGAGGGTCCTTGGGGTGTCGGGTTTCTTCATCCAGGAGAGCTCACGGTTGAGGGGGCCTGCAAACAGGCGATGTCGGAGTTCACGAGGGGTGAAACCAAAGTGGACTCTGTCTCTTGAAGGCTTGGGGACCACGCTGGTGCTGTTGGCCCACTTCGACACAGGCTGGGGGCTCGGGTGCAGTGGTGCTTGGCGTCGTCGCGTTTTGGCGGTTCCAGACTCCTCGCGGTTCTTCTTTGGGTGCCTGCAAGATGCAGGAGAGCAGCTCTATTACTCCACAGAAGTCTTTTGAGTCTCTATTGAAGGCAGGCAGTCCTCCCAGGCTTTGAAGTCAAGACAGCTTGGCGCAATTCTACGGGGAACAGCAGACAGGCCAGCAGGGCTGGTGCCAAGCCAGTTGCTCTTCTTCAGTCTTTGCTTTCGTGGCTCTTCAGTGTCCTTCTTTTTCATAAGTCATCAGGATCTGCTCTCCGGGTGCCGGAGACACCCCTAAATACTGAATTTAGGGGTATTAGGTGATTGTAGGGTAGTAGCCAATGGGCTACCTAGCCCTGGGGTACCTACACCCCCCCCCCCCATATGACCACTTGCATCACCAAAATGGCTAACTCTGGAAAGTCACCTCCACTTCAGGTAGCCCACCTTAGTGGTGGTGGTACTGGCCTGAGGGTGGAAACGCCTATCTGACTATCTTATTTTTCTGTCGACCCAGGACAAAGGCTCTGGACAAATGAGGTAAGCTTCCTCTCCTGTGAGAGAAGCCAGATTCACATACCAAAGGCGATGGGCTCTTTGAAGCTCCCCTGCCTTTGAATGCTAATCTGCAGGTCATCCTGTGGGAGGGGGTGTAAAACACCCTCTGCCCGAGCAAGCTTCACTTCTGGCCTCCTGAGAGCAAAGGCCCTCACCCTTGGGGGTCAGAAACTGGTCTCTGGTGGCAGGCTGGCAAAAACCAGTCAGCCAGCACACCAGTAGCTGGTAGGTTTTCAGGGGAAACCTCTAAGGGGGGAGGCCCTCTATATGCAGGTATTAATAAATCCATCACTGGTATCGGTGTGGGTTTGTTAATACGAGATGTTTGATTCCAAAACATCCCTATTTTCAGCGAAGCCATCATGTAGCTGGGAAACTTGTTTTCACCAGTGCCCAACAAATGTATTTAAAATGGCTTCCCTGTTCACTTGTACTTGAACCAACAGAGCTGACCAGAACAGGGGCATATCTGCTCATGCAGGTATGACCTCACATGTAGTATAATGCACCCTGCCTTAGGGCCGTAAGGCCAGCCGTAAGGGTGACTTACCTATACTTACCTATACTGCATGCAGTATCTGTGGACATGGCACACAGTGATGTGTGCCATGTCGTGTTTTCACTTTTGTCTGCACCAAGACACACAGCCTGCAAATTGCGATTCGCAATTAAGGAATAGCTTCCCATTCATTCCTATGGGCCTAGAGGCCCATAGGAATGAATGGAATTACATGCGCAATTTGCGAGTACCAAATAGATACTCACAAATTGCGCATGCAATTTCAAGGGTGAAAGGGTGCCAAAAGGACACCCTGATGCACCCCTGAAATTAGCATGTGACCACATGTTGCGCACACACATGCCCCAAGGGCATGTGTGTGCGCAACATGGAACTTTGAAAAATGCACTTTTGTGAATTTTTCAAGGTTTTCGCAAATTACCATCAACTTAGAATTGATGGTAATTTGCGAATCCTATTTGCAAAATCGCAATTTGCGATTTCCTAAATGTATTCACAATTCAAGTAATCACAAATTTTGCGATTACTTAAATTGCGATTTTGCATTTGGGTTGATGCATCCCAAATGCAAAAATACCGGTTGCAAATTTGCGAACGGTATTTAGAATGATGCATGTGCCCCTAAATGTTCTAGAGACTGGTTGGCCCTTTCAATTTAGACAGCTCTCAAAAGTGAACAGGAGCTAAAAGAGAAATAAAAACAACAAAAAAAAAAAAGAATTCCTAGGTGATAACTCTATCCAAGATCCCAGAAAACTAATTGAGAACGTTTATAAACAGATTGCTGAATTTAAAACATTCACAGTCAGTCAATCAAAAGGCAACTATAGTAGCCAAAGACATCAAGAACTATAACCACAAAGAGATCTACCTGTACTTGAAGGCCGATAATTTCATCAGTACTCCCCCAATAGTGCTAATTTTCCATATAAGGAAAGGTTAAAAAACAGATTCATCACTTTCTCTGAAACATCATCTTACTCAGAAACTGACACAGGTGGTTCTACCTCAAGTCAAACCTTTCCCCATCAACGTCCATATTTTTATACAGAGGGAAGAAAGGGAGAAGAGGAAGGGGCGGCAGGGGCATAGCCAAACAGTTGGAGGAAATCAGGACCCACAAGAAACTATACAGATGGTATATAAAAAAACAGTCCTGTTTAAACTGGTCTAGTCATCGACTGTCTACCTCAGAACAACCTGTAGTCAGTAAGGCTTATCTTTTGTGCCCTCCTCATTACAGGATCCAGCGAAGTGAAGGGCGCGATTTTACAGTTATTCAGAAAATTTAGACTAAAGCTTTTTTTTCGGAACAACAGGAACAATCAGTGGATAATGTTTCAGGACTTAAGATTTCTTTTAGCACTCACCCCAGTTGATTATATTTAAAGAGACAGTTTGCAAATGTGAGAGGTACTTTAGAAACAGCTTAACCTCAGGTGAACGCACAGCATTATGAGCACTTTTCTAAATTCAGTCCACCATTATTAAGCTCTATGATAAAGGGGGTGGGATTGTCGTAATGGCATATGATAGAGAAGCCAGGAGACAATTAGAAAACCGTGACCAGTGACAGCCTTTGTCCTCTAATCCTACTACTGAACGGAGTCACCAGATACGGGCAGTCACAAAGGAGGCTTGTGATAATTCCTGGATCACATACAAGGAATTTCAATTCCTGAACAAAGCGAACCCTAGAATTCCAGCTTTTTATTTACTACCGAACATTCTCAAAAACCAGAACAATTCACCAGTCAGACCTAGCATATCGGGTTGTGGCTCATTATTAGAACCCCTCTCAAGATATATAGATGTCTACCTTAAACCTTGTTTTCCACTCACAAGAACATAGACACGTAATTCCATGGACTACATCAACAAAATTGAAGGGATGACATTGGACTCCATTTCGGAGCTGTTGGTGACATGAGACATTGAATCCCTTTACACCAACATCCCATAGGATGAGGCCATTGAAGTCATTAGGTAGGTGTTGAACAAAAGGACATGGGCACATGATTTTCCCACCCAATTCTTAGTGGATTTAGCTCGATATGCCTGATTTTGTTTTTTATCTTTAAAAGGGGCCTTTTCTTGCAAACTAAGGGCATGCCCCAGAAATAGCGAACCTTTTAATGTCATTATTTGAATAGGAATGGATTTTTGGGAGTAGCAACCCCTTCAGCGATAAGACAGTCAAATGGTGTAGATACATTGACGACATCTTTGCCATTTGGCATGGGTCTGAAATTGACCTTAAAGCTTTCCACGAATGGTTAAACCACAGGTTGGCTGACCTTACATTTAGCATGACCACTAATTCTAAGGAAATTAGTTTCCTGGATTTAAATGTCATAGTTACAGATAATAGATTAACTATGAGCCTTTACACCGAACCCACAGATAGGAGCACCTTGCAACATTTCTCGAGTAACCACCCCTGATCATTGAAAGAGAACCTTCAGTCAGGACACTTTCTAAGATTCCGGCTCCAGCGCCTATAAAGATGAATATTTTAAGAACGGTAACATACTGAGTGGTAAATTGGTGGCTAGAGGGTACACCAAAACACTGGAATGCAGCGCTTAAAGAATGATGGTATGCTCCTAGGGATGCACTTGTCACTCCTAGAAATAAAGAAACAGCTCTACCGTTAACCTGTGTACCCAGATATGATCCGAATGCTAACAGGATAAAAAAGATAATTGAACTAATTGGAATTTACTATTCAGTTTGAATCTCACTTTGTTCTCTTTCAAAAAAAGGCAAAACCTCAGGCATTTTTTGGTTCATGCAGCAAGGAAACCTCCTCTAACAGTTTTATCCAGTCTATAGGCTTATCATTAGTACAGGGCCATTAGAAGTGCATCAATGGTATCACTTTTCCACAAAGACAGTTCTCCAATTGTAATAGCAGAAATGTGGACTAGTATATCATTTGTCCATGTGGGAAGTATTACATTGGGCAAACCAATCAAAAAACAAATCCTGCAGTATAGATCCAGAATTCAGTGCAAATCCCACTGGGGCTCTGGTTGTGCAACATTTCATAAGTGAAATTAGATGGACGGTAATCTAGGTGGCCATCACTAATGAAAGAGGTGGATCAATGGAAAACATTCTATTGAGAATGGAGACAAAATTCATTGAAAAATTCAAAACCGGGAGCACAGGTTTAAATGAAAATGATGAGATATGGGCCCTATTATGTATTTAACTGCACACATACAGAAACTTTACTCCTAGGCATATGTTAAAAATTATAATACCATAATGGTGTAAATATATACATACTTCCGCAATCTCCCTCCAGGCCCTTCCAGGGCCTCTAGGACCTTTCACTGTTGATCAATTGACGATCTGGCATGAACACTCCTTGGACACAGTGGGCTGTCTCTTCCAAAATGCCCAACCTCTCACATTTGACCAATTACAACAAGATTATGATGTTCCCCCAGGACAATTCCTCCTACATTGACAACTACAGGTAACAGTTCAGTCACTAAGGGGCGCGATAGATGACTAACCAGCTCTGTGGATCTTTCACAGGGGAAAAAAATCAGAAGGTCCGAGCGCCCTTCACTAATCTTGAGCTCCCACTGGCTAAGCGCATGTTAACCCTACACTGGAGAGCCCAACATTCCCCGAATCTGCCCTAGTGGCATACAGCAATGCTACTTTGGGGGGAGTCAGAAAGCTCAGCATTACACTGGGATGAGGCCCATACAATATCCCTATTATAAAAGATGGCGGAGCAAGTGTATGCCCTCCATCTTGAAGTGGCGATACACTATCCAGGACCTGAAATGTTTGAGGTTCAGGACCAGCCGAAAGCCGCGGTCCTTCTTTTGAACCAATGACAGATGAGGTCATGTCTGCACCACGTCTTTTTGAATAGGAGGGCCTGAATTTCTTAGTCTATGAAATTGCTCTCTACTTGGGAAAAAAGAAGATGAGTGGGGTGCCTCCCCTGCTGGGGGGTGGAGTAAAACTCCAGGCTGAACCCCTGAACCATCTGCAATACCCACGGATCTTGAGCAACAACCCCCAATTGTCCAGGTACAACTGTATCCTTCACCCACCAAAGCTTCTTAGGTAAGGGATAACTCTTATGTGAGTAAGTGCCATTGGCTGCGTTGTTACCACCCCGATATCTGCCTCGCTGGGCGCGACCACGAACTCCTCGGTTACAGGTGGGGTAGAAGTTGGAGGATCCGAGGTGGCACCTCTGCCCCTCTGATAGTAGCCTCTGAAAGCCTGATTGAATCCACGGCCTGTCGATCGGCCTCGAAAGCGCCTGCCCTGGCAAAAAGGCCACGGTGGAACACCTTCTTAATAGACGTTTGGGCCTGTCCAATGCGGAGAATTTGGCAACACACCTCCCTAGATTTTAACAAATTTGTCTCCAAATAGCAATCCATTCACTACAGTGCCTGCCTCCGTAGACGCCAACTTTGGCAATTTTGGGTTGCTCCTCATTACAAACGATTTACGACGTTCAGTCTACATAGCGTAGTTAGCGTTGCCGAAGAGGCACAACGCCCTTTTGGCCAATTCCAGGATCTCTCCCGGATCCAACTGGGAATTTGCCTCTTTCGCCAAGACGGCCAATTCTCTAATCTTAGTGAGCGAGCCGGAGAGGTCCAGCAGCTTATCTTGGCATCCACACCATGCCCTGTCTAGACTTTTTTTGGGGTCCTTGGTGAACTTCTTGAGGAAAGTCGTCATGCCAGGATATAATTCTGGCGTTTCCGCTACTTTGCAGAGGAGAGATGATCGAGGGCATTCTGACCTCGGAGTATTGCGCACCTCATGCTCAAGGCCTTTGCGCAGTCTGTCTTGAACATAGTGCGTCAGCACTACACAGGGCACCCATATTGTGGAGCGCGGATGAACAATATTTTCAGGGTCAAATAGCAGGTTTTTAGGACCTACCGGTGGTACATCCACAGTATCATGGTGAGCCTTACATTTTGGAGCTGGTCATGGATTGTCCTGGGGACGTCCAAATCAGATGGTGGGGATGAGGACGTAGTAGACCAGTTTGTCAAGTGGGGTGTTGAACCCACCGAGATCCCCGAAGGACCTTGGGACGGAGCACTCCAATATACATGGTCCCGAAGGACTGAGGCGGCAATCTGTGAGAGGACGTCCGCAGAAGAAGTAGAAGAACTACCACCTGAGGCTCTCTGGACAAAGTCCACATCATTGGTCGCAACTTCACTTGAGACGGAATCCCCGGGGGTCCTCACTGACTCACGCCGTCGATATCAGACCAGTGGTTGAGTAAAAGGCCTCAAAGTCCTAATCAGAGCCCTATTAACAAAATCCTGTACATGGGTATCCAGTGCTTCCACCAACCTCTATTCCACCTGGTGCTCATAAGGCACTTCTGTATACTCCATATATCCTTCCTCCTCTTCAGCGTAGTACGCCATGCTGCTTGACGGGAACAGTGCAGTGAGGGGCTGGAAGAGGTATGAAGGGCCTTACAGGCAACAAATAGGGCAAAAAAACTGCCCAAGCCAGATTCATTTAATGTGGAGGGAACCACCTGCATTTATCACTAGGGCACCGCCCTGAAACAACGTTTAATCGCCCCATCTGGCGTTTTGTGGGGATAGGAGCAACTGGAACACTATGCGCAGTGTGCAAAGCCTTTCAGAGATTCGGAGAACCCGGATCGGCTTTGCGTGCATGTGTGAGTATAAACCAGAAAGAGGACTGTGTCCTCACTCCAAGCAGTCAAAGCACTCTGATTCCCCACTCCCGCTCCACTCTGGCAGAGGCGACTGGGCAATGTATAAGCCCCAGAGAACAGATTCCGCTCTGTCGCTGAAACGTATAATTAATACACAAATACCGCGTCACAGTAAACAGCGCGTGCATAAAAGGCAATAATGAAAGAAATGCACTTAGCCCGGCCGCTGCAGCAGCAAAAAGAGAGGAAGCACTACGGTAATTTTAATGTATATAGGGAAGCATGACCCTTATGATCGGTTGGGACATTAGGCTGTTGAAGCTCATGCAGTTTAAAGTTTTAAGTATTTTGATTGGCTACTGTGAATTTCTCAGTAAAGAAAGAGAAGCATTATCTGAAGCATCCAGTACTGCCATAGAATTACTGTTGGATATGGGCTTGCTGCCTGCAAGAACGTAGAATGTTATTTCTGTGCTGTTTTATGCATTGTGTGCTCGTCAACAGATTTTCATCCCACTTCACACCCACAGTTAATAGCAATATAGTTCTCAGTAAAATTGTGGAGTAATCATGGTACCACACCCTTTTAGCCCTTCCAGTCTAGTTGTTGACAAGCCCACGATGTCACAATCACATGACCTGTGAGATGCTCCCACTTAGGAGGAGAGGGGTGGGGGCACTGGTAGTTGTAGTCACAATAGCTGTTTATGTGTGACTGTGCTACTTGTAGTGCTTTTTGTTCCTAAGCCGGAGTGATTCATGGTGAGGACCTAGTCGCACGCTTTTTGGCACGGCGGTGACAAGTCGGTCGATCTCGGCAGACACACGGTCGTCTCCCCATTTCTCTCAGAGCTCTCAGTGCGATTTGCGGCATGCGCACAAGCGCCCCCTCATCCTAGGGGTTCCCTTAGTGAGCAGATATTTTGTGAATCTTGCATACAGAAGCCCTTTTTAGGTTGAGCCTAGGCAGCGCATGCACTGTCTCTCGACATGCTGTATCTTCTCTATGGGATTTCAGCACAGCCAACAGCTTTTCATTGGTTCCTTCCTCTGCCTTTTGAAATTCCTTTGGTGCACAGTTTACCTTTGTCCCACCTTTTGGCTGTTATGTTACCGCCCTGGAGACTGCCCGTTACATTGATCCTTTCACTATCGGTCATATGTTTGGTTTCAGCGCACTACTTTTTTTTATTTATTTAGCGTTAGTTGCAACTTTAGATGTTCTCCGTTAGAAGTCGGTGCTCTGAATCCCATCTCGTTTAGCCTCCTCCCTTCTACTTGTCGGGCTCTTTTCTCCCCTGCAACTTGTGCAGCGCTACTGATCCCCCCCCCCCTCCCCTTGCTGCAGCAGGCGCAGCTGGAGCCTCCCTGCGTAAAATTTAATATTTTCAATGCCTGAAGGTGTCCAAGCCAACCTTCAGCACCAGTAGGGGTACTGGTCTGGCCCCTCCCTCTCACATACCACCACCAGAGATATCGGCTGCTACGTTTGAGGGGGGAGTGTACCAGCAGGCTGCTGCTGTCTGTAGGGGGGTGTCTAGCTTTCTCCCCCGCTGCCACCTCCCTGTAAGACATTTTTTGGTTTTCCACAGTATTTTCTGCTTCTTACCCCCCTACCCCTGCCGAGGGACTGGCACAGGCTGAAGGGAGCTGGTGAGCCACTGGCACATTATTGTAGTAGTCCTGGGGTGAAGTTAGCCAGGGTTTTCCTCAGCTCTCCTTCTCATAGAGGAGAGAGAGGGGAGGGCCGATGGTATCCCAAAAGCCACCGTTGCTGTTTGTAGAAACCAGCGTTAAAGCCTTGTACCATTCCAAGGTGATGAATGTTTCTGTATCGGCTGTCACTTCATGCAAGTTCAAAACCGGTGAGCGCGCAGCATGGCTGGGCATGAGGACATAATACCCCCGTGGTTAGTTTCTGTTGCTATCCAGCTGTGGAAGAGCTGGTGCTAAGTGGGCTGCGTGCAGTCTGTATATTCTTGTGCGAGTTTTATCATTGAAATTGCACTGCCTTTTTGCCAGTTCCTTTTTGCCAGTCTCCAGAGCTGTCCCCGTACAGAGGTCACTGTGCTCTCTCTCCTACCACCGGTGGGCTGATGATCGTTTTGTTCTGCTATTCAGCTTGAATGGCTATGTAATTATCTTGATTGGCCATTAGTCAATGATGTCGTTATTATTCGCCGATATATACATTACCATTATGGAAGTTAATGTTGCACAGGAATTAAGCATATTTCAGTACAGCGGCAGTTTTATTTCTAAAATAAAAACATCACCAGCATTTCACCTGTGTAAATATTGCTTTATACTGAGCACCAATATACATGCCCAACCTCTGCTTCCTGTTCTGTGTGGGCAGTTTGACATTCCCCTTTTGGTGGGATCTTAGACAGTTGCTCGATATTACTTTAATGTGAGATCTGTCCTGGATGTAGACATGGATGTTGATGTATTTGTTGGTATTCAATGTAGTGTGGTCATAAAGACCCAAAGAGCAGTGGAATTCAGTTGAGACCGGTTTATAAACACAAGGGGAGAGGAGAAGAGAATGGTAATAGGTTATTGAATCGGTTCACTGTACATTTGCTTTTTGTAATTTGTACTTTTCTCGTACAGTTTTGTAAGCATGTTAGGGGAGTTGTGATTGTATGTTTAATTGCTGTACGTTAGCTCCACATATTTCGGGTAACAACAATTTGATACCTACTATTGGTTAAGTATCTTAATTGTGTACAACCAGACTGGACAACAGAAATCAGATTTTATCATCTGGGTTCAGACCTTCTTACCTGCGTTTACCATTTCTTCCTGAAAGTGGATTAATTTGCATTCCCACCAAACTGCTGGTTGTCTGGTATTATTATCCTTAAGCACATTGAGCCTGACTAAACCAGCAGCACTATAGCAGCCACTACAACAGCATCCTCAGACCTTTCAAAGACTAGTAATCAGGATAATGTACTACATGGCTAAACACTTATAAGGTCTCAAAAGCGAGACCTATTGGCTATGCCAACGCTTGTTCTGTTTTTGTGACAGGACATATTTTGTTTGCCACAATTAATTGCCAGCTTCCCAAGAGGCTGCCTTGCCCATTTTGGCCAGGGGACATACTCTATCTTTAGATAATCACTTGTGAGCATGAGCTGGCCTAGTGTTAACCGTATGTATGGTGTCCCAACAGCACGTTTTTTTACACCCTTGTATTTTAATGTTGCCTTGTTGTTTGTGATTTCGCCCCATAGATGCACTACCCCTCATACATAGGACCATGATAGCTCTCGGTGTCACCCCAACCCATGGTGCACTACCTTATTAACTGGTTTGACTTGGTTTTTCACTCCACCATGGGCATGGAGTGGAGGCGACATATTAACATGGGGATAGAGCACACATGAGACATAGTTGACATGTTCGGTATATAGTCAAAGTATGAACATATGTAGTGATTTTATTTTTCACTTTTATTTATACATAGGGACATGTGACCTTGTTGTTTGTCCTGAGGAGGACATTACACATAGGCCAAAGCTAGTCAACATATACCCATAGAAGCACGACTACTACTAAGGAACAACACTAGGGTTTATACCTGGAGGAGATTACTTTTACCATTTATTGGATATTGTTAGTCCTTCAGTGTTGTATTCCGCTTTAGGTGTCCGTATATAGGTTTTCCTGAAACATGTCCTTATATAGGCACAATTCGCATTGCCCTTATATAGGCATAAGATCCCAGTCCTTATTTAGGCATTAGCCATGCTATCCAAATACAGGCATGGTCACCTACATCCGTCCACCCTAACGAGTTCTTAGAAACCAGACCCTTAAGCTCTTGGGAGTTCCCCTAGCACAGGATTATTGATTTCTCCAAGAACTCATTTATTATGTATGAACCGCTATTCTTTAAGGGTTCATTCCGGACGTCTTCCTCTGCCCGACTTTACGTCAATGCTAACATTCCAAGGTACCTGCCGGGTATAAATATACCTTCCCTTGCCCAAGCAAGTAGGAGGAGACCTCTACTTTAGAGGAGCCCGTGTCCCGGCCTGACGCACTGACAAGAGACGCTGTCATCCCTGCTCGCAGAGAATCCAGCTTCCAGTGTTCTGACTCCCTTCGCGGGGTGTTAGAGTTCGAGACCCGGAAAGAGATTCCCACCTCTCTCATTCTCAAGGTATGGAGCTGACTAGAACCTTGAGGGACTCTTGGCATACCAGACTTGGCATACTAGACTCTTGGCATACTAGACTCTTGGCATACTATAGCATACCATACTATAGAATACATCACCTACTTCTTACCTTGCACTACACTTAGGTTAGGTACACTGGGGTAGAACTAGTTAGAGAAGCATCTTATGAGTACTCGCATTTTTAGCTTATGTTATTTATGTATATGAATATATGTGTCATAGCTAAAAGATAATGCTAGCGCAGTATTATTTCTTTCTACTGCTTACGCTGTACATTATATATCTTGCATACTGTCTTGTGATCATAACTGCTCGTATCTCTTACACGAGAAACAAGACTGTTCAATAAATCCTTTTATTGAAACGCCCGTCTATTCTTTCTGTGTAACTCTGAAGAAACTAAGCATGCACGATTAGCTGAGTGAAACTGTATCTGTTGTTTCCACGATTCTGAGAGTGTTCCGATTCTAAAGGGAAACAAAAGTTGTCATGTTATGTGGTTGCCAGAAACTACTCCCTTCTTGTTTACAAGGAGTTTCTAGTGGCCTCTGAGTTAGCTGGCACAAAGTAATTAAGTTTAATATACTCGATAGGGACATACTGACCTCAGTCCTATGTCGAATCTATAGGGTATATTATTCCAATGCGCAGAGCCTATTAGGGAAATAGGAACTACACTACATGGCGCCCAACGTTTGGTAAGGCACTAATTTAACGCTAGATACAGAGTAACTCAGTCGTGCTTTTCTCAGAGACCCCTACTCACATACTCCATAAGACGTCTGGAGTGGGTAGGGTTAAGTATCCGCCAAAGCTAAATAGGACAAAACTCCTATATATTAGCTGTTTGGTTTGTTCAACGTTGAAGGATACAGTGTTCCAAAATATTGTGCACCTTATCTTTTGTTTCCTTTAAACTTGTTCTACATTTTTCGAAAAACAATGTCCCTGAACGGGGATACTGCCACCGAGAACGGTGTAGCTGCGGCTGATCCAGTCGTAATAGCTTTTAACTTTACAGGTTTAAATGAAACCGATGAGGGTGTTATAAACATCCCTCCAAACTTAAGGAGAGCCATCACTCTAAAACTTATAAAACACGGCCTATCACCAAGAGGTGGTAGAGCAGTTTTCGTGATAGAGGCACACAAATCCTTTCAGACAGAGGTATTCTATTCATGGATAGTATTCCCAGAATCAAATCCAGTAACAAAAGTGTTTCACTTCTTTAAAGAAGATGAACCACCAGAGGAATATATTCCTTTCGAGGATATTGAAATTCCACTCACGTACCAGGAGCATCATCTCTGGTTTAAAGGCGCCCTAAAACATCACAGAAACATTACCAGGCTCGGTCCACTAGGTAGACCAGGAGCAACATGGCCAATTCTAGCCGGCTACACACCTCATCCTGACATTGAAGAGATGTCAGACGAGGAATTACTTACTCAACTACAAGAGTTAATAAAAATTTACAGACAATTAGTCCAATATGTCATGCGGACTTTCACAGTCCAACCACCAATGACCATTCCAAATCAAACCCCTCAACAGGGGAATACACTAAAAATTACTCCACAGACTTTACACGCAGTCATGGGTAAAATGCCCACAAAACGTGAACAAATTCCACTCTGGATAGCTCAAAAAATTACTCAAATCGAAGCAGTATTTCCAAATACTAGCCCTTATGAGAAACACAGAATCCTAACTATCTGTTTACCAATGGGGATCACACCACAACTGGAAGACTGCACCACTTGGGGCGCAGTCTTTGCTGCCATCTATACTAAAACACATGGTGTTCCATCAATTGCAGTAATACCAGATGTCCTGAAACAAATTCAAAACGAATACGGGGCAGAACCTGCTCTGAATTTAGGTATGAAATTACTGAAAAACTTCGACCAGGTCTCAACAATAATATTATCTAATATTAAAGGGGAGGCAGCATCAGTGGCGATCCGCCAACGCTTAAGGGAATTTGATGTAACAGAACATCAACATGAACTACCCAGAATAATAGAAAAATCTTATGCAGAATTAGGCAGAGATAGTTTGGGTGGAAAACCTTTGAAGCCAAAACTATCTGAAAGTCCTGAGAAGGACTCTATTAAACATAATCCTACATCTTCTAAAAAGAAGTGGGAAACTAATAAACAAGATTCAAACGAGACACGTTCTCAATCCCGAGGTAGGTCTCCTCAAAAGGAGCCCTCTGAAAGGAGGTATAACCTCAGGAATAGGGATAATTTAAGAAAACCTGACAGGTATCAAGATACTGATACACGTTCCTCTCGTACCTTTCAGATATCGTCACAGACATCAGAAAGAAGAGGACGGTCAGAACACAGAGAAGAACGCGTGCAGTCCAAAGACGATAAACAGGTTCAGAAGAATAAATCAAAACCTCAATTCACAAAAAAGAAGGTAGTAGGTCTGAAGATCAGACATGCCGAGAATACTGAGAACACAGCTCAAGAACGGAGAATGGGCTCAGACAATGCTGGACAGTGCAGCAGAAGTAACAATAGCTCGCCAGAGCCTGAAGGAACTTCTGGAGATAGTGGACTTGAATGAGTACATCACAGTAGAGACTGTAGACACCAGGGTTAGTACTCCACAAAAGTTATATGAAATAACACTCCGAATGGAGGGAGACATACCAAGAAAAGTGAAAAAACTCTTTTGGGAGAAACTTTCAAGGGGTTATGATATATTTCTAGCAGAAAAAGACTGGCCACCACACTTTGTCAGGGAGTGCCCACATGGCGAGGACATCATTATGCCAGCCTTCTCCAACCATATTCCAATTCCCCAAAAATATACTTATGCCAGGAAATGGGCAGTTGCCCAGGCCCCAGCATTATATAAAAATCATGTAGGATGGGATGAGGACTCACCTCACCACAAAATACAGCTAAAAAATCAACCTACTGCACAAAGGCAGTACCCAATAAAGCAAGAAGCTAAAAAACAGGTCAGGGAGATCTTAGATCAACTTGAATACCAAGGGGTGATTGAAACATGCACCTCCTCAATGAACAATCCTTTGTTTCCTGTATCCAAACCAGACAATACATATCGTCTAGTTTTGGATTACAGACACTTGAACACTTGTTCCAAAACATTTGCAGTGCAAAATGCACATAGTACAGCATTAATGAGTAACGTTGTGCGCAAAAAATATAAAATCACATTAGATATCTCAAATGGTTTCTTTTGTCAAAACATAACACCTGGAAGCAGGTACTTAACAGCTTTCTCAATAATGGTGACACAGCGTCAATTTTGTAGACCCCCACAAGGGTTCAAAAACAGCCCGGGGTTATTCTCAGCAAGGGTAACAGAGTTACTACAAATTTATGATAATGAGGCATTGTCATATGTCGATGACATCTATCTGACAGACGATTACCTAGATAGGCACTTGAACAGGGTGAGTATCATTATATTGAGCTTCGCCTCAGAGGGCTATAAATTCAACTTTAAAAAATCCAGAATTGCCCATCTCAATGTCTTTTTCCTAGGATATGAGCTTTCAAGTGAAGGCAAGAGCCTGGCAGCTAAATTTTTAGAAAAGTGTGCGCTGCTCCAACCTCCAAAAACGCTGAAAAATGTACAATCCATCTTGGGTTTCCTAAATTTTGGAAGAACTTATATTCTAAATTACGCAGAAAGGGTTAAACCTCTCTACGAATTAATAAAACCTGAATTTTCAACAAAACATTGGACACAAGAACACACAGAAATCCTGCGTTCACTCCAAGCGAACATGTTAGCAACAAATCACTTACAAACACGCGTAAATAAACGCAATTTAGTGATCCGAATAATTTCGGGACACTGGGGATTCACCTATTTAACATTTAATGAGGGTGAAAAAGTACCAGTAGCATACAAATCACATTTGTATACACAAGCAGAAATGCGCTTCACTTCAACAGGAAAAATACTGACAGCAGTTCAAACCGCTGTAGCAAAAGAAAGAGCTCTAGCTCAAGGGAAACGCATTATTGTCGTAACTCCAGTACCAGCCTTAGAGGCGGTTACAAAAGCGAGCATTCCAAATGCAAAAGCTTTACATCCTAGATGGATACAATGGGTTAATTCTCTTGCTGCAACAGATGTTGAATATGTTTTTGATCCTGATTTAAAAACACAAGCGTTCCTGCAATATGAACATGAATGTCCTCTGCCCACTGAAATTTTGCCTCTAGATCAGTACGAATTTATAATTTATACTGACGGATCAGCACAACCCGCTACAGAGAGTAAGCAAGTTTACAGTGCAGAGTGCGCAATCGTTAAAGGTCGCATGCAAGATGGTAACTTCAGACCAATGGTCACTAAAACTCAATCTCTAGGAGATTATACAGCTCAGCGAGCTGAACTACAAGCATTCAAACTGGCACTTGAAAATACAGATCGCGAATTCCCCACACTTATAGTGTGCGATTCTTTTTACTGTGTTCAGTCGTATAATGAATATATACAGAATTGGCTTCAAAACGGGTTCAAAGATGCAAAAGGTGGCACAATAAAGCATAAAACGCTTTGGGAACAAGTAGTTCAGTTGAGAAACGAACTACCAAAAGCTCACGTGATACACACGCTGAGTCATCAACGTGATGGCGTTCACGTTGCAGGGAATTCATTGGCTGATGAAGCCGCAAAGGGGGCTGTTCAGACAGCTTCCGTAGCTGCGATCACTCGTTCAAAAACGAGAATAGACCGTGAGATATTGTTGGCTGTCAATGCTTCAAGCAAAGGCAGTGGTGCAGCGTTACCAAAGAAATTTCCACTCAAGTACTCTTATGTAATTGATGCGAACAACGTTCCTTTTGCTTGAATCCCTGGAGTGGGGGATAGGGTAATTCCAAACATGGAACGTAGATTAGGACTGATCCTAGCAGCACATGAGGGGATAGCCTCTGCCCATGCAGGTGTTTCTGCAACAGTATCTTTACTAAAACAAAGATATTGGTGGCCTGGCATTAGGAAACAGACCAAAAACTATGTTTTGGAATGTGAAATATGCCAACAGATGAAAGTCTCCACAGTGAAACGTCCTGCGCAGACACCCCTGTTGATTTCAGACAAACCATTAGCTTGTGTTTACCTTGCAAAGGGACGGTAACTATAAATATATAATGGTCGCAGTGGATTCGTGCTCAAGGTTCATATGGATGTGGCCTCAGCGCTCGGCTGACGCTCGAACTGTTATAAAAGATTTGCGAGTCTTTATCGGCACATACGCAATTGGCACACTACATTCTGACCAGGTCCCTGCGTTTAGCTCTCGGGCTTACAAAGAAGCCATGGCCAGTTTGGGCGTAGCATTGCGGTACTCCTCTCCGTTTCATCCTGAGGGAAATTCTGTTGTGGAAAGGTAAAACCGGGACATAAAGCAGTCTATAACCGCTAGAGTATTAGGTTTGGGTGATGGGTGGGTCAAACATCTTTATGGGGTCCAACGCACATTAAATAATTTGCCAAGAAGTTCTCTAGGGGGGGTCACTCCATATGAGGTCCTATTTGGGACAAGAATGTGGGTTCCTCATCTCGAATGTAAAGGCACAGTGGTGGAAAATAAACCCTTTGATATCAAAGATCGTTTGGCTGTTTTACAGGATCTAAATGAACTAAGATCGAAACAAAGCAACGTGTTCCTGAAGCCAACCACCACTTGGGAAACACCGGCAGTCCCAGCAAGGCCTGTCTGGATCCCAAAAGTTGGGGATCTAGTCAGAGAGAAGATTGCGGACAAGAAGGAATTTGGACCTTCTTACAGACAACCAGTACCTGTCCTAGCCGTCCACGGAACAAGAACAGTACTTCTGCCGCCCTTTGCTTGTAAAAAGGAGAAAAGATTTGTGTCAATCGACCTCATCAAACCACAGTATGTGGCCAATACTAAATAGTAGGCCTCGTGGACTCCGACCTAGCAGCAGACGCACTCCTCTCGCTACTATCCAAGAGGTTCAGACTGAAAGACTCATAACCATCGAGAATTCAGCAGTAAAAGAAGAAGGACTAAGCAACGATGCTATGGAACTCATCCCTCTTGAAACTCAAGTAACAGTTCGTCCAAATACACCTGTCTACACCAACGTAACACGTGATCAACTGGTTCCAGCGATATCTACAAATCCTGATGCAATTTCAACAATTGACCGAACTGCTTCTGGCTATTTCATTAACTTTGATACGTTTTCTGAGGATCCGAGTGAGCCTGAAACGACGCCAGCCTCAAAAACTTTCCAAAAACAAGTACCAGACCTTTTTCATTTTCTGAAAGAGACTTATCTGGTTTCACCATGGATTGAAATATGGATTATTTCTGGAATATTTTTCTTTCTGTTTTGGCTAGCTTTGGTTATGATTCTTAGCATGCTTATAAATGGCAGGTACATTCGTATGGACACAAAGTAAAAATGTGAACGTACTTTTAAAACCACACAAATCTTCCCATCGTGAAACAAGAGACTTGTCAGCAGTGAACATCACAGCCGTTCCTATACAAGATGGTATAGTTTGGGACAAAACCGATTTCGACATATTCGGCCCGACGGAACTTTTGAAGATTCCAGATTTATTTAAAATTTCATTAAGTGACTTTATTACCTCCAGTACCTATTCTGATGATTGGGACTTTGAGACTGTTAATGATATGATGTCTGATCTAGAAAGGTCTGCTGCGTTCTCGAACAATGAATACTTAGAGGGTTCATCAGACTACGAACAGCTTTGTTACAACCACTATGGTCATCATTTTTTTGCATAAATCTGCAACACCTAGAAATGTGTTTATGTTTAACCAATGGGAACATTGTCCTACACCACCAAGGGGTAGTTCAAAAACGTTTGCAAATAAGTTTCCATATTTTTCAGGGTACAATACATCTGATCCAGAATCATTTTACTATAAGAATGTAAACAAAACAGGACAGAAAATTATGTTAACTAATACAAAACAGATTTATTCTGCAGCCTTTATTACCCAACTGTCTAGACAAGGATTTGACTTTTGGAAAGACACAATCGACACAAAATCTGTCTGGGGTTCTAAAGATTGGCAAGTGCAGGGGATAGAAGCTTTGTTTAGAGCCTGTATCATCCCACATCAAATAATGTTTTTGAATGACACTGTGCAACAAACGTCTTGCCTTGGTTTAGCCAAGATAAAAGACATGAACACACCTTCTGTACCAACACCTGCAAGTAATAGCACTACACAGGGAGCGGTCACAGTAGACACAATACTACAAAACAACAGATCAGATCCTGATTGGAAAAAATGGTTGCTCTGGCCCACAGACACAAACATCTGTCAAGAAAGATTCCTGAATAGAATACAGGGCTTTACTATCCATAGGCCAGACCCACGTTATGTTCAACGACAACATCCGGGGGTAGTAACAACATGCAGTGTAGGAAAATTGTGCCTCGACTGGTTACAAAAATCTACACTCGAGGATGTGAAACAACACTTATCTTTACTTAAAGAAGACGCAGACCTTAGGGATTTCTTGCAAGGACCAAGAAAACTGCGTCAAAAACGTTTCATATATGCTGGCATTTATGCTGCTTATAATGAAATATGGAAGGTTTCACAGGCAGAGGCCGCAGAAAGAATACGTGAGCTTGATCGTATTAACTTAGAGAAATCTCTCACTGTGGTCGACAATGGGTTAACAACTTTGTCATCCAGAATTTATTCATAGGACAACATTGTATTCTCTGCTATTGACATACTGGAACAAGATTTAGCCATGTTACAACAAGGCCAATCTCAGTTACGTTCTATTATGTTATTAGGCTTGACGCTGCAATCCTTGCGTGCAGGCTATGTGCCTTGGCGTTTTATCAACACGTCGTCTCTGTTTGCAGAATACAATCTAACGGATAAACAGATCGAACTGGCACAAAGGGGAGCAAAGTATACAGTGCTGAGCATTGAAAAACTGGAAAAATTAAAATTTACGGTAGCAGAAAAACCAGATACAGAATGGCTTATCCATGGCAAAATAACTCTGCCTGTCACTACTTTTCATTTTCAGTATTGCCTCAAACAAATGCAAGCAGGCAAATATGAAAGGTTGGGTAAAGAATACATCAAGACATCCTGGGATTTACCTTACGAATACAGATGTTGGAGTGGGAATCGTGAAGTGTTTCTAAGCGGTACACACTGTGAAAATGCACTGAGCGGTTCACTCATAGGTCAGCAGGACATTTCTTTACACGGGGCTTGTAATGGTTCTGTGGCAAACTTGTCCTGCCACCTGCAGGGTACACCAGCTGCTGTGATTAATCCAACGTTTGGACAACTTTCTAACGGGAGTTACCTCATGTTGAATGATCAGAGTTGCTGTGGCATGTTGCCAGGAATCCCATATCTGGTAACGGTTGGCTCCAGGGTTACTTGTTGTATGCAAGTATTGTTCCCCCAAATAGACACAGTCAGGGAGTCGCCTCTATGGCCTTCATTGAATGTTTCTTTTATATGCTTTGATACTTTAAGCAGAATGAAAGCCATGCTTTTACAACAAACCGTGCCTTTGACCTCGGCCAAAGAAATCTATGATTTACAAATCGCAAGGACTTCGGCTGAGAAACAGGCTCTAATTCATACAAACTGCCCTATACATTTCGTAGAAATGATGGGACGTATCTTAAACATGTCTGATACGAGCGGGATTGTACATGTATTTAAGACCATCTTTTCAGGACTGTTAACACCTTTTCAGGCAGTCCTCGGAATCATTCCAAACTTCGCACATTCGGTGTTTGGTGGTGTGCCATTAATTCTAGCACTTGTTGCAGGAATGCTGTTTTTATTCCTACTACTACGCTATGGCAAGCCTATCCACCGGCGTCACTCCCAGCAATTTGGAGAAAGCTCTCCTAGAACGGAAGTGCCGTGAGCGCATAGTGCCACCTTTGGGCATACCTCGTCTACGGGAACTTAATACAACATGGTTTCTGTAATTTAGACCAATCTGGCAAGATTGCATCTTACCTGTTCTACGCTGCCTGCTTTGCGGTGAAGAATGCGTGCTAGACACCTGTCTAACACTCCCATCAGTCATGCCAACGGATATCGATACTCTGCTGGACCCGATAACGGCCCATGCTCTGTGTTGTCCCCAGAGGCTACCAATCCTGATGACGGCATTCCTTGAGATCGAGGTACGAGATGGATCAACAGGCACACAGGTAACAACGGACGCGAACATTGCTGCAGCATCCTATGCTGAAGGCGATGCTTCACATCTCTGTGCAGTTAACCTTCTAAATGAGGTATTCCTACTGTCACCGACATCGGTAGACGATCTTTTGTCTACAGGAATAGATGATTTCATGTTTACACCAGACCCATACACTGACTTTGATTCAACTCACAGTGTATCAGGGACGCAATGAATTTGGCCTCCATATTTTCAAAACAGAACAAAACTTGAAACTCTTCCTAAAAATTGAATTTTTTTTTCCTCTCTCTCTATTTTTGAAAATATATGGCAATTCAATCTGCTTACAGTAGAACTATTCATATAGAACGGACTTCTTTGAATACTTCCAGGGACACATTGTCACCTTATTTACCACAATTTCATTTAGTACCATGATATGAAATGGCTTTGATTTTTTTGAATACTTGTCAACCATTTCGTCATATGTATATATTTCTGTTTATTCATTCATGTTGCATTTTATTTATGATATATGCCTAGAATGAAAAAAATGCTTTAAAATGTACAGCACCTATTGCATTACATGTTTAGCAACAGTTTCTTTTAAAAAAAACTTTTTAATATGTTTTTAGAAATGTTTTTAGCAACATGTGGTACTCAGTTTAATGTTTAGCATTTCATGTTTAGCATTTAGTACTATCGTTCATTCGAAAGTGGAGTGGGTGTTGTATTCCGCTTTAGGTGTCCGTATATAGGTTTTCCTGAAACATGTCCTTACATAGGCACAATTCGCATTGCCCTTATATAGGCATAAGATCCCAGTCCTTATTTAGGCATTAGCCATGCTATCCAAATACAGGCATGGTCACCTACATCCGTCCACCCTAACGTCACAACGAGTTCTTAGAAACCAGACCCTTAAGCTCTTGGGAGTTCCCCTAGCACAGGATTAATGATTTCTCCAAGAACTAATTTATTTTGCATGAACCGCTATTCCTTATGGGTTCATTCCATACGTCTTCCTCTGCCCGACTTTACGTCAATGCTAACATTCCAAGGCACCTACCGGGTATAAATATACCTTCCCTTGCCCAAGCAAGTAGGAGGAGACCTCGACTTTAGAGGAGCCCGTGTCCCGGCCTGACGCACTGACAAGAGACGCTGTCATCCCTGCTCGCAGAGAATCCAGCTTCCAGTGTTTTGACTCCCTTTGCGGGGTGTTAGAGTTCGAGACCCGGAAAGAGATTCCCACCTCCCTCATTCTCAAGGTATGGAGCTGACTAGAACCTAGAGGGACTCTTGGCATACCAGACTTGGCATACTAGACTCTTGGCATACTAGACTCTTGGCATACTAGACTCTTGGCATACTAGACTCTTGGCATACTATAGCATACCATACATCACCTACTTCTTACCTTGCACTACACTTAGGTTAGGTACACTGGGGTAGAACTAGTTAGAGAAGCATCTTATGAGTACTCGCATTTTTAGCTTATGTTATTTATGTATATGAATATATGTGTCATAGCTAAAAGATAATGCTAGCACAGTATTATTTCTTTCTACTGCTTGCGCTGTACATTATATATCTTGCATACTGTCTTGTGATCATAACAGCTCATATCTCTTACACGAGAAACAAGACTGTTCAATAAATCCTTTTATTGAAACGCCCGTCTATTCTTTCTGTGTAACTCTGAAGAAACTAAGCATGCACGATTAGCTGAGTGAAACTGTATCTGTTGTTTCCACGATTCTGAGAGTGTTCCGATTCTAAAGGGAAACAAAAGTTGTCATGTTTATGCGGTTGCCAGAAACTACTCCCTTCTTGTTTACAAGGAGTTTCTAGTGGCCTCTGAGTTAGCTGGCACAAAGTAATTAAGTTTAATATACTCGATAGGGACATACTGACCTCAGTCCTATGTCGAATCTATAGGGTATATTATTCCAATGCGCAGAGCCTATTAGGGAAATAGGAACTACACTACATCAGGACTTGTAATCGTGATACCAATAAGGTCGTACTACACTGTGAAGCTATTACATAGACACCCCCATATTCAAATACAAGACAGCAAGGATAAAGTGTTAATGTATTGATAATTGTTTATATAATAAATAAAATGAGTTGGTAATACTACAGAACTGCGGTATGAAAAGACTGAGTTGCGGTGTTGCTTGGAGGTGAAAAAGTATATGCATCAGAAATTAGACTCAATGTACTTTGGCTAAAGAAGTATGCCGGGCAGATAATATGATTATTGTTGATGAAGTAATTGTTCAGTTTTTCCCTACAAAGAATCCCTTTTTCTGTAACATTAGCAAATGACCAGGTTCTTGAAGGATTATTCGGGTTCCCCTTTTTCTGATAGCAAAATACTGATACGGCTTCTGTTCCTCTATTGGAGAAAGCCTACTTTCAGATCATTAAAGACGCTGTCGCTTTCAATATAAAGTTGAGCATTTGGGGTTCTAAGAGTAATACAAGTACAAGTATGAGTACAGCAGCATGAGGCCCCTCACCCAATCCCTTTTCATTTCACCCATTTCTATCCACCACGCCTTCCCAGGGCCACTGGGACGAAGATATACAACACAGCAGGACAATGGATTCTTGGTTCAGTTTAATTCATTCTAGAATGAAGCACAGTGCTCACAATGGAGAAATGATGTTACTTCCCATACACTGCTTCCTAATCCACCAGTCTCTCAACTGGAAAACTTGTCTGAATTAGTTTTGTCTCTCTTCTATCAACATTCCCACCGATGTATGGAATGCAATCTTTCTATCACTGAACTGTACTACTACAAATTTTTTTTTTTTGAGTTTTATGTTGCGCGAACTTGACCCGAAGATATCAGGTATCAGAGCGCTTTACATGGGCACCAGTTACGATACAGATGGACACATTCATCATTTTTGTTAGGCACGGGGAGATCAAGTGATTTGCCCAGAATCACAGGATGTTGAGCGTTCCTGCCAAGACTCAAACCCGGTTCCCCAGCTTCGAGGTCGACCGCTCTAGCCATACATCCTCTCCCAGATGCTTCCCCTTACCCTTCTCACCAAGCGCAGTGATGGCAGGTGAAAAGGATTAAGTGTTGGAGTGACCCCACCAAGCCATTGACTTCAGAAGAGCACAAGGAGGGTCCAAAAAAAGCATTCTGCAAAATTGCTATCAGCCCTTGACTAGTGAACTCAGAACAGGGGACAGGTGCAACCCAGACTACATTCCCAGGTTAAGACATGCTTTCCTATCACTGCCTCAATTGGTGATTGTTCTGGCCATGAGCTGCTAACTGCTCAATCCTTTCATTATGGATTGCTTTGCTCAGCTCAGAGTTCCTCCCACATGATGCCAATCAGTAAGCTATGTCTTAGAAATGATAATCAGTCTACACACTCAAAACCGGTCAATTACTCTGCAACCAATCTGCCTATCATGTCATTCAAGATTCCTAATTCTGCCAATTCCTCCAACCCTAAATTACTACTCAGTCTGCAGCTGCTTAAATGGTACTCTCACTCATGGAACACCAGCCTGAGATGGCGAACGCCCCAGTTCTTGCCAAAAGTATAGCCTCGGTTAACAAAAGTGTAGCTTCAGTCCTGGACACAAGCCTCAGTCACTGAATGGAGGGAGCCCTCGGGACCAAAAATAAGGATTTTTCAATAACTGGGAGACTCAGACACAAAAAGGCAGCAGGAATCAACAGCCTCCCTCCCAAGAGACCGCATCTTTGCCAGACGTAAATTCAATATCGCTAATGGCCGTTGCATTCAACTAATTGCAGTCTTAAGGCCTCATTTAAGGTATGATGAGTGGGAAGCCGAATGTGAGGGGGGCAGAGGCAATTACCTCCGTCATCCTGGCCAAAATCCTACCCACCATATTAGAGAACACTGCCGGCTCTGTTGTAATCTTGGTGTCTTCAAAAAAGTCCTCGCTATGGTGGCGTCTGTGAAGGCACAAAAGGTTTGGAGCCCGTTTGTCATGTCACTTTTTTGCTTTTCAAAAACAAGCTCCGAAAGCGAAAGCTGGTTTCTGAAAAACAGAAAAAAACTAATGGAACCAGGCTGAGTTTTCTCACAGGATGTGAGGGTTAATATTTGATGTTTGTGGTGGTGGTGAAAGATAGGTCATCAGACATGTCTTTTTTTCTGACTCCAATGGCTCCTACTCCGAGGCAGAGCCAGGGGCATCTCTTCCGAAAAACAGAAAATACACCCGACCAGGTGTTTAGCGAACCCTGTACCCCAAACTCTGAATAAGGCCCTTCGTTATCTAAGTCTACAATGGCTTCACATTCCATCCAAGCGTTATCCTATCATTACCAATAGACTTTCATAATCCCGCTTTCACGGTTATGATGTGGCACATGTCCACAGAAGAAATCAAAGGGGCAATGCCACTCCGAATGACTCTCAGCTACATAAAATGGCTTTTTAGATGGGAGTGACCCCAAGACCACCCGGATGGCAGCACAATGCAGTCACCCTGCAGCAGAGGCCTACCACCCATCCTGGCAGGGATTATAAGGACGCTGCAACCTTGATACAGAACAACAGCTTGGAGCTCACCCTTGAATGACGTGCATGTGAGACGGATTCCCGTACTTGTCCCCAAATGGTGCCGTATTGACTTGCTTTTTTTTAATTTCCATACTCGAGGCCTGAACTGACCAAGCCCACATCCCTCTGTGCCCACAATCCCATTTAGGACTCAAAGTCACAGCCTGCCCCATGGCCTCATCTGTTGGGGGTGTGAAATGACTTTGTTCCAGATAACTGGGACCCACGGTCCAGAGGTCATTGGATTCACTGGATGCTCCTGGAGGGAATGTGAACTGTGGAGCGAGTCTGGTGAGAGCTGTACACCAGAAGACCATCCGATTATAGGACTACAAAGGGGCAGCGCATAAAGCGAGGGTCTGCCATTCTGGCACTAACCAGACCAACAGACGACCATCTTTGCTCGAGGGGAGGTCAAGCATGATGACTAAAGGCTCTTTCTTAAAGGGAGAGCAACACGTCCGTTTTTGTTTTTTACGCTGAATATATGCAGAAGATTCAGTCAAGAAAGTGTATAGAAGAAATATGTCACCAGAACCGAAAAACATAATAGGTATCCAGAAAGCAAAGGAGCCCATGGCAAGCAAAACTCCTCCTTTGATAGCCCTTTCAGAGCCCTTAGAACTCTCAAGAATGAATTGTGGCTATGGCTATGCTTTAAGTGGTTGAAAAATAGCTTTAAATATACAAGCCAGGCTTGACAAAAATAAAGAAACATTACATAGCTGGACTGTGCGGTCAGTCAAGTTGAACAGGAGGTCTGGTAACTGCACATTAATTTCATGGAACACTCCTAAGGGGTTAAAGGACGGAAATATCTCTACCAACCTTAGTAGAGAGGAACTGCCTCTTAGTCAAAAGAATTGGAGTTTCTTGAGAATTTAAGAAGAGACCCTATCCTAGGGTTAGTCCGTTTCACTCAGTAGTGAAGGGTGGTGGGATTCATTAAAACATGGCTTCCCAAGGCTCTTGCATCGGCTGCAATGTTTCTGTGCTGTTCATCTTGGCATGTTACCCAATGAAAGACAAGGATAAAGATTTGCAGAGAAAAAAGTGATCAAATTAGCCAACATTGATCACAGGTTTGGACAGCACTTACAAGAGAGAGCGAACATTGCATTTCAGAAATCCTGGCCTCTCCTATTCCCAAATGTCAGCCAACAAAGTTAACAGAGGCATAACATGACATGATTATGGTTGGAAATGCACCAAAAGGGGGCAACGGTGAATATGATGTGCTCAGCAAAACTGAGGGTTGTTACTGTGGAGACACAATTCATTTTTGGAACTCAAATATAGCACGTCGTGGATGGACTCTAGAGGATTATAGCAAAGTGAGTGTCCTGAATGAATATGGTACCTGATGAGGGAGGCAGGAGAGATGGGGAGGGTGCTTGTCGACTACAAAAAGGTCAAGGAACTAGTGCAGCGTTTACTTGGGATGGGTCCACGTGCACAGTTGGTTATACAAACCTTAGGGGGAGGTGGGGGCGAGAGTGCCTCAATAGACAGGCTCAGGGAGGGCTTTCAGACTGAGGTCAGTAGTGAGGTCTTAGACGCTCATTACTATAGACATCATATAGATTTCATCGCCCTGTGCAGTTTTCACACTAGAGAGATAGGTGGTATATTTTTCATCACTTTTGTGTCCAGCAAAGGAACCGAAGGACTGCTTTGGTGTAAAACTAACAACAAACAGACTGCGTCGATGAGGAGGGAGTTAGTTTAACAACAAGTATTTGTTTTATTGCTGTGACATTTATATGTCGGTGAATATTAATTTTTTTTTAAAAAGACTTGTCACTTACCCTGGAAGGAGTTTTATTGGAAGTTGAAGGCTCTGTTAGAAGACAGAAAAACAGAAATCTCAGAAGGTGGAAATGCTACAAACCAACCATTTGTGAGATAGTGGAATCACAAATAAATCAACCTCGCAGAAACTGCTGTGCATCATATGTTTAATCAGCAATGCCAGCATGGACACAATAAAAAAGGTTGTTGGAGACACCAAACCAAAACTTGACAGTGCAGGTTTTAAATACTTTGGCTTTTGTTTCGGTCAAATACATTTAATACTTTTCAGTTTTGCTATGCCTAAGAAGCCTCCATATAGGGTTATGTTGGTCTCTAGCACCCCTCTACACTACTCACTCACCATTTCAGACCTAGATAGTGCCGAATGCTGGTGCATTTATGGTACAAAGGATTGAATGTTCAGTTTGCATGGCATTTCAAATGATGAATTATGGAGCGCAGAAAGGCAAGTAGAAGACACTAGGCCCGCCCGTGACCTCCGTGAACTTTAAAAATACTCCTCGTTACCAGCTTTCCTCTCCTGTCCCATTTCCAAATTCCCGTTTCCTCTCACACCTACCCGAGATTTTTCTTTATGTTCCTACTCAGTTCTGAGTTTCTTTGCTGAACAACAGTGTTCTGAGATTTCATATCATGCTTCATGTTACACTAATGTCCTTCACTCCTCCATGTTACACAAATTCCTGTTTTACTCATACATGTTCCCTGTTTTTCTTCCCCAGTTTCCTAGCCAAATCCTCCACATAGCTTTATTTTCTGTCCCATCACGCTTTAGATGGGTCTCCCCTACATTTTCCGTTTCTCAGTCCTTCCACAATATTCCTTGAATTCCTTTTTCTATTCTGTCTACCTTTGTTGCTTCACTTCCAGTTCTGCACGTTTCCTATGTCACACTATTTCTTCTTCAACCCAACCCAATACAATTCCATTACCGACAACCAATAGGAGTGAAACCTTCAAAACGTCAAGCTGAACACTGAAAAGGTACATCAACAAAACCAAAGTAAGGAAAGTATTACAATGGGATAGTATCAAATAAGCTTGAAAAACAGAAAGGAAACCAGGCTACGAATAAAAGAGCAATGAGAGACAAGTCTAAGGAGAATTCTGACCTCAAATTGTTCTTGTGCACAAGGCCTAACACAAAAAGTTCACTCAGTGTTTAGCGAGCGCAAGAGCTTACTCTGGGAGGGACCATGTGATTGGGAGTTCTGGCCAATAGGCAAAAACCCTTTAGAGTAGCCTGTAAATATTTACATCAGGTACGCAGGAATATTTAAAAATGTTTAGGATCCAGCCATGCTAAAAAAAAAAAAAACACTGAGGTGGAAACCTAACTTGATTACTGAAAAGATGGGTCAATGGACATTTTGATTTTTGTGGGCTAATGACTTTATATTTATCAATGTTTTGTGTACTATTAAAAATTGATAATGGTAACATTGTAATTGTATGTGTACTAACAACAAAATAATTTTACTGTTTTAGCTCAGACGTCGACAGAAATTAATTTTTGAATATATCTAGTATATTATGCAAGTAAAAACCAAACCACGTGCAAGGTTTCCCAAAGGATCAGTGCATTTTCTGGTCATATAGCTTCCAGTTCCAGGCTAGCTTCCAACAGAAACATACTTTACATATCTGCCGGGAGCATCATTGCAATAATTCATCTACATGAAAGTGGCACAGCAATTAAGACAACACAAAGTGGCTTCTTAAGGATTATTATCCTAATAGCTACCTTCTTAGCTGATGGGTCAGAGTCAAAAGGCCTCAGAGGTATATTTTGTTAAACATGGACAATTCAGTTAACTGAAATTATTTTGTTTCCCTAGAACTAGTTAACCTCCCTGCTGGATCTGCATAAATCACTTTAAAAGCAACCACTTTAGCAGGTTCCAAAAGGACTAATTTAGATGGAATTGGTATAGTAAGTTGAGTGCTGCATTTTAAACTAATGCAAAAATAACAAATGATGGACAGAATGCAGAACAAGGTCATACATTCACCCCAGTACAGAGATCTGGGCCTAAATCCATCGTTTTTTTGCTCACCATGCGATTCCAGTTTGGACCCAGCCATATGCAAATCAGTCTTGACCCTGCGCCCAATGGGAACAGTCCAGCCCGAACTGCCAGGCCAGGTCCTCCCTGGACTGGAAACAAGCATCCTAGGACCGGTTTCGGGCTTTCAGCCCTCATCAGCCAGGATAGCTTGACTCCAGTGGCATGGAGAGCACGGGACCCACGTCTGGGCATACCCGTCCCACTCGGGGTGACAAATGCAAAAATAACAATTGATGGACAGAATGCAGAACAATGTCATACATTCACCCCAGTACAGAGATCTGGGCCTAAATCCATCGCCTAAATCCATGCATTTTAAACTAAAGGCTGTTTCTCTGGGTGCAAACATTCACTCAAAATGAGGTCTCCTGGCGTTACTGAAAACAATATACAAGACCATAGCCACTGCAGATTTACAAAGCAGATCGAAAGTTTCCAGTTTTGCCAAAAATACGTTACACTAACAAAAAGGATTGTTTTCCTTACAATTCAAAATTTAAAAAAAATCATTTGCATGAATGGTCACCAAATTAAACTATTGAACACATTCTCATCATGTTTCACAGGCAGACAGTTTACAATGAAAGGTGGCGTTTATGTTTTGGAAAGATAAATATGGGGAAAGCAATCTGTAAAGCCCAGCAGATAATAAACATTTGCACACCACCAAGACCCTCAAGCAGCGTCTTCACACTCTCACTGCTCTTATAAAACATTGGTTAGGAACAACGCATCTTTTAAAAATGGCCTCACTAAAACGAAAGTGCAACGAAACACAAGAAATGTAGTTAATTTGACCACCAACATAGAATTGCAGAATTAATGTTCATTAATGGGCACTATTAAATCACATTGGTTTCTAATGTTAGAAACAGAATACAGGAAAAGATCCCAACACCTGTAACACAGACTTATGGAATCACTGAAACAAAGATAAACAAAAGAAAAACGAAAAAAAACATTTGCAGGTCAATGTGGTTTCCAAAGTTTAACAATATGTTTGATTCAGACTGCTATAAAGTTAACAGTGGGCGTTTTTGTTTGCAAGTTCTGTGACATATCAAATCTTTATATTAGCCACAAAATACTAACACTGGGTAAGAAACAGATTCTATACGTTGTCACAGTTAATGTGTGCCTTTTATTATGTGACCTGGATCACATGTGGCCTGGATCACATGCAGATTTGGCGGGGCAGAGGAGATTCCAAACCTCTCTTGATCAAGAACAGCACAGAGGGGGAGGGGGTCTACATTTCTGCATCATGTCTTCAGTACTTTCTAGATTTGAATAATTGAGCTAGCTGGGCAGTTCTGAAAGGCTTGTAGGCCACGCCCATCATCTCTACTGGAATGGTGACCACAGACGGCATGCAAAAGTTTAAAACCATAACATTTCACCAGAGGTTCCACTTACTCTTGACACTTGGAGGAGGGGTGGTTGCCTGCGTAGGGCTTTCAGGGTTGCTGAAGGTCACGCTTTTGCCCGGTGTTCGGGCCAGCTCCGAAGCTGCAAAGCACATGAAATCTGTTATTACATCCCTTTCATCCTCACCATACTCACTGAGAAAATGGCAGGAAAGGGGGAGCAGGATAATGCTTCACGAGCTAGGTAATCAAGCAGTAGAAGGCAACAATAATCAAAGACATCAACTATTTCCCCACCCTAGACAGGAGCTTGATGGATCTGTACAGCACATTGAGCAGAGTGAAGACCCTGACACAGACATTTGGGAAATTTTGATGATAGATTTTACAACTCAGAATGTTTTTTGCAGTGCACTTATGTGATAAAGGCTGCGAGTAAGGTCATGGTACACATGTCTCTGACGGTGCTAAGAGCTGTGAGCAGCAAACAAAACATTTCATCATGGCGACCTGCGAGGCCCTTGAGATGACAATACTAGGTTTTTTTTTCTATAGCATTGCAGCGCTACTTCGGCGTTTCTTTGCTTTACAATGTAGAATTTTGTTTTGTTCAACAGAAAAACAAAGCAGAACTAACCGGACAGATACTGACGAGAGTAAAAACATATAGCACTGCCCAGGAAGACGTTAGTTGAAATGAGAATGAAATAACTATGTTTCAACCGTTTCCAGAAGAAATGGGGTCTAGCTTTGTCCTGCTCAGGGGTGGAGGAGAGCCCCGAAGGCTGCATCAGTAAAAGATTGTTTTAAGAGCTGGGCATGTTTGAAATGTTGGGATTTATAAATTAATTATTTCTTTAGTCCTTAGACCTCCTGAGATGGTCAAAGGTTTTGCTAAGTAAGGAGGGCCACTCAAAAGCAAGACATTATACGTTTATTTTGGCTTGGACTAGAAGCCAACATAGTTAATTTAGTACAATGTGGTTAAGTCAGCATTGGCTAGATATGCATTTTCTTTTGGTGGAAAGAGTGCATAGTAGGCATCGACAAAATCTACCATTGCGAGGGAGTGTCCTCTAGTAAATAACAATAAAGCTGCCATTTTGGGTAGCCCATTAAGTCTACAGTGCCAGTTGCTATTTCTGTATGGGGGATGCTTTCAACACTTTGCCAGCTCTAGCAATATCTATTGTGGTGCCAGAACTCAATTAGTACTGGCCGGATGTAAAGAAAATATGATCAAGAAATTATACAGATGTCTCGTTACTCCGATCAGTAATGTTTTTAGCACAAGCGAGTTCAGGTGTCCGAACTCACTTATTTTTTTTTTTTATTAAACATTTTATTGACATTTACAATATCGTAATAACGTCCAATACAATTGAATCTTACGGTGCATATAAGGAGACACAGCAGGTTATTTAAGCTTTCAATGTTACAGACACACATTGGAGATAGATCCGTAGAAATTACATTACCTAATAAGCAACTATACCATATTCCAGAAACTGTACAGATTATATCGCTATTATTCACTAATATCCGAGATAGAGTCTTCATGTGGGGGTTCACAAATAGTCCCACGGTAAGCATTCCATTTTCCCCATATCCTTGTCCATTTTTTTGGGCACCCTCGATGAGTGTAGACAGCCCTTTCCGTCACCATCGCTACATCCATGTCATTACACCATTGATGAAGGGTAGGAGTCTGCCCAGATCCCCAGCGCTGCGCTATATTTCGCTTCGCCAACGTCATGCCCAACGTTACCCAATCCTGATCTGTAGCATTTAAGTCTGTGGGCTCCCATATATTAAGAAGGCAGTGTTTCGGCTCCGGAAGAATCGTGGCCGTCGTCACCTGTGAAAGCGTGCGCATCACTGCTCTCCAATACTGCGCAATCTCCGGACACTGCCATAGGGTATGGAAGAGTGTGCCCAATTCTCCACAGCGCCGAAGACAAAGTGGCGTGTCCGTCCGTTTTATTTTATGTAGTAGTGTCCGTGTATAGTATGTGCGGTGCAGAATTTTTAATTGCACCAGCCTGAGCCTAGACGGGATTGCTGCCTCCCGCGGAGACGCCAGCACCTCTCGCCAGTCTGCTTCATCTATGTCACCCACATCCAGTTCCCACCTAGCCTTCAACGCCGCTGCAGGGTCCAATTGGTTATTTACAATTTTACGATAGGTTTGGGAGATAGCTTTTTTGTGCAGGTGCTCTGTTAGGAGCCTATCTTCTAACGGCGAGGACTCTTCGAGTCTCGTTCCCGGTGGAATCACTGATTTGAGAGCGTGTCTGATCTGCATATAGCGAAATATTTCGGTCTTTGCCAGACCGTATGAGGCCTGTAAGTGGGCGAATGGAACCATTTCCCCTTTTTTCCATAGATCCACGACCCTTGTTATGCCTATCAGGTCCCATTGTTGGAACCCTTTAGTGTTGCGTAATGTACCCGAACTCTCTTATTTTAAAGAGTTTTATATAGTGATGGCAAGACCCGAGGGTATCAGAGCGCTTTACAACATTGTCAAAGGCAGTATCAGTCAACATTGATTACAATATAAAATCTTGTTGAATGTCGAACCAAAACATTTCCTTGAGAGAGACAAACATATGTATACAACTCGGAGAAGAGAATCCAGCTGTGCGCTAGGCGTTAAAGCACGAAGGGTTAAGGTGCTGATTGACGAGAAGATCTTTTAATTGTCTTTTGAAGCTCATGAAGGAGGGGTTCGTCCTGATATATACTGGGAAGGAGTTCCAGATTTTAGTGGCATTACCTCAGAAAGAGCGGGATGGGGATTTTCGTTTATGTTTTTTGGGGGGGGATGAGAAGCAGAGTGTTGGTGCTTCTTAGATTTCTTGTCTGCCCTGCCTTTATGAGTTTATACGCGAGGTAGGTTGGTTTCCTGGTGTGAAGGACTTTGTGAGGGAGACAAGCAGTTTTAAAGCAGCAACGAGCTTCGATCCAGGGCCACTTTAGTTTTTTGGGGAGGGGGTGATGTGATCGTGTCTGTTGACTCCAGCGACCATCCTTGCTGCTGCTTTTAGTGTGGCTTTTAAGGGGGCTAAGTGAGATGTTGCTGTGCCAGTGAGGGTGGAGCTCCCATAAACCAATCTGAACAGAACCAGAGCTTGCGCTGTGCTTTTTGGATCATTCAGTGGGAGGAAGAAATTGATTTTGTGTAGGAGTTTTAGGTTGTAGAAGGCATTCTTCGCTGTATTCTTTATGTGTGAGCTCAAGTTCAGATTTGGTCCAGGGTGATCCCCAGAGATTTGGTGGAATCGGCCAGAGTCAGTTTGCAATTGAAAGCGTTAATGGTATTTAGCCACTCTTGTACCTGGGGGGGTGATGGGGGGGGGCTGTGCTTTGTTGGGCAGGGGAAGGATTTCCGTCTTAGTCTTATCATGGTTAATTTTCAAGTGGTTGTGTGGCAGCCAGTTTAGGACATTTTTGACAGTAGTTCTTAGCCGTCGTAAAGTCCTCTAGTGAGGATATTTCCAAGCAAAGCTGGGCGTCATCCACATAAAGGTGGTAGGGGATGTTTGCTTGTTTGTTTTTTAAAAAACATTTTTTATTGTATTTTCTTTTTTTTTGTTTGGAGATGTTTGCTTGTTTGAGTATGACAGTGAGGGGTATCGGAGGTTGAGTTGTTTATATTTGTTGGGAGCGGTTATGTAGATATGAGGTGAACCATTTCAGAACCCAGCCGTCTGCTCTGATCCATTTTTGGAGGTATTCCAAAAGTAACTTGTGGTCTTGTAATATCTTGTAATAACTTGTGGTCTTGAAATAAAGAAATAACATCACAGGTTGGCTGTAATAACTTATTACATGCGTCATCTGATGCCAGAAGGCCTCACTCCACTATGGTGGCACAACTCATTCCAGCCTTCTCACAACAAACTGTTTTTTTTGTTTTTGGAGGCCACAGTGAGCACAGGGATTTAATATTTTTCTCTGCAAGTCAGCAGCTCAGAAACAACAGTCTAAGCATTCAAGGATTTTGCAGTTTCGCTTTAGTACGGGAAAGCAGCAGTGAGTTTACACGAGTGTGCCACACAAACTGACAAACATGGTATTTGAAGGGGGTCTTCAATCAATAGTAAAATGAGAAAACATTATATTACATTGCAGCTCTTGAACAAAACAACTGATGAACAGAAGAGGATACATAGTTCTAGGGATATTTCATTTTTGTTTATAGGGGGCAATAACCCCAACAATTAAACACTGAAAAGAAAGAAAGAAGTAGAAATAATTGTAAATACCTACACTGTGTATTTAAGTAGATGGGAAAAATTACAGCAGAGCAACAGAAATGAAAGAAACAGGGCACTGCTCATTTGAGGGCCACACTTTTTATTTTTATTTATTGAAGATGAGATATATTTGGTTAAGATAAAAGACAATAGATGGGGGAAGTGCCATTCTTGGCACAGAATGTCAGGCCCAGTACCTGTCGAGAGATCTGTTTTTGCCGACAGTAAAATCCCTTGGTGAAGGTAATAAGAAGCAAGATTGTTTTTGTAAACATTATAAAGGGTCCATGTGGAGAAGTTCATGGCCTTGTCTAAGGGGATAAAAGAGAACAGCAAGAGACCCACACAAAAACTGCTGCAATAGTCAAGTTTGCTAAGCACAAGTGAGTAGATCAGTATCTTGGTTGTGTGAAAAGAAACATATGGACTCATTTAACACGGTCTTACACCCCATCCTCATCAGGCGCCTGCATCAGACTGGCATTCAAGGACCCGTTCTCTGCTAAATCTGGCACCTTACTCCTCGGAAACCCGCAAACTCATCTTTGGGGTGCCTCAAGGTTTATTGCTCAGCCACTACACTTTTCAATGCAAACATGATCCCTCTGGCCAATGTTATCAGCGCACATGACATCAACATCCTCTTCAACGCCGACCACATGCAACTCATACTCTCCCTCTCAGACAAGACCCTCAACACTAGAAACAAGCTCACCATCTGCATGACCAAAGACGGTCACTGGGTGAAAGCCAACTGATTAAGGCTCAAAACCAACAAGACAGAAGAAGTGTTCTTCATCAAAACCACCTCACCATGGGACTCCAACTGGTGGCCGGATGAACTCGGACCCACACCCAGCATCCACTCCAGGAACTTTGGAATCATCATCGACAGCAAACTGGACATGACTGCACAAGTCAACGCCGTAACAGCATCTGGGCTCCACACCCCGACAATGCAGATGAAGATCTTCAAATAGCTACCAAGCAACACTAGGAAAACCGTCAGACAAGCACCAGTCACCAGAAAGTTGGACGAAGGGAACACCCTCTATGCCGTGATCAGCTTACCAGAAGACTACAAACCATCCAGAACTCTGCAGCCAGACTCATCCTCAATCTCCCACACAGACCTCACATCACACCACGGCTCAGGGAGCTCCACTGGCTCCCAAATACACTCATTTAGAACACCTCACACACACATTTAAGGCACTACACAACTTAGGCTCCACCTCCATGAACATTTGCATCTCCTACCAACCACCCAGACACCTCCGCTCTGCAGATCTCCTACTCGCACACATACACAGATCTAGTTCAGGAGGACAAACATTCTCTTACGTTGCCCCTAAAATGTAGAAGACCTCCCACTCCACACCACAGCCTTCACCTCTCTTCTTGAATTCTGCAAGAAGCTGAAAACCTGGCTTTTCAATTAACCAACCTACCATAGGTAGGGCTAGGCACACACACACCTGCTGCTCAGTGCTAGAATACCCTCTGGGTGGGGGGGGTGGGGAGTGAGTTTTACAAATAAACATAATATAACATTTTCCGAATGATTACCAATTGAAACCTAGCTGTCATGGCTGTGCAGGTTATGAATGGTCCTTTGTTCATAGCACTGTTTGAGTGTACAATGATGTTTCTGGATGAGGGTGTGAAAACTAGGATATTTGAGGGAAGAGGTTATGATAAGGGAAGGAACCAGGTGCTGAAGTAGAAGAAAAGTAGAGTATTTGAAATCTTGTATGAGTTCAGCATAAGAGATCCGATAGTCAACCAGTGATGTATGGCTGTGAGTCAGTTTGTATCGCTGTGTGTAGGTGTGGAGTGGACATGGGCAAAGAGATAGATTTGGGTGTCGTCATGATAGTGATCATTTGGCCTAGGAAAGAGTTGTAGATAGAGAAGAGAGTAGGGCCAGGGACTGAGTACTGCACTACAACTGTTGATTGAGATGTGGTGGTGCACAGCAAGGAGCACTAAGATTGAGAAAGCACAACCACAGAGATAGAATGAAAATCAATGAAGTGCCAAGTCTGTGATACCTAGATAGGATATGTAAACAAGGATTTGTCAACATTGGAGGAATCATGATGTCACACACACATTGTGCGAAAAGTGCACTGGGGTATCATTTCACCATACTAGCTGGGCACCAAGTATCATAAGCAATAAAATCCTACCTTCCCCACCCTCTGAAATGAGGAGAATGCAAGCCACCTCAGAGTACCATGTCCTTATAAAGGCAATCAGTCTGGGGCCCTGTACCTCTATTTGGGCCTGGAACTCTTCAGTAACTAGCAATTTCCCAGTGCACAGGGCTATTGCACTTTATCACGAATAGCAGCATCAGCTATGACCTAAATTCTCGGTGCATTATAAACACTACTTATAAAATAGCAGTGCCAGTGTAAACATTTTGTGATTAAAGTAACAATTTCATTAGTGACATATGATGAAAATAATTCCACAGCTCCAGTTCTTTGTACATTATATATACAAAAAGTAACAATGATCACTATTATCGAAGCCATTATCCCATGGCTTTGATGATATATATACTAGTAATAATAATTGATAATAATTGCAACCTATTTTTATACATCATTATATGCCATTTAAGAGTTTCAAACTGACTGTAATTATCACCTTTATTTATTTTGATGCTTTAAAAAACTCCAATCTTGCTACACTGAAGCCATCATAAAGTGCTGTGTTATCATGTGAATGCACGCTGGATTAATGCGATCAAATGGGTGAAGAAGATGACATCATTATCATATGGCATACATGGAAAACCGGGGCCAGAGTAGTGTCATCAATATATGGCTCATTCATACTGCTGTTATTTCATAATAAAGGTATATCGTACGAAAACTGATAGATCAATGCACTAACAATATGCCAGCAAAACAACTCTTATGGAGGTGCTAAGACATCTAAACTGTCCTTCAGATTTAGAGCAGGTGTTGATTGTACCATTAAACAATAAAGAGTACCATCGGAGCCATTTCAGGGTTACTTCTGTTTTTATCAATCAATCAACACCAAAAGCTTACCCAGCTGCGCCATCTTGTGTGAGCGTTTCACCGCCTGAAATGTGTAAACGTCGCCGCCTCCAACAACCGGCCCAGCCTTCTGCGGATCTATTTAGGGATAGGAACAAAATGTCTTTTTAGAAAAGAAGAAAAAAAAAAAAGATATCCAAACATCAGCACTAGGCAACTGAAAGAAAACAAGCATTGGCAAAGCCAATAGGTCTTGCCTATGACAGCTATTTGCTTTGGCAATGTTTTATAGCCATGCTGTACAGCCGTGCAGATGCTTTGTAGTTTGGCTAAAACAAATTTTAAAAAGTGGTATAATACAGCCAGGGCTAATGTGCCTTTTTTTGTAAGTATGCTAGAGCTGGATGCATAACAGTCCTTTTATTATTATTTTTAGCCATGCTGCACTGCAGAACGGCTACAAATCATTGCCAAAGTCGGCAATGGCATGCTGTACAGCATGAAAAAAGACAATGGCAGAGTCAATAGTCTCAAAGGTGACCCTGATTGGATTTCCCAATGCTTGTTAGGTCTCGACACAACACTCCTGTGATACTGTGCAGATCAGTTAATCACCCCATGAGTGAAAAAGAAAACAAAATATGACATTTGGTTAAAATTCTATCACATACAGAAAGCAATTGTGCCCGCGTCCCTGTCCAAGTAAAAATACATTTGAAAGCACATATCATCTGTTTTCACAATAAGAGCAGATAACATCTGATGTAACAATAAACATCCATTTCAAAGGAGAAAAGGGCTTCTTTGAAGTGTGTGTGGCTTAGTAAAACATAGCTACAAACGGCAAGAGGTTCAAAAAGGACAATATGGAATAAGAAACAAGCATTTGCAATGCAATAGTTCGCGCATTTGCGAGAGTTTGAGCTATTGGCATTGTAAATGATAATGCCTTTTATTTATGTGTTTTCAAAACCTGCAAGCGGTGCGTAAACACTGCTTACAGGTTTGGTAAACACATAAATAAAAGGCATTATCATTTACAATGGCAATAGCTCAAACTCTCCTAAATGCGAGACTTATTGTGTTGCAAATGCTTGTTATGTTAAGCTTCACTATAGAAAGGCCTGCCGAACCATAGTGTGTGTGGCAGTTTGTTGTTTCCTCTGCTTATCGATCCTTGCCAGGCCCGGCCTCTGCCGGGGCATAGGACCTCAGACTGACCTACAGCTGAAAGGCATGGCGGGTGACAACTATTTCTGTGTAGCTTTCCTGTCAGGCCCCAGTGAAGAACCACATTTGCCAAGAGAACTCTGTTAAAGCACTGTCTGTGTTTTCGTCTTCGCAGCCCAGTCGCTAACATATTTATTCATTTTTGTCCCGAATAACTTCCCAGGGTCAGAAGACGTACTCTTCGTGTATCTGTAATCTATTTCAGTAATACATTTGTACTGTAGCAAACATCGACGTTTGGATCTGAACTGCAAAGGATACAAATTTCTTTGCATTTTAAAAGTGTAATCAGATTTTCAGCAGGTCAATATTCTCAAGTTCCTTCTCGAAATGCGGCTGCCCGCGGCCCACGCAGGGGGCCACCCTAAAAGGGCGGCCCTTTAGTGCCATTTGGGCACTAACCCACCCCCTCTAATGCCGGGACTCAGGGAGGAGTCCCCCCTTGCCTTAGGCGCGCTAGACGCGTCACTTCCGGCGCGCCGAGGAGGTGGGGAGGGTATTTATGCCTCCACCGGCCATCCTGGCGTCCTCTTTGCGCCGGACACGCCGTCTGGTCTTGTCCCACTACCCTTGACGCCGTCTGGACGTGTCGCTGGTCGGGTCCGGGAGCTGCGAGCGATTGTACGGTGAGTTTGCCCTTCCCCTGCCCTCCTGTGCGGGACACCATGTTGACCGCGCCGGGCGGGGGGGCAGCTTCCTCGGACCTGGGTGCAGCCTGTTATGTCCCCCGCGGCATTGTGCTCCGACTGGTGTCACAAAGGCCCTGGGAGGGCCGCAAGAGCGCGTGTGCGCAGAATGGCCGCTACCGCCCCAGCGAGCGGAATTGTTGCGGCCGCAAGAGTGCGAGGGCCTTCCCGCTCGTCCTTTGGAGAAAGGTGAGAGGTGGGAGAGCCCTGAAGTCCAAGCCTGATTGTAGCTGTGCACCGAGGCAGCCCTGGGGTAAAATAGGGTAAAAAGACGGGATCGATCCCACAGGGACGAAAGCGCAGAGATAAACACACGCGAAGAGAGGCCGCCTTCACCCCAGCCTTTAGGTTTGCTGGGTCGGCACTTTCCCTGATATGTTACGGCCGCTGGTGGGGGGGCAAGAGGTGGGACAGCGCAAGCTGCGGGAGCTAGTGAGGCGGGTCAGGTCCTGGGTAGGCCTTAATTGGACCCGCAAGCCCTTGGGGGCGCAGGCGCCTCACTGGCAGGATCGGCGCGGCGCAGGCGGTCCGCACCCCTCCCCCCCCCCAGCCAGAACTACCCCGTCCTCACCTGCTGTGACAGGGCCCGGGATCACTCCCCCGGTCCAGTGGCGCTCGCCTGGCTTGTGTCGGCCGCTGTCACCCAAAGGGACACCGTGGCACATGGGACTCCGCAACGGACTTGGGCCCTGCGCCGGCCTTCTTCGCCCTCGTGCTGGGGGAGGGGCAGGGAGGGGTTATCTCACCAGTTAGCTCGGTGCACAGGGCCTGCCTGTAACCCCTTATTTCATTTATTTAAAAGGTCCCTCCTGATCTCTGATGAGACCCGCACAAGAGCTGCGAGTCGGGTCGTAGGCAGCAGCATGTTGGGGGGCTGCAGAGCGTCGTGTTTAATGGTTGAGAGGCAGTGGCTTTCTGCGGTGAGTCTGGGCCCCCCATTGTGGGACAGTTCCTCTCACCCCCTGAGACTGTGTTTTGGGGCTGGATGCCCCTGCCTCCGCCAGGCGTTAGTAATCGTCATTCGCTGCTGCCTCCTCGTGTCTTTTCAGGGTATATGCCCCTACCCCCAGGCGACGTTCTAATTCTGGTCCCACTGTGCGGCGCGTTGGTGGAGTCGGGTTGCTTAGGCGGGAGATTGTCCCCGCCAGTAAATAGTTTGCCAAGCCTGGGGGGGTTGACAGGTCGCTGCACGATCTTTGGGGCTAGGTCCCTGCCCCGAGGCGTTCCAATTTCGGGCCCACTGTGCTACGCGTTACGCCCCCCCCCTTCTTTGTGGTGGAGCCGGGTGGCTTGGGCTGGAGATTGGTCCCCGCCGGAAAATATTTAATATTTGCCAAGCCTGGGGGGCTGATGGGTCGCTGCACGATATGTGGGGCTAGATGCCCCTGCCCCAAGGCGTTCCATCACTGGGCGGTGCGTTGCCCCCCCCCCACTTGGGGTGGGATGGGGTTGCTTCGGCGGGAGATTGGTCCCCACCGGTAAATATTTTGCCAGGCCTGGGGGGGGGGGCTGATTGGTCGCGGCACGATCTTTGGGGCTAGATGCCCCTGCCCCGAGGCTTTCCAATTCTGGGCCCACTGTGCGGCGCGTTGTCCCCCCCCTTTTTGTGGTGGTCGGGTTGCTTGGGCGCCTATAAACATTTTGCCAAGCTTGGGGTGGGCTAATGGGTCGCTGCACGATCTTTGGGGCTAGGCCCCTGACACAGGCTTTCCAATGCTGGGCCCACTGTGTGGCGCGTTCGCCCCACTCTGTTGGCGAGTCTGGTTGCTTGGGCGGGCGATTGGTCCCCGCCGGTAAACATTTAGCCAGGCCTGGGGGGCTCTGGCCGTCCCGGGTTCCCGACTTGTTTGCAGTGGGCGTGTCTGGGTGATGTTTATTGCGCGCTTATTGCTTTGGCCCGGGCAGTACCTGGCGTACCCATGAATCGTCATTTCCCTAAAGCCATGCAGTGTTGGGAGGAGGGCACTTCCACATGCCAGGAATAATGACTGTGCATTACGTTTCACAGCCGAAGGCGAGACTGTGATGCCCGTTGGCCTAGGATCATGGGCTGCTACATGAGGCCGCCGGGGTTCTTGCTCTCAATCCAGGTGGAGAGCGACATGGGTATAGGGCCGACAGGTTGAGGTTGCCAGCAATAGACCGGGCTTGTCTGGGGGGGGGGCCGCGAGCTTACCTCTGCCCTTCTAAGGGCGTTTGTCTGACGGGGCCGCGGGCTGTCTGTGCCCTCCTGCGGCGCGGTGTTGAGTCCCTCTGGCATTGGGGGGCGGCTCATCTGCCGGGTGGACTTGCCGGTGTGCCCAGAGAGGCCGCTTTATTTGTGACGGGCTGTGCTACCCTGTCTCTCCGGGGGAGCCGGCCTCGCGGTGCAGTTTGCGCTTACGGGGCGCGGCGGCTCCCACCCCCCCTCGGTATTATGTTATCGGTGTATGTATTGATATATTCAATGCGATATTAGATGGGGCGAAATCTACCTGACGGTGTCGGAGCGCTTTGCAAAGGGGCCAGTTTCATAAAATGATCTATGAACACTTGCAATTTGAGACACTCCGAATGGTGATTCATAGGCCGCGGTTCCTCGTCTTTGGTTTTCGGGGGGAGCAGGAGGTCGGTGGCCCGCAGCTCGTCGGGTTCGCGATCTCCCACCGGTGTGTTGGGCACGATGCAGTCATACGTGGACCAAGGCCAGAGGGGTGAGGCAGAGAGAATGAGCTGCTGTGACGGTAGCCTGAAGGGGTGGAAGCTGCACCCTAGTCCCCGCGTGAAGCCAATTGTACACAATGCTATGGTGATCTGTGATGCCTAAGTTGGGCATGAGGTACTTATGATATGCACCCTGTATCGTCAGTGTTCATAAAGACATTTGTCATTCGGTCAGCATGGTGGCTCCCGCAGGTTTCCCATCCACTCTTTACCGCTTTTTGAGGGTGCGGCTGGTACTCACTGGGCTGATAAGCATCGGGCTTGCGGAAATGGCAAGGGTGTGTTCGGTAGGAATGCAAGGTTGTTAATAGTATTTTAAGTTCAAACTGGCAACTTGTCCTTCAAGCCACTAACAGTTTCCGCACACAATTGCTTAGACGAAGGGGGAAATACTAAAGTTGTTGGTTGAATTATCGGGGCTTTAATCAGTTTTGTAATGAGTCACTGCGATCCTTAACCAGCTCCACCGCAGTATTGATAGCACCCATTGCCGATGACAAATAAGGAGGTTACTCGGGGAGTAAAGAGAATTCCCTTCCCTTCACCACTTTCATGCTGGTCCGGAGCGGTAATTACTGCATTCCCGTATAAGAGGCCCATAGGCTTCTGTGCTCCACGCGGTGAAAATTATTACCAGGGAGAGGTCGACGAGAGGGTGTAGAAGCTGCACCTTAGTCCCTGTGTGGACACAATTGTATGCACCATCATGGGGACCTCCACATGCCTAAGTGGGGCAGGCGGTAATTATGATATGCGCCCTGCTGCAAGTGTTTAGTAGGGTGAACCCCCAATGTTACAAACACAAATGCGTCACAGTCTCACCATTTCAAAATGGATGCATTTTCAATATGCTATGTAACAAAGCTATGATTGTGGCTTATTTATCTTATGCAACTAATAAGCATTGACAAAGCCAATAGATGGGCTTGTTGTAGGTGTAGTGCTTCTTTTGTACTAGATATATGGAGGCATCGACATAGAGGCAAATACCAGGCAACGGCAAGGCACAGCCTTCTTCAGGACGCGTGGGGGGCTTTGACGCGTTTAAAAGAACAGCATCCTGAAGGGTTGAGGTCAGGAGTGCATTTACTTGCAACCAACAGCACATGCTGTAGTACTACCAGCCGCCCTGGGCCAGAATGATTGGGGGCACCTGTTTGGAATGGCTTTTAATTGATACAGTTCAGTTCCTTCATGCCCACTTTGAGGAAGGTTACGGACAGTGCACACACACTCGTCCAAATTCCGAATGTTTACATCCAATATTCGGTGACGTGCTTTCGATACTGTAACACAGCAGCAGCTGACTAATATAATGAAAATAATCTGTGTCACTCGCCCACTTCTCATATTGGAGTTTCTGTTTTGAGCTAAAAGAAACAGTTTTTGGATGTTGTAAGAAACGTGAACACATTTCTCTGCAAATGTCTGTAATAGATTTTCACACTTCACCCTCAATAACAAATCAATTTATGGAAAATGGATTTAAAACAATCTGTTTAAGAATTAGGCAAGGTAAGGAATATATACAAGGCTCCGACGGCAAAAATCCTTATAAACGGAAGCTTATCGAAAGAATTCTAGATTACAAGAGGCACGAGACCGGGCTGCCCGCTCTCTCCCCTTCTTTTTAATTTATATATAGAACCTCTAGCAAATATGATTAGAAAGTCTCAGGAAATGATTCCATTTAAATTTAAAGGATGGGTAATGAAAGTGGCACTATATGCCGATTATCTTATGATTTACACTAGTGATCTAGAAAAGTCTTTACATACTATAACAAAAATGCTAACAGACTTTGGGAACATATCTGTTTACCAAGTAAATCACCAAAAGACTGAGACTATGTACTGGAACATGAACCTACCAATGACGGGACTTAAGAACAAAATTAAATATTTAGGGATAGAAATTTTTAAAAATATTGAAGAAATCGCCCAAGTAAATCTGGATTTAAAGGTAAAGGAAATGAGAGAACTATTAAAATCATGGAGAAGTCTATCGCTCACTTTTATGGGGAGAGCAAATGTCATTAAAATGACGATTCTGCCCAAGTTTACATTTTTATTCAATTCCATCCCTTTGGAGTTTAAGGCTCAATGGTTAAAAAAGATCCAAAGCGAAATTAATACTTTTACATGGGCCTCTAAAGGCGTAAGGATAGCATGGAGAAAGTTATGCCAGAGGAAAAATCGAGGTGGTATAGCCAGTTCAGATCTTCCGGCTTATTACAGAGCCTTACAATTGAAGAATATTAGAATTCTTTTAGACCACATGAGCTTTACTCATCCTACTGGAGAGCTGCTATTGTTCATGACTACTGTCTTTATAAGTTTGGTCATCCGAAGTACTTCAAAAGGTTAAACTAAAAGTGCTGGGAGCAGCGTACAAGTTATGGTTCGAGTTAAGAAGAGCATGGAAAATTCCTTATTATAGCTGTTTAGCACCAATATGGAACTCGCCTGGAACCCCTGACTGCTTAAAGGATTCTCTAGCAGACCCGCTGAAGAAATCAGGAATTTCAAAATGGGGAGAACTTTATGAGTGTGGAAATTTACTTAGTTGGGACCTTTTGTTGGAAAGAACCAATGGAGAAATATCAAGGTTCAAGTACTATCAGTTGGCGAGTTGGTCAAAGGAACAAGAGAAGATTCTGGAATCTACTAGGAAACTGGAGGAAGAAATTCAAAAAGATCCAGCTCGAAAAGAGGTATCGAAATGGTATTGGCATCAAATGCAAAAAGAAGAAGACGAATTCACTACACCAGGCGAGATCTGGAAGAAGATCTCCCAGATCAAGACTTGCAACAGCAAGGGCAAGTATCTTGTTCTTTTTTATGGCATATTATTGTTTCTGCACCTCTCAGGAAAAATCATCTTTTTACTTTACATAGGTCTTATTGGACGCCTGAGAAGTTATCTAAAATGAATAATCAGGTGATGAAAATGTGTCCAAAATGCTATGAGCCTAAAGCGAACGATATCCATATGTTCCATCTATGTCCTCACCTTGATATATTTTGGGAGGAAATTGGCAAGAATATTAATAAGGCCTTAGAAACGAACATTAAGGTAAGCACCTTTACTGTTATTTTTGGCATTTTGGAAACTAATGAGTCTATTAATATATTGAGTAAAAACCAAAAATATTTATTATTTGCACTAATTTTATTAGCTAGACGTGAGGTGTGCATAAATTGGATTCTTCCAGCTCCCCCTAAAGTAGTAGAATGGCTTCGTTCAGTAGAAAAGGTCAGGAATTTGGATAAATCCAGAGGGAAGAGTAAACAAACTAAATATTGGGAACTTTGGGATAAAAATTTTTTGGAAGGGTAGGAAGGGAAGTCCAATGATTTTACTTAAAGCGACCCAACAAATTCGGGTGAACAGTCATGGCGGATCCATGATGGATAATCCTTAAATGAATTTGTAGGTTCTTATTGACATGGTCTCTCCTCGCTGCTCAAGGGCGGTTCACATTACTCAGCACAAAATGACCTGGTCTACCATAACCACTCAAGTCGCATAAATGAGGACAATAAAAAAAATAAAAAAAAATAAAAAAATAAAAAAAGAATTAGGCAAGGTCAGAATTAGGGCCAGACTTTCTGCAGAACACATGGGGAATTCCTTTAAGGAATAATGGTCAGCTTATTAAGCGCAGAAACCCTCCTGGCGGAAGGCCACGTGTTTGAACCTCTCCGGAAGCGGGGCCCTCACAGTGAGGTAGCTCCCAACTCAGTCGCGGCTAGGTCCTACTGGGCTTTCAGCCAAATGACCACTTGCGCAAGATGGTCAAATGGTGTTTTAAAAAGGGGCATGGGATGGGTGATGGAAATGCGAACGTGTGCAGTTTTAGGTTGTGCAACTTGTATGACCTGGGGAGAGTGTGCGCAGAGCAGCACAGGAGTTGACAGAACATGGGAAACGCTTTTCCAAATCTGGCACCAGAACACAAGGGTAGTCAGGGCCAACTTGTTTATTGGGTGACTTATGTAGGCGAAGACTTATTACATATTGATACATATTGTTCCCCTCCTGTTCCCACTGTCTTGTCTGCTCCCTGGCATACTAGCAGAAGTTTGGGAGGGCAAGACTTCACCTAGGGTGGTGACTGGCTTAATTCGATGGACAAATCCAAAATGTTTCACATTTACGAACGTGTGAAATTTTCAGCTGCCTGTGCATAGTTTTATTCAGATGCACAGTATTATGAATTTAAATAATCGCTGTATTGACGAGTGCGACCAGCGAATGTTCACGCACCAAGGCATTTGGCAGCGGTGAGTGTTGCTATGCTGTAAGGATATAAAGGTTAAATACGACTGCCAGGTCCCGCTGGTGTGTCAGCCAATAGGCCGACTTACGGGTTTAAAGGTGAGTTCAAAGGGCACAGGAAGGGGTCATGGCTAAGAAAAACCTGGACCGATTCAGCTTTTGGGTCTGGTGGTGGTTTGACCTCATGGTCTTGGGATCTAACCCCCGTGGTGTTCAATCAACCTTTCTTCCTTCTGCAGTTGTTAAAATGAATATCAATAAGCGGGGTAAGAAATATCTCTGATCCAGCGACAACATGCCTATGGGAACACTTGCACTTCAAAAATACACAAGGGTCATGCACCAACAAGCGCTATACACAGATAACTGGGAAAGGAAGTAAGGCGGGCCTGATAACTCTTACTTCTACCTGCATTGGCACATCTGGTCAGGAGTGATTGTCAAAGGTATTGCACTTCAGCCAGGCAATGTTAACACCCATCCACACCAAGCCGATTGTTTAAGGTCATCCTGGGCCGCATATACACAGCCCAGTATTAGGCCCCAGGGGTTGTCAGTGTCGTGAATTACTAAATGCAACTGAACAGGAGGCGTGACCGTGGTTTACACTAGCAGAAGTTTGGGAGCGCAAGACTCCACCTAGGGGTGTGGCTGGCGGAATTTGATGGACTAGTCAAAAATGTTTCACAGCAACTGCACGTGGGAGAGTGTCAATTACCTTTGCATAGTTCCTCAGATACACAGTATCATATTAATTTAAATAATCGCTGTAGTTGGAAGTTGCAAGCGTGAGATTCCCTCAATGTCAGCAACTGCTCACATTGTCAGCAATAAAGCTGCCTGAGAAGTCTGGGAGCGGTCACCACAGATTAAACTGAACAGGCAACAGTCTGGCAGGAAAGGAGGGATGTTGAATTGATTGCCCACGTAGCAGTGCGACTATTGCACAGGAGGATGGAGGGTGATTCAAGGGACACAGGTGGTGTGACGGCAACGCAAGACTGTCAGCTTATGCTGGGTAGGAGGTTCCGTATCACCAACCAGAAGGGTGCCAAGTGGCAAAACCAGTAAATATGTTTAAGATGTGTGTCTCTGGCCTTACGGCGGCGTAGAGCCATTCTCATTTAGAGGTACGCCCAGGTGAAAATTCTGTGCTTCTTAAGGTTCTCATGACCAATGCGGTTTGTGGTATCTTTTCAAGGGGAAGAGATAGAAGTTAGGCACTTAATCGCTTACAACGTAGCACATTCAGGCGGGCGTTGTTTTATTGCAAGTTGCAACCGGGAGATTCCCTCATTACGTCAGCAGCTGCGCACATGGCCAGCAGTACGCAGCCTGGGAAGTCTGGGGGCGAATACCACAGATTAAACTGTAAAGGCAGAATTACTGTACGAAAGGAGGGATAAATGGCAAGTATACGAAGACTCCCTTGCTTAATGTCACATATTCCATGGCGGGATAGTCACCAATTGACACTGGGAACCTTAGATTCTAATAGTATCAGTGGTAATATACGCACGACTCCCTGGTCATGTGGGGTATGTATGTCCCACCCTGAATTTTAAGGTTACTAGAAGGCTAGCTGAATGTGGATTTGAATTTGTGGAGGGCAATCGTTCCAGGGATAACAGAGTGAACTAGGTCTCTAGCTGGATTGATCTCCAAGGGTCACGTGATCGAGCTTTACTTAAGCAAGCCTGGCAGACGGAGGAAGTTGTCACTCCGAACAGGGTGCTGTGACTGCATTGGGATGCGCAATACGAGCATTCCTGGTCACCATGGTTTAACAATCAAAAAGGTCCGGTGCAAATGTCTGGTCAACTGCAACCGAGTATGTGCCTGCTCTACGGGCAGGTTTCGGGTTGCTTCAGTTAAGCACAATATTCCTTGCTCTGATAGCCTCAGTAGATAGGCTTGTTGTGGAAGCGGTCATCTAACAAGGCTGCTGCTGTCCCATAATATAGCTATGATAAGAGTAGAGCTCCCTCCTGGGAGGCCATCAAATTCCTACAGATAATGTGAGGCAGTTGTACCTCCCGGAGAAGGATAAATAGCTCCATGCGGTTTCCCAGACGCAGTTTGTCTGGATGTGGTTCCCCAGAATGAGATGGAGCAGCTCCGAAAGGATCGGAGCAGAGACTGGCTGGGGGGTGGGGAGGGGAAGGTTTCCCTAACATCTTGGTGATCCACTTAGGAGGCACCGACCTCACTGCCATGGGTAGGTGGGAATTGTTGCAAGCAATGAAGACTGACTTAGGTGAGATCAGCAAATACAGGGGTCAATGTGAGCTCTGGTGGTCTGAGATTATCCCCCGCAGAGTGTGGCACGGGGCTAAGTCAGAGGAGGCCGTTGAACATTCCCGAAAGAGAGTGAACAGTTCAAGGCGCAGTTCAAGGCGTAAGTTCGCAGATCAGAATGGTCTGGGATTCATCAGACACGACCTGATTCAGGCCAATGTTAAAGGCTACTTGGATAAAGATGGGGTCCACTTGTCACCTGTGGGAATGGTCCTGTTCCCCTTGGATTTGCAGGAGGCCTTAAAATGGCAGGTTGCAGGTGAGAAAGGAGCTGTATTGGTGGGGGGGCTCTTTAGGTGACGGGGGCCGTCTCCAGAGCTGTGGCGGAGTTACAGGGCGATCTGGAAGCATATGGGTACAGAAGGGTACCTCTGCAAGAGCACAATAGGGGTGCCAGAGCCAAATCCCAGGAGCCTCATGGGAGGGTCCTGGAAGAATTACGTTGGCGCCCCGTTAGTCCTTCGGGCGGTTGTGGGCCTGAACAACCGGGGGCTTGCCTTGCTACGCTCCGCCCTGAAAGGGGCGTGAGTAATAAGGGACCAATGTGTCACGTGATCCGGAAAGAGGATCACCCCATAAGGTGTAGCACTGATTGGGTTCTCCACAGTGCTTGGCTCATCAGGCAGGCAGGGCAGCATAGGTTGGTTACAGCTGCCTGCCCTTGGTATCGCCCGTAAGATAACCCACCATATTGCATACTTTTGTATGGAATAAACCTGCAGCAATATTTTTCCCAAACAGAAGTTGTGTTGTGTATTTATTTATTCATGCATGCTCCGTTGTGGTGTGGGTGGGGTGTGTTGCCAATAATGGCACTATGCGGCTGCCCGCGGCCCACACAGGGGGCCACCCTAAAAGGGCGGCCCTTTAGTGCCATTTGGGCACTAACCCACCCCCTCTAATGCCGGGACTCAGGGAGGAGTCCCCCCTTGCCTTAGGCGCGCTAGAAGCGTCACTTCCGGCGCGCCGAGGAGGTGGGGAGGGTATTTATGCCTCCCCCGGCCATCCTGGCGTCCTCTTTGCATTTTAAAAGTGTAATCAGATTTTCAGCAGGTCAATATTCTCAAGTTCCTTCTCGAAATGTCCCAGTCACTAATACAGCACAAAGCTGCGCTTCTCGCTCATTTTCACTCCTGAAACCCTTGAATCCTCGTGGGACGCAGAGAAACAGCACAAGCACTCTGACCCACTGCACTGGCTCTTTCATCGTGACACAGGAGAACTCGTAGGTGTGGCCTTGAAGTGTGCAGCGCAAGACTCCGTCAGACATCTCCTTTGTCGCAGCATGTGTGGCCCACCATTTTCAACAGGCTCCAGCACTTCTCTCTCGGGCGGGTAACGAAGCAATTGCGGCACCCGCGCTTTAGCTTAAGATGTTAATAGCTAAAACGTGGGTGCCGCGATTGTAACAAAAGTAAGGAAATAGAAAAAAAAATCTGCAGCTGCACGCTTTTTTTTCTATTTATTTACTTTTGTTACTACGGCGGCACTCACGCTTTAGCTTTGAACATCTCAAGCTAAAGCACGGGTGCTGCGATTGCTTCAAAAGTAAACATATAGCAAAAAAGTCATATTTTTTCCTATTTGTTTACTTTTAATACAATCATGGCACCCGCGATTTAGCTTAAGATGTTCAAAGCTAAAGCGCGAGTGTCATCATGTTAAACAAAAAAAATAAGTTATTAAACAAAAAAAAAAAAAGTCAGGCGGCCGCATTCGGCCAGCAAATAAGAAAATAAAAGCAAGGCCGCCATTAAGCTTCCCGAGACGTGCCGTGCTGGCTACATGAAAACTTAAGCATTGAGGGAGAGCATGTCCAGCTGTTTAAGTAAATAGTGCTCTGGAGGCTGTAATTAACCCGTTCGATGCAACGGACGGCCCCCGGCCGTCCGACGTCACGGTGGGCGTGTGCGGAGGACGGCCAGGGGCCGTCCGAGACACGCCCACTCATTATTTTACCCGCACCGCGGCGGAATTTGCGCCGCGGTCAACGGGTTAAAGCATATCGAGCAACAACACACGTAACAGCGGGTGTCCTTATGGGAGGTTACAAGTAGAGAAAAGGTGGTACTAAGGAGGGACTACTAAGCCTATTGGCCAATGAAAAGCCACCATTTACAAAGGACAGGGACAGGAGGCAATTAAAAAGATGGGCGGAAAGTGGGCGGGGCTTCTTGCCCTTATCCTGAATACAGCATGTCTCAAAGAGACAGCGCAATCGCTGTCTAGGTGAGACATAAAAATAAAAGTAGCACTTCAATCACAGCGCACTCGGGGGAAGGACAGCAATCAAGCTGAAGTAATCAGTGCTTTGTCCGTGCTCCAGCCGAAAGAGGAGGACATGAAGTCATTACACACTGGCCAATCAGAAGTCAGTAAATGAGAGTGACAGTGAAGCCACTGAATGTTAAGCAAAGGGCAGGCTGCAAGCCTCTTGCTGTATGTAATATCTCTCGCAAGCGAGAACGCGTGCTGTTGCAAGCAAGATTTGAAAAGGAGGAGAAAATTCTAGTCTACCGTGCACCCCATGTATGTGGGGGCCACAGTACTAAAAATAAAATGTAAAAAAGGTTGTAGAGCAGGGAATTAGCCACTGATGTATAGTTTGAAACAGTGACGCTCCTGGGCTAAATTCATCTAACACCAAGGCAGATAATTCTTGCAAAAGAGGAAAATGCCAGCACAGACTCTTTTCTCTGGGCATTTTATTCAAATTCATTGTGGCCTCTTCAAAAAGGTATTTTGTACTGCGTAAGGTTGTTTTCCCTTAGTATTCCATTGCATACTCTCACATGGCTTTCTGAATTGGCCCCATAATATCTTTAATGGCAATATTTGGGGAATATTCATATGCAATTAGCTGTGTGATTACCAATAAGGCTTCCTGGTGCTGTTGACTACTTACAGTAGTTTGTACAAGTAGTGAGGACTGTGCCCTCTTTGTTCTTATACTAATAGGGAGTTGGACGTTTTGGGGCAGTTTCATAAAGGTATGTAAGAGTATGTAAAAGCATACTCCTGCAGTAATACTTCACATTCTCGCGACTGTATTTGTGAACCTGCTTATTGTCTTGCGTTAATGGTTGTATCCGAGTTCAGTGTAGAAATCCCTGCGACATACTGATATGTGAAGGTAGGGACAAGTGTTTAATGGATTGTGCGCTGTTGGTCGCAGGCATTTGGAGTATTATGATAGCGTTTTCTTTCATATAAATTATTAATATCTCCATTGTGGAGGGTAATGTTATGCTCAGTTTGTAACAAAATGTACTTCTGTTGAGCAACCAGTAAACCTGCATGATGAGGGTGCCGAAAGCATAATGCCCAACTCTGCCCAAGACACCCTCCCTCCCACATCGGATAGCATGATGCATCGCCTCGCCCACCTTGAAACTCAGCTTGAAACTTTAATCAGGGGCCTGAATGGAATTTTAACTAACCTTGACACAGGCCGAAAGCCTACTCAATCTCCCCCCGGGTCCACCACTGCGCCAAGCTTCACCCAACTCTGGCCTGCCAAGGTGCCGCCCCCTAGCGGGCTCCCTGCCCCCCTCACGTCCTGGCCATCGACCCTTAGAAGAATGGTTACTGAGAAACGCTTAGAGAGACCCAGAAGATCGAAAGCCGCACTGTCCTCACTGGAAGCGGCAGACCTAGCCTCAACCTACGACTCTCCCCCCACTACCTCCCCTAAATCTAAAATCCAGGTGATTACGGGAGTCGGAAGAGACCACCCTCCGCCGAAAACCCCAAGACCCCCGGCCCACCTCACTTCTCTACTTAGGGCCCCATCTACAAAGAATCAGAGTAAGGAAGGGGCCCCCATCAACTGCATGCTCCTAAACTGCAGATCAGCCTCCAAACATTCAACCGAACTAGCAGAAGCCATCCTCTCCCATGATATAGACAGCATTCATCACGGAGACTTGGCTCAACAAGCTCTCCTACCCTAGCTTGGACATGCTTGTGCCTCCAGTCTTCAAAATGATCAACAAAGACAGAAAAGTCCACAGAGGAGGTGGTATAGCAATCATACACAAGAACAACATCTCCATTACGGAAACTGACTCCTGCCTGTATAGCTCCTTTGAATGTCTCACAGCTAACATCAAGACAAGTGACAACAGGCCAACACTTTGCCACCTCCTGTATCACCCCCCCAGGCAACACCTCCGCATTCGGGGAACACCTCTCCGACCTGATTGCCCATTGCTCACTCGGAAACTCAAACATAATTCTCGACGACCTCAACCTAAGGTGGAATTAAACAAATAACTCGCTAATTCAAACCCTAAACAACCTCCTACAAGATAACAATCTTACCCAACACTGCTCAGAAGAAACTCATCACAGAGGAGCAACCCTTGACGCAATTATCGCCCAAAGCAATGCAATTACTATCGACCACATCCTTCCCGCAGACTGGTCCGACCACCACATCATCTTATTCCACATCAACCAATCGGTCCCAACTCAACACCCCGCGCAGGACCCCCCCAAATGGATTAGAAATACAGCTCAGATCCCCCGAGCTGAACTAGAAGAAAGGGTAAGCTCGCTCCTCCCCAACATCACTGATCATCTCCCCACAACCGAACTCTCCTCTCTCTACAATTCAAATATGACGCTCATCCTGGACCAACTAGCTCCTCTGAAACTAAAAAAAAGACAGGAGCATTCCATCCAGATCATGGTTTACCACTGACATCAACGAAGAAAGAAGACAACTAAGAGCCACAGAAAGACTCTGGAGGAACAACCCCACCGCCATCCACCGCGATCAACTCCAAGCAGCCCGCAGGAAGTACAATAAGCACATTAAGAACAAAAAAACATCATTTTTCTGCTCCGCGCTAGACATCGCAAAAAACAGACCTAAAGAGCTCTTCAATATCATCAGGAAACAAACCTCCAAGCCCGTTGCCTCCCCAATTCAGGCATCCAAAGAACTGTGTGACAACTTTGCCATCTTTTTCAACGACAAAATCGGCAAGATCGATCTCTCACTAGGAACCAACCACAGTGCCTCCACCGAGAACCCGACGCTTGGATCCAACGACAGCGCCTCCAAGAACCCTCCAAAACACAGGTCCTCCTTCAATCCCATTCAGGAAGCAGAGATAGTCAAACTAATCTCCAGTGCTAAGCCCTCATCCCACGCCCTTGTTCACTTACCCCCTCAACTGACCAAGGACTTGAAACTCGTCCTAGCCCCGCTATGGTGCAAGATCATAAACAGCTCCTTGAGATCCGGAGTCGTACCAGACTGCCTCAAAGTCGGACAAGTCACGCCACTGCTGAAAAAGCCCGGCCTAGACACAAAGGATCTGAATAACTTCAGACCGGTCTCAAACCTACCTCTACTATCCAAAATCCTGGAAAGATGTGTACTTCCACAATTGACCCAACACTTGGACAACATCAACCTTCTAGATCCCCACCAATCGGGCTTCAGAAAAGGCTGCAGCACTGAAACTGCGATCCTTAATGTCATATATGATCTACACAAGTCACTTCACGGACCAGTGTTGCCTTCTCATTCTCCTGGATCTATCGGCTGCATTCGATACGGTCGACCATAAACTTCTCATCAAGGTTCTACAAGAAAGGGCAGGTCTTGAAGAGACGGTCTTACACTGGTTCTCCTCCTTCCTCCACAACCGCTCACAAAGAATAAAAATCAAAACCTTCAAGTCCGACCTTCACCCCGTAAATAGGGGTGTTCCACAAGGGTCAGTGCTCTCCCCTCAGCTTTTCAACATCTACATTGAACCCCTTAGCACCCTACTCAAAAAATCCAACATCCCTTTCCACCTATATGCTGACGACACACAGATCTATCTGGAAACCACCTCCATTGATGACATCCAGAGACTCAACGCCACGCTCAGAGAGGTACAACACTGGCTCTCAAGTAATCATCTTAAACTCAATCAAGAGAAAACGGAAATACTCCTCATCTCCAACAAAGAAGAGAACCCACAAATTGCAGAATGGCTCAAAGCTATTGATGCTCTCAATGGTAACCTCACCCTGGCGGAATCGGTAAAATCTCTAGGTATCACCCTAGACCCGAAACTGGACATGAACAAACACATTATAAGCTCTGCAAAAAGCGCCTTCCTTAACTTGAAGCTACTGCACAAAATAAAACCCTTCCTCTCGCCCAAGGACCTTCAACAAGCCACTCAATCACTGGTGCTTTCCAGACTCGACTACAGGATTGCAACCCTGGCTGGCACAGCAAACTCCCACCTCGCCCCCCTTAAAACAACCTTCAATGCAGCAGCCAGAATAGTCACCGGAACTAAGAAATTCGACCACATCTCGCCCGCACTCAGAGAGCTAAAATGGCTCCCAATTGAAATGCGGGCCAGCTTCAGAACAGCCTGCCTCACGCACAAAGCCCTTCACACCGGCAAACCGGAATACCTGGCCGCCAAACTCAAAAAGGCCGGCCAGACCAGGAACCTCAGGAGCTCCAATACTCTGCTACTCATCCCGCTAAAAACACGCAAACAAAAAACCGCGGCCAGGTCGTTTGCTGGTAACGCGCCCAAAATCTGGAACTCCACCCCCCCCCCACATCAGAACGATCCCCTCTTTTGCAAAATTCAAAAGCCTGCTCAAAGTCCTCTTCCTCGATCGCTCACTAGCGAACCGATAGGATCCACGGAAGTACCTTAGCCGGCACTCCACCTGACTTTAACTCTGTGTCATGTGACATTGACACCCTCTACCGCCCGGACCCTCTCTGGAAATCCTATCCCCTCCCTCCGCCCCGAACAAGAAAACTTATCGGCTACTCGTTCTGTGTTTCCTGCACTCTTCATGTTTCCTTTCGCTCAATTACTCCTTTGTTTGAACTCTACTCGTCACGAATCTCTATGTTCTATTATGATCTCTGCACTGCTTGTTTGCATATAAGTTACTTGTTGTGAAGCGCTCTGATACCCTCGGGTCCAGCTAGCGCTATATAAAACTCCTAAAATAAATAATGTCTGCAAACTCTTACCAAACGAAAATGGCAAAATAAATCATAAGATAACAGTCCAGTAACTCTAAATAAAACTTAAAGACTAATAGAATCTCTGACTGCAGTTTTAAGGCACCGAGCCATCCATGGCACAATTCTCACAAATGCTCCTGGAGACATGCTGTGCTCTATCAATACATGGCAAGTTTAATAAAAGTATCTTTTGGGTGGCACTTGATAGGAATGAATGCGCTTTGACTTGGTACTAGATGACACGAGAGTGACGTAGGCGACTAGAGAGATTTTACACTTTGGCAATGTGAATAAAAGAGAAAACATGCTGGAGATTTTTGTGAAGACAGGACCCCTTTTATGTGAGGTTTAAGTAGATTTATTAAGTAACATCAAAGACCCCTGGAAGAACACCAGCCACTCTCCTCAGCAACTGCTCCTCTCTGGTCAGTAAGCATTCCAGAACCATGACCAAAGAGAAACCGGTTGCCAAGGAACCAGGATGTTCCACAGGAATACACATTTTCAAATGATAACAATATAGGAAATACAACACATCTCTCCCCTTAAGCAAAACACCCTCAAAAACAAAACACACAAGAAAATTTAAGAGCATACAAAGTCATCAAATCTTTTAGGTCTCGTTTTGACGCGACAACTGCCATCTCTGGAAGATGGAACAGCAATATTATCATTTTGTGAAACATTTCTATGGCATGGCATGGCAGCATCACACTATGATTTCATCCATTCCGCATGTTCGATGGCACTGTAGACAGAACTTTTCCTAGTGTTCCACCATTTGCCATCAGACAACTTCACACAATTACCTTGCACCTCCACAACACCCTTGGGACTAGACCATCTAGACAAACCCTTCTTCACCTTGGAAAACTCTCACACTCATGCCTTTCTTGAACAAACGCCTAGATTTCACAACATTATTGTTATGTCTCTGACAACATGACTTTTGGTAGCCTTTCACTCTATCTTGCAAAATCCTTAAATCCACACACCGCTTTACCGCTCTGTTCATCCAGGCAGGGACCGCAACAGTACAGGGAACCCTACCTTTAAGTAGTGTCAAAGGTGTCATCACAGAATAGGGAGTGGTTCTGTAGCTCCACAACATGTCTTTGACTTGTCGTTTCCAACACACATTACTCACACTCGCTAACTGAATGCACTCCACGAGCACCCTGTTAAACCGCTCAACTAAACCATTTCCACTGGGATGATAAACAGGGGTCCTGGTATGCTTGATTCCCCAACTGACCAAAAATTTCTCAAACTCCTCAGATACAAATTGAGGACCGTTATCTGTAACAATTTCAACAGGACACCCTTCCCTCCGGAAGATGTCTTCACAGAAAGAAATGACTATATGGGACTTGACTTCCTTAACAAAAGCCACTTCAGGCCATTTAGAGAAGTAATCTATCATGACAATGGCAAATCTATCACTCATATTGAAGTTATCAAACGGCCCACAAATGTCTATGGCAATTTTTTCCCAAGGACCCTTTGGCAAAGGTGAAGAAATTATGGTAGTTTCTTAAGAAGAATGAGACTTGTCACTACAAGCACACGCTATGCAATCCCGGACATATCTTTCAATCTGGATGTCCATTCCAGGCGACCAGAAATCCTCCCAGATTCTCCTTTTCATGGCAGACATGCCGCCATGCCCTTCATGCATGAGACACAAAAGTCTTTCCCTGAGCCCTATGGGAACCACTAATCTACAACCTCTTCTCACTAAACCCTCCATAACCGTCAACCCAGATCAAATGAGTTTGAAGGATTCTAATTCCTTGTGCAATTACCACCCTTGATCCTGACTCAGAACTCCCATGAGTTTCACCAAAACGTCATCTTCAGCAATTGCCGTCTTCCATTCATCTTCGCTAATGGCACCACACAAGTCCTTCACTTGCTCCACCATCCAATCATCTTCATCTAGTTCACAATCTAAAGGTAATCTAGATAAACAGTCGGCATTGATATTTTTGGCACCCGGAACATACTTCACCTCAAAGACATACTCTTGCAGACGGTAAAGCCACTTGGCTATTCTAGGTGCATCTTTGCCTGCACCTCTCGTAGAGAAAAGAGCTACCAAGGGTTTATGATCAGTGCGCAACAAAAAATTGGTACCCTACACAAAAATTCGGAAATGTTGCACCCCCCCACCAACACGCCAAAGCCTCCTTCTCAACCGTGGAAAACGTGTGCTCGGCACCCTTCAAAGTACGAGAGGCAAAAGCCACAACCCTTTCTTTACCTCCGTGTACCTGCATGAGAACAGCGCCCAGACCATGGTTACTAGCGTCCGTCGAAATAATAGTTTCATCATCAGGATCGAACGATTTAAATGCGACCGCACTAGCTATGCTTATCTTTATCTCATCAAAATCCTGTTGGCAAAACTCAAATTTGACACCTTTTTTCATTAACTTCCTTAATTCTTGCACTTTATCAGAAAAATGGTAAACGAATTCGGAGTAATATTCCGCAAGGCCAAGGAACGACCGAAGTTGGTCCTTGTCTCTTGGGGAAGGTGCATTCTCAATGGCATCCACCAGACTACGCTTGGGTTTGACTCCATCACAGGTTAAAGTATGACCTAAATACTCCACTTCACTTAACCCAAATTTGCATTTTTCCAGACCAATCGTAAGGCCAGCATTAGACAGCTTCTTTAAGACTTTTCCTAAAACCTCATCATGTACGCTCTTGTCACACTCCCACACCAAGACATCGTCCTGACACACCAGAACATTTTCTAGTTCTGCTAAAACACTCTGCATAACCCTTTGGAAAACGGCAGAAGCCGAAGCCAAACCAAATGGCATACGGACAAATTGAAATGCCACTTCAGGCGTGAGTAAAGTGTTTGGTTTCTTCATGCAACAACACTTGGTGGTGCGCACTGGAAAGATCCAACGTGGTACAATACGCACCACCTTTCACACTAGCCAACATCTCACTGATTCGAGGAAGGGGATGGCTATCGATCCAGATGTTGTCATTCAAATCTCTCAAGTCTGTGCACATCCGTATGCTTCCATTGGGTTTCCTAGCAATAACGATTGGACTTAACCACTCAGATGCTTCTATGGGCTCAATCACTCCTTCATTGCATAATCTCTGCAATTCCTCCTTCAATTTACCTCTTAACATTAACGGAACATTCCTTACTTTATGCACTTTGGGAATAGCATTCTCTTTCAATTATACGGTGTTTGAATTTCTTTAAACACCCTCATTTTTTTCTAAAAAGATCAGGAAATTTCTCAACCCAAATATTAGTGTCTGGAGAGGACATCAGTAAAACTTGTTGTGGATGATTTGGGTCCAAAACTATGTCCAACGCACGTTGTTCCCTCCAACCTAGCAGAGATCTTCCTTTATCCACCATATAGAGTTTCTCAACAGTTTTCCTGTCGTGGAAGCACATTTCAGTTTTGACAAAACCAATTACAGGTAATTTATCACCTCAATACCCTTCAGGTGTCACATCTGTGGCTTGCAAATCTTCTAGATCACCTCCCAGACCTTTCCAAGTATTCTTGTCTATAATGGTGAAAGGGGAACAAGAATCTGCCCAGACAAGTACTTCCTTACCCTTGATCCTAATTGCACACTTAGGAGGTCGATAACTATCATTCTTGCCTTCGTCACAATTAAAAACTTTGTTAGCTTCGATCATTAATAGTTCCACTTCTTCCTCCTCACTTTCGCATGAAACATCATCCTTCTCGGATGACTCTACAGCCTTTACAAAATGTACAGATTTTTTATAAGTGGCAGGCTTGTTGCATTTGCACACCCTTGCAAACTTTCCTAATTTTCTGCATTTATAGCATCTACTTTTTGCTGCAGGACAATGACTAGCCTCAGCAGTATGTCTCGCGCTACAACACCTGAAACAAGACTTAAATTTGGGTTTCACCATCTCGTTTCTTTTCGGTTACCTTGGACTCATCACCTTTTTTAACTCCTTTCTTGATAATATGAACCGCTTCTTCTTGGTTGTCCTTTTTTAAACTCGTACTACCCAATTCCTTCACATACCTAGAGGTATTTTCCATTTTCCTAGCAACTTCTATGGTTCTTTCTAAGGTAGGATCTTTCATGCCAAACAATTTTTCTTGAATCTTAATGTTAAACAATCTATTGATCAATTGATCCCTAATTATCTCATCTCTCATGTCCTTAAATTTGCATGTGACCGCTAACCTCCTTAAATTTGCCACGTACTGTTCAATGGACTCTCCTTGTGACTGGGCAAGTGAAAACAAATTATGTCTTTCTACAACCACACTCACTTTCTTCCCAAAATTCTCTTCTAGCGCATTTAATGCATTTTCATATACATCTATATTGCTATCACCACCCTCACCAGCCTCTCCTTCCAAATTTACTTCAATATTGTTACCCGGAATCATAGGTAAAGTTTTTAGAACATTCCTTCCTTCCAACCCCAAACAATGTTTAAGAATGGCTAATTTTCTTCTCGCTACATATACATCACCCCCTATGGCTGCAGGGTATGTTTCAAAAGATTCCTTCGTGTTCCCAACCCATGCAAGGTTGGCCAGGACTCTGTAAAAATAATGGTGGCGCAGGAATTGCTTGTGTCGTCATGACAACCCCTTATAGATGCACCTGAGCTTTAAAAGTAAAGTAAATTGCAACACAGTCAAAGGTGTGCGAGTCACTGATCACAAGAAACAGTAAGGTGCACGCTATCTCTTGCTCTGGATTCAAAACACATAAATAATTCCACAAGTTATGTATCCAATGACACGCAGCTTCAAAATAACGGTGTGCGTGTCACTGATGAAAGACAATTGTGTGCAGAAGTTCCCCTCAAAATAATGGTGTGTGTGTCACCGATGTACAATAGTTGACACACAAAAGTGATGTAACTGACTCACCGATCACACTTGCACAAAGTCGTAGGATGTGCAGAAAAGTATGGAACACGCACAGCAAAAGGAATAAAAAAAGAATATAAAAAAAATGCTCACAAGGGTGTGCGTATCACCGATCCAAAGATACGCTGCCTTCTGACAGTCTCCTCACGCAGGCAAAATTTTACTGCAACGCTCGTAAAGGTGTGCGTATCACTGATCCAAGGATCGCCACGGTCTCCTCTCACAGGAAAACTAAACCGCAGTGGCTAGTTGCGCGTTGCAGGAAATTACACCCAATATGGCGGCACGCTCACGTTGGGCGTCAACACGCACTCGCCCGACTTCAAGATGGCGGCACGTCCACCCGTCGACGCGCTGACGTAGGAGGTCGCGTCATCCTTCACACACGAGCAGCTTAAGGAAAGTCCTCGCTTAGCAGGAGCGAATGCGCGCGGAGCGGGCTCGAGTTCTCAGCACGTGCCTCCGGACCGTTGCCCAAGCAGGTAAGGGCAAATTGGTCCCAAAATTACAATATATTAATGGCGCAGCACATACCTCTCTCCGAGGGGTAACAGGACGTTGGGCATCAGCAAGCCGTCAAACTCAGGTGCTTAAATATCTTCCAGAGGTTGCATAAAATCGGAGACCAATAATTCAAAAATCGTCACGAAGCATTCACGTCTAAGGGTCTTCACAGGACCATCCCATCCTCGTCGCCAGTTTTGTGAAGACAGGACCCCTTTTATGTGAGGTTTAAGTAGATTTATTAAGTAACATCAACGACCCTTGGAAGAACACCAGACACTCTCCTCAGCAACTGCTCCTCTCTGGTCAGTAAGCATTCCAGAACCATGACCAAAGAGAAACCAGGATGTTCCACAGGAATACACATTTACAAATGATAACAATATAAGAACTACAACAGAGATCTGTGGATAGAAAACGCAATTCTCTGGATGGGCACCAAGACCCTACAAACTATTGCATCTGAAATCTAGCATAGGGTCAGTCCTTACAAATTTGTCCAGGTCTCAGAACACAAATGTATGCTGTGCAGGTCCACACATATTGTGAAAAATAATCAGCCCCACTAATCACAAAAGACACGCATTTATAGAAACTGGCTGCACAACAACATTGCTGCTTCCTTCATGAATGAGCCTGAGTTGGGCATCTGCCTCGGTCCTGCAAGTTCAAAGGGATGAACAGCCAGAGTTTAGTAAGTTGAGAGGACGAGGGCATGCCTTTAATCTCAAGGCTGCACAGTAAGAACTCTGAAGACTGGTCACATAGGGTCCACCCGGTGTATTTTAACACATCCCAGTGACGATGACGAAGAAATAAATGTAGCACAGCAAAGGGCTTGAAATGAGTGCACTGTACCGCACTACAAGACAGCAGCTGGCCCACGGATCAGGTTTGACCCATTAGAGATTTGCAGTTAAACCTGCACTAAGTCCTTCTTGGCACAAGTGAAATTTTGAAGTAAGGATACACAAAAGCAGTATATCCTTTTGCACATGTGTTTTTATCGTGACTGAACACCATCAAACACAAAATATTTCCGAAAAAAGTGCAACCGTTGGAATCTGAATACTACTGGTTGAACATCTCAACTTGGACCAACAACTTTTCAGTTTTTAGTATGCACTTTTTCACAAGTTCACATTTACAGTCCGTACAAACCACACGTGTGTAGCTGTGGATGTTTCATGTGCCCAAAGTATTTAGCAACATTTACATGGAATTTGTATAATAATTCCACCAGAAAATAAACCAGGTTTGAGTCTTGGCGTCGGCTCAACATCCTGTGATCCTGCCCAAATCACTTAATCTCCCCATGCCTAAACACGACATAAAGATGCCCCAAAAAAGAAGAACTAGTGCCTCAATCACCCAGCGAGCAACGGGTAAACACTAATTTAGTGAAGTAAATCTGCACTTGGTCCATGCGATACACAATGAAACGTAAGCAACGCAAGAAGTGACAATTTACACGCACTGCCGAATTAGAAGGCAGCAAAGAAGAGTGATAAGGATGGCAATGAATGGTAAGTTAAGGGCGGGCTGAAAGCCTTTATGTAGAGGTTTACAATAGGTGGTCGCCATAGTGACAGCGCATGCGCGCTGCCTGACACCTCGACCTAAAAAGACATGTACAGATCACGTTAGTTAACATTAACACAGTCAAGCCATACCTTTTTTTAAGAAGCGCAGACAAGTTAATTCATGTAGGAACTTTATTAAGTTCATAGGAACAACCCCTAGACACGTCCTCCTTCCGCAACTGCCAGCTCTCCTCTCCCGGTCAACTCAGAACCCGGCATCCTGGTTACCATGGAAGGAATGCTGAGCAAGTTGCCAAGATACCATGTAAGATGCAACACATCTTCCTTCCTTAACAATCATACAATTTAAATACAGGTTACAGTACATAAGAAAACACAATACAACAAAAATAAATAAATAAGATATTAATAACATTTGCAATATGTAATGCATATAGTATCAATAGGTCACATAGTCACTGTGCCACTTTGGAACTATCCTGACACGTTTATCAATGTTCACACTATCACCTCCTTTATCTAAATGATTATCACCTTCTTTTTCCAACCAGGTATTGACTTCCAATTTGTTACACAAAGTTACACTACGGATGTTCCACACCTTGCCATCACTCAGCTAAACACTGTTACCGCTGACTTTGGTTATGCATTTTGGTACAGACCATTTTGACATACCTCTTTTTGCACTCCCATACTGTACGTTCTTACCCAATCTCCAACTGCAAAGATACGAGGATTCTTTTTCAACTTGTCGTTGTGCCTGTGCACATATTTATCTTGATGTTTCTTTACCCTATTCTCTAAACTCTTACTGCATAAAGGTCGTGAGAAATCCTTAAACATCCACCCAGGAGCAACCTTCGTGCCTGGTTGTCTACCTTTCAGGAGTTTGAATGGGGACTCATTGGTGACTGAGTGAGGTGTGGTGCGGTAGCTCCACAACATTTCCTTCACCGCCTCTTTACTATCTCCACCACTCTCCTCAGATAATTGTACACATTCTTTCAGTACTCTGTTGAATCTTTCCACAAGACCATTTTCCCTGGGATTGTAGACGGCTGTGGTATGATGAGTAATGCCCATCTTGGTAAGGTATGTCTTGAATTCATTGGAAATAAATTGTGGACCATTGTCCGTGATTAATTTATCTGGACATCCCTCTCTGCGAAAGATTTTGTCACAAAATTCAATGACATTACCTGCTTTAATGTCACCCGTAAATGCCACTTCTGGCCATTTAGAGTGGTAGTCAATTAACACCAATGCATACTTGTTTAATATTCCTTTGGCCGAAAATGGACCACAAATGTCCATGGCAACCTTTTCCCATGGTCTGTTGGGAAAATTGGTTGGTGATATAGGTGACTCCTCTGCTCTATGGGTTTTGTCACTGCACATGCATTCCATGCATTCACGTACATGCTCCTCTATGTTTTTGTCCATCCCTGGCCACCAAAAGGTTTCTCTAGCTTTCCTCTTCATTCCTGACATACCACTGTGTCCCTCATGTAATAACTTCAATAGTCTATTTTGCAAGCTTTATGGAACCACTAACCTACCACTTCTGCGTAGCACACCATCCACAACTGAAAGTTCTGTCCATACTGTCCAAAATTCCCCAATTTTTTTTTAGAATGAAATTAGATCCAGATGGATTTGACAATTCCATAATAAGTTCCTTGAAGATGGTGTCGTTAGTTACAGCATCTTTCCACTCATCACATGATATTGCACCTTTACATAACTCAACTACACTTGCTACCACGCAATCATCGTTAGAATCTACGTCATCATCATCACATTCTAATGGTAATCGTGATAAACAATCGGCATTAACATTGCGAATACCAGGAACATATTGCAATGAAAAATCATATCCTTGAAGCCTAAATATCCATTTGGCAATTCTGGGTGTTGCCTTTGCAACTCCTCTGGTGGTGAACAACTCTATAAGCGGTCTGTGATCAGATCTAATTTCAAAACGTGTGCCCCATATATAATTCTGGAAATAGTTTACTCCCCACCAGCATGCAAGTGCTTCCTTTTCTATGACCGAGTAAGTAGCTTCCGCACCCTTGAGGGTACGGGATGCGAACGCTACTACTCGCTCATGTCCCAAGTGCTTTTGCATCAACACTGCTCCTAGGCCATACGCACTAGCATCCACTACAATTATGCTCTGATGCAAAGGATTGTAAGGTTTCAAGGAAACCGGTTTGACAATTTGTTCCTTGATGGAATTAAAATCCACTTGACATTCATCTGTCCAGTCAAATTTGACCCCCTTTCTCATTAAGTTTCTGAGCCTGTGAACTTTGTCAGCAAAGTGCTGAACAAATTTGGAATAGAATTCCGCAAGACCCAGAAAAGAACGCAATTGTTCTTTGTCTTGCGGTGATGGGGCATTTGTGATGGCATTTAATAATTTCTTTTTAGGTTTAACTCCATCCCTGGATAAGGTGTGCCCTAAATAATCAATTTGCGTAACACCAAATTTACACTTCTTAACTCCAACCGTCAAACCTGCATTTTGCAATTTCTCCAAAGTTTTTGTTAACATTGCATCATGATCAATTCGATTGGACCCCCACACCAATACATCATCTTGGAACACCAGCACATTAGGTAGTCCCACCAATATTCTACACATTACTCTTTGGAAAACCGCCGAGGCGGATGCCAAACCAAATGGCATTCTGATGAACTGGAACACTCCTTCTGGCGTTATGAAAGATGCAAGATGTCTTGAGGATGAATGCAATTTGATCTGATGGTATGCATTAGACATGTCAATCAAAGAAAAAAATTTGGCATTATTTACAGAAGACACCATTTCATTGATGTGGGGTAACGGATATCTGTCAATTAAAATATTACGATTGAGGTCTCTCAAGTCAATACACATTCGTAAGTTGCCGTCCGGTTTTTGTGCCAAAACCACCGGACTAAGCCATTCAGACGACTCAATGGGTTCAATAACTTGTGCCTTGCATAACCTTTGTAATTCTAATTTCAACTTCTCTCTAAGCGTAAAAGGCACACTCCTTGCTTTGTGCACACACGGGATGTTATTCTGCTTAAGTACAATGCGCTGTTCAAATTTTTCTAAGCAACCTAATTTTTCTTCAAATAATTTAGGGAACTTAGAGCTCCATTTGCTTATTTCATCCTCTTCAGTAGCTAATACTTGTTGTGGGTGGTTAGGATCTAGGGTGATGCCCAACATTTTTTGTTCACACCATCCAAGCAATGCCCTTCCTTTTTCAACTACATACACCTTGCTGGTAGCTACCTTTCCTTTGTGGGACAAGGTGCATTTGAAAAAACCTAATAAAGGAAGTTTGACACCACAATACCCAACTGGTTCTACATCAGGCAGACTCAATTTGTGACTTCCTACCTTCTCCCACGTGTTTTTATCTATAATGGTATAAGGGGAGCAAGAATCTGCCCACACAGTTATCTTAGTTCCATCAATACCTAAGTCGCATTTGGGTGGGTTGTAACCCTCAGACACATCGTTTATAACATTATCGCAGATAACCATTACTTCAACTTCTCCGTCATTGTCAGAATTTTCTTCCTCACTATGTTGTCGAATAGTGTTCACAGGTGGCTTCCATTTTGTATTAGGTAATGATCCAGCTTTGCACATGCGTGCTAAGTGGCCAATCTTTTTACATTTGTAACATTTTTCTTTGACTGCAAAACATCTGTCAGAATCGGCAGTATGTCTTATGCTACCACATCTATAACATACTTTGTTATTTTTAGGTATGAAAGTGGTTTTACTACTTTCCTTCTTTTTCACGGAATTTATTTCTACCGTACACACCTTGTTGGTGACAGGTTTCTCTGAGCCTAACTCCTTGATGTACTTGGAAGTATTCTCGACTCGCCTTGCTACTTGTATAGTTTTTAGTAGGGAGGGATCCTTCATATCTAGTAGTCTCTCTTGAATTTTGGTGTTACTGGTTCTGTTTATAAATTGATCTCTTATGATCTCCTCATGGAGGTCTCTAAATTTACAGGTGGCCGCAAGTGTTCTCAACACTGAAATGTATTGCTCTACGGACTCTCCCGGTAGTTGGGATCGAGAAAAAAATTTATGTCTTTCTACTACTATGCTAATCTTTTTACCGTAATTTTCTTCTAGAGCTTTGACCACCTCAATGTACTCGTCACTAAAAATTACCTCATCATACTGTAGGCTTACATCTACATCCTCTTTTTTACTTCCCTCTTCACCCTCTTCTTTATTCTCATTTTCACTGGTATTCTCTTTAATAATTATTTGTTTCCTATCATTGTTAATGGGTAGTGTTTTCAACACCTTCCTACCCTCTACTCCTAAATTATGTTTGAGTAGTGCCACTTTCCTGGACGCTATAAAATCCTCTCCACCAATGGCCTCTAAATAAGTATCAAACGACTCTATCCAGTCTTCCCATGGTAAGGTGGGTTCCCCAGGATTTTGTAGAAATTTGGGTGGAGCAGTGATAGACGACATGTCCATACTGATTATGCTACCTGACTGTAATGTAAAATGTGCTTGTGGTTATTGTTATTCCTAAACTACACACAGTTAGTGTCCTAACGATACAGTAATATGTATCAACAATAGTTATGCACGTTTGAGTAATAATGTTCACTGTTCGCAGATCTTGGGTTACCTGAAAGATAAGGTGAGAAAGAAAAAAAACTAACAAAATTAATGTAGTCACCGTCGTCTATGTAGCATAGTTCTTATTTGCTCCTCCTTGCAATGAGTGGTCACCGTAGTCTTTTTAGCACTAGCAGTATACAAGGATTCTCGCTGTTGCTCTTGATTGTAGGATCTCCTTTGCTGTTCATATGAACATTGCTCCCGGTAGCAGAACAACTCCTTCTCTTATGCTCGGCAGAAATACAGCCTTCGATCAAATTTTTAACTTCTAATTGCGTTGCCGCGTTCGCGTCGGGTTGCCGTGGTAACCACAAGCTATACACGGAGAGAGAGACAACGGTAGTACGTCACTACGCACAACGACTCCCAGAATACAGTGCGCTTGTGATGAGTTCCGTAGACGGAAGTTCCACCACAATGATGCACACCAACAATGCAGAAGCGGAGGTCACGAGCCCCCGGTGAGTCAATTTCAAAAGCTAACAATATTTGTGCAGCGTGAGCAACACAGCTCTGGTCCCAACGGTGATATTAACTTGGGGCTGAGAAAGGGGAAGCCGGTCTCTGCTCAGGGCTTTAATATTGTGTATCTTCACCTCAGTCGGGGCGCTCTCTCTCCTTCGTCACTGTACGCAATAGTCAACTTTCGCAGTACGAGCTTGCAAAATCTACAAAGTCTACTCCACACGTAACACCAGCTGCCAGGCAAAGTTTTCCATCACTCTTACCCGAACCTGGATGATCAGTGCTCCGTTTCTTCTTTTCTTTAGAAGTGGCCCTCTTACATCTACTCAGTGCTCCGTTTCTTCTTTTCTTTAGAAGTGGCCCTCTTACATCTACTCAGTGCTCCGTTTCTTCTTTTCTTTAGAAGTGGCCCTCTTACATCTACTTTCTCTTTTTATAAGCGCCTAAAATTTAGATGAGGTTCCAGGTAGGGCGCTCATCCTTGTCTCCTCGATTGAAGGCGTGTCAACAGCACAGCGCTAGGGCTCCTTGTCAGTTTGATTATTTCGCCGTCCAGGGGTTGAAGAAATCGTGTATGCGGCCTTACACACAAGTCTGCCTTCGCAGGGAAATACATCCCATCCTCGTCGCCACTTTTAAGAAGCGCAGACAAGTTAATTCATGTAGGAACTTTATTAAGTTCATAGGAACAACCCCTAGACACGTCCTCCTTCCGCAACTGCCAGCTCTCCTCTCCCGGTCAACTCAGAACCCGGCATCCTGGTTACCATGGAAGGAATGCTGAGCAAGTTGCCAAGATACCATGTAGGATGCAACACCTTTTTAGTTACGTGGTAGGGAAAGGTTACAACCAGAATACAATCAGCGTTATAAATAAGAAATACTATATGCCCTGGTGGAAAGAGATGTATTTAACTAATTCATAAACTTCAGGTGGTCACCAATTTTCAGGAGTTAACCTTCTTGACTTGATTAATCTGACCCAAATTAAGGCACTGAACTTCGGTTGCTCTCTTTACCTCTCTCATGTATTGAGCGATTATCTAACCCATACCTTTAACGATGTAACCTAGTCGATATTATAAGATCTTTGCAAAGCGTCCCAACACCGATCTTGGTACAGGAGCTCTATATAAATGGCATAAACAAAGCAGTTGCTGGCAGATCTGAGAAAGCTCACTGAACGCCCTGGACTCATTCACTTTTAGAACAATAGCGAGTCAGAGGTGTCCACAATGGAGGATTCGAAGGGAGAGACCGTAAATACATTTATTTCCATGAAATGGCATGCCTTATTTGTGAACTGCGTGATGGACCCTATCATTGGATCTAAAATCACCCTCTCATAGAGGAAAGCAGTGCAGGGGATTACATGGTCCCAGTGATTTGGGGGTACTAATGTCCTGGGGATGGCACTGTTGAGTCAAAGGTGTTCATCTGACATGTACAGAGATAGACCGAATTAGGTACTTTTGGCACAGTCAAACCCGGATGCTGCAGTGCCACAACTGGCTAAGCTGCACGTGGAAAAATCAACATATAAGAAATCCTCCTCATGGGTCAGCAATGAAAAAAAGCAGATCTCCACTACATCTTTAATCTTAGGACTCAAACATTAGAGTTCAGTAGGATCCCCAAGTGATTCACAGTCTCACAGGAAACAGTTATCTCCAGCAGAAGGTGGATTTGGGCAGTTCAGCCACACATATTTTTGTCTTCCTAAGGTTTCATTTTCAGAAAACTGCAACTCATTCACTCATTGACAGTGATAATGGGATTCAGAGTTTGTGATCTAAAGAGTCCTTGGCGATCATCCTCAGAAACAAGGCCTCACTCAGGAATCATCCGCCCTTTCTTCCCAAAGCGATCATATACGTCTTTGCTTTCTTTCTAGTTCTGTTTATGTTCCTCTTTCAAAGTTACTCATCTATCAGTTTCCTTTATTTTATCTTTTAAGACAGGGATAAATAAAGTGAAGGCAACAGCACAGAAGTGTCTCCTAGCTATACTTACTCAATGGTCATTTTTGTCAATGACGATCACATAATGGAGAACTGGGTGCTCTCTTTACTGAACTCAAGTGTTAGAACCAGATTTGGGCCAGAGACCGTGAAATAACAATTTAGGGCAAAACATTTTATTTCTAAATAACACCATAAAATTAATGAATGACTTCATATGAAATTTTCATGCTGCTAAAATAAGGCACCATGATGAAACTGTAATCTTTGATTTGACTGTTAAGCTCTTGTACCATCTAAATTGCCCTGAAAAAAATTGTAGTAAGTACAAAAGATACATTCTTGCTGCACAAAATGTTATCTCCTATTTGGTATGCTCATTCTGAACTAAACATAACTAAAACAAAGATATGACATGTTGCACAAAAAAGAGGATTTAATTCTGCGTAAAGAAATATCTGCAGTTAGAGACCCTCAGTCAGAAACACATGAAAACAAAAAATCCTGACTCTCTATACTGGGCCTGCCTTGACAGCGTAGCTAAGGGGAGCATTCTGCTTTAAAAACACAGAAGTCAGTAATGTCTGACCAGGAATTATTGGTGTTCATTTTATATTTAACTTTCTGTTTTCTGCTTAGCATAATGTAGGGGATGGTAAAGCATGTTTTTTCCAGCGTACTACTCTTCTATTCTCCGAGGAGGAAAGTTGATTGCCCTGATCACATACTGCACATCTCCTGTTACCCAGGTGGTATGGACAAATCCAGCCTTTGCCCCTGCCCACCTTCCATCCGCGGAACTTTTGCAGGAGTGTGCCAGCGATCTAGTTTTGCATTTAATCTTTTCATTGTTTGAAGTTTATAAAAGAAATTTGCCAAGTTAACCTCTTTGCATCTAAGACCACAACATACACAAAATTAACATGAAGTGCAAAGGAACTCCAGAAAGGCTCAAATCTTAGCATAGTTGATGATAAGGTTGTGCTCCTATCCTGGGTTAACAAGGTAGCTGCCTGCTGGTTTTGCAACAAATGAGTGCCTTCCTTACTTCAGATCCCTTTCCTCAAAGTAAAATCATAATTCTGTACTACTCCTTGTTACCTTGAACGTCAGTTCCCAAAACATCCACATAGTCCTGCTCTTTCAGGATATCTCCACCTTCACCTTCCGACGTGGCCTGCTCCTTCTTTAGAAATGTCTTCACGTTGATGATTCCAGACTTACTTTCAGCCTTCCGCGCCTTACCACCTACAACAAAAAAGATACGTCTTCCACTTGATTTGCTTCTCCATTTCAATACCCACAAATAATATAAAAGAGAGCAATATGCACTAATCGATATACAGCAAATGGCCATTGCTTCCACAGAGTGCTACAAAGTGGCAAATGTCTGAGAAAAATGCTGAAGAATCTCCACAATAGACAAATACCTCTTATTATTATGCACACTTGTTTATACAACGTTATTTTTTCTAGACATCTGCTTTGTTTAACCGGAGACCAATTTTCTTGCATAAATGAAATAAAATGTAAAAAAAAATTTACATTTCTATTGCAACATTATTTTTAGATTAAGTGAAACATGAGAAAACACCTAGCCAACCTTGCAAATTAAAGCATTTATCCTTTCCAAAGAAAATAATTAAAGCACCTCTTCTGGCCCTAAGTGTAGTTGGAGGCTACAGAATATTATCAGAAATTATATATATAAACGTTCAAATAATATGGAGATAATAAATATATATATATATATATATATATATATATATATATATATATATATATATATGGCCTTCACAAAATTGTCCAAAAACGGAAGCGCACTCCACAGCGAAGTACTTAACAAAGCTTTACTGGTTGCAGGAGCAAGGGATCACTAATTCATGTCCAGATACATGATTTGTCCTTACGCGTTTCGAGCCTCCTGGCTCTTGATCACAGGCATCATGGCAAAAACCGGAACAACAATGTTTTACGGCCTTTTTATTCCCTCCAGTGGGATCTCGCAGGTGAGTTCAAATCGCCGTGCACTCTGGGATTCGTAGTGCTCATTTAATTATCACCCTTCAGTGGGTTTGTTCCGTGTGCCCCAATAGTTGATTATTGCTATAGCCCTCTGGTGGGCCCCTTACATGAATCAGTGTATATATATATATATATATATATATATATATATATATATATATATGTATCTACATACACACACACATATATTGAGAAAGACATTGTTGTCAAAACGCGTCTGCCACTTCAACTGAATAAAATGGATTATTGGGAACCCGTTGAGTGCTCCTGTTTGATAGACAATTTTAAATTTGTGCAGCCACTTGCACGCATGGAAGGCACCCGTTCGTTAGTGTTCGGCAGTTTCAATGTGGCTTTGGTGAAAACAGAATACTTACCGCCGGAACCGCCATCTGACGAGTAGAGGGGGCATGTCAAGATGACACTTAGTCAACATTACAAAATGTAAAGCGTAGTTACTAAACATGCGCTTTCCTGGATCTGCCTGCTCTTATATGGTATTTTTGTGGCAGAACGAAGGTAACCAAATAATTGTAAGTGGAACTGCTCCTGTTCACTTTAAGCTCTATCTCGCCAGCATGGATCAAGTAAGGTGAAATGCATTGTGGACTTTGTGCCCAATGTGGCGGAATACATCTACTAAAGACTTACTAAGTTCATAATATCTTGTTTGACTCCACGCGATTGGTGAAATGTCCATGCTGACAGAGCTTTGTTTGAACTGTAGTGGACAGCATTCTAACCAATGGGAGTGGAAGAAGCCCTACAAAAACGAGTGCTTCAAGTGAATCCACGCTAAGATCATTGAGAAAGACATATTGTTGTCGAAACGAGTCTGCCATTTCAACTGAATAAAATGGATTATTGGAACCCGTTGAGTTCTTCTATTTGATGGACAATATATATAATACACACACACACATATATATATATATATATATATATGCATACACATGCATAGATATATAAAATATAAATATCCAAAATTTTAAATATACTTATACATGTGTAAATATGTACACAGTATATAATTTAGTATTTAAAAAGGAATGTGGATTTATTTATCCGAATTGAAATCCAAACTTAAATTTAAGTACAATTAATTTAAATTGAATATTTAAAAAAATAGTTTTATAAATGTTTAAAAAATGAACAAGTTTACACAAGTGTATACATATATGTGTGTATAAAGATATTAACTGAAAAAAACAAAGATTACAGTGACATTATAGTTAGGTATGGTAATAATATCTTACTTTGCATTAAAAACCCTCAGAAATTCACTGAAGAAACTAAAGGTTAAAGCGGCATTCGTTAGGTGAAAATGTCAGTTTAAATTTAACGCTTTTAACTAAAAAAAAAAAAAAATGACAATTTCAAGTAACTATAACTTGTGTCCCTGCCCCGCCATGCACAGTGTTGTCCTCATTGATGTCAGTTCTGTTGTTATCAGTAATGTTATTAATGATGTCATGGAACAAGTCATGAGTATTGTAATATGTGAGGTCATAAGCAGTGCATGGTGAGGCCGCGAGTTATAATTATAGTTACTTCAAATAGCTCTAACTCGCTGCCAGGTCCTGCATTCAACCTTCCTCCCCCCACAGGTAACCAGCCCTCACCCCTTTTCCCCGCATGCGGTCAAAGGCCATTAGATAGGCCACAGGGGCAGATAATTATTATTATTTTTTGCCAATCCTGTGCGACTCTTGGGGGAGCCAGAGTAGCTCTTGTGCTCCTTCTGGTGTCTAGAAGTCATTGCTGGCTCCTGCGGCATCAAAAAAACCCTCCAATAATGTTTTTTCCCCCCCAAATGTGTCTCCCTGGAACCACCCACAAGGTCAAGTTGATCAGGCTACCCCTACCCTTCCCCCTTATATCTTTTGTTTTCTTACATTTCAGGAAATTGAGACATTTTAAATGGCGGCCATAACATTTCTCTTCATGTTGCTCTGGCCAATCAGAGTGCGAGATCCTACAGGAGTTTGCGGGAGCCTCTCGCTCCTGCGGAAGTGTGCCAGCTGACGGGTGAAAAAAAAGCCCACTCAGCAAATTAGATCCCTCAATTTTTGAACTTGCGTGATCATGAGATTCTCGCAATCTTCCCATTAACCCAACCATCCAGATATACAAATATTTTGATACCTTCATTTATCGAAAACTACTGAAAGGATTTCCACCAACTCACTAAAAGCACGAATGATTGAATAAATACACCAACTAAGAGCAACAAATGTACCCCTGATAGTGAGTGCATGGAAGGTCAATGATTCTTTGCATACTAATAAACAGTTTCATCTTGGGGCAATGGGGTCACCCTAAAACATTTTCCATGAAGGAGCAGAGGTGGATGAACTTTTTTGGGGGGAAAGTTGTGTGAAGAGTTTGTCAAGTGGCGCCAAAATTATTAGTAAACCAAAAAAACGCTCTTCCTATGGTCACGAGAGAGAGAGTGTGTGGGTTTATTTATAAATTATGTATATTGGCACATCGAGGAAGAACAGACAATTCTAAAATAATTGAATAAATTACACCAACTAAGAGCGACAAATGTACCCTTGATAGTGAGTGCATGGAAGGTAAATATTTCTTTTAATACTAATCAACTGTTTCATCCTGGGGCAATGGGGTTATTAATTCTTGTAGAGGATGGAGAAGATAGTGAGATAGTGAATCTGTCTTTCTTCACCCTCTTCAATGGAAATTAAGAAATGCAGTTTGAGGAGGTTTGCTTTATAATACAGCCCACAATAAATCAAAAGCCTGTTAACATTTAAAAAGGGGCAAAGAAAGATAATGTAGCCCTTGGTACACTCTGGTAGAGAGTAGGCAGTCCTACTTTATCCCAATTGGGAGAATCAGGAACCGCACAAGCTGTACATATGAACGGGGGAGTTCAACCGGTGCCTGAACGGTGGAAACCTCAGCATTGTGTTTTATGGCTTGAGACACGCTTTCTAGTTTATATCCTCCTCTCAGGTCTGCCGCTGTGTTGCACCACCCGCAACACTAGAGTTTTACAGAAGTGGCATTCGATACGTCCCTAGGTAACTAATTCACAAGCGGCTCTCAGAAGCCTAGTGCTCTTCTGTTCTCTTACAATATTGGAATTGGCACAACCTCATGGCGAAGAGGATAAAAGAGGATGATAAGGCCTCCAAACTGGGGCCTCTCTTGGAGACTGTGTTGAGGCAGCAACGGACCCTTAGCGGCTCTATTACCTAAACTTCAGGCTCCAAGTCTCTCATCAAACCAGAACACCCTCTACACAGACTTCACGCACTCAGTCACCATCACCGTCAAGGGGATCCCACTACACTTATTCCAACAGAGGAGACTGCACTGCTCCCTAGAGGTCCAATGGAAAACATGCTTTCAGGGAGCCCTCATTCCCTAATGCGCAAACTCACATGTGGGCTGACACAACACACATTCAGCCCCCTACTCACCACTACCCCAGTAAGAGGGGACTCATACAATAAGAAAAGAGAACAAAAGTTAGAAATAATCAATCACTTACATATTTTTAAATAGAACAAAATGTTTTAAAAAGATGGTCACTTAATGTATTCACCATTACCTTCTTGCTTTTCGATGACATGTTCCAAAACATCTTCATCGCCCACAAACTGAACATGGAATTCCTCGTTCTCGAGTCTTCTCTGCCTACTCATAACCAGGTCCCTATGGAGAGACATAGACCATTGAAGTCAGGGCCACTGAAGTATGCAGTAAGTGTGACTAAATTATCTGGATAGGAAAAGCACATTATGTGACCCCTCGTTCCAAAGCTGCAGAACAGCATATTACATTTTATATTTATTATGTATGCCTAAAGATAAGCACTTTAAAAAGAGATGCAACCTAAAACATAAAATTAAAAAGAGATGAAATCATATTTGTGACTTCTGTAGTCTGAGTGGCCGGTTGAAATACTGGAACTTTATGAACAAGCACTGGCAAAGAAATAGCTCTTACATATGCTAGAGTTATTGGCTTTGCCAATGTCTTTAGCCATGTTTTAGAACAGGGCGGCTGCTGTACAGCATGACTAAAAGTTACAAAAAAAGTGCTAAGATGCATCCAGCGCTGGCCATGTCATAGCTCTTTTTTATCTTATGGCAGGTGGGCCACATTAATAACCGGGGTGACAAGGAGTAACAATCGATGGGCGGGATAGTCATAGGGAACGGGCAACATGAAAAATGGGCGGGAGGGAATGGGTAACACGAACAAAAGTGGGGTGAGAGGGAGGAAGCAATATAGACAAAGGGGGGGTGGGATGGAAGAAGCAACATAGACAACGGGAGGGTGGGAGACAAGAAGAAAACACGGACAAGGGTGGGGATGGAAGAGGGAAGCAGCAACAAGTTGGGAGAGGGAATCAGTAACACGGACAAGGGGAAGAAGCCACACGGGCAAGGGGGTGGGAGGGGGAGGGGAAGAAGCAACACAGGTGGGGGCAGGAGAGGAAGAAGCAGCACAGGCAAGGGTGAGGATGGGGGAGGGAAGCAGTAACACGTACAAGGGGAAGAAGCAACACAGGCAGGGGGGTGGGAGAGGAAGAAGAAACACGGGCAGGGGTGGGACAGAAAGAAGCAGCACAAGCAAGAGGGGGGTGGGAGGGCAAAAATCAGCACGGACGACAGGGGAAGATTAAAATAGGATCTCAATCACAGTGCAAGCAGAAAGACAATTAGCAAGATGAAGAAATCAGTACTTGGTTCATGCAACACATGAAAGTTGAGGAAGTGAAGCCGACATGCACTGGGCAATTAGAAGGCAGCAAATAGGAGTGACAATGAAGCCAACGAATGGTAAGCAATAGGTGGGCTCCAAGCCCCTTATTGTATACAACATCTCTTGCATGCAACAGTGCAGGCAAGCAGTCTTAGGCAATACCTAAAAATGGCAATGGTGTGAACTTAAATTTGGGTTAGCACTAAAATTAAAAAACAATACTGAGAAAGGACTCATGTTATCTACTGTCTTTGAATTACATTTAAGTATTTAATATTGTTATCTGCTGCAGACAAAATTTTCCTCATTATCTGGGAATAGCATCTCCTGTATAAGTGACTAATTACAGAAATCAACAACTGAAGATGACAGTTAACTTTCTTATAGTACCTGCCACAGCTTTGCAATGCCGTTTTTATATCTTTTTACCTTTGACCTAGAAATTTTTTGTTGTTAAATTCTACAAGGTATGAAGCTAATGAGGGACTATTTGGTGAACACAGCAAATGTATACTTCCACTGAAAATTGTTGCCATCCATAGTAGCACAACCTCGTTTTTCCAGTAACTGTGCCATGCATGAATATAGTGCCATTGTTGCAACAAGTTCCACGTAAAACTATTAGCTACAAATGAGGACATATACATTTTTAGTTCTCGCTTACCAGACACCATTTAGCTGACAGGTTGGGAAAGGCCCCTTGTGGACCATACCAAAACCTTACAGTAGGCTTACTGCCTCTGCATCGGTTGGCTTCATTATTACTCTAATTTACTTGCCTTATATTCATGGCTTGCCTTCCTCTTCTTTTGTTTGTCCCTCCCAAGAACATATCCCCTCTACCATCCTTTTGCGTGGGCGGCTTCTACTGCCTACATTCAGTGAACTAAATTTTTCTGAGAGTGCATGTGTTTTCTAGCTGTGTCCCTCATCTGCTGTTCCACCCTCAAATACCCAACCCTGCCCTTATCCCCCCCAACTCCTACTCAGTGTTCATCCCCAGCAACAGGTACATAATATCATCCAAAGCAGACTTTAAGGGACTTTGTTTTATCTCCTGAGTTCCACAGATTGCATGAAAGAAGAGGCCTTGGCACACAAAGCCTATTATAATGCCATGGAGTGGGTTGGATGTGGCACTCACACATCTGGAGTCTGAGGAAGAAGGTGTACTTAGAATGACTGAAAAGGTGAGTTTACTTCTCTTGGAGGCAGATAAATCTGCTTCGTGGACTACTGAAGACAACCAAATAGCTCTTTAATTTGTTTCAATTCGGAGTCCTGTGAAACGTATTAGTCCTTGGCAAACATTCTCTTTTAAATTCCGATGTTGCCTTAATCTTTCTAAATTATGTTGGGAGTTGACTAATTGAAAAGTATTTGAAAAATAACCATACCATTTATAAAGATTGAAAAATATTCATTCAGTGTGCAGTTCTGAGATACATTAAGATTGGGGTTTGCTTTTCATCCAGTATCGTGATTTATTTGAATGCTTTACTTAAAAAAAAAAAAAAATACCCCAAAAAAAACATGCTTTACAAACAAGCATTGGCCAAGCCAATAATTTGGCACATGCATTATAAAGGCGAGACTTATTGGCTTTCCCAATGCTAGTTATCAACTGAGCGATACAAAAGGGAAGACATGGCTTGGCAGTTCGGGCTGGACTGTTCCCATGAGGCACAGGGTCAGACTGATTTGCATATGGCCATGTCTGAACTGGGGGGGTGGAGTGAGCTAAAGAATGATGATGGATTAAACCCAGATCAGTTGACTGGGGGTGAGTGTTTGATTGGTTCAAACGTTCCGTCCATCATCCCCTTTTGTATCGCTTTGTTCGCCCTAAGTTGGCGGGGTATGCCCAGACGTGGGTCCCTTGCTCACTTTGCCACTGGATTCAAGCAAGCCTGGCTGATGACGGCTGGAATGCCAGAAACCGGTCCTAGGATGCTTGTTTCCGGTCCAGGGAAGACATGGCTTGGCAGTTCGGGCTGGACTGTTCCCATGAGGCACAGGGTCAGACTGATTTGCATATGGCCATGTCTGAACTGGGGTGGTGGAGAGAGCTAAAGAATGATGATGGATTAAACCCAGATCAGTTGACTGGGGGTGAGTGTTTGATTGGTTCAAACGTTCCGTCCATCATCCCCTTTTGTATCGCTTTGTTCGCCCTAAGTTGGCGGGGGTATGCCCAGACGTGGGTCCCTTGCTCACTTTGCCACTGGATTCAAGCAAGCCTGGCTGATGACGGCTGGAATGCCAGAAACCGGTCCTAGGATGCTTGTTTCCGGTCCAGGGAAGACATGGCTTGGCAGTTCGGGCTGGACTGTTCCCATGAGGCACAGGGTCAGACTGATTTGCATATGGCCATGTCTGAACTGGGGTGGTGGAGTGAGCTAAAGAATGATGATGGATTAAACCCAGATCAGTTGCCTGGGGGTGAGTGTTTGATTGGTTCAAACGTTCCGTCCATCATCCCCTTTTGTATCGCTTTGTTCGCCCTAAGTTGGCGGGGGTATGCCCAGACGTGGGTCCCTTGCTCACTTTGCCACTGGATTCAAGCAAGCCTGGCTGATGACGGCTGGAATGCCAGAAACCGGTCCTAGGATGCTTGTTTCCGGTCCAGGGAAGACATGGCTTGGCAGTTCGGGCTGGACTGTTCCCATGAGGCACAGGGTCAGACTGATTTGCATATGGCCATGTCTGAACTGGGGTGGTGGAGTGAGCTAAAGAATGATGATGGATTAAACCCAGATCAGTTGACTGGGGGGGGAGTGTTTGATTGGTTCAAACGTTCCGTCCATCATCCCCTTTTGTATCGCTCAGTTATCAACTGAGTCATGGGAGCCAGATCTAGGAGAGCAAGATAACTGACTTCTATCAACAAGCATTGGCAAAGCCAATAGGTCTCGGATATGAGAGATCTATTGGCTTTGTGAATTTCTTTTAGCCAGGTTTTACAACTTTTGTACAAAAGGGTTATTATATAATATATATTATAATATGATTGTAACATATGATATGGCCTGTCATTGTAAAGTATGATATGCTATGTTATGGACTGTCATTATATGATATGGTATGGCCTGTCATTGTATGCATGGTAGTATGGTATGGTATGGCCTGCCATTGCATAGTATGGTATTGCTTTTCATTGTATAATGTTTGTATGCTACTATGGTATTGCCTTTCTTTGTGTAGCATTGCATAGTATGGTATGTCACTGTATAGTATGGTATATTCTGTCACTTTATAGTGTGTTATAGAATGGTCTGTCATTGTATATTATGGTATGGTACGGCCTGTCATTGTATGGTATGGCCTGTCATTGTACAGTATGGTCTGTCATTGTATAGTATGTTATGGTATGGCCTGTCATCGCACAGTACAATCAAACATTACTTACTCACTAGGACGAGTCAGATTTTATCAGGGCCCAATCCTGGCAAGAGAGCTGGAGCCAACAAAGAACAGATGTTCTGTACATACAGAAAGTGAATAAGCAACAAAGATGCCTTTAAACCTTGTCACATTTTCTGTGTAACCAAAGAAAGTGGTCAAATATGGGCCTATGTCTTCTTCCAAATTGTTGCTTATTTTATCCTGAAGATTGGCATTTACTTTTCTTTCTCAGACTGCAAAGTTGGAGGATTTTGTAAAATGAACTGAACATTGTGCAATGGTATAGGGAGTGTGATACATCATGCTTCAGTAATATAGTTATTAAGAGTAAGAGTTTTCCTGAGAAACATTCCTGCACCTGCCTTGATGACAATGCTGTTAGTGAACTAATAGGCAAGTCAAGGGTCATGTTTAACCTATATGTGGGTTAGATTCATAATATGCTTGGAGCAAACGTTTAGTATATTAAATCAAACAAAAGAGATTTTTTGTACACCAGACATGCTGAACTCACACATTTGAAGGTGCTCTCATATGTGAAAATGAAGACAAAGAGGGCTCTGTGAAATAAAATATTTGCCCAGGATCACACACTTTGAGACCAGTTTATGGGTCAAAAGCATTATAGTTAGGTCAAGCAGATTATTCAAATCACTAGACCTGCGGGTCTGGTAAAGTGTTTATGATTTTTTGAGGCCTGGTGGTATGGTATGGTATGGCCTATCATTGTATAGTATGGTGTGGTGCGGCCTGTCATTGTATGGTATGGCCTGTCATTGGGTTGTGCAGTATAATATGTTATGACTGGTCATTGTATACCATTGTATGGTATGTCATTGTATAGCATAGTAAGCAGGGATGTGGAATTCCTATAGCCAAACGCCCAGGACATATTGTTTGGGATCAAGGGCAACAAGTTTTCATGTGTATTTTGTCCTTGGGACAAGTAGGCCCAACCCCCTGAAGCACAAACCCTTTGGCTGCCAGTTTGCAGTACCACATTATGGATCAGGAAAGGGCACTGTCTGCAGTTAAGGTAATATGTCCATATGTTAATGCTGTTCAAACTTATATTCATGGTTCATTAATTGAAAGCCTTTATTATTAGGGTGAGCGCTCTAAGTAAATGTTGTAAGCTCTGATTGCACTACTGACAGTGGTTCCAGTATAAAATGGAGTACACACGTTTTCAAAGTTTAGCAATATGTGGCTATGTATAATGTTCCCAGAATGCGCTCTGATTTGATGCAAATATTTGCAGAAGCTTAAAAGCAAGATTGATGATTTAAAAAAAAAAAATTTTTATTAATATTATTGCTGTCCATAAAGCATGTATAAACAATGTTACATAAAACAAGAAACAAAAACTTAAACATACAGGCAATAACGTCCTTTGACATTACATTTCAAACGTCTAATATCTGATGTTTAAAATACAGTACCATATCTGCATACATTCTTTGTTATCAGTGCATTGACAATAACGTATTGGCAGTATTTAGAATATCTGGGTGAGTTCGTAAAAATTCTGTGAGTGGTATCCAATAATCCCTGGGTTTTGAGCAGGTCGGGAGTTCTTCCTCATACGTTTTCAGAGTGTCTTTACAGTATATCATGTCCTTTAACCAAGCACTTCTTGTAGGGCTATGCTTACTATCCCAATATATGGAGATCCTACGTTTTGCCAGCAGCAGTGCTATAGTACAACATTTTTTCTTCATATTGCGCAGATGTTTCATTAGGCCCAGGAGATAAGTTTGTATTGTACATTCTAACTTAGTGTCTAGCATTTTACCCAGTATTTCGAGTACTTCCACCCAATATCCCCTGATTTGGACACATTCCCATGCTAGAAGGATTGATGATTCTTTGCTTTCAAAATAAAATGTTCATAAAAAATGAAAGCAGGAAAAAAAACATTTAGCTAAACTACTGTAAAATTTCAGGTACCATTTCTTTGCAGCATCATTTAGTAACATGTGTTGATGCATGCTACTATTTCCCAAAAATATTCATAATGGAAAATCAGTGTAACCAGTTTCAATAAGATTATGGGAAACAAAAATAAACAAGTATTGGCAAAGCCAGTAGGTCTGAAATTGGTGGTCAGCTTTTCAGTTTGGTCAATGTGTGACTTGTTTTGGCATGGTTTTTGTAAAACCTTATTGGTGTGGGAGCTGCCGGACCCTCACTATTATAACAAACATTGGCAAAAGCAAAAACTGTTTTTGTCTCAAAAAGCACACACTGCCACAGTAGTTACTGGCACTGAACAAAACTACTTTGTGTGCTGATATGCTCCTTGTGATAGCGCAGAATGCTGTCACTCACAGTGAAGTCAGCCGATACAGAGACAGAATTTCAAAAAACACAAAAGGTCATGATCAACGCCAGACCGAATTAGGGGCCCAATTATTAAAGAAAGTCTCAAAAGTGCACCCATGGTATATGTCCTTGCATTAAGTGCAGCTATACGGCTTTCGTGAATTCCCAAGAATTTACAGAAGTAGGACAAGAAATAGTACTCCTACAAAATATTTGTGAACTGCATTTTAGCATGAGCAAATATGAATGTGTAGATTTTCTCATGCGAAAATCTGAGTGTTTGCAAATTCACTTTACCTCCAACCACTTTTTTTAAACTCTGGAAGAAGGTTTATGTCTGCCATTGTCAGGAGTAAATTTCCAACATTTCTCAGCAAGGAAAAAGATTAGAGAAGAGTTGTTAAAAACCCTTAAAACAACATGCAAGTTAGTAGGTTTGCACAGACCCAAAAGGGCATTCTAACCCTGGAACTATTGCTTACCACTACCTTTAGCCCCAGTATGTAGATCTCGGAAACGTGGCAACATAAGGGGATTGCAAGTATTCAAACACTATAGCGGTCAAAAAACGGTTTGTTTTTTAGGAAAATCACGTTTGAGTGACAGTAAAGGACATACCTCTCAAAATTTTCTGTGTCCTAATGAGAACCCTTTAAGAAACGCATCAGGGTTCGAAACGCGTCGACAGTTTTGCTTTGGCCAAATAAGTGTTCAAAATTATGTGTTACCACTTTGGCTCACAATCAAGTATTTCCTGCAAAATTATTGGAGTGGGCCCAGTAGGGTCACTATTTGGCCTCTACCTCAGAGAATATTTACAAACCTTATCTAGCAAGATACTAGTCAGGGGTATTAGGATATTATTGAGGTTTAAAACTGTACAGAACTTGAGCTATAAATGTTTTGTATGTCATTTTTGGTCTTAGTGTTGTTTATGTACTTTGTAATGTGATTTGTACGTTATCTATTTTCTGTGATTCCAGTGTTTGTTCAAAAATTACAAGTCTTATATGCAACGAATCGAAAATTTGTAAGTAACTTTATTTTAAAAAAACAAAAAATTGAAATCAAGAATTAAATAATTTATTTTGTGAATCATAGCAATCGGTTTGTGTGATCTCTGAATGAATTAATGATTGAATGAGGATCAGTATTGGCATTTCCTGTGTTGTTTACTACTGATTAATAAGCAAGCATTCAGGGGTTGTTCCAATAGGAGCAAGCCACACGCTCATTAGCTTTGGTTATGATCACTGGCTCAGAGTGCTCCATGAGAATCATGGACTGATTAAACTGCTAATAAAGTTGTATAATAAAAAGAGGCTCTGTGGACCTGAGCTATCCAGAAAAATACTATCTTGTTCCACACCTTGCACTTAAATGGCAATTAAGAACACCTAAACGCCACAGAAGCTGATACTCTGTTCTGGGTCTCAGGCTGTGCGTCCAACACTGCCTGACCTCAGACAACTAGGTATCATGAAGCAGTTGGAATGGTCTTCTACAAATGGCTGACACAGCAAATCTACAGGGAGGAAGAGGCCCGGAGGGTCAGGGTAAGCACTGTGAAGGCGGTCTTAAAAGCTTCACAAGGAATAGCGTTGAGACAGCTGAAACAATTAATGAACGAAGAGGAGGAACCCTCAAACCATAAATTATGCAAACATTTGGAAAAACGAACATTGTTTAGTTGTTGCCTGTTGTGAAAAATCTCAAATTTTAATAATCTTAAAAAAAAATATGTATTCCAAACACATAATGTGGTCCCGATTTTGAGCAGAAAGATTAAGAATGACCTGTATCAATGGTTGTTTGTGAACGCACTCTTCCTCGCTATGAAGACATTGACAGACTTGAGGCACTCTTGCCATAATGAGCAAGAAAACATTTTCACAAAGTGAAGACAAGTGAAATGCTGAGCTGGTCCACAAAGGGAATCTGAGCTGCCAACCGTGGGACACTGACGTGCCAACACGGGTACTGCGGAGCTGAAGCTAATGCGACAGGTTCGAGTTGATGACAAAGACTCATGACAATGCTGATTTATGCCAAGGCTCAGCTGATGATGATGATGCTATGTTGATGACGAAGGGGCAATGCAGAGATTCTGTCAATGGGCTATGATGAGATGAGGGGGCAATTATGAGTGGATGAAGAGGCTAAGCTGATTTTGAGGAGGCAATGCTGAGCTAATCAGGTGAATTGTTAAAAGACCGAACAGTGCAAACAAATATCACATGCATACATATTTACAGTGCTGGATTAAATGTAAAAGTGAGTTTAAGATGTGGTTAATGGTTTCTTATAATATGAGCTGTTGCTTAAGAGAAGTCTTGTATAATCGGTGGGTCTACACCAAGGTCTGTCATAATAGACCATAGCTTGGCACTATACAAGGGCTTACTAGGTAAACTATGATTTGGAGGAACGTGTTTGACTTTTTGAAGGTCTTTATGGAAAAGATATGCATGAACTGTAAAAAGGTCAGATATATCGGCCTATAACCATTTTTACAGAACTTTATTAATAAGTCTTTGTAACTCCCCAAAAGGACGTCTTTTTGTAATCCTAGAATAACAAAGGACTGAGGAGAAAAAAATCAGCAATGTTCAACATGTGTATTCTACTGCAGCATTGAAATAGCACTTACTACCGCTATGTGGGGCACTGTAGCACTTACCTACATGTGTAACAAGCTAAGCCTTTTAGGGTGGAAGGGTGTTGCCTTTGTTTTGTGATCCTGTGTGGGTACTGTTTTCATGTTGTGAGTGAGGACCACAAAGGTGCAGTTATCGTATTATTTCATTGCTTAGATGAGATTGTGCTGCTTTGGGTGTGTGTTTTTGAGGGCATACATGGGCCTGAGGGTGTATCTACTCTGTACTGTCTTTCCTGCCCACAGAAACCGGATAATTAACACTTCACAGAGAGATCATGCTGCCTTGTGACTCTCCACTTAGACCAGAGTCAGACTGGGGCAGAAAATAGGCTGGGCACCAAAATAAAAGTGATAAAAGTGCCCCTATTCGTGCACAAGTTAATTAAAAAAGTGACCAGAGTCATGTTTGCAAATTGTGGCAGGTTTCAACTTGTAAAGACATGTTGTGCAAGTGTTTTGCAAGGAATGGAGAAGTATGTGAATCTGAGCTTACTGCAGGCAATGTTTGTTTTAATAACAGGGAAACCAACAGTGAAAACCAGCCCAGCAGACCACAAGTCAGGCCCACAAACAGACCAAAAACAAAACAGTGCACACAATGACCTAACAAACCAGGCCTTCGGGTACCGTCTGATTGCCCTATGGGGCAGTCCGACTTTGGTTCAGACACACCTTTCAACTACTGCCCGCTGGTGCAGTCCGTACCCCGCCAGGCCAGCCTGGCCAAAGAACACACAGCCCAAGTGGTGAAGCACTGACCTAGCAAGTTTAACGCATTTGATCGGAAATGCATTCTTTTACATTGTTACGAAACCTACAATTGGTTCATGCACTCACTGAATTTTGTCCGAGTTAGTGCAGTGGTGGATTGTGACTTCTGTATTATAGTAATACGAGATTCCAGTATGCAACTGAAAGCAGTGAATGTGCACATTGCCTCAAAATTGTATGACGCACAGTATAACATAGGCTGCAGATTTAGTGTTCATTTTAAAGCCAGGGTTAACCTTCCATTCCAGGAGTTTTGCAGCAATGTCACGATATTGTTAAAGCTTCTCATTAAGCAAAAGGGTGTAATTTCTGATATTTGTCCCTTTCCATGCACATCATTCTTGGATTTACTTGCGAGAAAGTGTCACACATTCTGCTGTTCAATGTCACTCAAGTGCACTGAAACTATGGAAATGTCACACATAAGCAATCTGAAAACTTGGCAGCTATGCTATATAACGTGGCAAAACCAAGGACGGATGAGAAACTTCAGGAGAATTTGAGAGATTGGAGACAAATGAACTTCAAGAATTTCTTTATCTTCAGATAGTTGCTCTATTCTGGAGTATTTAGCACTTAATAAATATTAGATTGAACTAAAATGCTCTCAGGCATCTAAAACAGGCAACACCCATTCTGCTGCAGATTTTGAATTTGGAAATATCAATGACAGTCCAATTATTTGATGGATATGGTAAGATAAACCAAGTTTTGGAATACGCATTAGATCAAAATGTAAAATCCTTAATCCTTCATTTACCTGTAGGCATGTCTGGTGTACCATTAGTGCCTGACTGTAATTCCCTGTAAGTAATGAAGCAATTAAGAAAGCAACTTTTAGCATCATGTGTTTGAGGCTCGAACTGAGGTTCTATTAGATATCTGATGGGAATACCCATTTTAAGACCTATAAAAAAGTGTCCCAACTGATTTGTGAAACAACAAAGAAGTGGCCTTGGTCCTGAGCGATCACTAGTATTGAGATACACTTGCACTAACGGATGGATATATAGTGTATTTCCTTTGACTTTGGCTGTAGACACAACTGTGGAATTACTGATTTTTGGTTAGGGTGTAGTGTACTTGAGGCTACTCCCAAGTGAGTGGAAATGGAAGCCACTGCAGAATCTAGCTCGTACTCGTGTATGTTATCCTGATTGTCTCCCGAGGGGGGGCTACCTTGGCATTGCTCCCCCCGTAACTTAGGGTTGCCAAGTGTACTCTGTGCTTGACCGCCTATTTACTAACGCCTTGCAGTTTGCACATAGCACGTTAATGACTTATTAGACTGCACACATATTTCTCCAGCAAGAGCATTAACACATTTGTGTTGGTCAGTTTCTTTAGAGCAGACTTTAAAAAACACATAGGAGAGTTGACTGCGACTCTCGCCACGTGACTCTTCCTCTCATAACTCCATCCCCTTTCTACTCTGCCAACCCTTAACCCCCGAACTCAGGAGATCACTTAATTATTTTCCCCATTTACAGCACTGGGTATGTCCGATACTTGAGCTCGGCCTATGAACGGGCAGCGAGTTTTCCTATTCACTTAAATATTGTGTGATGAATTATGAATCACGCAGAAAAGATAAACAATAGCAACTTTATGGACTGGGGAAAACTGGGAATCTCTATCCTAAGTGTAGATAAGTTGCATTCACACTGTGTAACCAAGTAACAGGGGTGCCGCTGTTGGCAAAAGCTCCTAGAACGGGACCGAATGCCTGCGTGTCCCAGGCACGAACCTTACCTCCTCCCGCCAGGTCAGCTCGATTGTCTCTGTTTCGTTTTCAACTCTAACTGACGTCAATGGGGGGAGGGCATTCGCCAGTTTAACTTTTTATTGAGTGATGGGCTACTTCAGTTTTTTCAAAAGGATCTTGATGGCTGTTCCTCCCTAATATAAGCTCTCGATTTATCAGAAAAATAGACCGCCCCCGAAAAGAAGGTCCAGCCTCCAAGGCCCTTGCCCTGTCACTCCGGAAGAGAAAGTGAGTGTACGCTCGCACTGTTGGGCCGATGTTTCTACAACGAATTGCTTCTGCCTCTCAAGCACGTGTGTTTTTCCATGCGCATGCGTCTAAGGTAAGAAACGCGGCGCTGCTTCTCCAGATATAGAAGCCCACTAGGAAAACCTGGTCTGGACTCCGCAGAGCTAGTAAAGCTGCTGTCAGGAGCGGTAGGTGTGCTGTGGTTTTCGCGTGCGTTGGTTTTTGTGAAACATACGCTATGCCCTGGTTGACGGCTAATTGGGGAATAGTATATATGCTACCATTTAACGCTGCTTTTCGTATGTAAGAGATCAGAGGTGGTGAGAGTATGATGCACCCTAACGGCATCCGGTTGTACCGACCACATGTGCTCCTTTTTATTACGCACTTGCGGACATTCCTCGTGGGTGTGATATATCACCAACCGTTGCGCAGCCATTTCGAAATGCAACTGTTTTTCTGAGTGTGTGTTTCTGTGCAGTACTTGCTGTAAACAACATAAGTCATAGGTATTTGTGTGACGTGCTGCCCTGCGGGCACACCTCAGGGCAAAAATCTAGGAATACGGATTTTTTTAGTGGAGGCTGAGGTCAGAGCGCCCTCGCGCACCGCAGCATATCATCCCCATCGTCGCTACATGCTTTATTTTATTTACCTTTTTATTTACCTTACAAAGCTAATTGGGGGGAGGAGGTTGAAGTATCGGAGGGTAATAAATAAAGCTCTGAAGGTTTAAGTAATGTTTAAAGCTTATTTATTTAATTACCAAAAGGCCCACAAGCAGTCGGCAAGGAGCGCGGCTGTCAGGTGAGCAGCTGACAGTGAAAGAATGTTAGGCATTCCATGACGTCACCTTTATACATTCAGGGGGTTCCATTGCACGTCACAATGGAACCAGCAAGTGCAAACGTTGCGTGGTGCTAACAAGTGTGATTGAATAACTTTATAGAACACATAGTGGTACAACATCTCCCTTTCCCAAACAGTAACAATTGACAGGTAAGTTTAAAACATAACATATTCCTTATACTTGGAGGGTATGCGTGAAACTCTGCCAGAACTGGTACATGTGCCCTCAAATACATTTGGAACAGACCCCACAGTTTCTATGGGTGCATTAGATCCAGAGATAGAGGTATTGGTTACTCGTGAACTATCAGTATCTAACTGCTCCTCAGAGTCCTGAACATCTGTGGCTGGTAATTGAACAGGTGATGGAGAATGCACACTTAGAGACTTTCTCCCTTGCACAGGAATTGAGGTACAGAGAGTAGTAGGTGTTCCTCTGCTAACCTGCTCATACGAGTCAAAAGGCATCCACAAATAATCACTTTCTAAAGTGGTACTCATGGAATCAGCAATAAGTTCTCTTTGACCGGGTTTGAGTTTGACCACATCACTTTTACTTCTCCATCCTAACTTGTCCTCAAGAACAGAGCTATGTGTGGATTCGATTACTTCTGAGGGGTTTGTGTACCTTGATTCACCTTTTTGAACTTTAACTGTTTTTTTTTTTTTTACAATGACCCAGTCACCTTTTGATATGTCTTTGCTCAATGCTCTATGGATTTTGTCATGGTAGGCTTTGGATTTGAGCTGATGTTCTTGAATTCTAGCCTGTACCTTCAAGGATTCATCGTTAACTTCTACCACACCGGATTGATTTCTCTCACAGCAAGCAAGATTAGGAGTAAGATTTGTCTTACACGATCTGCCTCTCATAAGGAAAAAAGGAGAATGGCCGGTAACACTATTTGTAGTAAAATTGTACATGTTTACTTTCTCCTGTAAGAATTCTTTAACAGGAAGTTTGGATGCAATGGCAAGTTGAATGCCTTCTTTCAAAAATCTGTTGATCCTCTCAACTTGTCCATTTGATTTAGGAGAATATAAGGGAGTTTTTTCTTGAACAATGCCATTGCTCTTTAGAAATGAAACCATTTTTTCCGATGTTAGTTGTTTTCCGTTGTCGGATACCAAAGTACAAGGAAGTCCTTCAACAGCAAAGCGTCCTTCTAAAAATGATATAACTGTACTGGTGTCGATGGTCGTAACAAAGTCAAAATAAATCCACTTGCTGTAATAGTCAGTAATCACTATCAAAAATCTACAATCAATTTCCAGCAAATTAAATGGACCGGCAAAATCGATAGCAATTTTGTTCCAAGACTTGTTAGGAATGGATACAATCTGCATCTCGTTTACCCTGGGTTTCCAATGTTTATCGGACTTCAAACATACTACACAAGCATCTACAAACTAGTCTACATCAGTATCCATTCCTGGCCACCAATAGTACATTTTTAACATCTTTTTCGTCATGGTAGACCCAGGATGGCTTCTATGTGCTATCTCAATTAACCTTTTTCTCAACTTGGATGGAGGAATCAACATATCGCCCCGAAAGAGAAAATTATTCACGAGACTGAGCTCATCTTTGACCTGGCAAAATGTTTTCAACTCAGAGGTCAAGTTTCTTATTGGTGGCCATCTTCCTACAATAAATTCTTTAACTTTATTCAATACAGTATCCTTGTTGACAAGTTCTAACCACTCAGAATCATTACAAGTTTGTTCAGTGTATGTCACAATATCAACTGCGGCAACTACACACTCTGTGTCTTCTTCCAGCTGTGGCTCTGAAGACATAACAGGTAACCTAGACAAAAAGTCTGCACGAATATTGTCTTTGCCTGCTATATGCTTTATGGTAAAATTGTACTCTTGGAGTCTTGCAATAAGTCTAACTAATCTGGCAGTGGCCTTACCGTTACCTCTGCCACAGCCGTCTACCATATAAGTCAGAGGCTTGTGATCAGTGATCAATTCAAATTGCTTACCCCACAAGTACATTTTCAGTTTCTCAACTGCCCCCACACAGGCCAAAGTCTCCCTCTCTATCGTGCTGTAGTGCTTCTCAGAATCATGCAACCTCCTGGAAATGAAAGCCACAGTGTGAATGGAATTCTTAACTTTTTGTGTGAATATAGCTCCTATACCCACGGCACTTGCATCCACAGTAACAATATTGGTGCCTTCAGAGTCAAACGGGTGTAGAGTTGGGGCATTGACAATGGCACGTTTAACCTCAGAAAGAGCTAAATACTGTTCAGAGGACCAATCAAATCTGACTCCCTTACGCAGAAGGCACCTTAACGGTTCCACCTTGTCTGCGTAATTCTCAATGAATCGGGCGTAGTATTCACTGAGGCCCAAGAAAGACCTAAGTGAATCCTTGTCTTCTGGTCTAGGAGCATCGGAGATAGCTTTTACTAAATCTAGTTTGGGCCTGATGCCATCTCCGCTGATAAAATGGCCTAAATACTCAATCTCCTGTTGTAGAAATTTGCACTTACTTTTAGCTACGGTCATACCTCTCTCATTGAGCTTATTAAGAACGGTATCAAGAATGTAGTTGTGTTCATCAACTGTAGAAGCATGAATCAAAATATCGTCCTGAAATTTCTCAACACCCTTCACACCCTTGAGAATATTTTCCATCAATTTTTGGAAAACACTGGCGGATGATGCCAACCCGAAGGGAAGTCTAATAAATCTAAATGCTCCCTACGGGGTCACAAAAGTAGTGTAGTCTTTGGAATCATCAGAGAGTTTAACTTGATGATAGGCCGACTTGAGATCGATAAGAGAAAAATATTTAGATCCGGAGGTAGCCACTAAGATCTCTTGAATTTTAGGCAAAGGGTGGCAATCCACCAAAATATTTTTGTTAAGCGATCTCAAGTCGGCACATAGGCGGAGATCGCCATTCTTTTTCTTAATGATAACAATAGCCGAAATCCATTCGGAAGAATCCGTTGGTTCAATGATCTCTTCCTCTACTTACTTTTCAAGTAATTTTTGCAAATCTTTTCTGATTGACAAAGGTACTGGTCTTACCTTATGTTTGATGGGTATGGCATTCTTCTTTATCTTGATAGAATGCTCGTAACCATTTACGCACCCAATGCGATCTTCAAATAACGATTCGTATTTTCCTAGAACATCATCTAAACTATATTGAGAAGAAGAATGGAAACAAGACTGGACAGAAGCAACCAAGATATCACTCGGAATTATTGGATCATCTGCACCAGGTTTGAGGATAATTCCTAAACGTGCTAAGCCCTTCCACCCTACAATGTTACGTCCTCGCTCAGCGACGTAAATTTTTGTAGAAATTGACCTGCCTTTGACATTTAAATACTCTTTAAAATATCCCAACATATTTATATCAAAGTCACCATATGCTTTCGGATTGACATCTGATGCTATAAGTCCAACATGTGACCAGTTATTTTCATATTTTGTGTCAGAGACAATTGTGATGGGAGACCCGGAGTCTGCCATTATATTCAGTTCAACTTCACCAATGTGGGCAACTCCAATTGGTCCTTTGACATCACTATTTTTATCATCAACAGTCAGTACAATGTTCGAACACATCTCCTCGACAAATTCTTCAACGTTGCTCACTTTTACTTTTTGAAAATTACCTTGTCTAAAATGTTTGCAAACACCTGCAAAATGGCCAAACTTGTAACATTTTGTGCATTTCTTACCGATCGCTGGGCATCCCGGGAAATCAGCTTTGTGAAATTTTGATCCGCATCTGAAACAGACAAAGGTTTTAGAATCTGCGATATTACTTGTTTTGTTTACTGGCTCATTTTTCTGGCCATATTTCTTTTTATCCTGTAGGGAAAATACATTCGTTTTAGGATTCTGAGCAGCTGACCGTTCTTTTGAGCTTTCTAAAGAACGCTCAATACTTTTGGCAATGTCAATTACCTCTTGAAGCGTCGGATTTCTTAATGACAAAAGTCTTTCCTGAATCTTTTTCTCATAACAATAGAAGACAAATTGATCCCTAATATAAACATCAACCATATCATTATATTCACATTTTGTGGCTAACACCCTTAAGCAGGCAATGTATTCTTCAATATTCTCGTTTTCATGTTGTTTTCTCATAGCAAACCTGTGCCTGCCTATCATAATATTGGGTTCCTCATCAAACTGTTTTTCTAGACGTTTGACTGCTTCTTGAAATTCATCTAAAGGAATGAACTGACCAGCTGGAACCTCATACTCGGGTAGACTATCAAAAATCTCTTGGCCAGCAACTCCCAGTAACCCGAACATGATGGCTTTTTTTCTTTCTGGTTCGTATTTCTTCCCATCAATTGCCACTAAATAGTTTTCAAATGCGCGTAACCAGTTCTTCCATTTCATTGAGGGTTTGCCAGGTTCTTGTAAAAATGGTAGTGGAGCACTTATATTTGAGTTCTGAGACATGTTAGCTGCACCAAAGTCTCTTTCTACTTTAATAGTGGACGCGATTTTGAATGTATTATTTTGAATCTTTTAATATTGCTCAGTCTAATGGCAACACCACACTCAAATGTATTAACTAGTAAAGTGTGCCCTCTGGTGGTTATGAAATGCACAACTACTGCTGAATGCTTTGCCCAAGTTACTAGCAGTCGATAAATTGGTTTAAAATAGTATCGCTATAATAATCTGTTCTTCAAATACCTGAATTCTTTTTACGATTATGGAGATTTCAGTATTTCACTTGTGTCAATCAGTTTCCACACAGGCGGTCTCCGTATACGATACTTACAAGGTGCTTGAACAAAATGGAGTCACGCACGTCACGTTGCGTGCGTTGCGTCCATAGACTCCTATGCAAATGCGTCACCTGACCGTTACAGCTGAGAGGCGAAGAGGCAGTTAACGGAGCAAACTGCCGGCATCAACTGTCAACGACTTCGCAGGTAACTAGTGACAGAAAGAAATTGAATGCAGAACGCATTCAACAATTAGAATCGGAATGCCTGACTCGAAGAATAAATAATGTAGTAACTCGCCTGAAAGATTTCTGTAGTGAACGTTGACTCTGTAGTGTAGATTCCTTCCGAAGACTGTTGCGGGCCTGTAGAATCCTCCGTAGTATTTCCGAAAATTCCTCGTCGCTAAATTGAAGTATCGGAGGGTAATAAATAAAGCTCTGAAGGTTTAAGTAATGTTTAAAGCTTATTTATTTAATTACCAAAAGGCCCACAAGCAGTCGGCAAGGAGCGCAGCTGTCAGGTGAGCAGCTGACAGGGAAAGAATGTTAGGCATTCCATGACGTCACCTTTATACATTCAGGGGGTTCCATTGCACGTCACAATGGAACCAGCAAGTGCAAACGTTGCGTGGTGCTAACAAGTGTGATTGAATAACTTTATAGAACACATAGTGGTACAACAGAGGTCTTTAAAGGGGAGTGGTTTAATGACATCTAAGAATCTTTTATAGGAGGCGCGGTTTATGCATTTAAGTGTCCAAAACAACAAGATCTCTCGAAGCTTAAGTTTGGCCACATCGTGATAGGAACTTGTACGCTTCAGGTTGCCACAGATTTCTACTGTAGGAACATTAACCCACCGAGTTGTAGTAATGGCTATATCTTTAGCCTAAAATATATCTTTGTGAGGTAACCTCGGTGCTGAAATGCGCTGATGTAATGGTATGGAATAGTTTGCGTTAGTGACTACCTGCAATGTTTCGTGGGCTGAACAAATAGGATACAGGAGATAGGGTGTTATTAGGTTGCACTGACACGGTTTCAAAGAAGGAGACGTGATCTATGAAATGAAGTGCTCGCAATGCATGGCTTTAAGTGGGCCGGGTCTCACAGGTGCTGAGCACTGGCAGTTTTTTAAAGGGTGGCTCGAAACGCTCTCTATCGGGCTCTGTTTTGTGCCCGATAGAGATGTTTGTTTACCGGACTGTAGTGACAGCAGGCACTCGCTGCTCACTTCTCACTAGTGGAGAAGTTGCGGTATGACGTCATGCCAGGTGAGCGTTGTAGGGGAAGGAAAAATCCTTTAAAGAGAGTCATTTTCTCTCTGGATTTCCCTTCTCTTTTTGAAACTCAGGAGCAGCAACATTGTCGTGGTGTCACCAGGGCTTTAAGTGGAAGCTTTTTCAATATTATATACAAGCCATAGTTGCTGCTTATTTATCTTATGCAACTAACAACCATTGACAAAGCCAAAAGTCCTGACTTGTAGGTATAATGTTACTTGTCAGAGGCGCAACTAGAGCCAAATTAAAATAAAAATTTCGGGGGGGGGGGGCTAATTTTTCCAGCAATAGGCAGATTGGAGATGCAGGGGCTCTAAGGAGGGGTGAAAAAACAACAAAAGCTTGTTAACAAGTTAAATGGTCTTTTAAAGACCTGTGAAGTACTCCGGGTGCGACTGCAATAAGATGGACGCCAGACCAGCCAGGATACAGCAGCTCAAAAACTGTCTATGAGTGTGCCCGGGAAGCTGTCTCAGCCCGGGCTGACACATGACGGGGAGGGGGGGCAGGGGGGCACACTATGCTAATCACAGGTTTTTAGCTTACGTGTTTTAAGCCACGCCCTTAATTACATTGGCCACGCCCCTTTGAGAGACCCCCCCCCCAGTTTTTTCATCCCACTTAAAGCCCTGTCGCAATGTATACACATACAATAACAGATATTAAGGCAGACGTGCGATTCAGCGTACGCTACCGTCGGAGGAGGCATGCAGAGGAGGGAAACTAAGTAGAGGAGAGATTAATCGAAGGGCAGAACGGAGAGGGCACAACCGAGCGTTTTTTTTAAGCTCTCCTGTTGCCCGGTCTCTAAGAGAGATGAATGATTTCAAAATATAAAGAGTTGATCTATAATGTGAAAACCAGCTACTTTACAGATAAAATAAAATTGGCAAAAAATTGCCCATAAGAATTATTTGCCACTGTTCAGAAATTAACAAAACTCCCAGAGAAAAAGAACTTGTCTATTGATCAAACCTGCAACGCTGTAGCATCTTTCTTTCGAGAAAAAGTCTGAAATTTACGACGCTTTCTCTATGAATCTGATACTTTAAGCTCCTTCACCGGTGGCAGCTGCATCGGGAGCAGACCCGCTATGGATTTGTCGAAAACTAACTCAGCCACTTTATCCGCCTTTTCTTTCTCGGCGGTGGCATAGTTCTGCCTCCAACGCCGTTCCTGTCGGCGACAACGCTGTTTTCCAAGCCTGAGTTCCTCAGAGAACCAGGGCTCGGATGGAGTAACCCTGCTCACCCCACCAGATTTTAAAGGCACTAAGGTATTTTCCTTCAGAGACAATCCAAGCATGATAGACCGAAGTAACAGTCTCTGGATCACTGATGATCAAAAGCCAACTGTTAGGTACCAAAGCATTAAATTCGGCAGCATCAATGGTATGGCAAAGGCGACACTCTTGCTTCTCCGCTGGTGTTTTAACTTAACTTCACCTTTATGCCCAGACCGCTGTTTTTGTTTTTCGCAAAATCCCTAAGTCTTGGCTGTTTTTCAGGCAAACATCTGCTAACTCTTGCCAGTTTGGTTTATCACTGATTCAAGCGCCACTTTTCTTGCACTTTTTCTGCCCTATTCCACTCTTTCCTCTTTTTTCGGCCCTTTTCCGCCTGTCTTTCCCCGCCGCTGCTGCCCCCGCGGCCCCTCCCCACCTGCATGACCAGCCCATTCCAGTTCCCCTCCCCGCTCCCAGCTGTCCAGCCCTCCCCGACCCCTACTTAATGGCGGCTGCTGCGGGGACAGGCGAGCAAGACCACTGACTCATTGTCAGTGAAATTGCTCTTCCTCCCTCGCAGCTCCACCATTAAGTGAGGCCTTCCCCCATCCCCCCCCCCCTGCACGACCGGCCCATTCCAGTTCCCCTCCCCGCTCCCAGCTGTCCAGCCCTCCCCGACCCCTACTTAATGGCGGCCGTCTGCGCGCGACCAGTGCCAGGAACCCTGGACCTCCGCACCGCCAACGCTACGACCCAGCGGCACTCCACGCACTCAACCCAGGTCGCAACAACAACTGCAAGCTAGCTTCACCAGCCGACACCCACGGACCCTTCAGCTGTCACTGCTGCCGGCACACCTGCAGCACCGCCAGGACCTCGGATCCAGAACAACCGCACCGAAGACCCTGCAATGCATCTGGTTCCATGTTCCGATCCTCGACCGCACCACCCCGGACGTAGCGTTCTTCACCGAAACCTGGACCAACACCACCTCGGGACCGGACATCGCCATCGCCATTCCCCAAGGATACAAGATCTCCAGGAAGGACCGCCCCACCCGCCCGGGAGGAGGAATCGCCATCGTCCACAAGTCCACCCTGAGCACACTCCCCGACGAGCCCACAGACCTGATGGAACACCTTCACTTCAAGATACTGGCCAGCCCTACCACCACCCTCCGAGGAACCCTCATCTACCGACCCCGCGGACCCTTCGCCAACTCCATCACGGACATCATCTCCCCGCATGCCATCGCATCCACCAACTACACCCTGCTGGGAGACCTCAACTTCCACCTCGACAACCAACTGGACCCCAACACCACATCCCTCCTGGACAACCTCCACAACATTGGACTCCGCCAGATCATGACCGAACCCACGCACTCAGCAGGACACACCCTCGACCCCCTCTTCACAACAGGAAACTCCATTACCTTCACCCACACCACCGAACTCCCATGGACTGACCATCGATGCGTCCACTTCACCTTCAGAACACCCACCATTCACAGACACCAGCACCTGCTCCCACGAAGAAACTGGACCAGAATCACCGACGACCAGCTCGCCTCCTCACTCAGCAACTCCACCCCAACCATCGCGGAAAACGACGACCCCAACACCGCAGGCCGAACCCTGCACAGATGGATCTCCAACAGCGCCAACACCATAGCCCCCCTCACGAAAAACAACACCCACGCCAAGAAAGCCAGATGGTTTTCCACCGAACTTCGAGAGTCCAGACGCACTTGCCGCCGCCTCAAAAAGGCCTGGAGGAACACCAAATCCACAGAAGCCCACAACAACTTCAGAGCCGCCACCAAAGCCCACCGCCAACTCATCAGAACAAGCATTGGCATAGCCAATAGGTCTCGCCTTGGGGAACTTATAAGTATTTAGCCATGCAGCACATTATGCACTAGGGGAATTGCTCACACGCTCTCATCCTCTTCGGATAGTCGTACAAGTTTTTTTCTTTTTTTATAGTCGATATTTAGTGAGAAATGTTAAAAGGTTTAACTAATGCCACAGAACATATATGTACACGGTCTGACCCTCTGAAGGACACACTCTGGGGGAACCAGGTTCGAGTCTCGACGTCGGCTTAACATCCTGTAATTGTGGGCAAATTACCTAATCTCTCAGTGCCTACCAAAAATGAGTGTGTCCTTGTGTAACGTAACTGGTCCTCATGTAAAGCGCTCTAATACTCTTGTGTCAAGTCCGTGCTATATAAAACTGCAAAAAAAAAAAAATGACTATGCACACTCCCCGGAGCTACATTTGGACATGCAGTCGCACAGATGCCGATGTTACTTGTTACTTAGAAGTCGTCGTGAACATAAACACTGCAGAAGCTAAAAGATAGCATTCTTCAGAACACATACAACGCAGCTCAGACACACCATATCGTAGATTATCACAGAGCTCACAAAAGTACCAACCACAATGGAAAACTATTAAATTCATGCTGGAAAGCAATGCTCCTATTTAATTACTAAGTCACTTACTTGTAGCATATAGCTGCCACCCTTTTCACAGACAGCTCGACATGGCTTCCACCATCTCACGATGCTCCGGTGGGAATTGTTGCTGAGGGACATGACGGGGAGATTAAATGTAGTTGAAGCACCCTCCCTGCCCCCGAAAGGAACATGCTTTAAAATGCTTCACTGATCGTTTAGCACAGGAAAAAAAATGCAGAGTCCGATTTAATTAGGTGTAGCTGCCGCCCTGCCTGGTACGCCTGCGGCTATTTAAATGCAGAGTCTGGAGTGGGAAGTGTTGTAGGGAGAAGCCTAGGAGATTAAGTAAACTGCAAGCAGTGCCGTGCGCTGCGGCGATGAGAGGGCGGAAAGGAACTGGGGCGTGCCACGCTGATCCTTTGTCGAAGGGAAAGAAAATTATCTACTGAATAGGCGCACCGGCGCCATTGTTAAAGTTAATGCGCAGCATGGCACGCTATTGACCCAAAAGACTAATCTGCGGAATAGGCACACGGGCGCCAAAGTTAAAGTTAGTGCGCAGCATGGCGTGCTGGTGAATTAAAAAAAGAATGATTTACAGGTTAATTTAGGCGCGCAGCACAAAACAAAGGCGCACACCCGCCATGTTAAATGTGAAGCGCGCTGTGGGCGCATTGTATAAATAAACATAATTAAAGTTAAAGCTGCGTGCGGCAGCACAAAACAAAAGCACGCGGGCGCCAGGTTAACTGTGAAGCGCGCTCTGGGCGCATTGTACAAATAAAAATAATTAAAGTGAAAGCGATGTCGTGGCGTGCAGCGAGCACTTTTTGTAAATATAAAGTGGCCATACAATAGGTGCTGGCACCTTATTTTAAGTTAAAGCGCGGCGTGGTGCGAGCGCTTTTTGTAAATATAAAGCGTGACCTTCTAAGCAGCTGTAGCCAAGGCAGGGGAGCAAGCGTGATAGGAAAACAAGCAAAAAGTGAAAACACAGCGCGTTCTGTGTAACCTGACCCACAAGGAATGCAGCTGACACCCTGCGCACCGCTGCTCGCTCCCGAGACCCAAAGGCCATGGGAGTGAACCTTTAGAAGAAAGGCGGGACATGCACCCGCCTTTGGCCAATTGCGTGCTTTCATTTTTGAAAGCCACACGCAAAGGCCAATAAAATGTGAGGAAAATGTAAAGGCACACGCACGAGTTTACAGAGAAGTCTGGAGTGATTCCAAGAGGCCCTCCTAGAGCAGCACATGCGCGCTGTGCTAGGCTCAACCTAAAAACAAGGAAAAAAGCGATTGAAGACAGAATCTCCACACACGCGCACAACAGCAAAGAACTCTTCAACATCATCAAGGAGTTCGCCCAACCCACCAGCGAGTCTACTGACATCCCTCCCTCACAAGACCACTGCGACAAACTCAGCACCTTCTTCCACCACAAAATCAAGAACATTTACGACAACTTCGACAAAGACGACCAACACACTGAACCCTCGCCAACCAACCCCGACACCCAGAAGCCAGCGATTGACAACTGGACAGCCCTCACCACCGAAGACACACTGAAGACAATGAAGTCAATCCACTCCGGGGCCCCCACGGACCCCTGCCCCCACCACATCTTCAACAGAGCCGCCGACACCATCGCACCCATGCTCCGCCACACCATCAACCGCTCCCTGGCGACTGCCTCGTTCCCCGACGACTGGAAACACGCCGAGGTCAACCCCGTCCTGAAGAAACCCTCGGCGGACCCCACCGACCTCAAAAACTACAGACCCATCTCCCTGCTCCCGTTCCCAGCGAAAGTCATCGAGAAAGCCATCAATAGCCAACTCGCCACAAACATCGAAGAGCACAACATCCTCGACTCCTCCCAATCCGGCTTCAGAAAAAACCACAGTACAGAAACCGCCCTCCTCGCCACAACAGACGACATCCGCACCCTCCTGGACAAAGGAGAAACAGTAGCCCTCATCCTCCTCGACCTCTCAGCGGCGTTCTACACAGTCTCTCACCGCACCCTAATACGCAGACTCCACGACGCAGGGATCCAGGACAAGGCCCTCAACTGCATCCGCTCCTTCCTCTCCGGCAGAACGCAGTGGGTCAGACTCCCCAACCCCCCCCCCTTTCCTCTCAGACCCTACACCAACCACCTGCGGAGTCCCCCAGGGGTCCTCCCTCAGCCCTACGCTCTTCAACGTCTACATGTCTCTGCTCGCCCCCATCGTCAGAACCTACGGACTCAACATTGTGTCATGCGCAGACGACACCCAACTCATCCTCTCCCTATCCAACGAACCCAACACCGCCAGACACAACTTTCGAGAAGGCATGGAAGCCGTCGCCAAATGGATGAAAAACAGCTGCCTACAACTAAACACCAACAAAACAGAAGTACTCATCATGAGCCCAAACCCCGACGCCTGGAACGACACCTGGTGGCCCCCCGCCCTCGGAAGCCCGCCCACCTCCACGGACCACGCACGCAACCTGGGAATCATCCTGGACTCCGAGCTCAAAATGGACCGCCAGATCAACTCCGTCTCGTCCTCCTGCTTCCACACCCTCCGCCTCCTACGTAAGACCTTCAAATGGATCCCCCTGGAACACAGAAAGACCATCACTCACGCCCTGGTCACCAGCAGACTCGACTATGGCAACGCACTCTACGCCGGAATAAACAAAAACCTCACCCGCAAGCTACAGAACATCCAGAACGCCGCCGCAAGACTGGTCCTCAACCTGCCAAGACACTGCCACATCTCCCAGCACCTGCGCACACTCCACTGGCTCCCCATCGAGGCTAGAGTCACCTTCAAGATGCTCACCCACGCACACAAGGCCCTCCACGACACCGGACCAGCATACCTGAACAGCCACCTCAAATTCCACGCACCCCAAAGGACCCTACGATCAGCCCAGCTCTCCTACGTCGTGGTCCCCCGCACCAGAAAGACCAGATCGGGAGGCCGCTCCTTCTCCTTCCTCGCGGCCAGAGCCTGGAACGCCCTTCCGCTCCACCTCAGACAGACATCGCTCCCCATCTTCGCAAGAAACCTCAAAACCTGGCTCTTCGACAGACCCCCTCCTTGATGGACTGGAACCTCCATGCCCCCCTCCTCCCCAAGCGCCTTGAGACCCTTAAGGGTGAGTAGTCACGCTCAACAAACGCCTGATTGAAACACAGGAGACCACCGAAATGCACAGTTCTGTAACCCTCGCTTCGTCACTGTAAAACTCTTATACTTTATATTATTGTCTAAAGAGTTGGGTGACAGACTGGCCCACACCTGCATAATGTATCTTTCTATGAGTGTATATGCGAGTTAATTTGACTGCCTGGTCAGCTGGACCTGGATAACAACCGTGTGTTTTGTTATCTTATAATTTGTTTGGCTGTTTTTTTTATTTAAACAAAATTTTACTGATATTACATGTAACTGGTAAGTTCAACATATTGTAACCATGTTATGTGATAAAACCCTGTTTGCCGCTGTACTGGCTTTATTAAAATGCAAATAAAAACAATGTTAAAAGAGTATGGGTGTCTAGAAGGAGAAAGGATCCTCAAGCGTGGATGCTGGTATTACACTTTTTTTGCGCAGTCCTACTTTGTCAGTTAAGTGGCCTGACAAGTGTTTACAATAAACGTTTTGTGAGTTTCATTACAAATAGGGATTAGTATGTAATTGGTCAGGCCCTTCCTGCAAGATCCTTTGTGTTAATATAACAATAAATATCTGCACTTACAATCACAAATGTGTTCGTTTGTTTTTTTACCCATTTGTTGGACCATCATCTCTAGTTTGTGATTATTTGCAGTCTTGCAGGAAATACTATATTTGAAATGGTACTCTGGTTCAAATACAGTTTTCGAATCAGAGACACAGGCTGCAGAAGTAAGTTACACTTCTGCAAGTCTTTAGACTGGAACTTGCAGTAGTTAAACGTTTAACCAATGGGAGGATCTCTGGGCTACCCACTTGTTCTTATCTGGTTATTGTTTTTTTTTCTCCATAACAAATTTTTATTGAGTTTCTTGCCATAGCAGGGCCCAGCAGGACCGCATATACATACGGATACATTAGCATACATCGACATGGCTTCATATTTAAATGATATAAAACATGAAAGTTCAACACTCTGCAATACAATTTGTCTGTGTCTCTTCGCTCCATGCCCAGGTGGCGCCCCACACACCCAAACGTTGAGCTATACAATATGTCCTGTGTCCCGAACATATGACCGAACTACCTCATGGATGCTTCAAGCCATTGTTGGTTGTGGCTCTAGGACGATGCCCCGATAGTCTGCCACCGCTGCCAAATCTTTTAATGTTTCTAGGGGCATCCCCTGGTTCGGAAGACTGGCATCTCCAATCCCATGCAAAAGTCCACAACTCTCTTCCAGACACTCACTAGGGGCGATGTATCTTCCTTCCACAATCTGGCTATGGCCCGCTTGACGAGTGTAAGGCCTAAAGAATAAGACATGGCACTTGTATCTGTTGCCCCGATCCCACCTGTGCTGTGTATTAGAATCAACCTGGGTATCTAGGGAGCTCCCACCCCAGGACATTTGCAAGGCATGCAACCACCCCTTTCCAGAACCTGTCTAGGGCGACACAGGTCCATACAGTGTGTAGGAAAGTGCCCTCGGCACTGCCACAGCGTAGGCATACAGGGGATGTAACCAATCCTGCCTTCCAAAGCTTATTTCGGGTATAGTAGGCCCTGTGCAGGTATTTAAAATGAATCAATCTCAGGCGCGATGAGATTGCCGCCCCTCTGGGGGGCTCCAAGTCATCTGTCTAATCGTTATCGATCGGGCCCCAAGTCTGCCTGCAATGCAGTCCTTAGGGCCTCCAGGGTGATATTGCTATTTGTGACGAGATTGATATGTCTTCGAGATTTTATGATCTCCTATATCCCCCATAAAGAGTTTGCCTTCTAATGGGTTAAAATCAGGGAGGGTTGTGAGGTTGGTTATATATGGCAGTAAAACATGGCAGAACTGAAGGTATTTATAGAACTGGTAGTGGGGCATAGGGTATTCCAACTGTAGGTCTTGAAACAACTTGAGGGTGTGGCCATGCATAACATCGCCCAAGAAGGATTTCCCAATCTGATCCCAGCCTCGAAAACCTTGGAGATCGGACAGTTGAGGGAGAAGCCTGTAACGCCACAGCAGGGTCTCGCGTGTAAGACGACCCCACCATCCCATCCAACAAAGAGATTAACATCACACTAGTATCACAACCCTTGTGGCGGGGGGAAGAGCCCGAACATCTCATCTGCCATATAGGTATGTGTACAGAGTGGGGTTCTCTAGCAGCCAGCGCTCAACGGGATAAGCTGGGTCATCCTCGGAACCATACCACCAGTCATTGAGCATTTGGAGGTGAGAGGCTGCATGATAGGACCGAATATCCGCCGCGGCGATGCCCCTGCAGTATGTAGATTGAAAGCCTGTTTGCAGTACCACCCGAGATGCTCTCCCCTACCCCCCAAGAACTGGCCCAACATAGCAGTAACCTGTCGGAACTTTGGCATAGGGATCGGCTAAGGGTGATTTTGTAGATGGTAATGTAGGCGGGGAAGAAATACCATCCTAAATATGGCTGAGCAGCTGTAGAGGGATAGCGGCAAACCTCTCCAGCATTTAATCTTGGTCTTCACCTTGTCTATTGTAGGACCCAAATTGCTATCCTAGGACATCACCTGGTTATCTGACAAGAAGACCCCCCCCCCCCAATCCCTCAGTGGTCAGTGACCGGTCTGTCACCCATCGACTGTCGCCTAGTGTCCCCCTCACCCGCCATATGGTAGATTTACCGATCTGCATGTATTGTCCCTGATCTGCATGTATTGTCCCGACGTCTATCTGGCTATTGTTTAAATTGTTCGCCTTCACTGATCTGCCTAGAACGCCTACGAAAAGGCTGATCAGGTTATGTAGAGGAATGTCGACTACTTCAGAGTCTATTCTGTAGTGAGTTCATGCAGCAATGTTTGTTTAAGGCCAAGTAGTTATAACGTCTACCATAAGTGTTCAGTGATTTCTAGATAGCTGAATTATGAATTCCGGAAATGAGGAGTGTAAGAATCTGCTGTTTTCTTCTGCGTGCCCGCACTCCATATTTTTCAACCTTGATTACTTTTTTTACACTGGGAAATTAGAAACTGCTAAACAGCTCTTGCTGCATGTGCGCTGACCCCTCAAACATAATAACATCGGTTAATTCTGATTGGCTTACCGGACTTTTTAATAAGGCCACTGTAATATGGCGGAGGAGAATGCACCAGTAGCATAAAGGTCCCGCATTGAAGTCCACAACGTTGTGGTGCTTCATGTGTAAAAAGGAGGACATACCAGATTTTGAGATTGGTATGCTCTACATAGGTTGGAGTAGTTTGTTTTGTAAAAGGCCCACTTCTTAATGAAAGTCACCTTTTTCTTGGGACTGCTCAGGGAGCAGTAACAGACCACACATACACTGTTGGAATATTTATCAAGCATCTAATTAAATTCAATACCAATGCAGAATTTTGGTAGCTATGCTCAAAAGATGACTTTCTAAAAAGTGGTTTTCTTTTTCTGAAGTCAAGGCAGCTCCAGGATTGAGACCTTTCTGAGTCTCTACCTCTGGCTGTGGCTGTGGCTCTGGTCAGGGAGATGTTCAAGGACTAAATTTAAATGACGCCCGATGGGGCACATGAGAAGGACTGTCTTAGGGAGGGCAGCATGCTCGCTGGAAGATCCGAGAAATGTGAGGGGAAGGGAAGAGCAGTAGATATCAGATGGCACTGACACGAACTTTGGAAGATTTCCTGCTGATAATTAAACAGTGTTGCTGTATGGACCAGTCTTTGATGTGGTGCGCCTCAGTCAGATTGCCTCCTCTTGATCAGTGTGTCAGAGAGGCACAGAACTTGCGTAGATAGTTTTCCCACTGGTATGCAGGAGAAGATTCATCATATTTATAGACCCACCTATGGGCGGACAAGCAGAGCTCTTGGGGTGGAAGCAGTCAAAGGGACGTGACTGGATGTTGTGCAAAATGGCCGCACACTAGCGTAGCTCCCTGCTGGTAATGATCAAGCTCCTGTCATCCGACGCCAATTGACAAAAATACATCAACCGATAGCTCCCAAATAGTGTTCTAATGAATGAGATCCAGTAGCATGAAAACGGAACAGCAGGAGGCGCTGTGCAATAGAAAAATGTGTGTGTGAACACTGGATCTCCATCCTCTCTCTGGGAGAGGTGCTATAAAAACGTGGTCTCCCAATGGTGAGTGCAGCCAAGGAGCTTGGGAGGGAGGGGGGCAAGCCAAACCGAGACCCATTTTGTGTGTGAAAAAGGCAGCTTTATTGAAACAGGTGCATATTACAAAACTAAAACCTCGCTATACATTGAATAACTGATCCCCACCCCCACCCCTACGATCCCCTCAAATGTTCCCCCACCCTGGCATTAACATAACAACAACATTACACAGTATTGCAGTTAAAAACTTCTCCCTCCAATTAAACCACATTCCCTACCTGCCTTCCTGCAACTGTAACTACCAAACGTCTACCCTGAAACTTAGACTATCTACCTACCCTTTCCCTGCCCCTGCTCACAAACTTCCAATACTTAACCAAAAACTTCTACCAACCCTGGCCAACATTTCAAAACCCCGCTCGCACCTGTTCCAAGTGACAACATCCACAAGATCTCTTATGCACCTGTCTCCACAAACCTGGCCTAAAAACTGGACAAAAACCCCAAGAAACCACCCCAGGAAATTCTTTAAAAAGAGGGATGGGCGGGCGGGATTTTTTTTTTAACCCTGGGCTACCCAGCTACCAGCCACCAGGTCACCAAAACCTAAAATGGTGGCTGGCAGCACCCTCACTGAGACTATATAGCCATTGGGCTATACTTGGGCTACAAATTAACAAGCCCAACAAACTACAAAATGGCTGCACCCAGCCAGCCCTGCCCCTCCCAATCTGCCTGGGGGGCAGACCTTGCTTTGCTCGGCTGCCCCCCAAACCCCCCTTGGGAGAGAGGGGGGTAAGCCAAACCAAGACCCATTTTGTGTGTGAAAAAGGCCGCTTTATTGAAACGGGTGCATATTACAAATTAACCAACTGGCAAACTGCCTTACAAAACTAAAAGCTCGCTATACATCGAATAACTGACCCCTGATTTCCCACCCCCACCCCTACGATCCCCTCAAATGTTCCCCCACCCTGGCATTCACATAACAACAACATTACACAGTATTGCAGTTAAAAACTTCTCCCTCCAATGAAACCACATTCCCTACCTGCCTTACTGTAACTACCAAACGTCTACCCTTAAACTTAGACTACCTACCTACCCTTTCCCTGCCCCTGCTCACAAACTTCCACTACTTAACCAAAAACTTCTGCCAACCCTGGCCAACATTTCAAAACCCGCCACCCAGGAAAAAGGGGGTAAAGGCCAACAGCCGCCTAACCCCTCCTTTTTTCGGCCCCCCCTTCCTAATGGGCCTCTTACCTTCCTGAATGGCTCTGTACATTTAGGGTCCTGGCTAACACCTCCCTAATCTCCAAAAGGTAAAGGTCCATACCCAGCCTTGACAGGTGAAATCTGTCCCCTCTAAAACAAGCATTTGCAATGCAATAGGTCTCACATTTGGCAGAGTTTAAGCTTTTGGCATTGTAATGCACCGATATCGGGTATAGAGGACGTGGCGTGTGCACAAGCGTGTGCAGTGTGTCTGGAGAAGTGAGGGTGCGCAGAGTATGATCACACGTATCTGTGAACTCGTCGTGCACCGATACCACGTGCAGCAGGGGGCCTGGCGTGTGCACAAGTGTGCAGTGTGTCTGACGGCTAGACTGCCGACTTTGGTGCTGGAAACCAAGGTTCGAGCCTCGGGGTCGCGTCCACATGCTGTGATTCTGGGCAAATCACTTAATCTCCCCGTACCTGAATGTGTCCTTGTGTAACGTAACCGGTGCTCATGTAAAGCGCTCCAATACCTTCGGGTCGAGTTCGCGCTATATGAATCTGCATTTAAAAAAAAAAGAAGAAAAAAAAAGTGAGGGTGCGCCGAGTGTGATCACACGTATTTGTGAACTCGTCGTGCACCGATACCACGTGCAGCAGAGGCCCTGGCGCCTGCACAAGCGTGTGCAGCGTGTCTAGCGTGTCTGAAGAAGTGAGGGTGCGACGAGTGTGATCACACGTATCTGTGAACTCTTCGTGCACCGATACGTCCGGCAGAGGGCCTGACGTGTGCACAAGTGTGCAGTGTGTCTGAAGAAGCCAACCTAGGGTGAACACACATTGTATCTGTGGAGTCGTCGTGCACCGATACCACGTGCAGAAGAGGGCCTGGCGTGTGCACAAGCGCGTGCAGTATATCTGAAGTGGCGACAGTGCACAGATTCGTCGTGTATATATCATAAATAGAGGACCTGGGTGTACGCAAAAGCGTGCACCGTGTTTTCACTGCATTTGCATATTATATCTCGGAGTGAAATACTCACAAACTGTAATTATTAGGATACTAAGCATGTACTTATAAAAACATGCGTGGCCCTTTGGAACATGCACGCCTTCTTCATGGACACATTAAACTCGGGTGCACAGCATAAAACAAGTACTGTGTGTTTCATGTACAAACGGAGGCTCGGGTTTTCGAAGTGTTTGCAAGGGCTGTTTCTGAGAGAATAAAACAGATGTATCACCACAGGGGCGCTGGGAGCCCAGAGTGTCTTGGTAACATGTATGTGTGAGGGAAGTACACAGTAAGTACGCACCGTGTGTCTGTTTGCTGGGGACCCACAACACACGTGTCACAGACGGACGCAACGTGTGTTCGTGTCAAAAAGAGTGTTGTACATGTAATACTTTTGAGTAACAGGGTCTTTACTGCACTGCAACCCTCACCAGCTCTTCCACCGTACAGCGCTCTGATACCGTGATGGGCATGTTAGCGCTTTATAACACATAATAAATACATACATAGAAGGATATCCGAGGGCAGGGGTACCAAGGTGCACTTAGCAAACTTAAGTGCAGTACCGGGGCACCCCCTCCCCTTTTAAAACAAATCTAAACGTGTCCTGTCTCATTTACAAAAACGAAGCTAAGGCCGGCGCAAGAGGGGATGAAATGTAGAGTTTGTAAAGGGTTGTATATTTTTTTTTACTTGTTTTTATTGGCATTTGTAATATACAAAAACATGGTGCTTTAAGATACATTTGAATTGCTTGCATCCTTTGCGTTTTACAGCATTATACATTGTTTATTGTACAATAAATGGACATGTATCCTGCCATTATTAGGGTCGAGCATCAAACTATTCCTACGGAGAACTGGGATGCAGAACTGGGGGGAGTGTTCATGGGTTCCTGGGAGCTAATGTTGCGTGGGGTATCGGGGCGACATGTGTCTCGAGTGCATCTATGTGTCTCTGGGGGTGGGGGGAGATCTGGTCGGCCTTGCTCCAGCGTCTGGTCCTCGAGTGTCATGTGGTTTGTGCTATGAATCGTGAGCGGCGCTACGCGTGTGCTGCAGGTGGAGATCTAGTGCGCGTGCCTTCGGGTTAGGTTTATGGGTGCGTGTCTGTCGGGTTGTGCGAGGGGTCATCTGGGTCGTCTTGAGTAGGCGGCTGTTTGAATTGGTGCAGCAGCATGGCCCACTCCATGGAAATGGGGTGTTTGCGTGTCCCCTTCACCTCCTCCTCTCTTAGTGTGTCTTCCTCTGCCACCGCCCATTTGTGTACTGCTCCCGTCCATGCCGCAGTCGATGGGCCTGTGGGAGATCGCCAGTGCATGGCTATACTCCTATTGGCTAACAAAATTGCTAGGGAGACAAATCGGGTTGGCACTTTGTGTTGCTTTCGTTTCCGGAAAATACCTAGCGCACAGGCCTCCCATGTGTTCAGTTGTGTAAGCCCTGTAAGATCTTCGAGTGATTTGTGGACATTGTACCAATATGGTTGCAGTGTGGGGCAGCTCCAAAACATGTGATGAAAATCTGCTGCCTGTGAGCTACATCTGGGACAGAGGAACCGGGTGTCGGGGTAAAATCTTTGGAGACGTGCTGGTGTTAAGTATGCCCTGTGTAAGATGTAGAATTGTATATTTTTAAACCCTGCATTTCTAGACACCTTCTTGGGGTATTCGAGGGCCATCTCCCATTCTTTCTCATGTAGTGGGCATCCCAATTCCTCCTCCCAGGTAGCCCGTAGGGCCCCCCGGGGTCTGTTTGCAAGTTCTCGTATGGCTTTATAAAGCCATGTGGTCAAGTGTTGCCCCGCTCCCATATGTAAGATTGTGTGAATGACCGGGTGGGTGGCTGGCTCTCCCGTCGATAGGTCGTGGTGCGATCGATAGCTTTCGAGGAGTTGGCGGTGAAGTAAGAATTGGCCAGGGGGGAGATCGTAGTCGTCCATAAGCCGTTGGAACGGTTTGAGCTGTCCGTCCTCAAATAGGGATTCCATTTCAGTGAGGCCGCTGGCCGTCCATATGTGGAGCATGTTAGGGGTATAATAGTGTTCACGTTTGGGCCAGCCGATCAGCGGCAGCAGAGGAGAGTAAGAAGGTTTCCCTGGTGACATACGGTGTATCTGTTGCATGCATTTGTGTGCCACTGCGACATGTATGGGATATGTGCGCCTCGGCTTGGTGCCTGGTAGTAATAGGCGGCATATTTCTGGGGTGGGCACTCGGCCGGTTGTGGTGTATGTTTCTCCTATATGTCTGCCTGCCGTCCAGTAGGACAGCCACTGTAATTGTGCTGCCAGGAAATAGGATTCGAATGACGGAGCGCCCAGTCCCCCTTGCGTGGTGGGCAGTTGTAACTTCGTTAGTGCTATCCTACGTCTGCCGGATCCCCATATTAACAAACCAAGGAGAGAGTCTAAGTCTCTGAAGAATGTTTTGGGTGGTATTATCGGTAGATTTGTGAAGTAGTAGAGCAACCGTGGGACTATTATCATTTTGGCTATAGCCACTCGGCCGATCGGGGCCAACGGGAGGTTCTTCCAGAATCCCACTGCTGATCTGATGCCGGCCAGTGCTTTGCGGTGATTACCGTCAAATATGTCGGACGGAGAGTGGTAGAGACGGATCCCGAGGTATCGTGGGGCCTCCGCACTCCAAGTCACCTTCTGGTCACCCAACCAGATATCACAAGGGGGGAGATTCGGGTGTAGCGGGTAAACTGTGGATTTGTCCCAGTTTACTTTTAGCCCGGAGGCTTCTGCAAATTCCGTCAGTGTTGTCTAAATAGGCGTGAGGTCTTTGGTAATGTCTCGAACATAGAGGAGAAGATCGTCGGCGTACATGGAGACGCTGTGCACGGTATCCGCTATGGGGATGCCCCAGTGTTCTCCTTCTCGTCGCAGCCGTATAGCTAGGGGTTCTACCGTGAGGGCAAAGAGGAGAGGCGAAGCGGGCAGCCCTGCCTCGTGCCTCTGTGGACCGCGAGTTCTGGCGGTATATATCTCCCTATGCGAATATGTGAGGTGAGTTTGGTATATAGAAGTTGTGTATACGCTAAAAGGATAGGACCGAGTCCTGCTCGTCGTAGGACCGAAAAAAGATACTGCCATGTGAGGGTATCGAAGGCCTTCTCGAGGTCAAGGATAATGCAGGCTGCTCTGGGGAACGTGTCGCCCACTTGATCTTGGATATGGAATAGTCGGCGTATATTTTGGGACGTATTTCTGCCCGGGACGAAACCGCACTGGTCCGGGTGAACCAGGGGTCGTAGGATTTGTGTGTATCTGTCCGCTAAAATCTTACCTAGGATCTTACAGTCAGCGGATAACAGCGTAATGGGGCGGTAGGAGGCCATTTGTTGCGGGTCGCGGTTTGGCTTCAGGAAAGTCACAATAACCGATTCCCGGAGGGATCTCGGCAACTCTCCCTTCTCTAACGCCGTTGCCAAAATCATCACCAGGCGGGGGACCAGCAGGGGGGAGAAGGTTGTGTAGTATTCTAGGGGGAGCCCATCGAGTCCCGGTGCTTTGTTACGAGCTAGAGCGTGTAGGGCGTGAATAACGTCGGTAGATTGTATCTCTGTATCTAATGCTATTCTGTCAGCCTTCGTGATTCTGGGGATCATCAGTGGGTCTAGAAATTGATCTAGAAAGTCCTGTCCGATTGGCTCTGGGCTACGATAAACCCCTGAGTAGTATTGATGGAAGGCCGCGAGACTCTCGTCCTGGGATCGTACCAGATTACCGAGGGGGTCGAACACTTCAGTTATGGGCTTTACTTCGGTGTCTTGTTTAGTTAGCCATGCCAATAATGTACCTGTTTTATCTCGTTCCTTGTGCATCCGAGTTGTGTACGCCCTGAAATTGTACCGACGGAGGTCGACGCAGGCAGTCAGGTACTCTGTTTTGGCTTTGGCCACCTGTGCCGCGCTTCGTCAGTGAGGTCATTTCGTTTGGTAGCGGTGGCTAGTTGCGTTTCGGCTTTTGTGAGTGCCTGTTCTAACGTCCGTTTTACCCCTATTATTTGCTTGATACATTCTCCCCGTGCCACTACTTTGAAAGTGTCCCATTCCACTAGTGTTGAGGACGCTGTCCCTGCGTTGTTAGCGAAGTAATCCTGTATGCTTTGTCCCTGTTCGTGTTTGAAGACTTGGTCCGTCAGGCAGTCCCGTGGTAGTCGCCAGGTGGGGACCGGGGGGTGTGGGGGTCTCCAGTTTAATCGCAAAATATGAGCGTCGTGGTCTGAGATGATCCTACCTAGATAGTCTGTGTGTTGAATTTTGGGTAATATTGCTGTTGAGCATAAGAATCTGTCTAGTCTGACTCGTAGGTTATGTGGTATGGAGTGAAACGAGTATAGTCGAGTCTGGGGATGACGCATCCTCCATGCGTCTGTGAGCGCCCATTGTGTAACCCAGGCTTTGAACCGTTCTGTTTGGTTATGGGCTGAGGAGTGTGCGTGTGGAGGATGAGAGCGATCTAAGGTGAGGTTTAGTGTGCAGTTATAGTCGCCCCTAATATCCATGGTATGGAAGCAAATTGGGCCAATACCTCTGTGAGGCGATCCCAGAACCTGTCCTGCTCTGTATTCGGGCGTAGATACTGCCCAAGAGTACTGATTGCCCATCTAGGATTCCCTCTAATAAGGCGTATCTACCCTCCTTGTCCACCACCCATCGGAGTTCCTGAAATGGGGTCCCTGGTCGCACCCAAATCAGCGCCCCATGTGCGTATGCGGAGTATGACGTGGCACATATGGTTCCGCGCCATTTGGACTGTAGTTTGCCTATCTCGGTAGTGGTGAGATGTGTCTCCTGTAAAAACACGATCCTAGCGTTCTGGCGCTTTGTATATGAGTATATAGCGTAACGCTTGCTCGGTGTGCGGAGGCCTCTAGTGTTGAGTGTTAGAATGCTGATGTCAGTGTTCTGTGCAGTCGTGGCCATATGTTGCTGTTGGCGTGTGTCAGGCTGGCCTGTGTCAGCCGGAGCCTAGCGATCCGTGGATCTCCGGTAGCGTGTAGTGCACATATGATACGCAATGTCGCCCATTCGCGCGTTGCAGATACCCTTTTGTGTGAAGTTCCATGAGGGGGTGGGACTTTTTGGAACGGGGGTTGTAAACTATAAACTGGGGTCGGGAAACAGTCCCAATACCAAGTACCTATCGCTGGCTGCGATACGTCCAAACCAGCTCTCATAAGTTCTGAGAGTATAACAACATGTTGTGGGGGTGGCAGTGCGTGCGTGCGAGGCGATTCGTCGGTCGGGCCTTTGTAGGATCATTGGGCGTCGTCTGGAGTGCGCTTATTCTTGTTCGTACTGCGTATGTTCGCTGAGTGAGCCTTGGTTACATAAGTCTGTGCCGAATTATCTGTCAGATTGTCTCATGCCGAGAGAGTGTTCGTTTGCCCATCCAGTAAGGCGTCCGCTGTCTGGGGGTGACTAGGGAGGCGTAGTTGAATCTGTTCCAGATAGTGTCCCATCGCTGTCGTTCTCTCCCTCCGACGAGAAAATGTGTGGGGCTTGAGCCGTTTCCTCCGCGAGGGGGAGTTCTGTAACTCAGTCACTGCTCGCAGAACCTCCCGCCGTTCCTTCATGATTTGCTCCAGGTCCGGGGAGTCTTGGGTGCGCGTCCCAGTTATCTTACTTGTTCCGCTGCGTTGCTGTTTCGGGTTGCGTCTCCTGGTGTGTGGTGGTTTGAAGCCAGGGCCACGTGTGAAGTCTGCCCTGGATTGTTGCGCACAGTGTTGGTCTGCCCAGTCGTGCGCCTCTTCGGCGTTTGTGAAGAAGATGGTAGCGCCATTATGGATAATTTTGAGGCGGGCAGGAAAGAGCAGGGAATATTGTATAGTGTTCACCCGCAAGCGACGTTTGACTTCCAGGAACAGAGATCTTTGTTGCTGCACTGCACGTGCGTAGTCGGGGAATATCATTATCTGTTTGTTGTCGACATGCAAGGGGCCTGCTTGTCTGGCGGCTCGAAGTACCGCATCACGATCACGGAAGTGTAAGAATTTCGCCAGCATCGGTCTGGGGGCGGATCCTAGTGGAGGCTTGCGGGCCGGGACCCTGTGGGCACGTTCTATAGAGAAGAATGCTGTCCGGTCAGCTGCGGGAGTGAAGGATTTCGCCCATGTTTCTACATACTCCAGTGGGTTCGTACCCTCAATTCCCTCTGGGAGTCCCAGCACGCGGATGTTACAGCGCCTTGAACGCCCTTCTAAATCGTCCGCCCGCTCCTCCATGGTGGTCAGACGGCGCTGGACGTCTTGGAGCGCCGTTTGGTGTGCCCTGACGGCGGGTTGTAGGTCGGCCAGCGTCTTCTCCCCGTCCTTCACTTTGTCGGCCAGTTTCCGATGGTCATCCCGGACAAGGCTGATATCTGTCGTCAGGGTGCCAAGTCTCTCCTCCATGGACACCCTGGAGAGTTCGATGGCTGCCAGTACCTGATCCAGCTTGTCCGAAATTGATGAGTCAGCTTGAGATGTGGTAGTCTTGGCCCATGTCCTGGTGTTCGGCATGTTCTCCGGTGCAGTCTCGGGTACTGTGGTATGTTGTGAGGCTTTCGGCTTTCCCATTACGGTGATTGAGGGGGGTCCCTACGCTGCGAGCCTCGTCAGTGGCAGCACGCTGTTGGTGCGGCTCAGTGCCCGGCTTGTTAGTTCCCCGGGTAACTTGCGCTCACCAGATGCTGCGTGAGGGTTGTAGCGGGTCCGCAAGAGTCTAGGCGGGAAGGTACCTGCGTGCCAGTCGTTCCCCGAGCAGGCCCGCTTCCCTGCAGTTTTGGGAGAGGGCGGATGCTGCCTGGAGGGATGAGGCCCGTGTGCTTTGTGCAGGTTCTTAGCGGGGGTCGCCGGCGCCCCCCACCCCGGACTGGGTCTGTAGGTCTATGCAGGCAGGGAGTGGGTCACTGGATCACCGAGCCGCCATGTCGAGGTCAGGCATCCTCTATCCCAGGTGCGCCCAGTTCCTCTCACCTCTGTCTCCTTGACGCTTTGTGCTCTGGTGGCTCAGGTGACTTGGTTGCTCGGGATTAGTCCCGGTGCCTGCCTCGGTCTCTGGGCGCCATTTTAAGGTCAGGCGGCACCGGCCGTGGATCGCTCCGTGCGCTGCAGTAGGGTCGGGGGGGAGGGGGGTGGCTATCAGTCGCCACTCACCTCCGTTTCGCTGGCGCTTTGTGCTCTGATGGTTCCGGTGACTCCGCGGCTCGGTACCAGTCCTGCTGTCCGCCTCAGTCTCTGGACGCCATTTTGAAGTCAGGCGTTCCGTGAGTTGCAGCAGGGTCAAGGGGGTGGCGATCTGCTCCCCTCCTCTGGGTTGCTGGAGGCCGGGGCTCATGGACTGGCACCCTCCGGTCCCGCTCGGCTGCGGCGCAGGTCTGGGGGTCCGTCCGGACAGGATCACCGCGTCCAAAATGGTGGGCCGTCTCCCGCCGTCGCCGCCTGGGCTTGTCTCTGTGTGCCCCCTCGGGGTGGACGTCAAGAGTCCCCGATGCCGGGCTGTACCTTCGCTGCTACCCCTGTCCTGGGCCGGTTGGTGCGCTGTACTTGTCTCCGGTGTGGGACTTCAGTTCGATTTCTTCCAGTCTGCCGTTCAGGAGTGGGCGAGCACCATCTTGCCTCCGAGGCAAGGGGTCCCGATATTTTGGTGCTCCGTCGGGAACACGCTCATTTGTTGGAGGAATGAGGCACCAGAGGGTGTTGTGGACGTTCCTACACCTGGATGTGGGCTCAGTGGTCCATCACAACGCATATAAAAGGGCGGTGTGCTGACCCGATCGCGGAGCCTCAGCAAGACACGTCCGCCATCGCAGCCTGCTTGGCCACGCCCCCAAGGGCCAAGGGTTGTATATGTAGATGTCTGGCTGAGCACTTCCTGCCCCTGCTTAGAAAGTGTGTGAGAGCGGGGGGTTGTGATCCGCGCATATGTATCACACATACACACATTCATACATAATTATTACAGCCCGGAGCTGGGATAACATGTGCACACAATGCATCGCGGAGTGTTCAACATGCAGGAACATTCAATAACATCGCGGTGTGTATTTGTACACTGCACAATAATATCGGTGTGTGCATTGTGTAGCATAGGATAACAAGGCGGCCTGTACAACAGGTAGTAACATCGCGGTGTGCGCGTAAAACACGGGTACAGCATGCTATGGCATTCGAATGTGTACAACATTTAAAAACATCTTATGAACTACAAGATGCGTCGTGCAAACTCTTACAAAAACATAACAGTATTTATATAAAATGCAACAAATTTTGTACACAAAAAATACCCCCGCGGTGTGTAGAACATAATATTGTGATACCCACGGCATGCAAAGCATCACGGTCCATACAACTAACAATGTCGTCGCGCGAGTAACATGCAGTTGCAACGCGCTTTATAAAGCCTCAGTTATAATAAAAATAGTGCAATAAAAGGAAGTGTGTGCTACATGTGAAAAACATCGCGGCTTGTGTGTAGCATGCAATAACACCTGCTTTCCCCAGTTCACCTCTCTGGAGCAACTTAAACAAAGTAGCATCATAAATGCAAAACTGGAAATCATTGATGCACCGTACAGACTTTCTTCTTTAGGCTTGCTACGGCATCCATGCGAGGGCGAGGTCAGGCAAAAGAAAGTGAAAGCGCACCATGCGCGCGCTGTGCTGTAACGCCGTGATCAAAGAGATGCCCGCGAGAAGAAAGTGGATGCGCGCGCACCCTACGCGTGCACATCTCCTGTCCGGGCAGGCACGGCGAGCAGGGACAGGGAGGGAACAAAACATGCCTCCCTTCCAATGAAAAGCGCGCATTTTTGACCAGCGCCAATCAGAAGCATGGGTGGTGCTTCCACCCCGCTTCCGAAGCAAAATCGACGACAATAGATCTCGCAAGCGAGCAGCGCATGCGCTGCGTCGCTAGGCGAGACCTAAAAACTCCACTGAGTCAAAACGAATGTCCCTATGTACAATCCTGCCAAAACCCAAATCCCTACAAAATCGAGACATCTGTGTTAAGTTTTCTTCTGGCCCTGTCCACCGCTCCCGGGTTAACCGTCCCACGCCAAACCCGGCGGGGTACAAACTCAGTCCATACCACAAAACATCCTGCCCATTGTTTCTTGATCAATGATAAGTCCCTCTTCATACTTCTCATCAGCACTATCCCTTTCTCCTTACACAAATCGTTTTCCCCCAGGTGTAAGACCAAAATGTCCGGGCACCTACCCCCAACCAATAAACTGTTAAGACACGGAAGCAGCTCCCTCCAAAGCATGCCCCCTTTTCCCTTCCAGGACACCTTAAACAACTTTTCATTAAATCCCAAATTCTGTCCGAAATAGCTCTTCCATGCTTGGTGTTGAGCCCACTTCACGAAGGAGTGCCTCACTACCCATATTGACATCTCCACCGAAAGGGGGCCAGCCACTGAACCTGTAATGAGAAAAACTCAGTGAACTCAAGAACTGTTAACAACCGCGCCAATACTTTTATCAGTGCTGCGCTTATAACAGTCAGAGGACCACCTCCCCAATCGCATTATATCACCCTGCCCCCAACCCCTATTGCTTGCCTCAGATGCGATCCGAAACGAGCGTGTCCCAAAACCTGCACCGTCTATGCCAAGCTCTTTTAACTCCTTCCTCAGCACTGCCAGCAGTTGGAATGCTGTGACTCTTTTCCCGTTTGCATGCTCGAAAACCGCCTCCCTGCTACCCATGGATGCTGCCCGCCAACGTGCCCCCCCACCTGAAAGGACAAGTAAGCGTAGGCCATGGCGCCTGCAAGGAAACCCATTTTCCCAAACACCTGTGATCAGTCTTAGACTTTTTTAACCAGATATGTATTCCCGCATTGCGAGAGACCACGTCCTCCCACCTAATCCCCCCTCCCCCCACCTTTCCTGTTCCCCCAGCAATTCTGACACCCGAAATGCCCCAAAAACATCCACACCATCAAAGTGGAGAACAGGCATGTCTCAAATCCATCCGAGCATATAGTTGGCAATATTCAGATTACTCTGGCCAGCAGCTGCCACGATGGGGGCTTCCTGACTGGTTTCAACTGGCCCCGCTCCCTGGCCCACCTTTCCAGTATTCTTGTACCCAATTCCCCAGCCGACAGCGTGTAACCCCATAGTAGTTTGCCCATGAATGCAATTCCGGCTAGCTTTCCTGCAATCAAAACCCTAGATAAACCTTTCTCAATCATGTCCAAAATAAACTGAATAACATCTTCCCCTCTCTGATCCTTATTAACACAACGTTGAGCGCATGACGGCAAAAACTCCTTCCACGCTAAATTATAAGCTATCCTAGTCGACTTTGCCAGCGACCCTACCACCAATTGTAGCATCCTGTGTTGCCTACGTTCCACAACTGCTGCGGCATGGGTGTTGGGTTCCTGTCGGCGTCCTTGGCTAGCCCACGGAATCTCCCCCACTGCGAATGAGACAAAGCATCCGCTATGTCATTGTCCACACCCGGGACGTGCAGTGCTCTGAAAGCTATGTCATCGCGCAAACAACCCAAGACAAACGCCCTCAACAATTTCAACACCTGCTCGTCCCTTGCTGACAGGCGGTTCACAATCTCTACAACCGCCATATTGTCAATCCTGAACGTCACATTCTTATGTGCAAGCTGTCCGCCCCACAAAGTCACTGCCACCACTAAGGGGAAGAATTCCAGAAAAGCAATGCTCCTACTCCACTCCCTCCATTCTGCAGGCCACTGTTTAGCACACCACTTCCCTTGCCAAAAAAGGCCGAAACCCTTACTTCCTGCCGCATCTGAGAATAACTGCACATCCCATACCAGATCCCCCTCCCTTGCCAATGGAATTCCATTAAAAGACTGTAGAAAAACTCGCCACATTCTCAGATCCTCTTTTACTCCTGCCGAAAGTCGAACATGATGATGAGGCAACCTATGACCCGCCAATGCCCTTCCTCGTCTCCTGCAGAAGGTTCTCCCTACTCTCACTACCCTGCAGGCGAAATTGAGATGTCCCAGCAAGACCTGTATCTCCTTGACTGTCACTTTGTCCCGAGACAGCATAGCATTGAGCAAAGCCAACATTTTGTCCCTCTTATCTTCCGGCAAGCGAGCCTGCATTTTCTGTGAGTCAATTTCAATTCCTAGAAAAGACAGTGCCGTGCTAGGGCCTATCGTCTTTTCGGGTGCCAACGGCACCCCCAGTTCCTCCGTCAGCTCTTTGAAGTTTTCTAGGGCCACCTGGCACTCCGTGGAGCCGGAGGTGCCCACAAAGAAAAAATCATCCAGGTAATGGGTCACCAACATGTGCCCTGTCCGTTTGGAAAACAACCACTGCAGAAAGGTGCTAAAACACTCAAACAATGCGCAAGACATGGAGCAGCCCATCGGTAATGGCTTGTCCACGTACCATTTCCCATTGAAATGGATACCCAGAAGATCCCAATCGTCTGGATGGACTGGAAGCAAACGGAAAGCTGATTTTATGTCGCATTTTGCCATTTCCGCTGTTGCGCCTGCCATCACTACCAGTGACCTGTCCACGTCAACTGAAGAGTAAGAAACAGTGGCTTCCTTTTTCTTCAATGAAATCATTCAACAAGCACCCTTCTGGCCAAGATAAATGCTGTATAAGCCGGAATTGTCCCGGTTCTTTCTTGGGCCCCACACCAATTGGTGACACAATCAAATTCTCGAGGGGCCAATCTGTGAAGGGGCCCGCCATTCTTCCCTCCCTCCCTCCCTCACTTCTTTGTCTAGCTTTTCTTGCACTACCTGCGTATGTTCCTTTGCTGACTTCAAGTTCTCTGCCCAACGTCTATGTCTTGGTCCCTCATACCCCAAACGAAAACCTGCTTTGAACCCTTCCCTCAACACCTCCGCAGCCTTCTGGTTGTCATAACCCTGTAAGGCCGCCTCCAACTTGCCCGTCTTAGCTGGCGTATGAGCCTTTTGGCCCAGACCCCTGAAATCCCTTAGCCCCCCATGCACCCGTAAAGTGTTGTTGCTGTCCCCCGATGTTGCCCCCCCCCTTGCTGCCACTGTTGTCCCCCTTGTTGGAAACCCCCCCCCAACAGTTATCCAGCGCATGTCTGCCCCGCACTTTGAGCACTCGTGGCGAAATCTACAGAATTTGCGCGTGCACAGGTCTTTATTGAAATCCCAACAGGACCCCCCCCCGGCTGTCTGTCCCCTTCCTGTATTACCCACCCCTCCCCGGTTGGGTTTCCCCGGAAACGGCCGATACAAAATCGGGAGCCCACTGGCTGTGAAGATGGTCTTCCCCGCTCTTGGCGCCCCCATAGTATGCTGCCACAAATCTGTGTCCAACTCCCCCCATTTTGCTTCGGTATCCCAGGCCATGCGTGCCCGGAATTCCTAGTCATATTGTGCCCACGCATAACTTCCCCCTGTAATCTGTGCTTTCCGGATAACGTCCATATATTTAAATAAAGCTGCGCAGCGTTCCGGAAATTTCTCGCAGTATACACTGGCATAAATCAAAAAGGCAGCCGTCAAGTTTTCAATTGTTAAAGGAACCTTCGGCCTCTTTGCCAGCTCATATTCCTCTTCTTTCGACCCTTCTTTGGCGCGCACTTCCCTGTGTAATTACTTTAGCATTTCAACGTATTCCCCTTTCCAAATGCATCAAGTGCGCCCCCAACGGCTTAGTCACTCCCATATAAGGGGAGCTTTTTAATCTTCAACTCTTTACTTTCCAGTTTGTCTCTTTTGTCTGCGCTGTCCCCCTCCCCTTTTTCGGCCTTCGATGCACTCTTGTACACATCATGATTATCTTTATCCGTCTTACCTTCTTCCTCGGTGCCTACCCCTATATTCAAAACATATTTGCCTTTGCACAGCCTACCCTCTCCACCCCCCCCCCCAATTCAGCCCCCCGCCCCCACTGAGACCATCCTTGGCCTAACCCCCTTTTCTTGTGCTTTACCTGGCTCCAAGGTGGGCACCCGTGTTGCTGCAGGCTGCCTTGCCAGTGGGCCCGTGGTCGATCCCAACTTGGGCGGTCTCACCGCAGGATTCGACACCCGTCGTGCCACCTGAAAAACACTACGAGAGACATTACTCTGTCCCCCCCTGCACCGTCTACATCAGCTCTCAACTCGCCCTCCTCCAGGCTTTCCTCATCAAAATCTAGCTCCGCGCGCCATTCGCGCGACTCCACGTGCTGGCCCCAGACTCCGCGCCTCAGGGGGCGCCAACTGCACCCGCCGACTCCTGCCGTCCTTCTGCCCTGCAGGCCGCTGTGGCCTGTCGGGTGTTGGGGCCAGTGAGACCGCTCGAGGCCTACATATGCTGGCCACACCAGGCTCCCCCGACGGTAACGGGTATGCCTCGCGAGGCTCCACCCTCCCTTCTCGGCGCCGGTAAGGCGCACCACGCCGTTGTCCTTCCTCCTGCAACAAAAATGATTGGTCTGGGGTGCTGGGCCTCTGATACTTCCCCCCCTCTTCTCCTCCTCTTCACTACCCCTAAGGTGCTTACCGCCCAACCGCGACCTACATTGCACAAATCATGTACCTCCCGGTCACTAAGCCCCTCCTCTTCTCCCTCACTCCATTCCAGCTCGTTAGGGCCCATGAATGACTGGGCCCGTGACGCACTTACACCCAGAGCCCCCCCTTTGTGCCTCCCACTGTCCCTCTTGTTGCTCCCTGGCCCCCACCTCTTATGCCCCATACCTTTCCCATCAAGACCTGCTGACCCTCCCTGCGCCAAATAGGCGTCAACCTGCCCCAACCTGCTGAGGCCCCACATCTCCTCATTCCAGGAGGTAAAAATATCTAACCCCTCCCACGCCTGACTACCCCCCGCCGGCTCCCAATCTCCCGGTATATCCTTGTGCCCCCGCCCCCTCGAGATGGCCCATGACCTCATCCCCGCAAACCATCTTCCTCCCCAACCCTATCCCCAAGTGCCCCCTCTTCCCCCCCAACCCCCCTTCCCTCTCCTCCCCAGAACCATCCAACCCGACTGATGCCTCCTCACTGGAAGAATCAAGGGGCTCCCAACCGCCTCACCCTGCTCCAGAAACACTCTGGGCTCATAAAGAGGGTCCCCCTCCCCACTGCCTTACCCTGTCCCAGCAACAGTCTGGGCTCTTCCTCAGCCAGGCCCCAGCTCCCCGGCCCCTTTCAAGGGGTTTTAATCCCTCCCTTCCCCTCCCTCCCCTCTCACATCTCCTCTCGTCCTCCAGCCCCCCCCCCCCCCCAGCCCCGGGGGCCTCGGTCTCATACAGCCCCAGCCCCCGAGCGGACAAGGCCTCACTACAGGCCGCAGCCACCCGAGCGCCTGACGCGCTCCTCCTGCCCCCGCGGGGCCCCGCCCTTAAGCCCCCTCGCCGGAGCCTCAGAAAGCGCACGAGGCTCCGGCGCATCATCAGATAACGGAGCTTCCCTCTGTGCATAGGAGTGGCCCCTCCTACTCACCGCTCGTACTTTGGCCCGCTTGGGGGAAGTGCAGGCCACGAGAGCGGCCACCACCTTTGCTGACGCTCGCCGCGGGGGGCGCGCAGCCCCCGCCGCCTCCGGCACAAGGAGGTCAATCCTGCCCGCCTCACTCAGCAGATGAACCGCCTCAAGCAAGCGATAGTCCTGCATAATTCCTATAATCTAAGCCAAAAAACTACCGCTACCTGAACATTTTTTTAACCCTGCGCTACCCAGCTACCAGGTCACCAAAACCTAAAATGGTGGCTGGCAGCACCCTCACTGAGACTATATAGCCATTGGGCTAATTGGGCTATACTTGGACTACAAATTAACAAGCCCAACAAACTACAAAATGGCCGCACCCGGCCAGCCCTGCCCCTCCCAATTTGCCCGGGGGGCAGACCTCGCTTTGCTCGGCTGCCCCTCAAACCCTCCTAGAGAGACAAGTCCATTCATGTTGGGGTCACAAGGACAAGACGGAAGGAGAAAGCAGGACTTGGTGGTGCACAATAGGAGGCTGCCCTACAAGGTCACTGCGTAAAGGGGGTCCTGTGGAAGGCTCGGCTGCGGCGCCGGGCCTACGAAGAGCCCAGCAAAGGTGATAAAGAGTCCCCCTCTCCTAAACTCGCAGGAGTGCTGCAGCGGGCGAGTTTTATTTCCCCCCTTCACATAGCTTCCAGAGTAGAAGACATTCGGAGTAAGGAAGCAGGAGAGTAGATGGATATCATCCAGAAGCGTCACAGGAACAAGAAGGCACAAATACCTTTAGAGGCACTACGCTTCTAGATCAGTGAAAAGCTGTAGTAAGACGAAAGTGACAGGGAGGGCCCCACGCAGAGTGATAAACGGCGCCGGGGGTGAAACAGAAGAAATAGCATATGGCAAGGGAGCAGCCAGAAACATAAAATATCCCCCATTTTGAGCCACATGGAACGAAATGTTCTAGCAAAGTGAGCGATCCCGACCCTTTCTATTAAGGAGATAGTGTGCATTGTTGCCCAGAGGAAAAAACTTCAGAATGATGCATTTTACAGCATGATTTGAAAAGAATGTGGCCAAACACTGCACATTGACTTCTTTCTTTCTCTGTATTCTTCCCTTTTTTCTCTTCATTTTTCTTTCCGACTTTCTATTTCTTTCTTTCCTCCCTTTTCATTCTCCTCTCATTCCGGTTATCCATTTTTCTTTTGTTCTGTCCATTCTTCTTTCAGGTGTCTTTTGAACTTTCTGTCCTTCTTTATGTTCATGTTTAATTTTTCTTCCTGCTTTACATCTTTCCTTTACTTAGTCCCATTCTCACATGCTTGTTCCTTACTTTCTATCACTCCTGTTCTTCCTTTGCCCCATCTCTCATCCCCTTTCTTCTTGATTTCCTTCCATTTGCTAATTCTTTTTTCTTTTCTTCCACTGACCTTCCACCCATCTCTCATTTCTTCTTCCCAATATTTCATTCTATTTTCAGCTTTCCTATATCTCCCCTTATTTTAATTTCTTTGTTTCTTCATGCGACCCCTTTTTACAAGTTACATTATTTTCTTCCCTCCAATTCTTTTTCCTATTCTGTCCTTCTCTCCTTCTTTCTATTCTTCATTTGGGCCTACGTTTCATCCTACTTCCTGTTAACCTTTCTTATTTCTGTCCTTATTTGCATTTTTCTTTCCTTCCTTCAAGCTATTTCATTGTATTTGCCTCTAACTTATTTTTCTTTTATATTCCTGAAAGAGACGACCTTCAGGTAATCAGGCAGGCGGCTGACCTTGACGCAGTGAGTACCAAAGGAGCAACCACTTGGCCTACTACCCGTACTTACCAAACGTATGGCAACTAATACCCTTGTTTCTCTGACATTTTCTTGTTTACATTAAGAGTTTGACAACAGGCACCGCCTCCCACTGGGATCTATGTTACGAAAAATCTTTGTAACTTAAGTTGGCGGTACCAAAATCTCTCGCACTTATGATTGACGTACATACTGAGAACCCTTAGTGGTTTGATCACGTGTCAGCCTTGTTTTTTCCTGCCTGAAAGTTCAACTTGTCGGTACATTGTTGCATGCAAATTTGATAAAAATATACGGGCCTGTCGGCACATCTGGTGTGCTCATATCTTCTATATGAACATTTGACCTGTGTCCCCTGTAAAATTCAGGGTAATTCAAGACAAGTAAGGATGTCATAGATTTCAGACGTTCCTTAAACCCAACTATATAGACTGCATGTCAGACAATGCGATCATAACGCTCAGCACCGCATTAGTTTGCAGACGAACAGCACTGGGCTGGGGGTGCATGCATTGACGTTTGGTCACCACCACCTTTTGCCCATGGATGCTGCTAACCACCCTGTGTCTCCTTTTCTCTTGCAGAAAACATTTTAAACTGACGGTGAATTTCGTAAGTTAAGCACTCACTGCACCTACCTTAGCGTGTGTGCATAGATAACCCTAGCTCTGGGCAAAACTCACCCTGAGCCACTGGTCCTGAAGAAAGCCAATGAAATTGGAACATATTGGCTGAAACATGTAGACCATTTTGCTCTGACCATTTTCACTATTTCAGGGACGTGCCAGATCATTTATTCTCACTCTTGTCCAATTACTCTTTTTAACCCTACCACAGGAACTGCATATTAAAGAATCTGGTATTCTGGAGGCAGTTTTAAAATTTTCACATTCAGGTTATTCACTTCCTCACTTCAAATCAAACCTGCTCCGCTGTGATCAGGCGTCGAAGCACACCTAGGAGGCACTCTGGCCCCCTGGGTGGGAACCCAATGATGAAGCATGCCACCAGCTAGGTTGGTGGGGGAAGGGTTCTTTTATAAACCTAATGGGTTTTCTGTAAGGGAGACTCTTTGAGGACCTTAATTCTATGGTCTATCCAAGTTAAACCTGAGCTCATTCTTATTGTTTGTTGATTCTTTTAAATCCAAAACATTTCTCTTCCATTCTGTCACCATTTTAAGCTTTTTTGAACTCCTCCACTCTTTCTCCATCCCACAGTTGTACCACTGTAATTTATAGGTCTTTCCTTCTGCCTTGCAATGACCTGCAAGCCAGAGGTGAAAGTTAAAAAGCGCCATAAAACTATTTTTTCTATCTCAGGCACCCCGCTTAAGCTGGCATAGCAAGGGCTTTGCTGCGCCCGTGGCACGTGGCTAAGTGTTGCAAATCTCTTGGTGCTGTGAAGAGAGGAGGCTAATTCAGGACTAGCCCCCACCCCCAAAGAACAATAGTAGGTGAATATAACATAGAATCACCAGTGTTTGGGTGCTGCTGCATCTAAGTGAAGCAACAGCACCCCGCAGGTTGCCAAACATGGAACAAGAGAGAGTGTTCCGCCAGTCTCAGCAGAGTATATTCCATGATTTTAGGATCAATCATGTAAACACCCGGCGAATAAGAAGGGGGAAATGGAAAGATAGCAAGGGCACTCAGAACCAATGCTGGCAGAGCTCCTCAGAGTGGTATGTATTCATGTAGTTTTTTTATGAGGGTGAATGTATCCAAAAGTCAGCGGAGTGCTGTGTAGGGTCAAAGACAAGATTACAGCCAGTGAGTAATAGGAGAGGTACCTGGTTTGTGGTCTTTTAATGCATAAAGATGTTGTGTTCTGTAAAGAGGTATATCTTTAACTCTTTCCTTAATTGGAGCAGCATTGGAGCTGTCCTGATGGATACAGGCATGTCGTTCAAGATCCTGGTTGTATAGATGGAAAAGGCGTGCTGGCTTTTTTTCTTTTTTACAAGTCTTAATCTGCAGTCTGGTGGTGTCCTGTCTGCAGGTGTGCCAAAAACCACCACATATGGCAAGCTTTTCTGCAACATAAGCAGAGGTGCTGGTTATGGTGGCTTTGTGAATGATACAGCAGGTGCTGACGATGGTGCAGGCCAGCAAAAGGAGCCAATGGAGTGCCATCAAAATGGGGGTGATGTCATCATATTTCTTCAGGCCCTACATGAGACGTGGTGCAGCGTGCAGTATGCCTCAATGGGTGCCATTGGGTAGTTCGGAGACCATGGGCCAGGGTATCAAAACCATTCTGATGTGAGAGAACGAGAGCTTGAAACAATTTCACTTTCATTAGAAGAGAGAACTGGTACGAAGCCATCTTTGTGTTTTTTTTTTTTGCAATGTGTTCCTAAAGGGTGAGGTAGGTGTCTAGGATGAATCCCAATTGACTTGGCATTTAGTGAAAGTTGGAGCCCGGAGCTGGATTAAAGCATGGCACACAGTAGCACTCAAGAAGGGAAGCAACAACCTACAAATGACCATGAAGTTGTAAGAAACAATTGAAGATAAAAACATAGAGGGAGGAACACTAAGAAATGTTAGAGAAAGTGCAGCTTAAAACATACTGGCCGCAGACATCGAGACAGTGACATGCGGAGAACACAGGAGATTAGACCCAGAGACTTAAAATAAAATTGCAAGAGGAGTGAAGGGGAGAACTGGGGGATATGAACTGGTGGTCAATGCAAGAAGATTCCCCCCTTCCTTGAGCAATGATGTCTACATTATATAAGTAAGATGTCTGAATGGTAGTACTGGTTGTGTTTATGCACATGTGATGGTGGATTAAAAGATACAAAAACAGGAGCGCCAGATACAAGGAGGGAAGAGAGTGAAGTCATACAGAGGCTGGGAAGAGGAAACCGAATATTAAGCCAAATAAAGCCTTTGACAAAAATAAGAAGTGCTGTTTTAATAGGGAGAGATCTTGACGAGTCAAAAGAGAAAAATTCAACCCAGCAAACCAGAGTGATGAACTCCGAGTGTGAAGTCCTATTATAGTTTAATATGTTCAATAGCGGATGGCGACAGAAAACTCCTAATTGGGGTGGTGCACAGTTGTGAACCTATTGCAGGGTTGAGTGGCTGGTTTTGGAGGGAGAGGTAGAGAGAGAGCGAGAGATTGATGAATCAGTTACAGTACAATGTGAAGCAAAGAGGATTCAAACATGGCCTTAAGTGTCAGAATAGGTAAACGAGTCACCAGGCTTAACAGCTTAACCGCGGCGGCAATTCCACCGCGGTGCGGCGGTTTAGCGGAGTGGGCGGGGCCGCGTCGACCAACGGACGTTTGCAGCACTACACAGGTAGTGCTCGCGACGGCCGTTAGCCGACGGGCGCACGCAACGGGTTAAATAAAACAGTGCACACCATAGGGGACTTCAGATACTATTCTGGGATGTAAACAGTATGTATGAGTAATAAAATTAAAAGGGGAACATTTTATCAAATTCTCCTGTGTAGTCCTACAGGAGATACATTGAACAGCCAATAGATGTAATTATCTGTCCAGGAGTACTGGATGCTGGATTTTTCCTGCGAGTGAGAAGGATGGCAATCCTGGTCAAACAATTCATCTTATTTGTACTCAGAAAGTTGGACAGACCACGATGGCTGCTATGCAGCTGTGGATGGGATGGTGAAATTGTGCTGGAATCAATATACCTGCCTGATACATTGCTGGGGATTACGATGACTAGATTGAGTAGGATGGTAACACGATTTACAATCGGATTATTTGAATTTCACCTTTGCTGATCAACTAGACAAACACCAAAAGCTGGGACATAAAAAACATTGGTTAAGGATTTATGTTAGCATGCTGGGCCTAGATAATAACACTTGAGTGGGGACTTCTGTCAACACATCTTATACTCTGGCACACATAGAACACTGTCTAAATTATTTATTCACCAGATCCAAAGACCTTTGTGGATTTTCAGATTCTACTATTGTGGTCCTGGAACTACATGACCATTCTCCGATTATCACAAAGCTGACAAATAGAGATAGAGGACTGGAGCAGGGCTCGAAAAATCATAAAAATGTTACTAGGCCTGCAGGTCTAGTAACTTTAATAATCTATTCGACCTAACTGTAATGTACTTGACCCGTGAACTGCTCTCAAATTGTGTGATCCTAGGCAAATATTTTGTCTTTTGGAACCGCCTTTTTCTTCATTATCAAATAAGAGAGCACCTTCAAATATGCAAGTTCACTATTTCTGCTGTACAAAAAACTCTTTATTTACTAGACTAAACGTTTGCTCTATGTATAACAAGAATCAAGCTCATATATAGGGTATACATGATTCCTGGCTTAATTTTTTTTCCACAACAAATTTTATTTGATTTTGACGGTACAAATAAGTCAAGGCCCTATGTAGGCCATGTATTTAACAATCGATGTAAATGGTACCACATTTGAGATAAGCATAACAATTCAGGCAGTCGAACATCTGGCCTGTAAACTAAACGATTACACCTGGTCCCACTAAGTACCCACCACTGCATGTGGATTGATATTTGTGTGGCAATATTTGCAATTGTCAATCTGTAACCTACTAATGAATCGTGTAATGTGTTAGGGGATCAATGGGAGTTCGGGGTGCAATATCGGGGGGATGGGGGTAGTTCTATTCCTCTGTATGTCGCCCAGCCGGACCAGATCTTTCTGTGTTTGTGTGGGCACCCTCGTGCCTGAAAGACTGTGATTTCGGCGCCCATACACTTATCCATGTCTTTTTTCCAGTTTCCGATGGTCGGCGGAGTCGTCGCCTTCCACCTCTGGGCAATGTCTCTTTTGGCCAGAGTTAGGCCAAGGACCAGCAAATGTTGTTTATGGCGGTTCCCACCTATTTCTTCCGTACTGTGGAGTAATAATAACTTGGGGTCGTGTGGGATGGTCCAGGCCAAAACCTCACCCAGGCAGGACGCAATCCTCAGCCAGAATGGCTGCAGTACTTCACAACTCCACACCGTAGGTAGGAAGGTGCCCTCAGTGTCTCCGCAGCGGAGGCAATGAGGGGACTGAATGACCCCCATTTTCCTCAGGCGATGTCGGGTATTGTATGCCCTGAGAAGGTATTTAAACTGAATGAGACGGTATCGTGTGGAGACCGCCGCATTTTGGGGGCCTGCTAGGGCCTCGGCCCAGTCGTCGTCCGTTATTGTGGGAATGTCGGTCTCCCAGGCCGCTCTGGTCTTGTGCAGCGAATTTCGTGTATGTGTGGTCAGAGTTTGATAAATTTGTCGGATCTTGTGTGTTCCCAGATCTCCCATTAACAAGCGGCCCTCTAGGGGATGGAAGTCTGGTAGTTCTTCTAGTGAACGAAAATGGGGGGTGAGGGCATGTCGCAGTTGGATATATTTATGGAACTGTGATTTATGCAGCTAGAACTCTGATTGTATTTGCTGAAAGGATTTTAATGTGGGTCCTTGCATGATGTCGCCTAATGTAGAAATCCCAAGAAGTTCCCATTTGTGAAAGCCTTTAAGTGAAGCCACAGCTCCCATGTATGTGCCTTGCCACAAAGGGGTCGTCTGTGTCAGGCGTCCCTTCCACCCCATGGCTTTAACCGTAGAGCCCCATAATTGTATGACTGTTTTGCTGGCTGGGGGAAGGGTATCTAGATTGGCTTGGCTGTATAGCAGTTTTTACAAGGGAGTGCCCTCCATGGCTAGCCGTTCAACAGCGTAGGCCGGGTCCACTTGTGAACTGTACCAACTAAGAGATGCGACGCAGCGTAGTATGCATGTATATCTGCAGCGGCAATACCGCCGCAATATGTCGACTGTATGCATGTAGGTAATGCAACTCGGATGGCACCGTCTGACCATAGAAACTTATTAAGGATAGCGTTCATTTGGGCGAACCAAGTGCGGGGAATAATATGGGGGAAATTCTGCAGCCGATACAGAATTCGAGGCAAAGAAACCATGTTGAAATTGGCTGATCGGCCATAGATCGACAAGGGGAGCTGTGACCAAATGGTGGTTTCCTCACAGACAGTAGGAAGAAGAGGGGTAATGTTGTGCGACCACAAAATCGTTGGACTTGATGTTATGAAGCTCCCTAGATATTTGAATCCCTCCGTGACGTGGGAGAGCTGCTTGGCCCAGGTCATGCTGCCCTGATCACCGCACACCGGGTAGAGTATAGATTTAGAGGGGTTGGCGCGCAGGCCGGATGTCTCCCCAAACACCCGAAGGATCTGGAGGATGCAAGGACCAGAGAACCAAGGGTCCGTCATAAAGAACAGGACGTCATTGGCATATAGTGCGATTCTGTCGGAATACTCCTGTGACCATTCAAATCAGCGGGTCCTGTCTCACCCAAACGGCCAGGTGCGCTATGGCTAGGGCAAACCACAAGGGGGATAGGGGACAGTCCTGCCGTGTTCCCCTGTGGATGGGAAAGGGGGAGGATCTATGTCCCGCCGCCCGTACCGAGGCCGAGAGGTCAGTGTATAATAGTTGAACATACGCTAAAAAACCGGGACCAAAATTAATGGCACGCAGGAGTTTAAAAAGATATGTCCAACTTAAGGACCTGGCTTGCTTCGTAGTTAACAAATAGCATTGTCATCTGGGCAGGAGCAGTTATAAATCCCAGTTCATGTTTAAAAACTCACTTTTCATAAATATATTACCAATGCATAATGTCGTAGTGCATTGTCATTTACAGATAGCATATTTTCCATTGAAATGGCCACAAAACTTTCCCAATAACATGTAGTTTTACTGATAATAGCGCATAAACAGTTTTTGGAAATTGGGTTTCAGCAAAAAAAAAATTCAATTTGCACATCACCAAGTAAAGTGTTCTTTCTAATTTGTTTTGATCCTATAAAATATGTTTTTCACCACAGAATTACAAAAATGGGTCTTCATAACTAGTGAAATATATTTGAAATGTTTGAACAGTTCACTTAGCTATTTCAGTGTTGTGTTAGAAAAAAGCCTGGCATTTTACAGCCTTTCATTTAACATGCTTTGCACAGTTCAATTGTCACACAGGTCACTTTACAAAATCCTCTAACTTAAGTCACAGAAAGAAAAATAAATGTAATAAGATAAGCTGACTTTTGACCTCTGTCTCTGAAAGCCAGCAAATGTGACAAGATAACAAGATTTAATGGCATTTTTATTGCTCTTTCACTTTGTGAGCAATAAAGATGCCTTTAAATCTTGTTACATTTGCTCTGCTTTCAGAGACAGCGATCAAAATCAGTTTGTCTCACCTGAAGTTAGAGGATTTTCAACTAGTCCCTAAAAATAGCTCATTCTGAATAAATCTTGCTGGACAATGCGAGTGGATTTTTGAGCCCTGTGTAGAGTGTACACCTGCATGCTTAAGAACAGAGCTATTTAAACATTACTAGCAGGGAGCTCAGCCAAATATTTTACAAATAAAGACTCGATTGCATCCAACATATCCCTGTGGGAGGTCTATAAAGATGTGCACCCTGGATGCGTAATTTCTCAAACCACAGGAATGAAGAAAGCCAGAAAACAACAAGGGGGACATCTATAATCTGAGGTAGTGGGGTTAGAAAGTATACAAGAGAACAATCATAGAAGGCACTTAGACATCTTGCTGTAAAATCTGCAAAGTACAGAGCATTAGTTGATGAAAGGGTCATACTTGTTTCCTTTTTTAGGTCGAGCCTCGAGTAGCGCGCAAGCGCTGATCTGCGAGACTTATAGTTAGGGAGTTTGAAAAGCTGACCAGACGCTCGTGCGTCATGGCCTTTTTCCTGCGGTTACGCGCGCAGGGCCGACATCTGTTTCCCATTATCGTGCCCAGACGCGGGCGCGATAATTGGAAACACATGCCTGCCGTGCGTGTAATCGCAGGCAAAGGCCATGACGCACGAGCGTCTGGTCAGCTCTGCAGGCTGCCGCGCTCGCTCGCCCCCGCTCCTCTCTTGTTGAATTGGGTAAAAGAAATACTTGTTCACAGCGCTTACAAGCGATAGAAGGATGGTTTGGGCCGCTACTTATATAGAGATGATTATTGTTCAAGTCCTCGCACACCTTTCAGTTGTATTCGCAAACCCACTTTTTCCTTTTTTCTCGTTAACATTTCATATCTTAGGTCGGTCATTAATTTGCCCCTACTGGTCACGTAACTATTTTGCTCTTTATATAAACAAATACTATACTTTCTACAAAAGATACCAAGAGGTTTTACGTAGAGCCCGCGAAAGGTGCATGTCAGGCATTTACTGTCCGTACTCGGGGGGTGGAGGCTGTGGGAGCCAAGGTGCAGGACTACCCTGGCCTCTGTGCCAGCAATGCGGGGCACGTGCGGAATGGCGCTAGGGGGCATACACTCACGCACCCACCGTGAGTCAAATATAGCCAGCCCTTGGCCGCGGCGAACAATGGCCGGGCTTGGGTTACACGGCAGCAGGCTGCCGCTGTTTGTTGTGAGCGGAGGGGGCGCGGGCGGGGCAGAAACACTTGGCTCACTCAGTGCATTAACACCGGCCCTGCTGGCGCGTGTGTGTACCCTGCGCCATCACCCAGTGCACGCCCAGCCGAGGCGGCCGCCGATGCCAGCTGGAGAGGCGCATCCTTGGGCGGCAGGACTGCGCGCGGGAAGGAATGTGTGCGCGCGGCAGCAAACTGCAAGAAGCAAGGTGTGAGGACAGGAAGCCCCTGCAAGAAGCAAGGTGTAAGGACGAGTGGCAAGAATCAAGGTGTGAGGACAGGAAGCTCGCAAGAAGCAAGGTGGGAGGACAGGAAGCCCCTGCAAGAAGCAAGGTGTAAGGACGAGTGGCAAGAATCAAGGTGTGAGGACAGGAAGCTCGCAAGAAGCAAGGTGTGAGTACAAGAAGCAAGGTGTAAGGAAGGATAGGAATCTCCGCCAGACGAAAGGTGCGTGGACTGCAAGAATCTCCTCCAGCGGAAGGGTGCGTTTCTTGCATGGACAGTAGCAATCTCCGGGAGAGGAAAGGTGTGGACAGGAGGAATCTCGTCAGAGGAAAGGTGTGCGGATAGGATCGCTGCACGACGAAAGGTGTAGACAGAACGAATATCCACAGTGGGAAGTAGGAATCTCCGCAGAGGAAAGGTGCGCGGAGTGAGATTCCACAAGAGTGGTCAGATGGGACTAGAGAAGGATTCCACGCAAGTGGAAAGCGTGCAGACAGCACGATTTGAAGCAAGCAGAGAGGTGTGCAGACATTAACCTTTGTTTTTTTTTGCAAGTGAAGAGACGCCAAGACATCAACATTTGCTGCGAGCAGAAAGTTGTGTTGGCAGTAAGCTTTTCCAGAAGTGAAAGGTGTTCAGACATCAGCGTTCTCCACGAGTGCAGAAGTGTGCGGAGGGCAAGACTCGATGCCAGCGGACAGGATGCGGGGGCACTCTGCTCGTTCAGGACTGTGTTCTCCACGTGCGCTGCTAAGATCAGCTTCAGATATCACATTTCATTGAGGGCCACGTGACAACAACACGCAGGCCCGAGAGCCTAGAGGGCGGCAGAGATTCCGCTGCTCCAGGTCTCAAGAAAACTCCCCGACCGACTAATCTGCTACACTGATACATCTTAAAACAAGCATTGGCATAGCCAATAGGTCTCGCCTTTGGGACCTTATAAGTATTTAATTCTGCAGCACAATATCCTTGGTGCAACATCAACTGTTGCATGGCTAAACACTTATAATGTCCCAAAGCGAGACCTATTGGCTATGCCAATGCTTGTTTAGCACAGATACCTGTATGAGGAAAGTGATTGTAACGGTTGGTTTTCATTCAACTATGGCCGATGAAATAGGAGACCAAGGAAAACCCGTGCAGAGCGCTGTAGGCACTCGAACGCTCCTCTCGATGACATCACAGCTGAGAAGTAGAAAGGCGGCGACGTGAGGAGGTGGGAAGAGAGACACCAGATGAACACTGAGTTTTGGGAAAGTCACGAGAGAACGAACAACAGGAAGGAGGAGGCGTATCAAGGACTCGGAAAGCGCAACCCTGAGCTATCAAAGACCGGAGCGAGAGCTACAGAAGGAGGCAGCAGGGCGAAGACCGCAGTCATCACAAAAGAAGACAAAGAGACAGAAGACCGGCGAGGGTGTGTCAGAATTCAAGGTGAAGAAATCCAGGACGCCACGGCTCTGACTTCGAGCCGTGGCCAGAGGCAAGTCCTGTGTTGGGGCTTCTGGAGACGGTGGTGGAGTTGTCGTCCTGGCGGGGACACCCTAAACTGAACAGGAAGCGGGAAGGGTATTAGGGAAGAGGAAGCGCTCCATCACAGTTCTGATTGTGTTTGTTTGTTGTGCACGAAACCACGGGTGTTGGTGACGGTCCCGAAATTAAAGCACTGAGTCTCAACCAATCTCTGTGTTTCTTGCTGAGGCACCCCAGTGGCCTGAACCTGAGCATTCAATCCAAACGGATCGAATCCAGTTCCAACGGAGGACCTCATCGCAATGGAAGAACCGGTTCTAACGACTCTGTTCTGAAAGCGTCCCTTGTAATAATATCGCCTACATTTCCTCTTATTCTTAGTGATGTTGTTATATTCACAATAAACCCAGTATAAACATAGCAAAGGGCTTCTGGCATCTTTACTCGCATTGCAGTGATAAAGCTTGCAAATTAGAGAGGAAGTGACTAGATGGATATACAAAATAAGAGACCGAGCAGGAAACAAAAAAAAGGGAGGTAGTATCCAGATTTGTCAAGAAACTTAAGGGGGTGTATAGAACCCCAACACTGCATAGAGCAAAATTAATGGAAAACTTTGTCAAAAACCGCTCCTCATCAGCACTAAATGCAACCTACAGAGATGATTTAGATCGAGAGGATGAGGAGCGTGCTACTGTCTTAGCCCAGTTACAGAGTGGTAAGACCCCAGGCCCGAATTGCTTTCTGGCAGAACTATTAAATGCATAATTACAGATATAACCAATCACTTAGTGTCATTTTACAAGGAAGTGTATGACTCGGGGGAACTACTGCTAGACTTAAGAATGGTTTAAAGGAACAAGGGTCCTGACAACACACAAGGTTTACTGAAGAGATGGTTATGACCAGATGCAATGTCCATCAAAACAAAATCACAATTATTTAACAAATCCATATTGGTAGGTGGGGACACAAAATACAGAAGACAAGAAATAATTTAAATAAACTCGGGCAATAATGTGTGGCGCAAATAAAATTTTTTATCTTTTGGCCACAAATAAATCTACAGCAGTTATTCTGCCCTTATTTTCATTACTTTATACATTACGCCGCACAGCACCACCTGTTGTGCCCGTGTACCTTGCTCCCTACCCTCGCTGCTGCTGCGAGTTCGAGGCCCTCCTCCACCCGCAGGCTACCACCTGCGCCTCATCCCTGGTGGCCAGTGGGGAACCGTAAGTCTCTGTGTGCCCCCTTTGCCCCCTTATGATTGACTGTCTGCCTTCTGTTTTTTCTTCTGTACCTTCATTGCCAGTGTAATTTTGTTTTGCCCCCTGTGCCCCTTTTTACTGTCTTCCTTCTGGTTTTTCTTCTGTACTTTCGTTGCCAGTGTAATTTCGTTTTGCCCCCTGTGCCCCCTTCTGCTTGATTTTGTTGTATTGTTCTTTTTCCATTTTTAGCCTGTATTGTGCCCCGCGTTTTTCCGCCCGTCTCCGCTCTCCCTTTCCCGCCGCTGCGTCCCCTGCGGCCCGCCCCACGTACGCCCATTCGTCCCGCTCCCCCTCCCAGCTGCTCCTCCCTCCCACCTCCCCTTCTTATGGCGGCCGCTGCGCGGCCTTACGCAGCGGGCGCGCCAAAGGCGCACCTAAGGCAAGCCCGTCTGCGCCTGGACCGCGCCCAGCGCCAGACCCCCTGGTCCACGTGACCGCAACAACGACCAACGCCACTACGATGCCAGCACCCTCCACGCACTCAACACCGGACCATCACACACCTGCTTCCTGGCCGAACCCGAAGCGCACCCAAGGACCCGTCTCCTGCCGGAACTGCAGCTTCACCAGCCTCCGAGCCGCCAAACCGCCCGCTGAGAAAGGACGCAACCACCTCAGATGCATCCTACTCAACACCCGCTCCGCACGCAAACACGCCGTCGAACTCTGGGACCTGATTGACACGTCCACCCCAGACGTCGCCTTCCTGACGGAGACCTGGATGAACGCCTCCTCTGCGCCCGACATCGCCATAGCCATCCCGGACGGCTACAAGATCACCCGCAGGGACCGCACCAACGGAGTAGGAGGTGGAATCGCCATTGTCCACAAGAACACCCTCAGGGTCTCGAACAGCACCGACGACACCCTCAGTACCGCCGAACACCTGCACTTCCAGATCCACACGGACCCCAACACCACCCTCAGAGGAACGCTCGTCTACAGACCCCCCGGACCCCGGCCTCAGTTCAGTGACTCCATCGCCGACTTCGTCAGCACGCACGCCATGGCCTCCACAGACCACATCCTCCTCGGAGACCTGAACTTCCAACTCGAACACCAACGACACCAACTCCACCACCCTGATCGCCAACCTCGGATTCAGACAGCTCATCACAACGCCCACCCACTCCGCCGGCCACACGCTCGACCCCATCTTCTCCGCAAGCTCCCACGTCTCTTTCAGTCACACCACCGAACTCCACTGGTGTCAGGGTCTAAATCCCTTTTGCTGTCTGAACCACACAGGAGCAGAATGACGCTAGGTCCCAATACCCTTCTCAGAACCAACCCTGCTAGGTCTTTTAGTATTCCATTGCAGGTAAGTTCTAAGGGGGAAAAGGGGTTGGGGACAGAGAAGAGACTGCTCCAATATTCTGCCTGTTCAGCTACGTCTTCTTCTTCTTACTGGACTGCAACATTAACATGTAAAAACCTTTATTTATTGTGCCTTTTAACTTACTGTTTTTTCTATGGTGTATAAATAACTTATCTTACCAGAATGTTTACTGAAGCTTACTTCTCTTCTACTTCTCATGTATTGTTTGCTAGGTTGTATGAGAAGTCTTCACTCAGATCTCTTTCCTTTTCGTTCTCAGGTACAATCTGCACTTGATCCTGCTATTCCTTAATGTAAGAAAGATAAGGTAAGTATTTATTTCTGTATTCCTAATTTATGTATTATTTGGGTTTCTCTTTCTTTCTATTAACTCACTGTTAAGAGACTGGAGTGGGCCTTGAACTGGGGTTTCTGTAGTAGGATGACTGGTTTTCTCTCTTTAATTAGTTTTTTAAACAATGCTTCAGAACTTAGGTTAAATGTTAAAAGGAAGCGTTCCTTTTATTCAGGCCTTTGGTTTTAATGTTTGCTGGAAGCACTGCCATACGTGAGGAGAACATTACTGGAGTTCTTTAACACATGGCATGAGAAAGAAACATGCCGGGCCTTTGACCCTGACTTCACCTTTTAATTAATTCTCAGAAGAGTGAACAAGTTTCAGTCTAAGAAGACACTGCGTGTTGAAAGGTCACGCCTGCGTCTGACAGATTCTGGAACAGCTGAAAAAGACAGCTGATTCAAAAAGCTTTTTATTTAATCTTCTCAGCTAAGGAAAGCAATTACTGAAAAAAGTATTTCCAGTTTTCAAAGGAAGGAAAATATATTCTGACTTGTTTCCTTTTTCTCTTTAAATAGAAATTTACCTCTGACACAATAACCTTTTCTCACAGAATGTTTTATATTAGCTACAAGTTTAACACTAACCTGATTAGTGAGGGAATGTAGTTCCGACGAAGCTAACCCCGATTTTATCGCAACTACCCTAACTGACTTCCACGACGCTGGGAAAACAGGTGCTCTTCAAATTATTTCTTCAGTGAAGTGCACAGTGGAATGTTGAAGCACACTTCACCTGATGTCATGAAGCCTAAAAGACTAGACTGCTAACAGTGGTGTGCTGTCGCAGTATGTGCATGTTGGCAGCCATCTTGGAGTTCCATCGGTGCCAACAAGCACTCCAGCTTGAGGGATTATCTGACTTTTGGTAAGTTTGTAGGGGGAAAATGGTAGCCAGCATACAGTTAGAAGGAGGAAACCTCCCGTGAGTCCTGACAGTACCCCCTCCCAACGGGGTTTCCTCCGGTCGTGGTTTGGCAGGGAATTTGGCATGAAAGGCTCTAATTAAACGGGGGGCATGGACATTAGTACTCTTTTCCCAGGAACGTTCATCAGGTCCATAACCTTGCCAATCAATGAGGTAGAAAATTTCATTGCGGATGAGTTTTGAATCCAAAATTCGTTTAACTTCGTACTCCGCCTCACCATTAACCATCAGAGGATCAGGAGGGAAACCCTACGCAACCCCGGTTGAATTGGTTTAAGGAGAGAAACATGAAATACTGGATGAATTTTGGTAGAACCAGGAAGAGATAGTTGATAAGTGACTGGATTTATGACCTTCTCAATTGGATAAGGACCCATAAAACGAGGCTGAAATTTACGGGGACCTTTGAGTCTGAGATTTTTTGTACTCAACCAGACTAAGTCTCCTACATGAAGCTCAGGTTCTTTTTACGTTTTCGGTCAGCGAAGTGTTTGTAACGATCCTTCGCGATCGACAAATTCTGGGTTACTGAGTGATGAATTTTAGTTAACTGTCGGGCAATATCTTGAACAGCAGGAACATTAATATCATCAAAATTAGCATGAGAATTGGGATGTCTGCCTGAGTTTATAAAGAAAGGGAGTGGCCAGTGGATACATTTAGAGCATTATTGTGAGCATACTCCGCAGTCCATAAGTGGTCAGGCCAGTCACCCTCCTCATCTAACAAATAAAGTCTGAGGTGTTGTTCTAGGTCTTGGTTAATGCGTTCAGTCTGACCATCAGTTTCTGGGTGAAAACTGGTGGAATAACGATGGTCAATATTAAGGCCTTTGATGTAAGCCTTCCAAAATCGTGATAGGAACTGAGAGCCCCTGTCTGAAACGAGGACCCTAGGAATCCCATGAAGGCGAATAACATGTTGATTGAAAAGTTGGGACAATTGTTTAGCAGTGGGTGTACCTTTGAAGGGTATATAATGTGCCATCTTACTAAAAGTGTCGACAACTACAAGAATGGTATCATACCCATGGGAAGAAGGTAGATCAACAATCAAATCTAAGGAGACTGTGTGCCAAGGATATGGGGGGTTGGCATGGGTTGTAGGAGACCTTTAGGAGCTTGTCTGTCCGATTTTCCCCGTGCACAAATTTCACAGCCTAACACATATTGACGGACGTCTCGGCACATGTATGGCCACCAGAAACGACGTTTGAGTAATTCTTCGGTTTTCACAACACCTTTGTGGCCAGCCAGAGGGTTGTCGTGACATTCCTGCATTGCCTTCAGCTGAAGCTCCTTGGTGGGTAAATACAGGGTGGTACCTAAATAGGGAGGCCATTGCGAATGAAACGTTGTGGATCTTCTGTGGCCCAGTTCTCCATTTCAAGGTCGGTCATCAAATTTCGAACGTGATGTTCAAAAGGTTCTAAGGAGATAGTTCCAATGAATTTTCCATCAGGTATGATTTGCTGGTTTTCAATGACTGAAGTTTGATTTTCTGTGTCGAGTCTAGAGAGGACATCAGCCTTTCCATTCTTGGATCCGGGACGAAAAGTGATAACAAAATCAAAGTCCGCGAAGTAAAGAGACCAACGCAGCTGACGTGGTGTGAGAGTTCGAGCAGATCGCAAAAATTTTAGGTTGCGGTGGTCCGTAAACACCGTTACAGTGTGTTTTGCCCCCATTAAGTAATGCCTCCAATCTTTGAAGGCATCTTTGATTGCCAAGAGTTCTTTTTCTGTAATCGTATAGTTGCATTCCGCAGGGTTGAGTTTGCGGGACCGATATGCCACCGGGTGTAACTGTCCCGTGTCCTTGTGCCTCTGAGAAAGTATTCCCCCGATGGCTAGGTCCGATGCGTCTGTCTCCAAATAAAAAGGCTCAGAGGGATCTGCATGAAGCAGCACCGGTGCTGTGGTGAAACTGTCCTTCATCAACTGAAAAGCTTCTTCTGCTTCTTCTGACCATTGGAACGGAACTCCTTTCTTCAGAAGACGAGTCAGCGGAAGTATCTTATTGGAGAATCCATTAATGAATCGTCTGTAAAAATTAGAGAATCCGATAAAGCTTTGAACCTCTTTGATACTGGTAGGAGATTTCCAGTCTGTTATCGCCTTCACTTTTTGCTCATCCATTCGAACTCCTGCAGGTGATAACACAAAACCTAGGAATTCTACTGTATCTGTGTTGAAGAGGCATTTCTCCAATTTAACGTATAGAGAGTTCTCTCGTAGACGTTGTAAAACTGCTCTGACCTGGTTGTGATGTTCTTCAACCGTGTTGGAATAAATCAGGATGTCATCTATGTATACTATAGCGCATCGGTCAATGAATTCACTTAAAACATCATTGATAAAGTACTGGAAGGCCGCTGGTGCGTTACAGAGACCATATGGCATCACAAGATACTCATAAAGGCCAAATTTGGTCCTGAACGCAGTCTTCCACTCGTCGCCTTCCCGGAGTCTAATCAAGTGGTACGCTCCTCGTAGGTCTAGGCGAGTGTATATCTTTGCTTCCTTCACTTGATCAATTAGTACTGAAATGAGAGGCAATGGATAACGATTCTTCACAGTTATCCTGTTAATCGCTCTAAAGTCAATACAAGTCCTGAGATCTCCCCCTTTTTCGGCACGAAAAAAAGTGGGGAAGAGACAGGGGACTGCGACGGTCGGATAAATCCGTTCTCCAGATTCTTAGCTAGGTATTCCTTCAAATGGATGTTTTCCTTCTCCGTTAATGCGTAAACTCTGCTGCATGGTAGATTAGCCCCTGGTTCTAGATCAATTTTGCAGTCATAGGGCCTGTGGGGGTAACGTCTCTGCCTTTTCTCATCAAAGACGTCTGCAAAGTCTTGGTATTCATCTGGTATCATGGTAGTTTGGATCGCACATACCGAACCTCCACCTTCACACAATTGGGTGGCAGCGCAGATTACAGAAGAATGTGTCTGGTCGTCGAAACAATTTTTGGTGCAGTAGTCTGAATTTAATTGAATAGTTCGGGCTCCCCAATCAATTAACGGGTTGTGTTCCGTTAGCCATGGTAGACCTAGAATCAGTTGAAATTGGGGGCGTCTATTAAATTAAATTGCAAGGTCTCTTGGTGTCCTTCGACAGTAGTCATGTGTACCAATTCAGTATGACTGGTTATGGGCCCTGAAGTTAAATCCGTACCATCCACCGCTCTGACCTTCTCACTTTTCTCCTTCTTGATAGCTTGTAAACCGATCAGGCTAGCGAATTTGTGGTCGGAGAAATTACCTGTTGCCCCAGAATCTACCATGACGATGATTCCTGTCAAAACCACATCTCTAAACCTTAAGGTCACAGTCATAACCAAATGGGGAGAGGAGACTTGTAGTGTGTTTGCCAATTGGTGATTTGTTGGAGTCGTTTTTCCATTCGCATCCACAGGTCCAACTCCCCTTACCTGTGGTGCCTCTAGTTTTCCTTCTCCTTAGCAGGCAACTTTGGTCTTTTTAAGCAATTCTTGACAAAATGTCCACTTCTTCCACAATATAGGCACAGTTTGTTCAGCCTTCTCTTTTCTTTTTCTTCTTTAGAGAGTGGACCTCTGACTACACCGATTTGCATGGGTTCAATTCCCGAAGAACTCTCTACTGTCCGTGTGGATTCTGTTTTGACACGGTCAAAACGAGGAACACTTGGTCTAAGCTCCTTCCGCCGTTCTCCTTTCCGCTCACTTTGCCGATAATCGATCTCTAAGGTTAAATCCACTAAGGCAGAGATGTCGGTGGGTCGATTAGGGATTTGAGATAGAGCGTCCTTCAATTCCTCTCGCAATCCTCTATAGAATACTGCTGCTCTTTTATCCTCGGGCCAGTTGGTCTCGACCACTAGTTTATTAAATTGGGCTAGGTAAGACACGAGTTCTCGGTTTCCTTGCTTTAATTCCAACAGTTCGTTGTCTGAAGCTTGAGATGCTGTTCTTCTATCAAAAATTCGGAGAAATTCCTTCTTGAAGTCATCTAAACTGTACAAAATTGGGTCATCCTTGGTTACTAGTGGCATGGACCATGAGGCGGCGTCCCCACTAAGGTAGGACAAGATAAACGCCACTCGGGATTGAGCATCGGGGAAGATCGTTGGACGGCACATAAAATGCAGAGAGCATTGGGTCAAAAAAATTTGCGCTTTCTGCGGGTCTCCATTAAATCGCTCTGGAGGGGCAAGAGGAATTACTGGGGATAATGAGTGGATTACTTGTGTGGGGGCAAAGGATGAAGTGCTGATGTTAGGACTCTGGGTTTCAAAGGATGCGGTGCTTGGCCTAGATCCCAAAGCTGGTGTTCCCGTTTTAAAGGTTATTATCTCCTGTCTTAGTATTTTATTTTCCTCTCTGACTGCCTCCAAGTCCCTTTGTATATTACTCAAAATCTCGCCCAAATTTTTTAAATCAAGTCCTTCTGCCATTCTGCTCAGGTGCTTGTACCAACGTGGGCACTTCACTCTGTCAGGGTCTAAATCCCTTTTGCTGTCTGAACCACACAGGAGCAGAATGACGCTAGGTCCCAATACCCTTCTCAGAACCAACCCTGCTAGGTCTTTTAGTATTCCATTGCAGGTAAGTTCTAAGGGGGAAAAGGGGTTGGGGACAGAGAAGAGACTGCTCCAATATTCTGCCTGTTCAGCTACGTCTTCTTCTTCTTACTGGACTGCAACATTAACATGTAAAAAACCTTTATTTATTGTGCCTTTTAACTTACTGTTTTTTCTATGGTGTATAAATAACTTATCTTACCAGAATGTTTACTGAAGCTTACTTCTCTTCTACTTCTCATGTATTGTTTGCTAGGTTGTATGAGAAGTCTTCACTCAGATCTCTTTCCTTTTCGTTCTCAGGTACAATCTGCACTTGATCCTGCTATTCCTTAATGTAAGAAAGATAAGGTAAGTATTTATTTCTGTATTCCTAATTTATGTATTATTTGGGTTTCTCTTTCTTTCTATTAACTCACTGTTAAGAGACTGGAGTGGGCCTTGAACTGGGGTTTCTGTAGTAGGATGACTGGTTTTCTCTCTTTAATTAGTTTTTAAACAATGCTTCAGAACTTAGGTTAAATGTTAAAAGGAAGCGTTCCTTTTATTCAGGCCTTTGGTTTTAATGTTTGCTGGAAGCACTGCCATACGTGAGGAGAACATTACTGGAGTTCTTTAACACATGGCATGAGAAAGAAACATGCCGGGCCTTTGACCCTGACTTCACCTTTTAATTAATTCTCAGAAGAGTGAACAAGTTTCAGTCTAAGAAGACACTGCGTGTTGAAAGGTCACGCCTGCGTCTGACAGATTCTGGAACAGCTGAAAAAGACAGCTGATTCAAAAAGCTTTTTATTTAATCTTCTCAGCTAAGGAAAGCAATTACTGAAAAAGTATTTCCAGTTTTCAAAGGAAGGAAAATATATTCTGACTTGTTTCCTTTTTCTCTTTAAATAGAAATTTACCTCTGACACAATAACCTTTTCTCACAGAATGTTTTATATTAGCTACAAGTTTAACACTAACCTGATTAGTGAGGGAATGTAGTTCCGACGAAGCTAACCCCGATTTTATCGCAACTACCCTAACTGACTTCCACGACGCTGGGAAAACAGGTGCTCTTCAAATTATTTCTTCAGTGAAGTGCACAGTGGAATGTTGAAGCACACTTCACCTGATGTCATGAAGCCTAAAAGACTAGACTGCTAACAGTGGTGTGCTGTCGCAGTATGTGCATGTTGGCAGCCATCTTGGAGTTCCATCGGTGCCAACAAGCACTCCAGCTTGAGGGATTATCTGACTTTTGGTAAGTTTGTAGGGGGAAAATGGTAGCCAGCATACAGTTAGAAGGAGGAAACCTCCCGTGAGTCCTGACAACTGGACCGACCATCGCTGCATCCACTTCACCTTCCGGAAACCCACCACGCACCACCGCACTCAACAGATCCCCTGCCGCAGCTGGAGCAAAGTCACCGATGTCCAGCTTTACACCACCCTCGCCCGGAGCCCACCCGCCGACCCTACCGACACCGCCGCCCGCGACCTCAGGCGATGGATCGGCGACTGCACCAACACTCTCGCCCCGATCAAGAAACCCTCCAACAGACACACCGACAAGAAAGCCAGCTGGTTCACCGCAGACCTCCAGGCCTCCAAGCAAACCTGCCGGAAACTAGAGAAGAAATGGCACCGCGAACAGACACCGGACAGCCATGAGGCCCACAAGAACGCCATCCGCATACACCATCACCTCATCAGAACCGCCAAAAGGGCCTCCTTCAAGGACCGCCTTGACAACCACGCACACAACAGCAAAGAGCTCTTCAACATCGTGAAGGAACTCTCCAACCCCAGCTCCAACGCCAACGACATCCCACCATCGCAAGACCTGTGCGACTCCCTTGCCACCTTCTTCCACCGCAAGATCGCAGACATCCACGACAGCTTCAACAACCTGACCGCCTTGACAGCCAACGACACCTCGGACCCCCCGGCCACCATCCGCATCGACCCCATGCTCACCTGGACCAACGTGAACGACGACGACACCATCAAAATCATGAACACCATCCACTCCGGCTCTCCGTCAGACCCGTGCCCGCACCACATCTTCAACAAAGCTAGCGCCATCATCGCACCCCATCTCCGCAAAGTCATCAACATCTCCTTCGAGACCGCGACCTTCCCGGAGAGCTGGAAGCACGCAGAGATCAACGCCTTACTCAAGAAACCCAAGGCGGATCCGAGAGACCTCAAGAACTTCCGGCCCATCTCCCTGCTCCTGTTCCCGGCGAAGGTCATCGAGAAGATCGTCAACAGACAACTGACCCGCTACCTCGAGGAGAACAACATCCTGGACTCATCCCAGTCCGGGTTCCGCAGCAACCACAGTACCGAAACTGCCCTCATCGCCGCCACCGATGATATCAGGACCCTGCTGGACAACGGTGAAACCGCGGCCCTCATCCTCCTGGACCTCTCAGCCGCCTTCGACACGGTCTGCCACCGCACCCTACGCACACGCCTCCACAACGCAGGGATCCGAGACAAGGCTCTAGAGTGGACCACCTCCTTCCTCTCCGGCAGAACCCAGAGCGTCCGCCTCCCCCCATTCCGTTCCGAAGCCTCCGAGATCATCTGCGGCGTACCCCAAGGATCATCCCTCAGCCCGACACTGTTCAACATCTACATGGCACCGCTCGCCCACGTCGCCCGACTGCACGACCTCAACACCATCTCCTACGCCGACGACACCCAGCTGATTCTCTCCCTCACCAAGGACCCCCTCACCGCCAAAGCCAACCTCCACGAAGGAATGAAGGCCGTCGCCGAGTTGTTGAAGAAGAGCCGACTGAAGCTGAACTCGGACAAGACGGAGGTCCTCATCCTCGACTCCACCCCGTCAGCCTGGGACGACTCCTGGTGGCCAACCACACTGGGAGCAGCACCGACACCCACGACCACGCACGCAACCTGGGGGGTCATCCTCGACTTGACACTCTCCATGACCAAGCAGGTCAACGCCGTCTCGTCCTCCTGCTTCAACACCCTACGCATGCTCCGCAAGATCTACTGGTGGATCCCCACCGAAACAAGAAGAACGGTCACCCAGGCCCTCGTCAGCAGCAGGCTGGACTACGGAAACTCCCTCTACGCGGGAGCCTCGGCCAAACTCCTGAAACGACTGCAACGCATACAGAACGCCTCTGCACGCCTCATCCTCGACATCCCTCGCCACAGCCACATCTCACCCCACCTGAGAGACCTGCACTGGCTCCCCGTCAACAAGAGGATCACCTTCAAGCTCCTCACCCACGCACACAAAGCACTCCACAACACCGGCCCGGCATACCTCAACAGACGACTCACCTTCTACACCCCGAACCGCCAGCTCCGCTCCGCCGACCTCGCCCTCGCCATCGTCCCCCGCATCCGAAGAGTGACCACCTGCGGAAGATCGTTCTCCTACCTCGCTGCCAAGACCTGGAACACCCTCCCCATCCTTCTACGGCAGACCCAGGACCTACTAATCTTCAGGAGGCTACTCAAGACCTGGCTGTTCGAGCAGTAGCAGCACCTCTTCTCCCCCCCCCCCACCCCAGCGCCTTGAGACCCTCACGGCTGAGTAGTGCGCTTTACAAATGTTCTGATTGATTGATTATAGGGTCCATGCATAGGCAGACAATGTTTTCATGGACAGTGCGTCTGGTCATGACTGTCTCTTTCAGTAAAACTTATAATTGTGTGTTATAGGGACCCTTGTTCCTTTAAAGCATCATGTACCCCTGGTCCCTATATATCCATGGGTTTCCCTTGCATTTTTGTAAAATACCTAAGAATGGTCACAGTCACAAATATAAAGTTAATTGCCAAGGATTGCCTGTCTGCTAAGAGAGAGCTCTTTCCTCCTAGGAGATTGACATATTGGACCGTTGAGTTATTGTCCATTTTTATGGTTTACATCTCTTTATTATTATTTAATCACAGCAGAAATAAAAAAAACAGCAGTGCATTAGCCTGCAGATCACAGGGTGCATTGCATGTGAGTGTGTAGTAACCCCCAAACTCCACCCACCCCGATCCGGACCCGGTGTGCATTCAAGGAGTATCAAGAGATGTCGCTGTCGCCTGCCCTTCCTAGCCCTGAACGGGGGACTCCTAAGTGGTGTCTGTACAGGCCTCAGTCAAGCGGAGAAGGCGTAAATATTTGGGGCAAGTGAGTTTGCAGAACTCTGACGTTAGCAGTTGCAAAAATGGACTCCACAGCTTAGGAATTGTTGTGCCTTGGTTTGTAAAAGTTAGGGTTAATTGCTCCATCCCCAGTATATACCACAGTCTATGTAGCTCTCCTTGGTGCGTTGGAATGTGCCCGGTACCCCACTGTGTTAGGATATTCTGCAGGGCAGCCCTTAATGTTAGCCCTATGTGTCTGCCCCTGCGGGATTTCAATGGGAAGGTAGGTGCATTAGGAAGGCCTAAGAGAATGTAGGCTGGAAATCTGGGGAGTTCTGTGTAAAGATGAGTGTCTATGTCGCTAAGGACCTGTGCCAAATTTGGTGCTAACTTCGGGCATTCCCAAAGGATGTGTAGAAGTATACGGGTTGAACCACATTGGCGCCAGCATTCCGGGGAGCTAGATGGTTTATATTTGTGCACTCTGGCGAAGGTAAGGTACCAGGATGTTATGATCTTTATTGCCGTTTCGATTCCGGAAACGTTGTGAGCTGTGTGTCGAGCACGGTAAGTATGTCCTCCCATTCTTTCGAGGTTAGTTCCTGCCCTATATCTGATTGCCAGCGTTTTGGCCAGCAGATTTGGGTGGTGTGACCATAGGGGTTGTGAGTCGGTATAGCTGCGTAATGAGGCGTGAATGCGCTGAACTTGTTAGCAACCAGCGCATCAACGGGGTGAGGTGGCGTTGTGCTCCTGAGCGAACCGAGGGATGCGTTGCCCAATGGCGTATCTGGATGTAGTGCCAGCGTTTGCATTCAGGCAAATCGTGCTCTGTGCGAAGAGTCTCAAAGGGGATTAGACCTTCTGTATCAAACTGGTGTCCCACCGATCTGCACCCCGCCCGGTTCCAGCGATGTAATGCTGGGTCTGTCAGGGCCGGTGTGAATTCCGGGTTCCTCACTATGGGCGTCAAGGGGGAGGGGAAGGAGGTAAGGCCGGTACTGGTCGCCAGTCTGTCCCATACTGCCAGCGCGGGCTTGCTAATCGAGGAGAGATATAAGTTTTGGTGCCGGGCGATTTTCCGGTAGAAAGGGGATTTTCCACAATGGTTGTCCCGCTAGAGCCTTATGCATGAAAAGCCAGTGCTTTTCAGACTCTGGGCGGGACCACTCTGCAAAAACTCGAAGTTGGGTGGCTTGATAATATCGGGTAAGGTCGGGAAGTCCTAGGTCCCCGTCGAGGGGAGGTGTGCAGGCAAGTTCTCTGCGGAGACGGGGTCTTTTGTCTGCCCAGACAAAACGGTTGAGCTCGTCCTGAAGGGAGCTAAGGGGGTTCAGCTGGGAGGACCTGAAAAAGATACAGAATCTGGGGGGAAATGGCAATTTTTACTGCCGCTATCCTTCCGAGCCAAGATGGAGAATACGGTCGCCAGCAGTTGAGGTCAGACTTAACCTGATGGGTCAGGGTACGATCATTAAGGGCTACCGTTGCTGAGATTGTAGGGGCGATTTGGAGTCTTAAGTAGGTGATAGATGTTGAGGCCCATTGAAGGGGAAGGGCTTGACGAACGGTGTCTTGAATGTGGTGCTGTAAGGGTCAGATTGTGGGCCTGCGATTTTTGAATGTTCAATTTAAATCTGGCCGCTCGGCCGAATGCCGTCAGTTAGTCAAGGAACGCTGGTAGTGACGTAACTGGGTGTTTCTGGAGTTGCCAGGACATCGTCCGCGTAGTGGCTGATTGTGTGGCGGTCTCCGCCAAACTTAATCCCCTGTATCAGAGGGTTGGTCCGCACTCCATAGGCCATGGGCTCTATGTATAAGGCAAAGAGCTGGGGCTATAGGGGGCACCCTTGCCTAGTGCCCCGGCTTATTGGGAATGGGGTGGAAGAGTGGCCGTTGACCCAGACTACTGCCGTGGGGCGGCCGTAGGTGCTGAAGATCCATCCTCGGAAACGTTCTCCGAGGCCAAAGTGTTTTAAAGTGGCCTCGAGGTACAGCCAGTGAACTCTGTCAAACGCCTTCTCGGAGTCTACGGCCAGCAGCATCCGTTCCTGGTCGTTTCTCTGGGCTTTGTATATGAAGTTGTAGGACCCTACTTGTGTTGTCGTTACATTGTCGTTGTGGGACAAATCTGGCCTGGTCCGGGTCAATAAGGCCCGGGTGTAGGGGATTAAGACGAGCTGCTAGGATGCCTGTAAAGATTTTAAGGTCGACATTCAGGAGGGAAATCGGCCTATACAAGGCACATTGTGTTTTTCCCTGGTTTAGGGATCACCACGATGGATGCCATCCGCATAGATGGGGGAAGGGCCAACAAGGTCCCTAGAGCATTTGAACAGTATAGTGAGGAGGGGTGCCAAGATCTGGCAGAAGGTCTTACAGAAGATGGCAGGAAAGCCATCTAGGCCAGGGGATTTGGATGGTTTCTGGCAGGCTATGCTAGAGATGACCTCTTCTAAACAAATGGGGCTATCTAGGTCAGCTCTTTGTCCTGGGGTTAGAGTAGAGGTGCGTGCCTCCTTAGATATGCTGACCGCGAAGGTCACCGAGAAAATCGTCAACAAACAACTGACCCGCTACCTCGAGGAGAACAACATCCTGGACCCTTCCCAGTCCGGCTTCCGCAGCAACCACAGCACCGAAACCGCCCTCATCGCCGCCACCGATGACATCAGGACCCTGCTAGACAACGGAGAAACAGCAGCCCTCATCCTCCTGGACCTATCAGCCGCCTTCGACACGGTCTGCCACCACACACTACGAACACGCCTTCACGACGCCGGGATCCAAGAGAAGGCCCTGGACTGGACCACATCCTTCCTTTCCGGCAGAACACAAAGCGTCCGCCTCGCCCCTTCCGATCCAAGGCCACCAAGATCATCTGCGGCGTACCACAAGGCTCCTCCCTCAGCCCAACGCTGTTCAACATCTACATGGCACCCCTCGCCCACGTCGCCCGACAGCACAACCTCAACATCATCTCCTACGCCGACGACACCCAGCTGATCCTCTCCCTCACCAAAGACCCTCACACCGCCAAAGCCCACCTCCACGAAGGAATGAAGGCCGTCGCCGAATGGATGAGGACCAGCCGCCTGAAGCTGAACTCGGACAAGACGGAGGTTCTCATCCTTGGTTCCAACCCTTCAGCCTGGGACGACTCCTGGTGGCCAACATCACTGGGAACAGCCCCGCCACCCACCGACCACGTACGCAACCTAGGGGTCATCCTCGACCCCACCCTCTCCATGACTAAGCAGGTCAACGCCGTTTCCTCATCCTGCTTCAACATCCTCCGAATGCTCCGCAGGATCTTCAAGTGGATCCCCACCGAAACAAGAAAAACAGTCACCCAGGCCCTCGTCACCAGCAGGCTGGACTACGGAAACGCCCTCTACGCAGGAACGACGGCTAAGCTCCTGAGACGGCTGCAACGCATCCAGAACGCCTCTGCACGTCTTATCCTCGACATCCCCCGACGCAGCCACATCACACCCCACCTGAGAGACCTGCACTGGCTCCCTGTCAACAAGAGGATAACCTTCAAGCTCCTCACCCACGCACACAAAGCACTCCACAACTCCGGACCAGCCTACCTCAACAGACGACTCAGCTTCTACACCCCCACCCGCCAGCTCCGCTCGACCAGCCTCGCCCTCGCCACAGTCCCCGCATCCGGAAAACGACCGCCGGCGGCAGATCCTTCTCCCACCTCGCCGCCAAGACCTGGAACACCCTCCCCACCAACCTCCGACAGACCCAAGACCTACTGGCCTTCAGAAGACTCCTCAAGACCTGGCTCTTCGATCAGTAGCAGCACCACCCCCCTCTTCCCCCAGCGCCTTGAGACCCTCGCGGGTATGTAGTGCGCTTTATAAGTGACATGATTGATTGATTGATTGATTGATTGATGTGACATCTGGTGAGAGGGACTGTCGTATAAAATTCCCTAAAGGCGTCTGCTATAAGTAGATCCTCCTTCCTTCCCCAGCCCGTTGAGTCTAGTACAGCTTGGACTTGGTGTTCCTGATGCTGTATTCGGAGTCTGTTGGCGAGAAGGCGCCCGTATTTGTCACCCCCAATATAAAATCTGTGCCGGAGGCGGAGGGCTGCATATTCGGCCCTGTCCTCATCAATGCCATCAAGTTGTGTCCTGGCAGCCTGTAGCTGTCTCCAGACACTGGGGGCTCCGGTCCTTTTGTGAATGTGTTCGAGTTCTGCTACTTGAAGGGAGAGGCACTCCCTTTTGTCCCGGTGAAGTTTGTTTCGGAAGCTGATATGGTGATCAACTCCCCCCTGACCACTGCCTTTAAGGTGTCCCACAGGGTTGAAATTGCAATATCAGGGGTGTCGTTGATGGCCAGGTAATCAGTAATGACTCTAGAGATTTGGGCTATGTTTTCAGAGCATTGCAGGAGATCCTCCCGTAGGCGCCAGGTTCTAGAGAAGGGGCCCGATTGCGGGGCTGTGAGCATGACCACCTCAGCCGCGTGGTCTGACAGAGACCGGAGTTCGATACTGATTCCTTGTACGAGGGAGGTGAGGTCAGGCGAGCCTAGGAAGTAGTCCAGCCTGGCGTAGGTTATGTGTGCAAAGGAGTAGTACATATAATCTCGTGACTGTGTATGGAAGGTTCTCCAAATATCAGTTAGGCCTACATCTTTTAGCCACTCCCCTCCCCCCAGTAGAAAGGGCTCCCGTCTGGCCGTGTTTCTCTACCGATCTATCTAATTCATTTTTAAGTATGAGGTTTAAGCCCCCCCCCCCCCACTAGGACCAGGCGGTTCTGAGTTCCTAGAACCTCTGTCACTGGTTTCCGAAGGAAGGGCTCTTGCCCCTCATTAAGAGCGTAAAGAGTGGCTACTGTGGTTGAGCTTGAGCCTACTTGTAGTGAATAAGCCGGCATCCTACCCTTTATTTTGGCTTCTCTGTGTCCCACCTTTCCCCCAAAATGGCGAGAGACCAAGATGGCCACTCCTGCAGTTTTATTCGGGAGGGAAGAGAAATACTGATGAGGGAAGGCTTTTGAGCGGAGTCTGTGCTTGTCTCCGGGGAGGAGGTGCGTTTCTTGTAGTAAACAGAAGTGTGCTCCCGAATGCTCCAGGTAGGAGAGGATAGAATGTCTTTTCAAAGAATGATTGAGGCCCTTAACATTAAGGGTGAGCACCACTATCTGATTCGACATTGGGTAGTTATATGAACCCCTGAATAGGTTACCCCCCAGTTCTAGATAAGGTGAGTAGGCAGAAAAGAGTAGAGGTTCCATGTTTAAGGGCGACGGCATCAACAGCTCATTTAAGTAATCTCCGGGTCCCAAAAAAAAGGAAAAGGTGCGTCCCCCAACCAATTGGCGTAACGGAACAATAACACAAAACAACCGGGTTTGGTGTAGCTTCCCTTCGTGATGGAACAGGCGAAATGGGTGGCCCCATGTGTACTCTACCCCATGCGGCCCGGAGATAAATGGTGATTAGGCAAAAGGCTTTGCGCTTCTGGAGGGTTATAGCTGCGAGGTCTTGAAAGAGGACCGGGTGGTGTCCTTGGCATTGTATTGTGTGATTATCTCTCGCCCTCTACAAAATGTGCTCCTTCAGAGGAAAGTCGTGGACACACGTTGGAATGTCGGGCGGAGGAGCTGCAGGAGAGCGCCTGGGGCCAACTCTGTGCGTTTGGTCTAATTTGATGTCCAGTTCTAGGGGGGGCCTCCAGTATTGATATAAAGAGTTCTATCACACAGGAGGAGATATCTGATCCTTTGCCCCGGATGGGACGCCCCTTATACGGATGTTATTCCGGCGTTATTTGTTCTCCAAATCTTCTGTATGGGCTTGAAAGTCCAGATGTTGATCTCTGGTGTGAAGGATTTCTTGTTGGAGTCGTTCTATTTCCTCCTCTCTGCTTGCCTCGTGGTCCTCCAGGATAGAGACTTTGTCCCCCAGCCCGTCCATGTCCCGTCAGTGGTCTTTCAGTTCAGTTACATGCTCTTTCTTAAAGGATTGGAGATCCTCGTGCAGGGAAGCAAATTGTGACTCTAGGTATGGGCGATTGATCGGTTTGTCTAGGGCTCTGGCAGCAGGGTTTCCCCCAGGGACTCTGCGGGCATTGAATCTCCCACCGGGCCTCCCGGGGTTTTTAGGAGAATCTCCTTGAGGTTGCAATCTTTCTTGCCCCATTTCCGGCTGCCATGTTTAAGGGTGTTACAGCAAACAAATGATGGCCGGAATGCTGACAATGCAAACATTCTCCCCCAGTCAGAAGATCTGGGTTAAATCCATCGTTCTTTTGCCCACTACGCCACCCCAGTTTGGACCCAGCCATATGCAAATCAGTCTTGACCCTGTGCCCCATGGGAACAGTCCAGACCGAACTGCCAGTCCAGACCGGGCACAGGGTCAAGACTGATTTGCATATGGCTGGGTCCAAACTGGAATGGCACCGTGAGCAAAAAAACGATGGATTTAGGCCCAGATCTCTGTACTGGGGTGAATGTATGACATTGTTCTGCATTCTGTCCATCAATTGTTCTTTTTGCATTTGTCACCCCGAGTGGGACGGGTATGCCCAGACATGGGTCCCGTGCTCCCCATGCCACTGGAGTCAAGCTATCTTGGCTGATGAGGGCTGAAAGCCCGAAACCGGTCCTAGGATGCTTGTTTCCAGTTCAGGGAGGACCTGGCCTGGCAGTTCGGGCTGGACTGTTCCCATTGGGCACAGGGTCAAGACTGATTTGCATATGACTGGGTCCAAACTGGAATGGCATGGTGAGCAAAAAAACAATGGATTTAGGCCCAGATCTCTGTACTGGGGTGAATGTATGACATTGTTCTGCATTCTGTCCATCAATTGTTCTTTTTGCATGGGAGACGTCTGGGTGCGGCGGGCCCCTCCTCTGGAAGACCTGATGAACCCCAAGTTGTACGAATTTGCTCTTTCCGGGTGGGTATAAGCTTCGGGGTCCCCAGCGTTCGAGCGAAATTGCGCGCCCAAGCAGCTCTCCTTGGGTTTGTGGGCTGTGTAGCCTGCGGAGGACTCTGACATGTTCCAGAATGGGGGAGGTCTTCCCTTTCTCACTCGCTGCTAATGGCTTTGACAGGGCTGGGGGCCGTGATCCCAAGCTGAGTCCTGAATTGGGCCCCGGCCCATGCCCCGCTGCCCCCCCCTCCCCCGGCGAAGAGGGAGAACGCACAAGCAGCTGCTGGGCCCCAGGGATCGGGAGGGGGAGATAACTGTGCCTCCCCTTCCCCTGGAGTCCTTATGTGCTCGTCCTTTCTGCCAGATCCTGTGATGGGGGCACTGCCCCTCTCTACTGTTGGGTGGGGCTCCTTTTCCACCAGGGGTCAGGTCGCTCCCTCGGGGCCCCAACGGCGAGCAGGGTAAGGGAATTGCAGGCTCCCACCTGGGTCGTGCCAACCTTCTTGCCGCTGGTCCACCACTCTTCAGGGCCTCGCCACGCCGCGTCCCTGGAGAGGCCCCCATCCCGGGGGCTCCTGCGCTGATTTCGGCCTTCTCTGCGGCTGCGCTTTGATCGGGAGCACGTCCGCCTCTAGTTTGGCTCTGGCTGGTGTCACTGCTGCGGTGTGGGCGCTGCCGGTTGTTTGCTGGTGGTTAGCAGCCCGAGTCTGCGTTGGACAGGAGCCTGGCGCGCGCCTGCCTTCCCTGCGTCCCCCAGAGCGCAGGCCACGGCAACCTCCTTGCCGCTCGATCTTCCGTAAGGGCGAGTGAGGGTGCGTCGGAGCTGCCACTGGAGGCGGGAAGGCTCCTGAGCAGTGCGGCGAGATGGTAGTGTGTTTCGTGGGCTCACCCCCTTTGAGGCGTTGATTTGGGCGGCTGGGCTCGGTGGCGGAGAGACCTAGATGCATGTCTCACCGGTCCGCCATCTTGGCCACGCCCCCTTATTCTCCATTTTTTAAATATTACAATAGCTGGTCTTCTGTGGTGAAAAGGAACTGATTGCAAAAGATTCTGCTAAAAGTTCAGAGGAGTTGAAGTGTAGTGATAGTTCGTCTTTTGACTATCTGTCCCTTCTTGACAGATCTCTGCATCCTGTGCTCCAGCCGAGGTGGCTCGGGTCTGACTGTCTGATATGGAACCAGACCAAAAGTCGCCTTCCTGTTCCAAGCATCCATATGATTGAGGCACCACTGTAGTTCCTGTTGAATTTCTGCAGTTAATTGGACTTGGTCGAAGTAAGACCATTCTGTAAATGAGCTATCATTCGTTTCTGTAGTACCCAATACTGCAGAAGGCCCGTAAAGGTTTCCTGGATGGAAGAGGCCAGGAGGCCCACTAATCTGGCAAGCCAACGAATGGTGAGATGTAGTTGCTGCTTCAGAAATTGACAGTCCAAAGTCATCAGACATATGTCATCTAAATAAACAGCAAAGGTTAAGGCCCCTGGCTCTCAAAAACTCTGCAATAGATTTAAGCAACTTGGAAAAGCAGTATGAAGCAGAAGAGAGTCCGAAAGCAAGGGCCAAATATTTATATGTAATTTGGCGCCACTGAAATTGTAGAAAATGACGATGAGGAGGAAAGATAGGAATTGTCAAGTGGACATTTTTCAGGTCCAGTAAGACCAGGAAGTCACCTTTTCTTAGGAGGTCTCAACAAGTTTATACTTTCCATTTTGAAAAGCCTGTAAAGAATCCAGTAATTGAATTTTTTAGATTGATAACCAGGCAAAGGCCTCCTCCTTTTATTGTTGACAAGTAACATGTTGCGCAGGAAACCACATGGATGAGACTGGCAAGTAGATATGCCGTGTTTTCTTAGTAGAGATGAAATCTGATCTCTGAGTGGCTTCTGCTAGTCTAAGAAATAATTTGTTTGTGGGGAGATGTTTGTAAGGGAAAAGCAAAAACCTCTTAGTGAAGCCCCCAGATGGTCTGAAGAATCGACGCTGTGAGAAGCTGGCCTGGTATATGATGTCCACTAACGTAAGTGGGCACCCTGCACCAGTCCCGACAACCCTTAGAGGTGTGGCGCCGCGGCCAAGGCGACTGACGCTGAACGCTGGGGATCACGGTTCGATCCCTGGCTCCGGCGGCAGGGGCTGGCCAGCACCATGCGACTCTGGGCAATAGCTCGCTTAATCTTCCCAACGGCCCCCAGCGCCGAGATACCCCTTCGGGAGTGATTCGTGCGCTATACAAGTACTGGATTTACATTTTTACATTTTATTGTGACTTAAGAGGTCTTAGACAACATTAGAAAGCTCTCTAAGTGGTAGCTGTGGAGAGCAGCCTTCAGGCTTAGTCCAGAAGGAGTGTAAAGCAGCTTGTTTTATCAGAATGCAATCTTATAGTATAGATTAAATGAAAAAGAACCACACCAAGTATTTATAAAAATATTTATTTATTATATAATACTCACTAACACATTTAGATATCTCCTACCCAGAGATAATCACAATGCACACAATACTTTGCAAAGAAACACAGTAAATAGCATAGAATACACAGTGGGCCCCAGGGGGGGACCAAACCATTTACTAAGACAGTGATATAAAAACCGCGACTCGGGTCAGGACAATGTTGAGAGGCGTAGAAATGCTGGGGACCCAAGGAACCACCCAAAATGAGTGACTAAGGACCCCACGGAGAGCGTGTGCAGTGTGTGAACACGACCGCGTGCTCCGTGCAACTCTACGGGTAAGTCGCGGTTGGATTTTTAAAGATTAAGGACCCCTCTCAGTGGACCCTGAAGAAACCCAGTGGAAGACAGAAGGTTGGAGAGCCACCCCACCCGTGGATACCCTAGTACCCACGTTACCTACACCAGGGAAGCCGGGTGCATACGTGTGAAGTGGTGTCGGAAACCGCCGTCGAACCCAATGGAGGACTTCAGGAAAGTGCTGCTGCTGAAGAAGGAGAAAGTGTCCGGTGGAATCCGAAAATGATTCTAGATGAGGTACCTGCAAGCAGAGGGGACAGAGTATGTCACTCAGGAGTGACCAGGAGACACTGAGGAGGACCAGGAGCTATGCATGAGCTGTCCCACGAAGGATGTCGAGGGCTGAGGGGTCGGTGTCCGGCGAGAGCACCAACAAGCCTTGACAAATGCAACCAACGCAGGAAGTGAAGAAGGAGCAACGTCTGGACCAGCAAGGTTCAGGGGACTCACCACAAGCAGGGGAGTCAGGGCAGGCCCCGAGCAATCAGGGGAGCCCAAAAGAAACAAATGTGACCCTCAAATAGACCCACAGGCCGGAGGCACTGGAGTCGTGAGAGGACCTCAAGAAGCTCACCAAAAGATGCAGACCACGATGCGGCGTGGCTGAAAATTCTGGTCACTGGGAGTTGCTCGAGGTTGGGGCTACTTGGAGCCCGAAGATCTTCTTGGAAGGAAGCCAACAAGCCTTTGCAATTGCAAGTTGACGCAGTGCACAGGGGTTCGGTTATTGCAACCCTCATGAGGGATACTGGCTTCAAACTTGGTGAGAGGGCAGGGCAGGCCTCAGGAGCTGTGGAAAACAACCACCTGTGTTGCAGACCCTACGGGGTCCGGAGGAGCTCAGGATCAGCAGAACGGTTGACTTGGTTGTGGTGCCTGCGAATGCAGGGTAGTGACTCCTTCACTCCAAGGGAGATTCCTTCAGGCGTCTTTGATGCCCACAGACCTTGGAAGGTTCCTGTATGGTGCACAGGCACAGACGATGCAGCAGACTGGAAGGGAGACGAAGTCGCGCCCAAACGAAGTCCAGAGTGCCCAGACGGTAGAAGAAGTGGTGTCTGATCTGAATCTTGTCCCACGACTAATCTAGGGACCTACACCCAGGTATGCCCTTAAGTACCCTAAAGAAAGGGTTGGGACGATTCAGGGGACCCTCCCAGGGGAGGGTCTGTACAGGGGGGGAGGTTACTCCCATGTCCTTTGTCCAGTTTCGTGCCAGAGCGGGGGAGCCAATGGCTCCCGGGACTGGTTTGAACTGGACTATGCACGGGGACACCAAATGTGCCCCTCATGCAGACTTAGTGGTGCTGGCAAGCGCACCCACCCGGTCCCAATACACTAAATCCTGTCTGGGAGGTGGTCACACCTCCCTGTGACAGGATGCCTATTGTTCTGCCTTCCCCTGCTCAAGCTTGGCTCAGCAGCAGGAGGACAGAATTGTGTCTCTGGTCGGCAGCAACCATTATGTGCTGTCCGGGTCTAGAAGGCTGGCACCGGGAACACGGAGAGCCTAACGGAGGGCTCCTCCATCACTTGGAATCATACCTCTCGCAACGTTTATGGTGTGGTAGGTATGATTCCAACATGTTTGATACCAAACATGATAGGATTCGTTGCAGCCTGTTTCGAGATGGTATATATAGTATATGGCTGCTTCACTGACAACCCGGGAGAATGGGCTCCGTAGGCTGTAGTGGTGTCCTGCTCATGCAGGGCACCCTCTCACTTAGAACCAAGCACCCTACCTTCAGGATTGCAAAGGCATGCTAGAGGGGTAACTTATAGGTTTTAAGTGCAGTGACCCTAGATATAGGAAACCTATATCTTTAGTAACTGGTACAAGCACCAACCTACACAGACTGCAATGGCAGGCCTGTAGTTCCATTTTGCATGGTCTCCCATGGGTGGCATAATGCATGCTTCAGCCCATGGGGGACCTCTGGGGTACCTATGCCCTGGGTACATGGATACCATCTACTAGGGACTTATAAGGGTACCCCAGTATCCAATCTGGGATGTACCTAAGTACTGAACATAACAATTTAGGGAGAAAGCAGATAGACTGGGGGCCTGTTTAGCAGGAATACGGTCAGACTAGTCAAATACAGCTTAGCAACAGGCAAAAAGTGGGGGTAACCATAGAAGCAGATCCTACTTTCCTACAGACGCATCTTGAGTAATTTATTCCCAAACATGAACAAAATGATTCCCTCTTTCCCTCAAGTTGTCGATTGAAAGAAGAGGAATGATGTGTGCTAGGTTTCCTTAGGTGCTGGCAGAGCTAGGGTCCAAAATCCACAGCTAGGCACATTAGGAAAAAAGGGTCAGTTTTCACTGGAAAAATGTGATGTGTCCACGTTGCGTTTTGGGCGGTTTCCTGTCACGGGTGCTAGGCCCACCCACACAAGTGAAGTACCATTTTTATCGGGAGGCTTTGGGGAATGCTGGGTGGGTGGAAGTTTGTGGATCCACGCTGATTCCAGGATTTTCCATCACAGAAATGTGAGGAAAATGTGTTTTCCCCCCCCAAGTTTGAGGTTTGCAAGGGATTCTGGGTAACAGAACCTGATGAGAGCCACAAAAGTCTCCCCATCCTGGATTCCCCTTGGTGTCTAGTTTTCAAAAATGTACAGGTTTGCTAGGTTTCCCTAGGTGCCGGCTGCGCTAGGGCCAGTGGCGGCTGGTGACATTTTAAAGTGGTGTGCGTAAATTCCTGACTTGGATACCATGTTGCGAGTGAGACTAATTCTTACAGTTCTGGTGGCAAAACAATGACCATAGCAACAGGAACAGTATCCCACTGAACTACCTTAACAATAAGGGTCAAATATAAACATTTCTGAATGTAACAAGCTGTCAATATTTGTACCTCGCGGACGAAAAGCAAATGACAAGACTTGCTGTCATAGATCAACTAAAAGGGGAGCAAAAAAAAACGATTCAAACCTTCAAGATGTTTTATGTAACAAAAAAGAGATCCTCAGATAGAGACCTTAATTCAAAACTCCAGACGTCTGAAAGAGAGTTGAATATCATTGGGCAGCAGCCGCAGCACTAGCTCTCGGAATGCACTTTGACTTTAATGAATTTACTGTGGAAATAAAAATAGCTCCAAATTTCTGCAGTGTGTTTTGCCACGTCCCGTTTACGAGGTAGTGTTGTACATTAATTATTTAACTAAGTGCAGGCAGCTCCCCCTCCATTCTTTTCTCTCATACATCACGTCTTACTCCTCGATTTTGCTGGTAAAAAAATAAATCAAATTCTTGGTTTTAAGCAGCTTAGCTAACAAATTAACATTTTATCATCGTTACATAGTGATGCAGTTCATTTTACACAAGCTTACCCTGGCCTTTTTGCTACATAAAGCGCGACCTCTTATACCGGAGATATCATCTTAATGATTCCATTTATAGAGTCATTCAGTTTACAAATCCCACTTGTGAGGCTGCTCGCTCTTTTCATTATTGTGTTTCCTTTAATTTTCTACAAATGATGACTTGCGAGAGAGTGGGACAAGCAAGACTGGAGGACTGCTAAAGTTACCCCAGCACATGTTGCCTGATTACTCGAGTCGCCTAATTGAAATAAAATATTCAAGACACAACATCAAGGCACGCTAAAATGGGGTTTTTCTCACTACTTGAAAATGTCCGTCCCTCTTGGCCAATTGTCTGTGCTCACTGAGGCTGAAGAAGACGCAAGCGTCAGACGGCTATAAACTCAATTTTCTTTCAAACTAGAGCTGAACGTGTACTGTGCTAAGAACGTAGTATCAGCAATGTAAGCAAATAATGCTTAATTATGAGGTAGAAAACGGGTGCAAATGTGAATTTCCAGACTCTATCGGGCGGGCGAGTAAAGATTCCTTGGTTCGCACCGAGGTCCCTACGTGTGTCCGATGATGTGAATGTTGCCTTAAACTGAATTTCTAATTGGTGTGGCAGGTCCTTTTATTATATTTAAACACTTGTTTGTCACACAATGCCATGTTAGAAAAATTAATGCAGCAGCTGCACACAACTTACTTGGGTGCAGACCCAGGGGGTCTCCCTCGGATACCTGCAAGGCAGCCACGTGGATGGCATCCTTCACTTTCGTTGTGCACCACTGTCTGAGAGTGCGAGATCCAGGGAGCAGGTCATCTGCGCGGAGGGCTCTGTCGTCTGTGATGTACGCATGAACCCTTCCTCGTCAAAATGTTGCATGTCCTTAGCAGCGCCCGCGTGTCCTGAGACGAGCACATTCAGTATTAGCATGCAGCTTAATGACATCCTCAGAACATGTGAGGGAGAGGAGGAGGTAAATGGAATTACTCTATTTATGTCTTACTTTTGACCATCATCAAGGCTTCCCAGCCTCCCTCCCTGGAATGGTGTGATATCAGCAAGCATGCTTTTGATTGTCTATAAAGGAAGTATTTGGGGGTGGGGGACAGTGGGCAACAGATGCAGGCACTGGTCAGAGTTGGGAAGACTAGGATGAGGAAGAAAGACTCTGAGTAATCAGATTACCGGCGAGTAATCGCTGCTTCCCCCTGGAGGGACCCTGTCTGTTTCCTGGACACCAGCAGGCCGGGTTCTGCTGCTCACTGTTTTCCCGTCGGCGCTCATGATGTCCCTGTCAGTGCCCGCCAAGAAGTGGGGTCCACCCTGCACAGGCCCTGACCCTCCTTATCAGAGCAGCCGGTCCAAGTACCAGGGCCACTTCTGGAGTTTACTACCAAGCAGAACTCAGCTGCGGCCACCAATGTTATCAAGATGAAATGAGAGCTTTGTTTCTCAGTTCAAAGGACATTGTGTTCTCAATACAAATGATGAAAAAACAAGCCGTGGGGAAAAACAATATATTTTTGGTTGATTTGTACACTCCCCGTGCCAGGGACCCTTGCCCTGTTTTTCAATAATGGCTAGAAGATGCGTTGGTGCGCGGCAGTAAACAGGTCATCCCTCACGCCTCCCCCCTTGACGCTCGGATTATCTTGGAAAGAAGGGGGCGGGGTTTGCAATATGGCGTGTGAGGGGGTCAGGCGAGCCCTAGAGGCTGCACACACACCAGTCCATGAAGGAACAGCCTCGCCAGAGCCCTCGCATCTAATAACGCTCAAGCGCCTTGACAGAAGCGCTTTAATCAGTGCCATTCCCGCCAAAATGGCCACGCGCCACGCGCTTGAACTGCAGGAGCAGTGAGGGGCTGAAAAGAGGGGGTGCAGGTGGGGTGTGCCTCACTTCCAGTCGCGACTGGCATGACGGGCAAGGGGGGTTGTGCGGGTTCGCGGGGGGAGCGGTCAGGACTGTAATTAAAATTTAAAAAACGTACCTCCCCCCGGGTCATGCGCCGCAGCCTCAGCTCCTGCTGCTCCTGGCCGGGTCCCGCGTCAGGAAGCAGGCTTCCTCCCTCCCCTCCTCAAGCCAATCACAACGCTGCAATGGCAGCGTTGTGATTGGTGCGGGCGCCTGAAGGGAGGCCATTTTCTCTATGTAGGCTGCATGCAGCAGCCTACATAGAGAAAAAGGGAGAGTGCGCATGACTGCTTTGGTTGGCCCCAGAGGGCCGACCAAACAGTCAGGGCCCACAACAGTGGGCAAGCCACTCCCACCCTGCCCTCCAACAGGACTGCCCACCCCCAACCAGGCACTTCTGTTTTCTTGCAGTGCGAGAAGCAGAAACATAAACTGGTAGTTTTACCATTTTATGTTTCTGCTTCTCGCACTGCGAGAAAGCAGTGGGGTGACTCCCCCACGCCCCAATGGAGGAGCCGCCACTGGCTAGGGCCCAAATTCCATAGCTAAGCCCATTGCGAAAAAAAGGTCAGTGCCTAGTGGGCACGAGCAGGCTCCATGGGGAATGTAATCTGCATTCCTCTTTCCTGTAAACGCTCTCACTTTGAAGTCAGCCGAAAGAAAAGTAAACGCCAAGCTCTCTCAAAGACACAGCTTGACATTTGACCTCTGTATTTGAATGTACAGCAAATGTGACAAGATAAGAACAAGATTTAAAGGCCTGCTTACAGAAAATAAATTTGTGCAAGAATACAGGGAACATGGCTTTGGCAATGGGAGGGATGAAGTGAGCCTAGGGAGCCCAATGCAAATAAAGCCAGAAAATGTGAGCTATAAACGACAAAGCCAATGGCAAGCAATGGGCAGAATGCAACTTTCTGAAAGTCCCCAAGAAGTCTTTAGCAAACCAGACAGCTGTGCTGTCTTTTAGGCTGCGACCTAAAAAGCAATCACAGACATGGTGGTCTACGGAGGTCAGCAGGCCACCATCCCTGTGATGGCTGCAATTCCTAATTGGTCGCAAATTGCAACCTAACTCATAAATATTCATGAGGCAGGTCAATTTGCAACCTACTAGGAATCTCTATTTGGGGGAAAGAAATTACTCGCAATTAGGAAGTCTGTATTTCTAATGTTTGTACATCTGGCCCTTAGTCCCCTGTCCTGAAGTTTTTCAAAAATAAAGATATAAGGGGACAGGGTAGGGATATCCTGCCCCCTATGCCTCATGGGGAGTATCCAGAGGGAGCCCCCTGGGCCCAAAATATTTTTAAATCTCCATTTTTCCTGCGATCCCACGAGACTCTTGCAGGGAAATTTTTTTTACGGCCATTTAAAAATATATATAGGGAGGGGGGCATCAGTAAGACCCCTCCCCAGCCCGTTTAGGGTCTGAGGGACACCATCTCCCAGGGCCAGGTATATTTAAGGGGAGGGGGTCGTGCCACCCCCCTCCCCGAGCCGTTTTCGGGCCCAGGGAACCCATCCCCCATTGCCCAATCTATTTATAAAGGAGAGGGGGGCACGCGCCTCCTCCGCCCTCCCGAGCCTTTTTCTGCCTGGGAGACCCTATCCTCGGGACCCAATTTAATGTTTTAGGGAAGGGGTGTATGCGGCCCCCTCTTCCCAAGCCATTTTCGGCACCCAAATCTATTCATAAAGGAGAGAGGGTACTCCCCGAGCCGTTTTTGGCTGCAGGGCCACCAACTTCCGGGGCCCAATTACATTTTTTAGGGAAGGGGCGTGTGACCCCATGAGCCGTATTGGGCTCCAGGGACCCCATCCCCCGGGGCCCAAAGTATTCAATAAGGGGAGAGGACCACGCTGCCCTCTCCCCAAGCCTTAAATAGGCCCTGGAGACCCCATTACACAGGGCTATCATTTTAACAAATGGGAGAAGAGCCACACGGGTGCCATTGGGCCCACTTGCTGCCCCCAACGTGTAATAGGCGGGCACCAGGGAGCCCACCTATTTAAGTATAACTGGTGAATTTCTGTGTTTTATTTTTTATTTTATTTTTTTTAGTTCAAAACGTTCATGTCACTGACATATTCACCCCTCTCTGTTTGCCGATTGTTCCTCTTGCTTCTCTCCGATCCTCTGTTGCTCCTTCATTTATTCCTTTTTCTTTGATTACTTTAATAGTATTGGGAAGCCCAGCAGCTGCAATTTGCTGCTGAGCGCTTCTTTCAAAAACTTGCTTTTTGCACACCTTTTATTTATTTTAATTTGTTGACTCAAGGGCGCCCACCATCTTGGAACTGTTAATTTTAATGAAATATTGCCACCACGTCATGCGATATGAGTGTTCATGAACGTGTATATGTCATCATGTGGCCTCAATAGGTCTTCATCGGCAAAGACAAAAGGCGAGACAGATTGGCTTTGCCAGTGCTTGTTCGACCAAGCTATTGCAAAGTTGCAGAGGATGGGAAAGGGGGTCTCAGTGGACATATGAGACAGCAAACCAGTGTTCAGGCTCTTACCAGTGCACCCGGAGAACTTCCATTGTGTGGGATTCATATTTGAAGCCTGGAGTCATTTTTTGGAGAGGATGTCAAAGAAGTTGTACAGTCCAAGGACATTGTTCACTACCTAGATAACGTTCTATTTATTGGTCCTCCAGGGTCATTTGTTTCTCCTTTCATTTTTCAGGGATATTCGTTAGTCATCCTCTAAGCCCCAGGTAAAACTGAAGGTCCAACAAGTAGACTGTCATTTGTAGATATACACATCTATTCAGCATAGGCGCATGAAATTTACCTGTAATTAAATTGCAAAAATTCCAGGTGGCCATGGAGACATGTCTAAAGAAATCCCCAGAAGTAACACAATACCAACTGCAAGCCCTAATAGGGCAGCTTGGTTTTGCTTTACTGGTTATTACCTTCGGCAGGGTGACCTCCATAAACATATTGATAGTCATGTCGAGGCTCGTTTAAAAAACAGCATACAAGGCTATCTATATACGCCAGGAATGACATCAGATTTTGAGTTTGCTTGTTGCAAGATATTGATGGCAGTGTCATATGGCCACAGCCAGCTGCCTCCTAAGTGAACATAGTATTATACAGTGACGTACACAAGGGGTTTGGGTCTAGCTCATTATTCAGACAAAGTCGTGTATGGAGCTCTGGTCAGCAGAACAGACATTTCTGGAACTGTTCCTGATAGTGAAGCTATGAAAATGTGGGGAGAACACTTTGCAGTTCAACGCATCGCATTCTGGTCATATAGCATGCTATCAGTAGAAGCTATTAACAATCAAAGCACCCAATGCCCATATGTTCTTTGGCTCCTAAAATAATTGATTTTCCAATGTCTATTTAATAGTATGTTGTTGTATTCCGCTTTAGGTGTCCGTATATAGGCTTTCCTGAAACATGTCCTTATATAGGCACAATTCGCATTGCCCTTATATAGGCATAAAATCCCAGTCCTTATTTAGGCATTAGCCGTGCACTCCAAATACAGGCATGGTCACCGACATCCGTCCACCCTAACGTCACAACGAGTTCTTAGAAACCAGACCCTTAAGCTCTTGGGAGTTCCCCTAGCACAGGATTATTGATTTCTCCAAGAACTCATCTATTAGGCATGAACCACTATTCCTTAAGGGTTCATTCCTGACGTCTTCCTCTGTCCGACTTCACGTCAATGCTAACATTCCAAGGCACCTACCAGGTATAAATATACCTTCCCTTGCCCAAGCAAGTTAGGAGGAGACCTCGACTTTAGAGGAGCCCGTGTCCTGGCCTGACGCACAGAGAAGAGACGCTGTCATCCCTGCTCGCAGAGAATCCAGCTCCCAGTGTTCTGACTCCCTTCGCGGGGTGTTAGAGTTCGAGGATCCGGAAAGAGATTCCCACCTCTCTCATTCTCAAGGTATGGAGCTGACTAGAACCTAGAGGGACTCTTGGCATATCAGACTCTTAGTATACCATACAATACTTCACCTACTTCTTACCTTGTCCTACACCTAGGTTAGGTACACTGGGGTAGAACTAGCTTAGAGAAGCATCTTATGAGTACTCGCATTTTTAGCTTATGTTATTTATGTATGTGAATATATGTGTCATAGCTAAAAGATAATGCTAGCGCAGTATTATTTCTTTCTACTGCTTACGCTGTACATTATATATCTTGCATATTGTCTTGTGATCATAACAGCTCATATCTCTTACACGAGAAACAAGACTGTTCAATAAATCCTTTTTATTGAAACGCCCGTCTATTCTTTCTGTGTAACTCTGAAGAAACTAAGCATGCACGATTAGCTGAGTGAAACTGTTATCTATTGTTTCCACGATTCTGAGAGTGTTCCGATTCTAAAGGGAAACAAAGTTGTCATGTTTATGCGGTTGCCAGAAACTACTCCCTTCTTGTTTACAAAGAGTTTCTAGTGGCCTCTGAGCTAGCTGGCACAAAGTAATTAAGTTTAATATACTCGATAGGGACATACTGACCTTAGTCCTATGTCGAATCTATAGGGTATATTATTCCAATGCGCAGAGCCTATTAGGGAAATAGGAACTACACTACATGGCGCCCAACCGTTTGGTAAGGCAGTAATTAAACGCTAGATACTGAGTAACTCAGTCGTGCTTTTCTCTCAGAGACCCCTACTCACATACTCCATAAGACGTCTGGAGTAGGTAGGGTTAAGTATCAGCCAAAGCTAAATCGGACAAAAACCCAATATATTAGCTGTTTGGTTTGTTCAACGTTGAAGGATACAGTGTTCCAAAATATTGTGCACCTTATCTTTTGTTTCCTTGAAACTTGTTCTACATTTTTCAAAAAACAAATGTCCGAACACGGGGACAATGACACCGGGAACGGTGTAGCTGCGGCTCAACCAGTCGTAACCGCTTTTAATTTTACAGGTTTAAATGAAACCGAGGAGGGTGTTATAGACATCGCTCCAAACTTAAGAAGAGCCATCACTCTAAAACTTATAAAACACGGTCTACCACCAAGAGGTGGTAGAGCAGTTTTCGTGATAGAGGCACACGAATCCTTTCAGACAGGTATTCTATTCAAGGATAGTATTCCCAGAATCAAATCCAGTAACAAGAGTGTTTCACTTCTACAAAGAAGATGAACCACCAGAGGAATATATTCCTTTCGAGGATATTGAAATTCCACTCACATACCAGGAGCATCATCTCTGGTTTAAAGGCGCCCTAAAACATCACAGAAACATTACCAGGCTCGGTCCACTAGGCAGACCAGGAGCAACATGGCCGATTCTAGCCGGCTACACTCCTCACCCTGACCTCGATATAATGTCAGACGAGGAATTACTTACTCAACTTACAGAGTTAATACAAATTTACAGACAATTAGTCCAATATGTCATGCGGACTTTCACAGTCCAACCACCATTGACCATTCCAAATCAAACCCCTCAACAGGGGAATACACTAAAAATTACTCCACAGACTTTATACGCAGTCATGGGTAAAATGCCCACAAAACGTGAGCAAATTCCATTCTGGATAGCTCAAAAATTACTCAAATCGAAGCAGTATTTCCTAATACTAGCCCTTATGAGAAACACAGAATCCTAACAATCTGTTTACCAATGGGGATCACACCACAACTGGAAGATTGCACCACTTGGGGCGCAGTCTTTGCTGCCATCTATACTAAAACACATGGTGTTCCATCAATTGCAGTAATACCAGATGTCCTGAAACAAATTCAAAACGAATACGGGGCAGAGCCTGCTCTGAATTTAGGTATGAAATTACTGAAAAACTTCGACCAGGTCTCAACAATAATATTATCTAATATTAAAGGAGAGGCAGCATCAGTGGCGATCCGCCAACGATTAAGGGAATTTGATGTAACAGAACATCAAACTGTACTACCCAGAATAATAGAACAATCTTATGCAGAATTAGGCAGAGATAGTTTGGGTGGAAAACCATTGAAGCCAAAACTATCTGAAAGTCCTGAGAAGGACTCTATTAAACAAACTCCTACATCTTCTAAAAAGAAGTGGGAAACTAATAAACAAAACTCAAACGAGACACGTTCTCAATCCCGAGGTAGGTCTCCTCAAAAGGAGCCCTCTGAAAGGAGGTATAACCTCAGGAATGGGGATAATTTAAGAAAACCTGACAGGTATCAAGATACTGATACACGTTCCTCTCGTACCTTTCAGATATCGTCACAGACATCGGAAAGAAGAGGACGGTCAGAACATAGAGAAGAACGCGTGAAATCCAAAGACGACAAACACGTTCAGAAAAATAAATCGAAACCTCAATTCTCAAAAAGAAGGTAGCAGGTCTGAAGATCAGACATGCCGAGAATACTGAGAACACAACTCAAAAACGGAGAATGGGCTCAGGCAATGCTGGACAGTGCAGCAGAAGTCACAATAGCTCGCCAGAACCTGAAGGAACTTCTGGAGATAGTTGACTTGAATGAGTACATCACAGTAGAGACTGTAGACACCAGGGTTAGTACTCCACAAAAGTTATATGAAATACCACTCCGAAAGGAGGGAGACATACCAAGAAAGGTGAAAATACTCTTTTGGGAGAAACTTTCAAGGGGTTATGATATACTTCTAGCAGAAAAAGACTGGCCACCACAATTTGTCAGGGAGTGCCCACATGGCGAGGACATCATTATGCCAGCCTTCTCCAACCATATTCCAATTCACCTAAAATATACTTATGCCAGGAAATGGGCAGTTGCCCAGGCCCCAGCATTATATAAAAATCATGTAGGATGGGATGAGGACTCACCTCACCATAAAATACATCTAAAAAATGAACCTACTGCACAAAGGCAGTATCCAATAAAGCAAGAATCTAAAAAACAGGTCAGGGAGATCTTAGATCAACTTGAATACCAAGGGGTGATTGAAACATGCACCTCCTTTGTTTCCTGTATCCAAACCAGACAATACATATCGTCTAGTTTTGGATTACAGACACTTAAACACTTGTTCTAAAACATTTGCAGTGCAAAATGCACATAGTACAGCATTAATGAATAACATTGTGCGTAAAAAATATAAAACCACATTGGACATTTCAAATGGTTTCTTTTGTCAAAACATAGCACCTGAAAGCAGGTACTTAACAGCTTTCTCAATAATGGGGACCCAGCGTCAATTTTGTAGACTCCCACAAGGGTTCAAAAACAGCCCTGGGTTATTCTCAGCGAGGGTAACAGAGTTACTACAAATTTATGATAATGAGGCATTGTCATATGTCGATGACATCTATCTGACAGACGATGACCTGGATAGGCACTTGAACAGGGTGAGTACCATTATATTGGGCTTCGCCTCTCAGGGCTATAAATTCAACTTTAAAAAATCCAGAATTGCCCATCTCAATGTCCTTTTCCTAGGATATGAGCTTTCAAGTGAAGGCAAGAGCTTGGCAGCTAACTTTTTAGAAAAGTGTGCGCTGCTCCAACCTCCAAAAACGCTGAAACATTTACAATCTATCTTGGGTTTCCTAAGTTTTGGAAGAACTTACATTCTAAATTAAGCAGAAAGGGTTAAACCTCTCTACGAATTAATCAAACCTGATTTCTCAACAAAACATTGGACTCAGGAACACACAGAAATCCTGCCTTCACTCCAAGCTAACATGTTAGCAACAAATCACTTACAAACACGCGTAAATACACGCAATTTAGTGATCCGAATAATTTCGGGTCAATGCGGATTCACCCATTTAACATTTAATGAGGGTGAAAAAGTACCAATAACATACAAATCACATTTGTATACACAAGCAGAAATGCGCTTCACTTCAACAGAAAAAATACTAACAGCAGTTCAAACCGCTGTAGCAAAAGAAAGAGCTCTAGCTCAAGGAAAACGCATTATTGTCGTAACCCCAGTACCAGCCTTAGAGGCGGTTACAAAAGCGAGCATTCCGAATGCAAAAGCTATACATCCTAGATGGATACAATGGGTTAATTCTCTTGCTGCAACAGATGTTGAATATGTTTTTGATCCTGATTTAAAAACACAAGCGTTCCTGCAATATGAACATGAATGTCCTCTGCCCGCTGAAATTCTGCCTCTCGATCAGTACGAATTTATAATTTACACTGACGGATCAGCACAACCCGCTACAGGGAGTAAGCAAGCTTACAGTGCAGCGTGCGCAATCGTTAAAGGTCGCATGCAAGATGGTAACTTCAGACCAATGGTCACTAAAACTCAATCTCTAGGAGATTTTACAGCTCAGCGAGCTGAACTACAAGCATTCAAACTGGCACTTGAAAATACAGGTCGCGAATTCCCCACACTCATAGTGTGCGATTCTTTTACTGTGTTCAGTCGTATAATGAATATATACAAAATTGGCTTGAAAATGGGTTCAAAGATGCAAAAGGTGGCACAATAAAGCATAAAACGCTTTGGTAACAAGTAGGTCAGTTAAAAACGAACTACCAAAAGCTCACGTGATACACACGCTGAGTCATCAACGTGATGGCGTTCACGTTGCAGGAATTCATTGGCTGACGAAGCCGCAAAGGGGGCTGTTCAGACGGCTTCCGTAGCTGCGATCACTCGTTCAAAAACGAGAATAGACAGTGAGATATTGTTGGCTGTCAATGCTTCAAGCAAAGGCAGTGGTGCAGCGTTACCAAAGAAATTTCCACTCAAGTACTCTTATGTAATTGATGCAAACAACGTTCCTTTTGCTCGAATCCCTGGAGTGGGGGGATAGGGTAATTCCAAACATGGAACGTAGAGCAGCTTTGATTTATGAAGCACATCTGGGGGAGGGTCTGTCACATCAAGGGATCTCTAAAACAATATTAACATTAAAAGAGATGTACTGGTGGCCTGGAATGAATGCACAGATTCACATCTTCATCGATGACTGCAATAGACAGCGTGGTGCAGAACGCCATCAGACACCAGACTACGAAGTAGCCTGCCCAGTACAGACACCATTGTTAGACAGCATTAGACTATCTACGCGCAGGCGTCCTTTTGGACAAATGCAATCCCACAAATACTAAGTCAAGGTTCCTATGGATGTGGCCTCAGCGCTCGGCTGACGCTCGAACTGTTATAAAAGATTTGCAAGTCTTTATCGGCACATACGCAATTGGCACACTTCATTCTGACCAGGGCCCTGCGTTTAGCTCTCGGGCTTACAAAGAAGCCATGGCCAGTTTGGGCGTTGCATTGCGGTACTCCTCTCCGTTTCATCCTAGACCTCATATTTGTTACAGAAACTTGGGGTGATCCTTCCTCCGGACCCGATTTCTGTATTGCCACTCCTAACGGATATTGTGTACTCAGACAGGATAGACTTTTAAAAAAGGGAGGTGGCTTAGTGATTATCTATTGAGACAAATATGTAGTAAAAAAAGAAAAAATTGACTCACTGGTCTGCGAAGCTTTGACCTTTGCTATTACGCTCTCAAACTCCCAATCATTCAAAGGAACCCTCCTCTACCGCCCACCTGGCCCCCGAGCAGATTTTCTCGCAGACCTAAGTAGCTTGATTGAACCAGTAGCGGGAGCTCCCGACTACACCATCCTCGGAGATTTCAATTTTCATTTAGAGTCTCTCGATAAGGACTCTTCCTCCCTCTTAACCGATCTACTCTCAGTTGGCCTACAGCAACTAGTGACTTCTCCCACCCATTTAGCGGGTCACACCCTTGATGGTCTCTTCACCAACAACAGCCACATTTCCCTTTCCACTGTTGTCCCCTTGACCTGGTCTGATCACTCTGCAGTAATGTTCACTATCCAGACCAAGAAAACTAATCTCCCACACGCCAACTCCCGCTCGCCCAAACAGGTCAGAGCGTGGAAGAACATCGACGTTCAGCTTTTAAAAACAAACCTTTCCTCCACCCAACACGATTATACACTGGACCCCGATCTAGCTTCTAACAATTACCTACACTGGCTACACAATGCCCTCAACACCACAGTACCACTCAAGAAGGTCTCCAATAACCGTAGTGTTCCTTCCGCCCCTTGGTTCACAGAAATGCTCAGAATTGAGAGGCAACGTTGTAGAAATCTAGAACGTCGGCGCAAATTTTATGACAACAATGACAAAACGCGATATAAGGATGCGATAAATAAATACAAACATCTTATCATCACAGAGAAAAGCAAATATTATCTCTCACAAATAGAATCTGCCCAAAACTCCACCAAATCATTGTTCCAGGTAGTAACCAAACTATCCAGTCCACCTACTAGCTCCCCCGTAGACGCCTCCCAAGACCTTTGTAACTCCCTTGCTCACTTCTTTGAAGACAAGGTTAATCAAATTTATTCCAACTTCTCCACCCTAGCCAGTTATGATCATTCTAATCCCATTATTCTCTCCAAACCCTCGGCTACAGTGTTCTTAGAATTTAGTCACGTCTCATCCGAGCAGATAACAGAGCTAATTCTCTCCATTAAATCAGGATCCCCACTTGACCCTTGTCCCCCTTCAGTCTTAAAACGTATTCCAGACTCAATAGGCCCCACCCTTACCAAAATCTGCAACTCAATGTTCATCACAGGCTCCTATCCTTCAGTTTGGAAGAAGGCCATTATCAAACCCTTGCTAAAAAAAAAACAATCTCGATCCTTCAGAATCCAAAACCTATAGACCTATCGCATGCCTTCCATTCCCATCTAAAATCTTTGAAAAAATTAGGAACCTTCAACTAGCTCAATTTATCGACCACAACAACCTTCTGGATGACACCCAATTCGGATTTAGGAAGGGACACGGTACCGAGACGGCACTTATAAAGGCATCTGACAAAATTAGAATGATCCTTGACCAAGGCGGCGCGGCAGTCCTCATATTATTGGATCTGTTGGTTGCCTTTGACACGGTCGATCACGCTATCCTGATCGACCGTGTCTCCTCCATCGGCATTCACCATAGGGCTAGAGCCCTTCTAACCTCTGTTCTTTCCAATCGTACCCAGTCAGTCAAACTCGGCGACTTCTACTCTCCTGTATTCACCCTTCCCTGTGGTGTGCCCCAAGGATCCTCCCCAAGTCCGACCTTATTTAACATCTATGTGTCGGACTTGGCTAGGATCATCAAAGCACACGGGATGAGACTTACCTCATACGCCGACGACACCCAACTGGTGTTGGAAGTTCACAACGATGGAGGAGCAGTTGCTGCCAGCTTCCAACAGGGAATGTTGGCCATAAGCTCCTGGATGGCAAACAATTGCCTAAAGCTTAACTCCGATAAAACGGAGGTGATGATCTTTGGCAATGTATCCCCTGGCTGGTCCCCCACCTGGTGGCCATCCGATTTAGGACCCCCTCCTGAACCGGTTACAAAGGTCAGGAATCTTGGCGTAGTGTTTGACGACAAATTGTCTTTCATTCACCATGCGAACGCGATTGTCTCTTCATCCTTCTACACCATGAAAATGATAAGGAAACTCTTACCATTTCTTCACCCCAGCGCCGGTAAGACCCTCATGTGCACTCTGGTAATATCAAAGACGGACTATTGCAACGGACTCCTCCTAAATGCTCAGGAGAAAGTCCTCAACAAACTGCAACTTGTCCAGAACTCAGCCGCCAGAATTCTGTCCGGCACCCCCAAATATAAATCAGTTTCTCAAGTTATACGCCAGTTGGGGGCGTGGTTTGCCGAGCTGCGGAATGGCCGCTTGTTGAGCGCGCTCCGCCGGCCGGGAACTTATCCTGAAATAATCCGCGCAATCGGAGAGCTTCCATGAGGCAGTTTTCGTACCATGCTGTTGCCTAGTGCCCAAGGATCCGAGTGACCGCCTTGGGACTCCCGCAGCTTATTGAGCGGTGACGAGAGGGTCGGATCCGTGGAGAGCGGGGCTGAGTTCTCCCGTCCCCGGGAGGGCAGTGCGGAGGAGTGAGGAACTCGAGCCCGTGGCTTCCCTCATGTAACAGGCCACGGCGCTTGCGGACAGAGACGGGACTCGAGCCCTGGATGCGGATAATGCGGCACGGAACACTGGGACATAGCAGGAACAACAGCAGGCAAGCCGGCGCTGGGCACCTCTTCAATAATCCCAAACTGCAGCTTTAAATGAGGTGAGCTCCCGTCAGCGCACTTGAGTGGCGTAGCGACTGCAGAAGGAGAACGAATGCTGCGGCGCCACTGGTAGTCTAACCGGGCTGGCACATAGCCCCTTCGCCATCCAGACAGCAGACACGGGGCACCGGGGACTCAAGGCTAGCGCGAGCAGCGGCGGAGGAAGACGACCTTGCCGGTGGTATAGCTAGTAACGGAGGGGCCCAGTTAATTGGGACATCGTCAGCCCAGAGGCCCGGGCGCCATTTTGGACTGGGTAAGGTGAGCCCCAACCACACGGGGGACAAAGGGAGTCCGCTGGTGGGAGCCTGGGGGACTGGAAGCCAATGTAATGCTGAGCGCCCGACCTGAGACGCGCTGCATACACACGACAGGGCGAAGCCTGATGCTCCGTGAGCGGGGGCAGTGGGACCCTCCACCCCGGTCACATACTGCAGCCATATTCCTGGTATTGAGCAGTTTTAAAGGAATCCGCGCGAGCCGCCCTGGGCACGGGACGAACTGTGGGGGTTGAACACTGGTAGAACTCCTGACAACTGGCAGTGTTTCCCCTTGCCTGATCGGCCGCTAGCGGATGCGGGGACCGCGACAGTCACACACTGTGAGGTGAGGTGCGGCTGGAGTGCCAGCGAGGAGGTGCGCAGTAGTGGAGCGGGCGGCCCTCAAGCTGACATAGTGCAGTTTACAAGACACTTCTAGGGTGCGGGCAAGACAGAGTGCCCAGACATACTTTTACACCTGGCCGAACCGCATATCAGGAGGATCCAGTGCAAAGGGGGTGCTTCATCTGGTGGGCACAAGGCACTGACTCGCGTCACGCAGTGCCACTACACCGCTCCCTTTGGATTGCCTACATCTCTGGTGTAAACGGCCTATAACCACACAATGGGTAAGCAAGATGCCAAGCAGCCTAAGCTGACGTTCGAGAATAAAAGATCTACGAGACTCACAGAATCTGACCCGGAGGCCAACACGGAGAGAACACCCGAAACCCAGACGGAGGACCGGGGGGAGGACCTGCGTACCCTCATGTTAGAAATGAGATCAAGCTTACGAAACATCGATACTAAATTAGACACGCTTACTACTCAACTAGATGCCGTCAAGACACAGGTGGGGACGCACGAGACCCGCTTAGATGTGCTAGAGAATCGCACTCGGATTTCCATGAGTTCCAGGTGGAAACAAAAGAACAGCTGTTGCACATGGACAAAGTGTTGAGTATCATTCGGGCCAAGAACGAAGATTTGGAGGCAAGGTCCCGGAGGAACAACCTACGAATTACCGGGATTCCAGAAACAACAGCCATCACCAAAATGGAGATCTACATCGCGGATCTGCTACATGATCTCTTTGATCCTCATCTATCGTCAGTGTTCGCTGTGGAGAGAGCTCACCGTTCCTTGGGAGCAAAACCTCCGGTTGGAGCTACGCCTAGGCCCATTCTAGCCAAAATCCTGAACTATCAAGACCGAGATCTCATTCTCAGGCTAGCCAGGGAAAAAGGGACAATCACACACAAGGGCAACAATATCTCCTTTTACCCCGATTTCACGCCGGCAGTGCAAGCGGCGAGGCGCGAATTTCTGCCTGCCAAACGTCTTTTGCTTCAAGCTCAGATTCCCTACTCACTGCTCTACCCAGCCAAGCTCAAAGTGTCCCATGATGGAACTGCCCACTTCTTCACAGATGCGAAGTCGGCCCTAAAGTTTGCCAAACATGTCGGTGGAAAGAGAACTAAGCAGACTCAAGGCTCTACAGACTTACAGACTGAACGTTTGAGCGATAACGATTGATATGGGTATCGTATTTTTATCCCAACTGCATAATTGGCTACAGGTGGGGCAGGTTCTGGGCGCTATGGGTCATTGCCCTCCTGAATATTGCACACTCTAGTTGGTGATTTAGCTCTGGGTAGCGTGATACTTTGGAATTTAGATATAGATATAGTTAACATAGTAGTGGTCACCGAGGTGCTCCCGGCCACCCTGCATATTATAGGGAAGTTAGCCGGTAGCAACACGCCTTTATGGGAGAGCTCCCAATTGTGACTGTTCTGATACCTCGCCTTTGTTCACTGTATTAAAATGTTGCTGAGGGGGCGCGATGGGGCTAATGTGTGAACCTGCTCTAATATGATTTCTTTAGACATGATCCTCAAGCTGCTGAGGGGATCCTGGGTCCACGTAGAATGTGAGTTCTAGGGTGATACACTATATTTGATGTTAGCTGCCTGCCTCTCTGCAGTATTCCCGGCCACCCTGTGCACACAGGGAAGATGCCGGTGACACCTCGCCCCATGGGAAATTTTCCTGTTTTGAGCTGTTTTTTTTTGTATATTAGGATTGTGTTTTGTTTAAAGTTGTGGGAATATACACAACCTGATTGGGGGGTTGGAGTGGGTGGTGGGATGGGGGAGAAAGGGGGGGTTTGTATGTTTCTAGCCAGTACTGTTACGTGCCGCCTTGCAACACGATGGGCGCTGTTCCGGTCCCTGAGCGGTTTCGGCTACCTAACTGCTCTTTTGGGATACACATATGATGTTCGCACGCTGCCACCTTAAAATGCCTCTCCTGGAACATTAGGGGCCTAAATGACTGTAGGAAAACCCGACTTGTACATGCTTACCTCTCACGCCACAATATTGATATCTGTTTATTGCAGGAAACGCATCTCAATGCCGACCCCTCACCGCGGCTCAAGCACACCAGATGGGGTCACGTATATTCCTCTATATACTCTAGTTACTCCCGGGGCGTGGCGGTGCTGATCAGGAGGGGGTTGGAGTGGAGGGAGGGCACTGTGCATAGGGACCCGGCTGGCAGATTCCTTATTGTTCTGGGCTCGCTGGGTGGGGTCCAGATTGCGATAGTTGCTTTATATGGCCCCAATGTTGACTCCCCTGAGTTCTTCCGGGACATATGGGCTAGAGTAAGGGCTACAGGCTGTAGCACTATCCTATGGGGTGGCGACTTCAATGCAGTCTTGAATGATGGGTTGGACAGGCGGGGGGCTGCCCGTACTTTGCACCCCTCGGCAAGTACTGCCCTTAACGCTATACTGGAGGATGGGCCCCTGATAGATATCTGGCGCCATAGAAACCCTGACCTCCAGGAAGGAACTTGCATATCCGACCACCATAGCGCCTGGTCCCGACTGGACTACTGGTTGGTGTCGCGGGATGTAGCCACGTGGACTACTGGAATAGTCCACTTGCCTAGATCTTTGTCGGACCACGCCCCATGTCTGCTGACTTTGACAATGCCAGAGGCACCCCCACGCATGTTTTCATGGAGGCTGCCACCGCATGCTCTGTTAGATGACGCTTTCAAGGAAGAAATTAGGACGGACATTACTGACTACTTCACACGTAACACGGGCTCGGTGGACACTGAGGCCACGCTATGGGAGGCCTTCAAAGTGGTTATCCGTGGCCAATGTATAGCCCGCCAAGCCGGGGTACTAAAAGCCATACGAAGTTCTCTGGCATCACTGGAATCTCAAATAAAAGGGCTCGAGACACTGTTTTACTCCTCTAACGACACATCTGTACTGGCTGATATAAAAGCCAAATTACTTGAGTATGAGGAAGAAGCACGACGGGAGATTAAATTTTTGGGGAAATACGCCGAGGCAAGGAGATATGGAGAGGGAGATAGACCGGGTAGGACACTGGCTGGTATGGTTCGGGCCCCACGTTCCACTACGTACATTCCTGAGTTGAGGGCTGCTGAGGGGGGAATGGTCAGAGGACAGCAGGACATCCTTACTGAATTCTCTCGGTTTTATACCAACCTTTACACAGCCACTCAACACACATGCCCTGAGGGAATGCAGAGTTTCCTTGACTCCCTCGAGCTGGTTTGGTTCAGTCAAAACTACAGGGATTACATGGATCTACCAATCACGGTGGAAGATGTCGCACAGGTCATACGCAGTTTGCCCTTAGATAAAGCCCCAGGGTCCGATGGCCTGACTACGGCTTTTTACAAAGCATATGTGGAGGAATTGGCACCGAGACTCTTGGAAGTATATGAGGAGGCTTGCGACTCTGCCATTTTGCCCCCAACGATGAGAGAGGCTGTCATAATCACCCTGTTGAAGCCAGGTAAACCCGAAACGGAGCTGGACTCCTATCGGCCTCTGTCATTGATAAATGTAGATGCAAAAATCCTGTCCAAATTAATAACTAATAAGCTACAGCCCTTGCTGCCCCTCATCGCGCGTCCGGACCAGTCGGGTTTCATCCCGGGTAGAGCCACCTCTCACAATCTCAGGACGATATTTTCGGTGCTGCATTATTTGCATCCCGATGTACAAGCTGCGGCGGTTTTCCTAGATGCCACTAAGGCATTCGACACGCTTGAATGGCCGTATTTATTCATGATTCTATCTCGGATGGGATTTAGCCCCCAGTTTTTGAACCTCATCAAATTGCTGTATACCCAGCCAACTGCCCGTATCAAAGTGAATGGCCTATTGTCAGAGCCTTTCCCTATTTCGCGCGGGACGAGACAGGGGTGTCCTCTGTCGCCATTGCTCTTTGCGGTTGCGATGGAACCACTGGCCGCCCGCATTGGACAACATCACACGGACAGGGGCATTGGGTTCAGCACCAGGAGCCTCATAATTTCATTATACGCTGATGATGTCACTTTATATATCTCTAACCCGAGGGAAAATTTGGACCCCATCTTGCGGGAATTTATTAGATTTGGAGGCCTGTCTGGGATCTCCATAAATTGGGCTAAGTCGGTCATCTTTCCGCTCACAAATAATACCATACCGGTAACTTCCGAATTCCCCTTGAGGTGGGAGGCAATGGCGGTCAAGTATTTGGGGATTTGGATTAGCCGGGACATGCAGGATCTCTGGTCTTTAAATTATGGGAGGGCAGTGACCTGGTTGGAGGAAAAGGTGGGACTTTGGAAGACTCTCCCGATCTCACTGGCGGGAAAATAGCCTTGGCAAAAATGATTATTCTGCCCAAATTTTTATATTTGTTCGCTAATGTCCCGATCCCGCTTACACAGTCCTTTTTAAAAGGGTCAGAGCTGCTTTGATCTCACTGGCTTGGGCAGGTGGTCAGGCTAGGGTGTCTTGGGAGCTTCTTACGCTCCCGCTGGTGCAGGGTGGGATGGGGGCCCCCGACATACAGCTTTACGCACTGTGTGCTCAAGCGCAGTATTTGCACTACTGGACGTACCCTACGCCCTTTCAGCCACATGTCGCTGTGGAGATTGATGTTGTGGCGCCTGTCCCTCTACCAGTGGCACTATACACGCCTTATCGCCGACCTAGAGAGGGAATAGACACTTCGGAAACTCTGCGCTGGGCGTGGGATGGGCTACGCAGACGGGCAGGGATGCCGGTGCTATACGCCCCTTCAATACCACTAGCACACAACCCGATGGTACCCGCTCTGAGGGATGGAATTAGCAAAACAATTGCTGAGAAAATGAAGCTACACACATTCGCAGACTTATACATTGACAATGAGTTCCGCCCTCCTCCGGTCGCGGACGAAGGACGGACAGTGCAGTTCACCGAACTTTTCCTTTACCACCAGCTGCGTGCGGCGTGTCGTTCACTCCATGCCACCTTCCCGGCTCCCCCTCCTCCATTGTTGGCCCTGGAGAACCTGCTGCGCTCCCCTTCCCCACGGAGGCTAGTAACACGACTGTACAGACAGATGCAGACCTCGTCGCCGCTGGTGACACCCAAGGCGCTACAAGGTTGGAATTCAGAACTCCCGGAGCCATTGACGGAAGACCAATGGTCATTCTGCTGTCGCCAGCTCACCGAACTATCGCCGAATTACAGACTTCGATTAGTCCACTTTAAATTCATACACAGATATTACAGAACACCTAAGGGGTTATACCGAATGGGTCTTAGGGAGGATGACCGTTGCTGGCGCTGCGGGTCCGCATCAGCATCCTTTTTGCACATGGCTTGGGATTGTCCGGCATTGGGGACTTATTGGAATACGACGTTCATGATAATTAACCAAATACTCGGAGTGTCGCTTGACCCTACCCCATTGCTGGGCTTACTGTGCTATATAAGAGACACACGACCCCAAGTGCGGAAGTTACACGCATTATTGCTGTTGTTAGCTAAACGTCGGGTAGCAATACATTGGGGACAGAGGGGGGCACCGTCCACGAAGGACTGGTTGCGGGATGTGACATATGGACAGGCCCAACTTACCACTTTTTGGGAGTTAATGCCCCTCACTTCCAGACCACGAGACATATGGGAACCATTTTTGAGCTGGGCACGGGAACGACAGGGTCCTGATGGTGGTACACAGCCCCTGGTTGATTCCCCCGGGTGAAACACAACACTGGGTTACATTAAATTTCATGCACAATGTGACGGTATACTATACAGTAGACGTGGAATAACATCGGGAATTCATGTATAATGTATAATGTGCATTGCAGTAGGCATGGGTGTTTAGGCCTCACAATCGAATATTCAGACGAAAAGGGAGAAGATCTAGTGACATTGAATGTAGACTACCGGAGTGGCGGGTGTGCTGAACTTGATTACTTTTACTGTACCCGGAGTATGCTGATGGTATCCGTCACAGGTTTCGGAATGTACTGGCTACTGTTGTTGTTATGTTTGTATGATAAATTGTGTTCAAATATCAATAAATACAATTTCAAAAAAAAAAAAAGTTATACGCCAGTTTCACTGGCTGCCTATTAGAAGTCGAACGAAATTTAAGGCACTTTGCATCGCATATAAAGCCATCAACAACATGGGACCTGAGTTCCTAAAAAAACTACTCTGCCCATACAATCCTAACAGACCGTTGCGTTCTTCATCAGCTCATCTGTTGACCATTCCTCGCACTAAGAAAACATCTTGCGGAGACAGACGTTTCACAGTTGCCACGGCAAGATTGTGGAACACCCTTCCCCTCCATATCAAAACCAGTCCTACCCTCATGATATTCAGGAGACAAGTAAAAACATGACTATTCAATCAGTAATCTTCCACCTAGCTGCTCTCCTTTACTCCACAGCGCTGAGACACCCTAGGGTATTTGCGCGCTATATAAATTGTATAAATAAAATCCTGAGGGAAATTCTGTTGTGGAAAGGAAAAACCAGGACATAAAGCAGTCTATACCAGCTAGAGTATTAGGTTCGGGTGATGGGTGTGTCAAACATCTTTATGGGGTCCAACGCTCATTAAATAATTTGCCAAGAAGTTCTCTAGGGGGGGTCACTCCATATGAGGTCCTATTTGGGACAAGAATGTGGGTTCCTGATCTCGAATGTAAAGGCACAGTGGTGGAAAATAAACCCTTTGATATCAAAGATCGTTTGGCTGTTTTACAGGATCTAAATGAACTAAGATCGCAACAAAGCAACGTGTTCCTGAAGCCAACCACCACTGGGGAAACACCGGCAGTCCCAGCAAGGCCTGTCTGGATCCCAAAAGTTGGGGATCTAGTCAGAGAGAAGATTGCGGACAAGAAGGAATTTGGACCTTCTTACAGACAACCAGTACCTGTCCTAGCCGTCCACGGAATAAGAACAGTACTTCTGCCGCCCCTTGCTGGAAAAAAGGAGAAAAGATTTGTGTCAATCGACCTCATCAAACCACAGTATGTGGCCAATACTAAATAGTAGGCCTCGTGGACTCCGACCTAGTAGCAGACGCACTCCTCTCGCTACTATCCAAGAGGTTCAGACTGAAAGACTCATAACCATCGAGAATTCAGCAGTAACAGATGAAGGACTAAGCAACAATGCTATGGAACTCATCCCTCTTGAAACTCAAGTAACAGTTCGTCCAAATACACCTGTCTACACCAACGTAACAAGTGATCAACTGGTTCCAGCGATTTCAACAAATCCTGATGCAATTCCAACAATTGACCGAACTGCTTCTGGCTATTTCATTAACTTTGATACGTTTTCTGAGGATCCGAGTGAACCTGAAACGACGCTCAGAATCAAAGACTTTCAAGCAACAAGTACAAGACCTTTTTCATTTCCTGAAAGAGACTTATCTGGTTTCACCATGGATTGAACTATGGATTATTTCTGGAATATTTTTCTTTCTGCTTTGGCTAGCTTTGGTTATGACTCTTAGCGTGTTTATAAATGGCAGATACATCCGTATGGACACTGAAAGTAAAAATGTGAACTTACTTTTAAAACCACACAAATCTTCCCATCGTAAAACAAGAGACTTGTCAGCAGTGAACATCACAGCCGTTCCTATACAGGATGGTATAGTTTGGGACAAAACCGATTTCGATATATTCGGCCCCACAGAACTTTTGAACATTCCACATTTATTTAAAATTTCATTAAGTGATTTTATTACCTCCAGTACCTATTCTGATGATTGGGACTTTGAGACTGTAAATGATATGATGTCTGATCTAGAAAGGTCTGCTGCGTTCTCTAACAATGAATATTTAGAGGGTTCATCAATCTATGAACAGCTTTGTTATAACCACTATGGTCCTCATTTTTGCATAAATCTGCAACACCTAGAAATGTGTTTATTTAACCAATGGGAACATTGTCCTACACCTCCAAAAGGTAGTTCAAAAACGTTTGCTAAAAAGTTTCCCTATTTTTCAGGGTACAATACATCTGATCCAGAAACATTTTACTATAAAAATGTAAACAAAACAGGACAGAAAATTGTTAACTAATACAAAACAGATTTATTCTGCAGCCTTTATTACCCAACTGTCTAGACAAGGATTTGACTTTTGGAAAGACACAATAGACATAAAAACTGTCTGGGGTTCTAAAGATTGGCAAGTACAGGGGATTGAAGCTTTGTTTAGGTCATGTATCATCCCACATCAAATAATGTTTTTGAATGACACTGTGCAACAAACGTCTTGCCTTGGTTTAGCCAAGATCAAAGACATGAACACTCCTTCTGTACCAACACCTGCAAGTAATAGCACTACACAGGGAGCGGTCACAGTAGACACAATACTACAAAACAACAGAACAGATCCTGATTGGGAAAAATGGTTAGATCCTGATTGGAAAAAATGGTTACTCTGGCCCACAGACACAAACATCTGTCAAAGATTCCTGAATAGAATACAGGGCTTTACTATCCATAGGCTAGACCCAGGATATGTTCAAAGACAACATCCGGGGGTAGTAACAACATGCAGTGTAGGAAAATTGTGCCTTGACTGGTTACAAAAATCTACACTTGAGGATGTGAAACAACACTTATCTTTACTTAAAGACGCAGACCTTAGGGAATTCTTGCTAGGACCAAGAAAACCGTGTCAAAAACGTTTCATATATGCCGCCATTTATGCTGCTTATAATGAGATATGGAAGGTTTCACAGGCAGAGGCCGCAGAAAGAATACGTGAACTTGATCGTATTAACTTAGAGAAATCTCTCACTGTGGTCGACAATGGGTTAACAACTTTGTCATCCAGAATTTATTCATTGGACAACATTGTATCCTCTGCTATTGACATACTGGAACAAGATTTAGCCATGTTACAACAAGGTCAATCTCAGTTACGTTCTATTATGTTATTAAGCTGGACGCTGCAATCTTTGTGTGCGGGCTATGTGCCTTGGCGTTTTATCAACACGTCGTCTCTGTTTTCAGAATACAATCTAACAGATAAACAGATCGAACTGGCACAAAGGGAGCAAAGTATACAGTGCTGAGCATTGAAAAACTGGAAAAATTACCATTCACAGTGGCAGAAAAACCAGCTACAGAATGGCTTATTCATGGCAAAATAACTCTGCCTGTCACTACTTTTCAGTTTCAGTATTGCCTCAAACAAATGCAAGCAGGCAAATATGAAAGGTTGGGTAAAGAATACATTAAGACATCCTGGGATTTACCTTACGAATACAGATGTTGGAGTGGGGATCGTGAAGTGTTAAGCGGTACACTGTGAAAATGCACTAAGCGGTTCACTCATATGTCAGGACATTTCTTTGCACGGGGCTTGTAATGGTTCTGTGGCAAATTTATCCTGTCGCCTGCAAGGTACACCAGCTGCTGTGATTAATCCAACGTTTGGCCAACTTTCTAATGGGAGTTACCTCATGTTGAATGATCAGAGTTGCTGTGGCATGTTGCCGGGAATCCCATATCTGGTAACGGTGGACTCCAGGGTTACTTGCTGTATGCAAGTATTGTTCCCCCAAACAGAGACAGTCCGGGAGTAGCCTCTATGGCCTTCATTGAATGCTTCTTTTATACGTTTTGATACTTTAAGCAGAATGAAAGCCATGCTTTTGTAACAGACCTTGCCTTTGACCTCGGCCAAAGAAACCTATGATTTACAAATTGCAAGGACTTCGGCTGAGATACAGGCTTTAATTCGTACAAACTGCCCTATACATTTCATAGAAATGATGGGACTTATCTTAAACATGTCTGATACGAGCGGAATTGTACATGTATTTAAGACCATCTGTTCAGGACTGTTAGCACCCTTCCAAGCAGTCCTCGGAATCATCCCAAACTTCGCACATTCGGTGTTTGGTGGTGTGCCATTAATTCTAGCACTCGTTGCAGGAATCCTGTTTTTATTCCTACTACTACGCTATGGCAAGCCTATTCACCGGCATCACTCCGAGCGATGTGGAGAAAGCTCTCCTAGAACGGAAGTGCCGTGAGCGCATAGTGCAACTTTTGGGCATACCTCGTCTATGGGAACTTAATACAACATGGTTTCTGTCATTCAGACCAATCTGGCAAGATTGCATCTTACCTGTTCTACGCTGCCTGCTTTGCGGTGAAGAATGCGTGCTAGACTCCTGTCTAACACTCCCATCAGTCATGCCAACGGATATTGATACTCTGCTGGACCCGATAACGGCCCATGCTCTGTGTTGGCCCCAAAGGCTACCAATTCTGATGACGGCATTCATTGAGATCTCACAGACGCTTCCTGCTGCTGCTGAGGTACGAGATGGATCAACAGGCACACAGGTAACAACGGACGCGGACATTGCTACGGCATCCTATGCTGCAGGCGATGCTTCACATCTCTGTGCAGTTAACCTTCTAAATGAGATATTCCAACTGTCACCGACATCGGTAGACGATCTTTTGTCTACAGAAATAGATGATTTCATGTTTACACCAGACCCATACACTGACTTTGATTCGGCTCACAGTGTACCAGGGACGCAATGAAATTTGGCCTCCATATTTTCAAAACAGAACAAAACTTGGAACTCTTCCTAAAATAGAACTTTTTCTTTTTCTCTATTTTTTGAAAATACATGGCAACTCAATCTGCTTACAGTAGAACTATTCGTATAAAACGGACTTCTTTGAATACTTCCAGGGACACATTGTCACCTTATTTTACTATAATTTCATTTAAGTACCATGTTATGAAATGGCCTTGATTTTTTTGAAAACTTGTCAACCATTTCGTTAAATGTATATATTTCTGTTTATTCATTCATGTTGCATTTATTTCCAATATATCCTTAGAATGAAAAACTGCTTTACAATGTACAGTACCTATTGCATTACATGTTTTAGCAACAGTTTCTTTTAAAAAACTTCTTTTTATATGCTTTTAGAAATGTTTTTAGCAACATGTGGTACTCAATTTAATGTTTAGCATTTAATGTTTAGCATTTAGTATTATTGTTCATTCGAAAGTGGAGTGGGTGTTGTATTCCGCTTTAGGTGTCCGTATATAGGCTTTCCTGAAACATGTCCTTATATAGGCACAATTCGCATTGCCCTTATATAGGCATAAAATCCCAGTCCTTATTTAGGCATTAGCCGTGCACTCCAAATACAGGCATGGTCACCGACATCCGTCCACCCTAACGTCACAACGAGTTTTTAGAAACCAGACCCTTAAGCTCTTGGGAGTTCCCCTAGCACAGGATTATTGATTTCTCCAAGAACTCATCCATTATGCATGAACCACTATTCCTTAAGGGTTCATTCCTGACGTCTTCCTCTGTCCGACTTCACGTCAATGCTAACATTCCAAGGCACCTATCAGGTATAAATATACCTTCCCTTGCCCAAGCAAGTTAGGAGGAGACCTCGACTTTAGAGGAGCCCATGTCCCGGCCTGACGCACTGAGAAGAGACGCTGTCATCCCTGCTCGCAGAGAATCCAGCTCCCAGTGTTCTGACTCCCTTCGCGGGGTGTTAGAGTTCGAGGATCCGGAAAGAGATTCCCACCTCTCTCATTCTCAAGGTATGGAGCTGACTAGAACTTAGAGGGACTCTTGGCATATCAGACTCTTAGTATACCATACTATAGAATACTTCACCTACTTCTTACCTTGTCCTACCACCTAGGTTAGGTACACTGGGGTAGAACTCGCTTAGAGAAGCATCTTATGAGTACTCGCATTTTTAGCTTATGTTATTTATGTATATGAATATATGTGTCATAGCTAAAAGATAATGCTAGCGCAGTATTATTTCTTTCTACTGCTTACGCTGTACATTATATATCTTGCATATTGTCTTGTGATCATAACAGCTCATCTCTTTTACACGAGAAACAAGACTGTTCAATAAATCCTTTTTATTGAAACGCCCGTCTATTCTTTCTGTGTAACTCTGAAGAAACTAAGCATGCACGATTAGCTGAGTGAAACTGTTATCTATTGTTTCCACGATTCTGAGAGTGTTCCGATTCTAAAGGGAAACAAAGTTGTCATGTTTATGCGGTTGCCAGAAACTACTCCCTTCTTGTTTACAAGGAGTTTCTAGTGGCCTCTGAGCTAGCTGGCACAAAGTAATTAAGTTTAATATACTCGATAAGGACATACTGACCTTAGTCCTATGTCGAATCTATAGGGTATATTATTCCAATGCGCAGAGCCTATTAGGGAAATAGGAACTACACTATAATGTATTGTACAGCGGTGCATGTCCTAGAGGTGAGTAATGTATTCAAGTGACAATGGTTCTCATTGGCACCATTCATCATCAATTATTAATAATCAGCAACAGTTACTGAGAGCAATTAATGCAAGCGACTTTGGAAAAAGAAACCATCATTTGAAATCACAAATTGTGTACAATTGTCATACATCAAGACCACCTATACAGTGCACTGTGTCCCAAGTGAAACAGAACCACCCCAAAACAAAAATGAAGTTAAATCCAGATGAACAAGACGTGTGTTCCAGAAAAAAAACCATGACTCTTTAGTCCTTAGACTTGATGTGCCTCAGCCTGTTCCATAATTAGGCTCATCAGGTTTGTTTGTACATATAATGTTGATGACTTTTCGACCCTTGTGACTGGATATAGGGCCTCATCATGACAAGATGATAAGGGTACATCCTAAAATAAATTGGGAATATTATTAAAACCCAAGAGTGATTCCAAATGATATGTATGGTAAAATTGGCTTATAGGTGACAAACATACCTCTCATGACAGCTAAACAGTACAGCTGTCAAGAATAAAACACAGTGGTATGGTAAAAAAATCACCCAGTATGTGACCCCAAAAGTTTGTGTGGAATAATAGGATACTTACTCAGGAGGAACCTCTGAAGGTAGCGTAAAAAAAATAAAAATTGAAATGCAGAATAGTGAGATTCACAAATGACCTATGGAAACTTGTACCTCCATTTACCCTAAATTGATCACGGAACAGCAACCTCCTCAAAGACTTAGAAAGCTTATGAGAATGTTATGCAATAATTCTTTTTTTTTTTTTGCGGACCTCCTGGCAGCAGAAGAAATCAAGGCATTCACTCTAGGGGATGTAATCCGATTCACTGAGACCCAAAGAGTGACTGGTAAATGTTTGGGTGCGATGAGAAGGCTGCTAGCTACAATTGCTTTCTTCACCCATTCTAAAATTGACATGAGATATGAAAAAGCTCTCGTCTGAAAAGTAATACTGGGTTAGTATCGATTCCGCCCAGTGACACCCACTGTCAGGCACCAGATAGACCTGGATAAGTTAGAAAATTGATGGACACAGCCAGAGCTGTGGTCAATATTTTATGAAGTGCTACTATTCCAGATACCATATGTACTGATATTGATATGACATACTTTGAGTCAGGATAAGGTAGTTTGAGATGTGGTGAAGGGAATAACATGGCAGACGCGGGTCTCTTCGAAAGTGACTTGTTCAAAATTGCAAATAAAAACCATGCAAGCACAGAAATGGGTTATTTCATGTGTCACACACACCAGGGTTCCACATTTGCCTCTTTAGGCTAGCAAAAGAGTTTTTGTAGATACGACCAGGAGGGTGCGTCGCAACCTTCTGATTTATATGGGTGAAAAGCTACTAATCTTCAACTTCATTAGGGTCTTTCACACAGCTAGGGTCCAACGAAGGGTAATTGTTGAGGGCTTCTCTTTGCAGTTAAAGAATGTGGCTGCAATGTTAGCGGTAGGATGTTGAGCATATTACTGTTTCGAATAAGCTATTCAGCTCCATCTTATTTAACAGGAAACCACTAATTTTTCTGGCGTAGTGGTCTCCCTTTGTCCCAAGAGTTGTCTATCAGAACCAGTGCAGCCATTCCTTTACTCCTAGGACTGTGAAAAGACACCGGGATCCAAAACAGCACAATTGAGCAGTGGTGCCAGGATTTGAGTATCACTGGTAAGGGATCATGGGTTTGAGGCTGATCAGTTCCCTAACAAGGTGGAGAAAGCCCTAGCGTCTGCAGTATTTTGGTCCGCCTCCTGGTCGGCTGATGTGGCCTCTCTGTGGTGGCAGGGAGTTAGGGGACCTTTGCTCTCAGTTTTAAGGTCAATCCGATCAAGACTATCTATGGTGATGTGATGCTAAATGATCCCAGAAGCCTGGTGGGGCGACAAGGAATGTCCAAAAGCGGTAACGCTGTCGGCCCAAACGTTTAACTTTTCGGTGGAGACAATAACCAGCTCTTGATTGCTTACCACTATTTAACACATTCGTCCTCAAATGGAGACCTTTGATCTGTTTGCAGTTCTCTGACAAGGGCATGGATGTTTTAAGTAAAAAAAATTTGGGTGCAGTTGTGGTGAAAATGCCATACAAGGCGACGGGCAGGAGGTAGGCTGCGCAAGCCCGGTAACCAACTCACCTGTGGCGGAAAGTTTGAAAAATAACCATGCTTGACAAGCATATGGCACCTTTTAGATGTACTATGCAGTTGCATACATCAAGGCGCTTATTTCGGTGGAAGGAGGTGGGTAGGATCCCCTCCAAAAATAATTTTGTTTGCTTCTGAGTCTCTGTGAATCTGTAAAAATGGACAGAATTTGAGTGCAAATGTTATTTAAGTATGTCTAAAAGATTGCACCCTAGTAATATGAGAAATATTTTGGTGAAATAGTTTGTATAAAAAACATTCAATTTTCTATATTTTCTATTAAAATAAGCTATGGCAATGTAAAAAACACAAACTTTGATCTTGCTTGTACCCTATTGAGTCTATTGAGGTGCCTGTCCTGAGGGTGTAGACCATCACCTTTCTGTATGCCCCCCTTACCCCCTGGATCTGTTTCCTTCAACCTTGTCTTCCTGCCTCATCACTTTCTCTCACTGTCTTCTGCCATCTCACACTCTTCATCTCCTCTGGCTCGCCATTGCTTTTTCTTTCATGATGCTTTTCTCACACTCTCTCTGTGGCCTTTCTCTCCCTGTTTCTGTAGCGCTCTCTTGTCTGTCACTCCTACCTGTTATCTAAACCACTAAAGCAGGCGTTGGTAGCGCAGGCAGATTTGTTGAAATTTAACCCATGCCGCCTATCTGTAATAGATTATAAGAGGGATAGGCCGCCGTTCGTTTCCTAACAGACACTTTACAGTGATAACAAAAATCACTTTTTCACAGGTGACACGCACAGACGTTTTAAGACATGGGCAAAGTGGGCAATTGCCCAGGGCACCCACCTTCTGGGGAAAGTAAACTTTCTCTATGGCTAACTTCTGTTATTTTTGTATCTTATGTTTTTTTTCCCCCGGAGTTTCATATAGCGCGAACTTGACTCAAAGGTTTCAGGTATCAGAGCGCTTTACATGAGCAGCAGTTGCATTACACAAGGACACATTCATTTTTTTGTTAGGCACGGGGAGATTAAGTGATTTGCCCAGAATCACAGGATGTTGAGCGTCCCTGCCGAGACTCGAACCGGTTCCCCAGCGTCGAGGTCGGCCGCTCTAGCCCTAAGGCCACATCCTCTCCCGTTCCTCTCCTACCTATAACGTATAACTCAATACTGTTAGGCAACATAGGACTTGAATTAGCAAAAAATGGTTAATAAAATTCAAAGTTGTTCCATACAGGGGACCCCAAAATATTTCTTTCCCAGAAGCCCCCAAACTCCTTAAGATGACACTGGTCACACATTGGATAGGATAAAAGGTTCGCCCCGACTCCACTCTGTGACTGGCTGGTTAGTTAAAACAGATGTCTATAGAAGGTGTATTCACCCACTGATTAGCTTTATTGATTGAAATGTCCCTGAATCAAGGTTGGGCACAATATATCACTTGTTGATGTATAACCGAGGTGATAAACCAAAAGATAATTCAATGTTGCAACTAAATTGGCACAGTCGGCACTCAGTTAATTTGATGGCAGCCTGCTGGTTATAAAATCTCTGTGTATGTATATTTCCAGTCTTGTGCCCCACTTTGAGAAAGGCAGGTAAGAATTTTATTTTATTTTGTACTTGAATTATTAGTAATTACTTTAGGGTTTGTGCAGATCTCTGTCGAAACACGTAGCTGTGGCCTAACATTTCTCATTATCGGCTATAATTCTTAGGATTAGCCTACCGTCCGTCCTGGTCTCATATCCGGTAGCAATTAAAAACGGATATTAAAACGGGTTCCTAACGGGGATGATTACAGGCAATAACCCCAAGTGATTTATGAATTTGAATGTGAAAACGTTAATGTAATCCATCAGTTATTTAATTCCTGATTTTTGTTTCACATGTTTTTACCTAATATTGCATTCCCTAAGAGTTTTTGCTATTTCTAGTATGTTGTGTTCCTGTATTTTTTTCGTGTGATATATTATTCTTGGATAGCGCATACTTTGTACTGAGTTGCCTGTAGGTGTTTTTAACAGGCCACGATTGAGAGCTCTGGAGTTGAGGTTGAAGGCAAAGTGAGTTTCTCACTGTACCTGTTAGTGGGTCAAAAAGGAGTTCAGAATACATGGTCATCCAATCATTCTCTGCAGAGCTCACAGTGCAATGATCACGTATTCTAGTTGCAATTGTGATTCTGTGCAAATGTGTGATGGAGGTGCAAATTTGACAAAATATTGACCAGGCAAAAGAAAATGCAGTGTTAGAGGTCGGTGGGTGCGTTGTGTGTTTGGGGGTAGTGAAGGAGAAGCAAGGAAATGCATTCAGGAGAGAGTGAAAAGAGGCGCTGAAGAGGAACAAAAGAAGTGAAACATATGGATGGAGGAGATGTGGATACAAAAAGGGCGTACTTGTCTAAAATAGAGTGAACATAACAGGCGTGGTTGAGACAGTGTGAAGACCACTACCTCTTCCACAAGCCTCAGTAATGTTTATTTCATAGGCCTATAATTAAAATCATTGACAAAGCCAATAGTCCTAGCTTGTTTTAGGTATATGTCATGTTGTGCAATGTATCTGGATGAAGTAACAGAAAGCTCATAAGGGCACCAAAATGCCGGTCAGATGGCACACTATAGAAATCAGAGAAATGTAATTTGTGTTTAAGCCACGCGCCTGTTTTAGATACCCCCCCACACACTTTTTTCATCCCACCTAAATCCCTACCTCCAATAAATGTAGAATACACTGGGATTTATTTCCCTGTTATTTAGTTAAACAAGCCTTTTCAGCAATATAATAATGACCAGCAAGAGTCAGTGGAGTGGCAAGGGTGCCAGTGCATCGTTTACCAGTCCACCAGTGATTCGACTGAAAGGACCTTTTACTGGGGCTAACAACAGAGGTACAGACAGATAAGCCGTTGACCCTTGCCTATAATCATGTCACCGGTAAGCTGGGGAAGAGGGCTTAACCTTCCGAAAGAAAGTACACCTTAGGTATCCCCCTTACATCTGCAGTAGGCTTGCATGGTTATTGCGCTCACTAGAGGAAAAACAAAGGGCTTTCCAGAATGGGACAGATTTTATCCCAAATGAGTGCTTGGCCTTTCTTCAATTCTCAGTCACACACACAGCATTGTTTTAAGGTATGGGCAAAGGGGACTCTGGCCCAGGGCCCCAACCTTTCAGCAGGCCCCCTAGTTAAGGTGACTAGACATCTACTGCTTTTGTGCTAACAGTATTGTGAGTGTCAACGAATACACAAGCTTGATGAGCAGCTCCCACTGCGCTGTGTGAGTGATATTTGCACTGTTGTGCCTCACTCGATATACAATGCGTTGTTAACGCCAAGATTTTACCTTTACGCATCTTCCTTGTAGAAAAAGCATATCTAACACACTACAAATGCTGAAAATTTCTATTGTCAGATAAAGGATACTGTTACTAAGCTACCTCTTTAAAAAAAAAAAAATCTTTATTTGCTTTTGTGCATTTTAAACATTATAGTACATTCTGCAAATTATTATGGTTGTACTTAGTTAAATTCGAAGTAGTGGCCATGGATAACTAAGTTAGAATAAGAAAAAACAGTGTCCTTCAGAAAATGCCTATAGAATAACCCTAATAAGCAAATTCCATAGAAAACACTTCATACTGGCGCATCTACTACAGTACCTCACTTGACTATGTTGGTTTGTTACAGCTTCGATGGTCGGTAACAAAGTAACTAGTGAAGTGATGAACAGGGAGAAGGGAGGGTAGGGATGGGGGGAGGTTAGAGGACCCGAGCGGTCAGGTAGCAGGTGAGGCGTTAACGGAGCAACGTTTTCGATTAAGTTTTTGTTGAAAGCAGTGTGTGAAGCTGTTCAATCAGTGATAAGAGTATCTAAAGCCCTGGGTGTTGCAAACTATCTAATAAGCTAGACCAGCTTGTGGAACGAGTTGACGCTGTGTTTCAAGGGGGGCCAGCCTTGGACATCAACCCTTTCAACTGCTCTAGTTAGACAACCCAATTTGCTGCGATGGGGCGCTTGCAGAGACCCCTGGACTCCTCTCTGCTTAATGCGGTGCTCTCAGCACCAGCCCATTTTAGAAGGGTCCGGGAGCAAGCTGCTATGGAGGGTGGAAATTTTGAGTCATTGGGAAGTAATTGTTAATTTTTCTAGGATGAGTGCCTCAAAGCTACCTCTCTCTTATTGAATACACATTTATTTTTATTTTATAGTTATTTTTTTGGGATGTACGGTTCCAGGTCAGTTACCTGTTGACACTTTTACTGACTTTGAAAGAGTTTTTTTTAACATTGTTAGTTCTGCATGACATTCAGAAGTAAAGGTCAAAAAAAATTTAATTAATCACTGCATTAAAAGGTTTGCCCTTTCTATCAGGGGTCCCAAACCTTTTCTGTAATAAGAGCAATTTATGTTCAATGTAATCATCCCGAGCTATTAATATTATAAGTGATGTAATTAGTAGCCATCAGGCAAAGTTGCCAACAGTAATGTAAAAAAATGCTTTTGTTAACTTGCAATTTCTCTACATGGGTACCAGCTGTAGCTGCATTGCCCAAGCACTAGGGTAATAATATTAGTAATAGATCTCCCCAATCAGTGATGCATGATTTATCACTCTGGTTAATTTCAGCTTTAAAAATATTTTGGAAATTCAACAATTTTTCTCCAGACATCAGTATACAAGTTTGAAAATCCATAATTTTCACCTTGGAATGCACACTTTAAAGTTTACTAAACCTGTATTAATTCAGCCAAGCACAATCTTCAAATTTAGTAGTCTGGACTGCACAGAGGAGAGCAATTTACATGTAGCCTGGAGAGAGATATTAATAGCTCAGAAGCTACTTGTCAGAGAAAGCGTGCTCTATATTATTTTGTCCTTTTTACACTTTAACTAATACAAATTGAAACATGCAAACTGAGGTCACGGTCTTTAGTATCCCACAGTTGTAACGGTACAAACCAATAAATGCTTTCATCTATTTTTAGATTGGGCTTTCTTTCTGTATAAAAGTAAGAACCTTTAAAAATTCACCTCCCAGAATGGTGGCTCACAGGAGTCTCACAACTGACGACATTTCATAAAGTCGGCTGTAGAGTTTTCCATATTAATCAGAAACATAACTTGCAGCCTGATGGACCCGTGTAACTTGAGAACTCTTCATTCAGAAACCGAAGCCTGTAAGATAGGACAGCTCTACTGTTAAGTGCCTGGGCCAGTAAAATCTGTGAAATTTTAAAGATCGATCTGATATGTTAGATTGAACCGGTGAGTTTTGTGTAATCAAAGCTAATTCTTTTCTCACAGATATCTGATCCTCTAAAACAGGGTTCTCCAAAGTCGGTCCTGGAGGGCCGGTTCCATGCCAGATTTTTAAGATAACTACATTTATCTAAATGTGGATATGCTAAAATTCTGGCATGGATCCGGGCCTTTAGAACTGACTTTGGAGAACCCTGCTCTAAAATATGCTTATTCCAAGGAATGGCTTTGCTGTCCAATGTATAGACCTGTACAAATGTTGAAGCCTAATGGATAATTGTTGTGTTTGAGACCTCAGCCTCTAAAATCTTTCTACACGAATGGGAAGCTATCCTGTCAGAACCCTGAGCCTGGAAATTCTCTGCGCCCTGAGGGATACCTCTGCTGTCTGAACCTAAAGCTGAAAAAAATCTGGATAGCTTTTCTGCCATTGGCCTGAGCCAATGAATTCAAACATGCATAGTTGTTATTATTTCTATTCCATGCCAAGGTTGTGGTGTTGAGTGGGACTGCCTCTGTGTTGGCACCTCACAAATTCAGACCCTTACAGTAAAAGGGAATATTTCTAATAGGGCACTGCCATAACGCCCACATTGGCAATATGTTCCTGCATAAAACATTAACGGCCTGATGTAGAGTTTGGTGGCCGGGTCCTTTGTCACAAACCTGACAGATATCCCATCCGCTTTATTGCAAGTGCCGTAGCATATAATGCACTTGTAATAAGGAGGGAGGGATATCTATTATGTTTGTGATGAAGTAACCCGTCCGCAAAACTCGAAATCAGTGCGTTAGTTTTTAGTGTAGGTGGACAGACATTCCAGCCTGTCTTGTATGCCTTTGTAGTTTCTAGCACTTTTATGTTGCACATAGTGTGCCCCAAAGTATGGCTCTGCCCAGAAAGCACAGAAGTACCCCTTTCCATGTCCTTTCAGAAAGTAGAAAAGAGGCTACTAACTGATACAGTGCTGGTAAGAGGATGGCTTACTGAAAACTTCAGCCAGATCTGACACTAGTCTGAATGGGACTGAATGTGTGGTTCTACAGCCATGCAATCGGTCCTATTCTACCTGCTTTCCAGTTTCCATTGATTTGATAATTGATACATGAGATCTTGTTACCTCAGAACTGAGGTTAAACAGAAATCAGTTACACATTAACCTTTTTATATTGATAAACTTTACATGCCTACCATGTGCAAACAACCTTGTTTTGATTGTGACAGCCTTGGGCTTGAAATCAAGGATCACGCTCCTTTATTGACTTTTTTTGGAACTTTGAATTTCTTTCCCCTTACTGATAGAAGTGGCAACGGCTTGTTAAACTCAGTTCAAAAGAGTTAAAGTATGCCTGCCATCAAAAGGAAGATAACACCTTCCATTGCTTGTTCTCATAAGACCTGTACCTAAATGGACAGGTAGAGGAATGCAGCAACTTGTCAACTGTGAGGAAAAGGTGAGGGAAGAGAGAGGAGAAAAGGAGGAGGGATATACATGGGGCTAGAAATAAGACTAGATCAGGGACAGGTAGAACTAGAGCAGGGGCAGAACTTAAACAAGCATTAGCAAATCTAATTGGCCTTGCCTATGAGAGATATTGGCTTTGGCAATGTTTTGTAGCCATGCTGTACAGCAGCGCAAATGCTTTGAAGTGTGGCCAAAACTAATTAAAAAAAAGCACTATAATGCTGCCAGGGCTAGTGTGCTTTTTCTTTTAAAGTGAATAGACACCGTATGCATCATAGTCTTTGTTTAATTCTTATTTTTAGCCATCCTGCACAGCAGCCACGCTGCTATACAGGATGGCTACAAATCATTGCCAAAGTCGGCAATGCCCGTGCTGTGTATCGCAAACAAAAGGCAATGGCACAATAAAAGTCTCAAAGGCAAGACCTATTTTATTTGCCAATGTTTGTTAGGACTCTGCACAACGCCTCCCCACCCCCTCCCGTGAAGTCAGTTAATATCCCCATGCATATAAAAAAAAAAAAGACCTATGGTAAAAGAAAATCCTATCACATAAAGAAAGCAATTGCGTCCATGTCTTAGTGAAAATACATTTGGAAGCAGATAAAATCTTGTGTCACAATAAAAGCAGATAACATCTGCTGCCATGAAAAATATCCATTTCATAGGAGAAAGGGGCTTCTCTGAAGTGTGTGTGGCATAGTAAAACTTAGCTACTACAATGGTAAGAGGTTCAACAAGGATAACGAGGAAAAATAAAAGTAGTTTCTCAATCACAGCGTGGTCAGCAATCAAGCTGAAAGAGTCAGCAATTGATCCATGCTCCAGTTGAAAGAAGAGGAAGTGAAGCCAGGATGTGCTGGCCAATTAGAAGTCAGCAAATAAGTGACAATGACAACAACGAATGTTAAGCAATGGGCGGGCTGCAAGCCCCTTGTTTTTTGCACTATCTCGCAAGCTAGAGCACATGTAGTGCATGCGCTGTCGCAGACGAGACCTAAAAAGGCAGAACAGGAGGAGAATGAATGAGATGATGCCAGTTCTGCACCTGTTTAGCAGGAAAAAAAGTATTTGACATGGAGCTAGTTAAATTTAGTGAGTTATGTTGTCTCGCTTGAAAGTAATTGTGCACCAAGCATCTATATGTGACCTGTTTCATTCCTAACCAAAAATCATCCCCATTTCAATATTGTAATATTAGACGGCGTGAAGGGGACAGCCAGCAAGAGTGTGGGTGAAAGTGAGGAGAAAACTTAAGAAAGACATGGCGAGCAGGACGGAAAATCAACAAATTGGCTCTAAACCCAAAGGTCAAATAATTAAAATGGAGTAGTTACTAGATTTACTAGGACATCTTTCAGACATCCTTTTTAGGGAGGAGTAATATTTATTTTGAATGCTATCCTAATATGACCGACCTTTTCCCAACTGCACTGATCTCATTCTGATATATGAGTAATTCTAATCCAGCCCCATAAATTCTACACTTTTACTTTTTTCCAATAAAAATATGCTTTCCAAGTCCGAGCATTATGAGTGCTATTAACTGAGGCAAAGGTAAATTAGAAACGGTTGCTTGACTGCATTAGGACATCTAATATTTGTTGCATTACGTTTACCCATTTTGGTATGGGCTTCAATACTGACACGGGTTGTGTGTCAAAAGCAGCAAATTTGAGGATGAGTAATGATGTGGGCTATCGTTCCTCAGGCCTTGCGTTGAATGGTTGATGGAGCACTGGCTTGTTTGGTCAGTGTACCTCTTTTTGCAGAAGTTCAGGAGGGCATTTATTAGGGCTAGCATATGTTTTGGGGTGTAGTGAGGTGCGCTGGAACTGACGTGTACCTATTGTAAAGATTTTTGTCTATCAAGATCAAGTCTTCTTTAGAATTGATATTCAAACTTGATCAATTTTAATTCATGCTTCGTAGCTAAACATATTTGAAAACTCATTGTTTGTCACGTAGTTCACCATCTATTCCTTTGGGGGAGAAGCATTAAACACCATCTATAAAGTTTTATATACTTAGTTCTAACCAGTATTTACCAGGCTTACTCCATTATGCTTTGCAATGTACCATTTGCTACTAAGTTTCTTAAAAATTCCTTAAGGGAATACAGAAATTCTATTCACTTTCAACCAAAGATAGTGGTCCAGTGTGCTTTATGATTCATCATCTGCATTGACAAAAATCCCTGGACGAGAAACCCCAAATCCCCTGTACACAAATTGTTAGTTAGTTGAGTTTTAACCAGGGTGGCAGAGCCAATTTGCTTTATTGACAGAACTGGACACTGGCTTACCCAACAATTCCCCTTGGAGAACCCAAGCCTCTTATGAAGTTGTTTGCGAATTAGTTTAGTGTTTATTTGTGTTCTAGAATGCAATTTATGACAAGATTTCGCTCAAAAATTCTAATGGAAAATACTGTCATAGTGAAAAACTCAAATGAAAATACATTAGGAGCTTTAAAATGTCACCAAATTGGCAGCATTATTTATAATATTTATCGAGATATGTAGTTATTACACTGTCACCTAATAGTGTTTTAAGAGCTTGGAGCAATGGTAAATGCATTAAAATACAGTAGCTGCTATATGGGAATGACTGGGGAAGCAAAAGTGGAGAGGGTTGAAGACCTTCAATGGGATAGACAGCATGCAGCGAAGCAAAATAATGACATTTTAAGTGTATGAGCTAATATTAAATGAGGAAATTGAATGTTTCCTCAAACCTCGAAAATAACACTTCTAAACATAACACCTCCCATTTGTTAGTTCTAAAAATAAATACTTCGAAAAGGGAACATTTCCCAAAGTTTTGGTTTCCAAAATACATAGGGGCCGATTCCGATCTCGGTCGGAGGCGCACCCAATACCATTCGGTCGGGAAAAAAGCCATGCGAAAGCCTGTTTCCCGACCGAACCGTCTCGTGAGTCCCGGCCGAGCGAGTACGATGCGGAGTTCGCCGACCGACTCGTCCGGGCGTCCCGACAACTCCGACCGACTCGCTCGGACTCGAACCGCTCCGACCGACTCGCTCGGACCCGATTCGCACCGCGCAATGGAGACGTTTTCCGGCCGGGTAAGTACGATGCGCACCTCGACCGCTCCGACCGACTCGCGCCGTCCGACTCGAACTCGCTGTCGGAGCCGTACTTTGGGGGTCCGTGTCGGACCCCCTGTACGGCGTACCCGTGCGAGGCGCACACAGGGGGGACCCAAGGGTCCCCCCTACCTGTGCGTGTGCGCCGCGAAGCGCCCGCGGCGTACTCGCTGTAGGGCGCCCTTGTCCGCCTCGCACCCATTGAGGCAATGGGAGCCCGCGTACGCGTTGTACGACCGGCTCCCATTGACTTCAATGGGAGTCCGACCGACTCGTGTCCGATAACATACGGACGCATCGTACTCGTTCGGTCGGACTGCACGGGTCCGATTCGGTCGGAAATCTCTCCGGGTCCGGCTCGGTCGGAGAGATTTCCGGCCCGAATCGGAATCGACCCCATAGTATATCAAGTTAGCGAAGTGTGAAAGGGAAGAAGAGTTTAAGGTTATGGGATTTGAGTTAGGGATAAAGGATTAAAGTATAGGGTAAGGGCATGGGGCGTCGGACTGAATTAATGTTCATATGTAAAAAAAGAAAAATTGAATGTTCAAGTATGTGGTTTGAAATTTAAGTGTTAAGAGGTAACCTGAAGGGGGATGTCTGGAGAATTCCATGTAACTCCCTCTTCCCCCCTCCATAGGGGTACCCTCTGGAGTGCGCTGCCTCACAACCTGTTTGTCTATGCACCCCTGTCCACAATGCGGTTCAGGCACAGAGGCAAAGTATTGCCCTGATTCCATGGGGCCATGCTAATATAAGAACTCCCTATAAGATACTACCTGTATTACAGAAGGGTTCATGCAAGCCCCTTCTGTAATACACAAAGTGCTCTTGGGGGGTACGCCCTCAGGTACTTTACCTAATACTGCCCCTGGTGTTTCATTTGCGGTACAGTGTGCTCCATTATATTTATTCTGCTTTTGTGAACATAGCAAGCCATTATGACTTGCATTGACGAAGCTGCGAGGTCAGGTCAGCATTAGATCGAATTAATCTATTGGAGGCAATGCAGCACAAAGACACTTCGCGCATAGAGACAACAGACACACAGGGCTGCCTACAACACTTCTTAAAAGACATAATAAAAATTAGCACAAACCAGATCCCCCAGGATGTTGCGGCATACCTTTACATATTTTGCGGAACAAAAATTGAAATTTTGCTGCATTATTGCGGCACTTTATTTTACTTGTAATCATTCATTTTCAGCCTTAAATCAATGGAAACTGTTTTAGCAGAGTATTCCACATATCTACGGAAGCGCAGCTCCAATCCTAACCTCATGAGAGAGGGCCCTATTTCTCCCTGGGATGTTCTAGCACCCATGTATGCACCCCTGCCGGGGCACCGCTGCCTCCCTGACCCGTGAGGCATGACACCTCTTCCCCAGGCGCCCTAGGGCGCAGGATCATAGTGGGTGGAGGTGCATTGCCACGGCTAATGTAAGCACGTTAAATATTGCTCTAGACAGATCAGTGGTGTTGAGGTGGATGTAAGCCCTTTCACAATACAGCCCCCACCTCAATGAGACTTACAGGTGCTGTGTGTGCAGTCTACACCCCAAATATGAGACTATTCCCACCACAACTCCTCTGCGAGCAACCCCCCAGGCAGTGGAGTACCACACACACACATAATCAAGATCTGAGGGGTTCATTACTGTGCGTGCAGTTATTGTCATAAAATTTGAATACACAACTCTCAGACTAAAAGGTGCGCTGGATATTATGCAGAGTTTAAATATAGTTGAATTTTTTTAAACTCCTATAACCCCGTCCCCTTCTCGAAAAGAGTTTTTCTTTGTGACTTTAACAAGTGGAGCACCATGTGGTGCCGTGCGATTGTCACATTAACAGGGCTGCTAGAGCCATAGCACACATTAACTTAACGGCAGCTACCCCAGCCCTCCACTGATAAAGTTTGGCAGGACAAGTTAGTAAAGAAAAAAACTTTTTCCAGTTAATGTACACACACACACAAACACACACACCCGCTTCTCAAGGGTCCCATCTGTCGCCACACACCTGTTGTATTGAGTTATTTGTAGTTTTGTACAGTGTTCTCCTAGGACAAAAATACTGCGAGTGCCACACCCCTCTTCTTTCCAAACTGCAACTCTCCGTCTGTCCACAAGGAGGCGAGAAGATTAAGAGAAGTGCAGGCAGAACAGAAGTGAGGGCAGAGTCTATTGGGGATTTGATAGGGAAGCAGGAGTCTCTTTAAATGGTCCATTCACTTTGGGATTACACTGTGATGAGGTGCTGCTTGAAGAATGGCTCTTTCCTGAAGTGGAGAAAGGATATTTAAAAAATATATTTGAGCAACAATCCACCCTGAGGTTTGAAGACTCATTGCTGATGTCTTCTTGGCAAAAGAGGCAACTGTCTGTTGTGGCTGTTATTGTATGACTCATGAGATGCATTTCATTACTATTAAAGGGAAATTGCATTTACCATGGATCCTTCACCATGCATAACCTCACCCTTATTTTCTCTCTGTGCCACTGTGATTCCTCGAAATGTGTGTGCTGCTCCTGTTTCTGGGCCCCTCCGTGCCTCCTTTCACACTCTCCCAAGACGTTCCCTATGTCCACTCCTATTTCCTCATACTTTCTGCTCTTTCTTTCCCCTTCCTACTCCCCAACTCTCTCTTCTCTTCCTGTTAGCTCAGGGTGGGCGGAGTGCAGCAGCTGCAGGCTTTACTGCCCTCCTGGGTGCTTTGCCATTTTGGAATAGTATCCACTGCTTTGTGTAATACAAGGTGCAGCAGATGTTTCCATTGTCTTTCTAATTTTTTTAGGCCTGTCTTGAGTGTGCCAGTAGAGGTGAAGCTTATCCAGAAAGCAACTCTTCCAGTGTTGAATTTCATCCTTCAGCTGGCAAGGTACACCTTTACTGCATACTGTCTACTGCCCTCTGTTACAGTCTGCCCAATCCCCACGATGCGCCCTGCACAGATAATGGCGGGGACTGATGTTATGCGCTGCGTTCGGTGATCATGCTGATCTGTGAGTTCTGCAGCTGAAGGCTTCCTGCAGACCCTCATGCACAGTCAGTCATTCACAGCAGTCTGCTGGATTCAATGTCAAGTCGTGATCAATGCTGGAAGAAAGATTAACTTATTACAATTCACAAAAAGTACAGACTACAAAGGGACTCAAACCAACAACCCTGTTCTCTGCCAGGTGCTTTATCTTTTACACCAAAGATACATTTTGCCAATGTTTTGTTCTGTGTTGCTGGGCCATGATATCATAACTGCTCTTTCTGAAAATAGCCTGTGAAACAAGTAGTGTGATTAAACGTGTTGTCATAGGAGAGGAAACTGCATCTTGCATATAGCTGTAATTGTCTACTGTAAGAAATTGGATTATTAATTGGGGTGGCTGACTACCCACATCAAGGAACAATCATAACTCTTGTCAGGATGAACCCTTAACTTAACCGGAGCTCAGCTCCTTGGTAGCTATGTAACTTACGGCAATGTTTAAAGTATTTGTGCATTACCAAAACAGTAATATACTTGAAATGCAAAACAATAAAATCCCAAACTGAATTGGAAAAATAGAGTACAATTTAATAAAACACTACCAAAGGGACAAAAAATCCAATAAGGGGAACCAGAGATATGAATTGTTAAAGTTTTAATTAAATAGTGCCAAAAAGCACAAAGTTATGTTATTTAAATTTAATATAGCGCACGATTCACCCATGGACATCTCGGCACTGTGGCCAGTTTAACAAGCAATCAGCAGAAAGAGGAATATAGGGATTAGAATAGGTGGACTTTCAACAATTTCCTAAATTTGCAATCGTTTGCACAGGTGCGAACGTGTAGCTGAAGCTTATTCCAATAAAAGGGGGCAAAGTAAGAAAAAGCTCTTCCCCTCGCATCTCGTTAAACGAGTGCGGGGGACACACAGTAGGGCTTTATCACGTGATCGTACGTTTCTGCTGGTTATGTACGGTTTGATTTTTAGTTGAAGATATCTGGGTCCTTTACCTCTTAGCGCGTTGTAAGTAAAAGAGCAAAGCTTGAAAATGCACCTTTTTTCACTGTCAGCCAGTGCAGCTCCTTTTGTATCGGGGCATAAGAGGTACCGAGAGGGAGGATGAAAATGAGCCTGGCTGCCGATCGTCAGTTGCCGCGGTAGTCCGGGACCTAAGCACAATTTGATGCTGACCGCGATGGAGTGTGGGTCAGATACTACAACCAGGTTCATCCTGGTCAAACATTTTACCTTCTGACTTTAGTCCTTCATGTCCCAATCCACCACAGGAGTACACTTCTAAAGCTCTCCAGTACCTCAGGGGAGGCACTTAGGTACTCACAAGCTATCAGGCAGATACAACAGCAAGGTCCAGTTGCCATTGGTCAGCTGAAGTGGATGCCACCTTTATGCCTGGCACAGACCTGCGGGTGGAAATTCTTTCTGGGCATGCCCCAACCAATGGGGTAAAGTTCCTCGGGCCAATCCTACCCACTTAGGGCATTTGCAATTGACAAATGTCTTCAACCACACTAGCCATGGGCCCTGAGACCCATGGTTGTGTATGGGAATTTTACTGTGGTAATCCTAGTGTCCTCCCACATCTAACACCAAACCCCAGTTTGAAGAAGCCATTGAGCCCCAATAAACTCAGAGACAGAAGTCTGGTACGACAAAATCAGAATTCTTCAGCAACCAAACTGGATACACAAGAATTGCCGCTGCATCCTGCTCCCTTCCTTTCAAATGCACCCCCAGTGTTGTATGTAAAACCCAGAGACATAAGCCTGGTAGGACAAAGCAGGATTCTTCAGCCACCAGACAGTGGATACACAACAATTGTCTTGGCATGCTGTTCTTTTCCTTTCAAATGTGCCCCAAGTGTTATATGTAAAACCGAGCAGACCCATCAAGCGGGATTTGACACTGCAGTGTCAAAAGGATTCCCACAGCCCACACCCTGCATATTCTGTGAGGTTCACAGGAGTCACCCTATTGTTTGCTCCTGGGAGGCATTTCACACCTATTCAAATACTAATCACTGGCTGGGAGAAGTTGGAGAGCAAATGCAAATCAGCCTCCAGGAACTCAGGCAGGGGAAAGGGAACATTATAAAAGTTACTTTTTCCTTAATATTTATTAAAAATCTGATTCCACCATTGAATTGGGTTTTAATAATTATTAAAAATACTTGTTTAATTATTTTGTTAGTTAGTCCTATTCCTGAGATACAGTATTATGATTTTAATCCTTACTCTGGTTTTATACATAGGACCGCTACGTCTGCTACCGTAAACAAATAGTTTTTGGGTGTTAGAAATGTAATGTTAACATGTCCTTACAGTGACTACCTGTCCTACTTTTTAATACCATGCACTCTGCCTTGTGGGCTACATGTTCCGCATAGGAGTAGCTTATTAATATTTAAAAGGGAGGTTTTGTTTGTGTCAAAAGGATTCATTATAACAGGTCCAATTGCAGTTTGTGCACTGCTATAGATAGGCTACACAAAGTAGGTCAAAACATCACCCGACTTTTGTGCCTGCATCTATCGCCCACTACAGGAAGTCCCTCAAATGCAACGTGAAGACATCAAGATTTGTTCTTTCATTGCGTGTTGCTTTATTCAATAATGTATGTGACAGAAGTTGTGTAGGATGGTAGATCCTCACCCACATGGTGTGGCATGCTAATTCATCTGCTGCACCCATCTAGCATTGGGGAACATCCTTTTGTGTTGTCTGGCATTTGTATAACACACAAGAGAGTTTACAGGTGGGCCTGAATGTGTGGTTGGAGAGGTGTATGTTTGTAATATGACCTATGTGAATAGTGGTGGATTTAGTCATCTGTGTGTCACTCCTACCTTGATCATCTGCTTTCTAGCTGTAAAACACCAGTCTAGACTAAGCTTTGACTACATCTTCAGGCCTGTGTCTCACTTAGAGTCCTGACTGAAATACACTGATGCCTCCCCAAGGTAGTCTGCTTAGGCTCATAAGGACTTTTCATTGCTGCACCTTTAGTGCGCTTGGCAGAAGCCCTCCTTGGAGTGGAATTTGACAACCTGACTGGTAATATAACTACCAAAACTGCAGTTGACAATTGCCAAATCCATCTCCTTCCACTGCATGGTGGTAAGTTGGGGGTGTCGGAGGATATCCTTCTGACCCATTCCTCGGACAGCCTGGGCATACTTTCAGTTATAAACTGTGGTAAAAGTCTTGTAGTGGACTCTCCTGAGTTCCGTCAGAAGCATTTTGTGAAAAATGAAGGATACCATCGAGAGCTGAAGATTGCATTTTTGCTTGGCACATGCTCTGAGGAGCTGAAAGAGGGCCACCTCCTTTTCTAAAATTATACGGCAAGAGTATCTGTGAAATTTTAATTACCACTGTTTCACTTTTAGTTATCTGGGTATGCCTTTCTTCTCTTGGATTGATTAGGTGTCCCGGATAATCAAAATTGAGTGCTATCTCCAATTTGAATTTATGCAAAATGAAATGCTTTTTTACAGTTTGTTTGCTAACGACCATTATTTTACTCTTCTTTTTAAAAATCATTTTAGTGACTTTTATGCTCACAATACTGCTCAAAGTTGTCAAGGGCTATCTCCGTGTGTGCTATCAGTTCTCTATCATCAGCATACAACATCTCATTCACGATTTCCTGTTCAAGTACGGAATATCAGTAGATACTGGGAGTAATCAGAAAGCGAGTTAATTAATAAAAAATATAAACTATCAAAGGAGCTATAGGGCAAACCTTTCTGACCCCCTTATTTATCTCCTTAGTGAGTTTACCTTGAGGCGACCCTTACTTTGGCCGAGTTGTCTGAAAATAATAAAAATATGAGATGTATTAGGTAGGATGGGGGCTGCCAATTTGCTAATCTTTACATAAATGATGTGCCCTACGAGCTAGTGTTAGCATATGGGACCACCCTACATTGGAGGAGGAATGAATCCCAAGCTATTTTGTAAGTTAAGTATCAATGGTATGGTGCACCCCTGCAGGATGCAGAAGTTGCCCACTATATTTTAGCTTGTCTGCCATTATTAAGGTCTCACTATTGATCATGAAATTACATACCACGTGGGATCATGAAAGCTTTATGAGGTCATGACCACTATCTTCAAATGGTGGCTTATGTTTGATCGTGGCTTTGATTATTATTATTTTATTTTCGATAAACATTTTTATTGGTTTTAAATTCAAAAGCGATCACATCATTATCAGTATTCATAGTGCAGCAGCAATGCATTACATTTGGAGTGTAGTGAAGACAGCAGAGCCACAGTGGAACCAGCAGAGAAGATGAACTGGCATAATGCAGGTACAGTTCACAAAAAACAAGATTCCCTAATGTGCCGAGGTACTGAACGCAAGTTGTATTCACTGAACCAAATCACACGATCCAATACTCAATGTCTAACAAGTCTATTTGAATAAAATACATTTTTTATTTCATTCAATACAAAAAGATAGTTTTTGCTTTTAATATTTAAAATTTGTTAAAAATCATCATTACAATACATCTGATTATCACAATGCAAATTAATCCAAACATGAAACAATACAGTTGTCTAATTATCACATTAATTTTGCAAACATAGAAAAGATTGTGCCCCAGAACAATATCTCGAGGAACAGTGTGTCAATAAATTGTATCAAATAACAAAGTTATCAGAAAACAATGTGTCGACGCAGCGTTTCGGTGTATCTTATTATTTTCTTGCCACCTTCTTCAGGACTTATTCATATTTCACAACTCTTTCATATAATTCATAAAAATCAGACAATACATCTAAAAACAAAGAATAAAATACAATTAAAAATCTTTTTGTAAACATAGACTCTTTTGGTTCAGTGCACACTCTCACGTCAGGATATAATGATTGTAACTACTTAGTTTACTATTCAGTGAGGCCAAGTTTCATAGTCAATTAGAGAACCTTAGTCACTAAATTTACTTTTAGTTAATTTAAAAAAATAGAAAATAAAAGGTAAAAAGTTTATGGAGACCAGGTGGATAGTCCATTAGAAAACCTTAGTCAGTGTGTTTACTTTTAGTTCAATCTAAAGAAAGTAAACATATGGAATCTCACCTAAATTTCTTTTATCAGGGAAATACCAGGTATGCTGATATATTTAAATCGCGTTGCACCTTTTCAAAGAAATGTTTTCTTCAATTAATATTCTTTATAGTATCCTAAAGATAATGAACCCATTGTTAGCATCACTTTATTAATGGTCCATTCACATTGAATAGCCCTTTCCATAACTTACTTGAGAAAAAGTGGAATTTGTTCAGACTAAGTAGGACCTCTTGGGATGTAATCTCCAATAAGAAAATTGTATTTCACCTGTTAACAATATTTTTATACTTTTAATAATTAGGCAAATTTGTGTATGAACTTAATTATACACAAGTATAATTATATACTTCAATTATAAACTTACCCTCCGATTTATCCGTTTACTCTCCTGTTTCAGTTACGGAGATAGTTTAATTAGTCGCCTGTAATCCTTTCTTATTCCACTTTTTTTAGGGCCCAATCTTGTTCAATTGATCGGATCCAAAGATACTGTATTGGGAGAAATATGTAGTCTATTTCAAAAATTATTATTTATCCCCATATATAATACATCTACTGCTCATGATATCTTCTCTTTTTTACGGTTTCCTTTATTGAACAAGACTTGTCAAGGGTTGCTTGGAAATACTTTCTATCCTACCCTTCATACATAAACATATGGCTTGGATGTTTAGAAAACATTTTTTTTATTTTTTTTTTTTTAAATAATGCAGGTACAGTTACAGTGGCGGACCCACCATTTACCCCAGATCCGGGCATGCTTGGAAGGGCATCCCCAAGCCTCATACACCGGCCGCTCCTGTTTGGCGCACCAGTCCACTCAGCGAGGCTTTGCTTTTTTTAACAGTAAGAAGGGCAGTTAATCAAAGCATAAGACAAAAGCGCTGATTGTTTTGCATAAGTGGTGTTCATTCTAGGCTGTATAAAATATTTATAAAGAGTAGACTTTGCCATGTGTGTGACATCTTTACTGACTCTGGCAGACATCTAGGGATGATCATCCAAATGGTTCCAAAGCTTCCACCTCAGACCAGATTCTGACTAGGTTTGTGGAGAGATGGTGGGAGTAAGGGTGGCGTATTCTGCAAAAAAGATTTACCAATATGACAAGGACCCCATTGCTTGAAGTATTTATGGCAGAAGACACTACAACCGCCTTGCATTGTGCTAAGGTAAGTATTCCACTGAACAACATTCAAGGAGAGTAGTTTATGCTTCCTTTATTCCAAAATGTATAGAGCCCGCTATCCTCCGTCGTATCTCCTGGCATCTCAGGTTCACTGACAACAAGAGTTATCAAATCCTGGCATCTGAATGAGATGACGACCTCGAGGACTGCGCGAGCGGCGCAAGCATATACAAATACAACATTACAATTTCAACACTATAACACATTGCTCAGTTACAGCATTACAGCACTTTGCTCAGAGCTACATGGGTGTGATAACACTGGTAAGCTGAAACACCCTCTTTTATTACCGGATAGTACCCTTCATACGTCACTCAACCTGGAATTGTGGAGTCAGGGCAGTCAACAGGAAATACGCCTACACCAAGTATTCCTATAGTCAAAACATTAGGGGACAAGCTCCTTTAGAAGTAGAAGAAGGAAAATGTCACTTAACTAGTCGTGTGTTTTGATATTCAGATTCCAGCTATGCAATTGGTCTAACTGAAATATTCACAAAAACATTTATTTACATGCTATTTGTTTTTCATACTTATCATTCATTGCTTTCATGAAATAATTAAAAGATACAAGCCACCAACTCACCACGGTACTAACGTGTTCTTTAGTCAGGATCTCTTCTCCCTCGTGTTTACTGCACATAGTAAAGCATGCTGGAGATTACCTATGCACCACTGGCACAAGTGAATGAGATTTGTGTGTACCAGTGCCATTGTGGTAATAAGACCATGTTAGAGGTGCTAAATCTACATTTCTCCATGACAAAAATCAAATCAAACCTAATTATGTAGATTCTCCAACTGGGAGAGGCAGCAGAGCAATTGGTGTCTTTGAGTGAAGTACTTATTGACTCGATTTTAGGGGCCTTGGAGAAGACACATTTGGCCCTCCAGCACATAGAAAGCTTGATAGGAAATATAGAGAAACGGAGGAAATATAGAGAAACATCTATGGACTTTAAGTTCAGTGGTGCTGTTGTCATCATCTACAAATACGATCCAAATATGTTTCCGACAGCTTCCCTGGATAGAGAGTTTAAGACTGATGCTACTGGAAAAGAGTTATTGCTATACACATTTAACACTTTGTTAGATGCCCTGATACACCCAAGCTTTTTGGGAAATGGCAGATTTGGTATAATCCAACATATCTACCTGACCGCAGGCAGAAACAGATGGTATGAAAGCACACCAGTGCACCCATTCAGTTGCTGTAAATGCAGTTTGGCTGCATTTATTTGGAAAAAAATCCAATAGCATAGTTTGTTTTTTAATTTTGCAAATTTACACCGATCCACTTGTTACTGTATACAGCAATGGCTTCTCATTGCATGTCACCATTTAAATTAATAGCACAAACTGCCCTTTGCTCATCACTCCCTCCCCCCCAAACCCTCCTCTTGAATCCCCAACACTCCCAACTTCACCACTGGCAGTAAAGCCATTGAATTTTCTTGTCCACAAGAAACATTTTGATGAGTGTATCTACATTTATTCTCACTGGACCATATTTAATCTATTTGATGATTATATGGTGCTGTATATCTATCACCCAGTAGTAAATTTACATCACTTTTGGCAGAGATGAGGCCCGCCAGTGAAAGCTCCTGTTTGAATATTAACTGGACTCAGGGGCCGATTCCGATTCGGGCCGGGAATCACTCCGACCGAGCCGGACCCGGAGAGATTTCCGACCGAATCGGACCCTGGCAGTCCGACCGAACGAGTACGATGCGCACACATGCAATCGGACTCGAGTCGGTCGGACTCCCATTGAAGTCAATGGGAGCCGGACGTACAAGGCGTACGCGGGCTCCCATTGACTCGGGTGCGAGGCGAACAAGGGTGCCCCCTACAGCGGGTACGCCTCGAAGCGACTCGCGGCGTACATGCACAGGTAGGGGGGACCCATGGGTCCCCCCTGTGTGCGACTCGCGCGGCTAGGCGTACAGGGGGTCCGACACGGACCCCCAAAGTGCGGCTCCGACTGCTCTTTCGAGCCGGACGGCGCGAGTCGGTCGGACTGCTCGCGGCGCGCATCGTACTTGCCCGGCCGGGGAACGTCTCCATCGCGCGGTGCGAGTCGTGTCCGTGCGAGTCGGTCAGAGCGCGTCGGACCCGCGAACAAGTCAGTCGGCGATTTCGCGTGCGCTCGCATCGTACTCGCTCGGCCGGACCCACGTACGAATCGGTCGGGAAAGAGGGCTCCGAATCGGATCCGGTTCAGCCGAATCCGATTCGGTGCCCTACCGGCCGAGATCGGAATCGGCCCCTAAGTATGAAGTAGTTTGTCAGTGTATTGGGTGTTATAGCATCAAGACTCAGTGAAATACCTGGAACCCCAATGCCACGATAACCTCAAATTATGATGTTGCAATCAACTACTTGTACGAAAAATAATGGATATAATTGCTGTTCTTTTTGATTGGAAGATCCTTATTAATTAAAATGATATCTTACTCATGTTTCATTACCTGTTTCTGATCTTTCCATTTCGTCGCACCAATAGCTTTTACTATGACCTTGTACTCTGTTATCAAGCTTGTGTGATCCTCATCATAAGCCAAGGTTGCATGAGAAACATTGACCTTTCCATTTGGAATAGAAATACTGGTCTACACCGACACATACATTGTGCATATATATACTACCCCCTACAGCTGAACAACCCCTAAAGTCCTTAATAAAGGGCTAGCTGCACTATCTTCCCTGAACACAGTATTTTGGGTATCCAGGAAAATCCACAGTTAAGGGCCTCATTACCTGGACTGCGCAGATTATAGGTGCAAGGTGTAATAATTAGACAATGAGCAATTTGTCCCAGATAATGACTTGCAGTCTCCAGAATGGGGAATTGTTTGCAGTATGTGCATGGATTTTTTCTGTGGTGCATAAACCAAAATTGAGAGCACTTTGAATCCATGTTTTGCATGTTTTATCTGTGGCAAACCACAAGTGCAAAGTCTTGCATCAGGTACAGTTTGTTCCTGACTTGTAATCCCCTTTGGGGTTTAAACCGGAATGTGTGCCAAAAATTAGATTTGTTTGATGGGTTCTTACTAAGTTTTCCGAGGTTGATGTGCCATGATTCCCACTCCTATCATTGTTTAATTTTCTTAAATTAATGTCATGTTTGAGAAGGTCTTTCACAGTATGATATTTGAAGATGTGTACATTTGGGGGACCTGTATGTACATATGCAAAGATGCTCGAAGAAAACCAGTGCTCTGGAGCATGATGTACAAAAAAAATTCCCACTGAAGCAGACCCACTCTCCTTTCCTTGCACCTGCAACAACTGCTCTCATGGCCAATACCCATCTCTTCCTGAAGAAACTCCATTGCTCCAAGTATGGCTGCCTTGTAAAGCTGAGAGCTTTAATGCAATGGACATTTTCATATATATATCTTCATTCTGTCCATCTACCCATCAACCTCCCCCTCCCCCCCCCTCAAGTTCTCCTCGCATTGTCTATGTATCCTAAGTTTCTCTTTATATGTCGGTCACAACCTAAAGAGTGTATTAACTAAAGCGCTTCTAGAAAATATTAGGAAGCAGTTTTCTAACTATTGATTTTTTTTTCCCTCCCCCAGGTATTTAGAAAAAAATGGCAAAAACACTATCTCCAAGAGAATCTGGAAAATTCATTGCAGAAAATAGCAAAGATGTCTTTATTGATCACAATGGAGTGAAGTCATTTGCAGAAACACTGTTGGATAAAGTTTGCAAGAATCAGTTTTCTGTTGCCGGCTGGAAAGCCCTTCATGAGCTGAACCCACGAGCAACTGATGAAGATGCCGTCAACTGGGTGTTTTTGACAGACACACTCAACTTTTCCTTCTGGGCTGAAAATAATGACCACAAGTGTTTGGTCACCTACAAGGGGAAAACCTACAGTGGCTTCTGGGCTTTCTGTGCTGCTGTCAACAGAGCACTCGATGAAGGTTTGTGAGCCATTCTCCTAACTGCAGTTTCTCACAATCAGTGCAGCCTATAACCTGTCAGTTTTCGTTGTTGAAATTGTTCCAAACATTAGAATTGCTTGAATATCGATCACACTTCAATGTTCCGGCTAATTCTGTGTGGAATAGACTTGTAAGTAAATGGATCATAGAGGAAGCTGAACCGAGAGAAGATTTCCAGAGAGGTTGGAGACTCTGAAAGGGTTGTGGGTTTCACCAATCAGATGCATACCACGCTTGCCTTACGTATAGTACAAAAAAAGAGTCATCGGGTATATGTTAATATAACAATATAATAATAACCTTATGGTCGTTAATATTTCCATTACACAATAGAGGTATTCTAATAAGAAACCAAAGAGAGAAGGAAAGAAATTCTGAGAAGATGAAGACAGTGCAGAACTATGCAGTTGAAATGATCACATGTGAAGAGCATTTTCCTCGCAAGTTTAAAAATGTTTCATTAAAACTACACCAGATAGTTTTCAAAAAATGTCTAGAACTTTCCATCTAGTAACCACTGCTTTTCCCTTCGCTGCTAAAGCAGTGAAATCCAGTCACCTACATCTAATTATTTTTTAGAATCCCAGGATTTTGAAATGTCCTTTTTTGCACGAACTTTGTAAATTAGTGAGACCGAGGTGTATAAAATTGAGCTAAATCTGGAGTAGAATTCCTATTTCCCGACGCCCTGCAGCACAAACCGTTTGGCTGCCAGTTTGCAGTACCACATTATGGATCAGGGAAGGGCACTGTCTGCAGTTAAGGTGATATTTTTGTCCATATGTTAATGCTGTTCAAACTTGTATTTATGGTTCATTAATTGAAAGCCTTTATTATTAGGGTGAGCGCTCTAAGTAAATGTTATGAGCTCTGACTGCACTACTGACAGGGGTTCCAGTATAAAAAGGAGTACACACGTTTTCAAAGTTTAGCAATATAAGGCTATGTATAATGCTCCCAGAATGCTCTCTGATTTCATGCAAATATTTGCAGAAGCTTGAAAGCAAGATTGACGATTCTTTGCTTTCAAAATAAAATGTTCATAAAAAAATTAAAGCAGGAAAAAAACATTTAGCTAAACTACTGTAAAATCTCAGGTACCATTTCTTTGCAGCATCATTTAGTAACATGTGTTGATGCATGCTAGTATTTCCCAAAAATATTCATAATGGAAAATCAGTGTAACCAGTTTCAATAAGATTATGGGAAACAAAAATAAACATGTATTGGCAAAGCCAGTAGGTCTGAAATTGGTGGTCAGCTTTTAGTTTTGTCAATGTATGACTTGTTTTGGCATGGTTTTTGTAAAACCTTATTGGTGTGGGAGCTGCTGGGCCCTCACCATTATAACAAACATTGGCAAAAGCAAAAATTGTTTTTGGTCTCCGAAAGCACACACTGCCACAGTAGTTACTGGCACTGAACAAAACTACTTTGTGTTCTGATATGCTCCTTGTGAAAGAGCAGAGTGCTGTCACTCACAGTGAAGCCAGCCGATACAGAAAGAGAGGCAGAATTTTAATAAACGCAAAAGGTCATTCGCCAGACCAAATTAGGGGCCCATTTATTAAAGAAAGTCTTAAAAGTGCACCCATGGTATATGTCCTTGCATTAAATGCAGCTATACGGCTTTTGTGAATTCCCAAGAATTAAGAAGTAGGACAAGAAATAGTACTCCTAGAAAATATTTGTGAACTGCATTTTAGCATGAGCAAATATGCATGTGTATATTTGCTCATGCGAAAATCTGAGTGTTTGCTTGTTCACTTTCCTGCCAAACACTTTTTTCCCACCTCTGGAAGAAGGTTTATGTCTGCCATTGTCAGGAGTAAATTTCCAACATTTCTCAGTATGGGAAAAGATTAGAGAAGAGTTGTTGAAAACCCTTAAAACATGCAAGTTAGTAGGTTTGCAAAGACACAAAAGGACATTCTAACCCTGGAACTATTGCTTACCATTACCTTCAGCCCCAGTATGAGGATCTGCGGAAACCTGACAACATAAGGGGATTGAAATTATTCAAACACTACTCTGGTATGAGCCCTGGCATAATCAGAGAGGCTATATCAGAGCTCTTATATAATGAGATTGCTGCCATAATTTGTCGCCGCACTACATAGCACCAAAGGGACAAGTGGATTTTGTTACAGGATAAGTAGATTTATGAAGCAACCTGCCCCATGGACAAGTAGTTATTTTATTAAATTCCACAACTCTGGAATCACAGATATGGCAGGGTCCTAAACACATCTTTCTTGAATTCTTGAAATATTCAGATAAAGTTTTGTTGGTCTAAATCAATGTTTATAGCACTGATGCAGAAGCATGAGTAAAGCTTATGCTTTTGAAAATACCAGGATCTTCTGGAACACCAAGATTTAGCATTTTATTCAAACTATAAAATAACAGTTTTGTTTTTCCTTTTATTTTCCAATAGCTTAAGTTTCAATGAAAACAAAACCATTTTAAAACATTTAAAAAAATCATTTTTAGATCATTTAGTTTTGACCATATCGATCCCAGTTTCACCACAGAATTTTCAGTGTTGCTTTTTGTTATGGGTCATGATTTTGGAATTACCCAAACAGATTTATTTGTTTGTGGAAGATCATTCATACCTTTCCTTGACTAATGGTCTTTCCAGATTTAGTTGCTTGAAGTGTAATTTAATATTCTTTCCATGGTATGAAGACAATCTGCTTGAAGGGGTTTCTACACCTCTATTTTGAAGTTGCCATTTATATATTGAGGTTAAATTCAGAAATGAGGAGCAAAAATAATGTTTGACAGTTCAATTAGTTAAGCCTACTGCTCCCAATTGTACATTCCTACAGAAAGGATCTACTCTTTTTGCTCTCCGAAAAAAAACTAAAGGCTCAATACTAATGATCAGTTCTAAATCTTTTGTAGACAATAGCTTGAGAAACTCCAAAAATTTACAACGTAGCTAGATATTTCCATCTTGTCAGTCTATCATGAATAATTTCAAGCATATGCTTAATATGAATTGAAATACAATGTTTTGCTCTTTTCTTTACAAGGTAACTACCAAATGTTTAAGACTACTTTCTGCCCATCTGATTTTCCATTGTTCAAAATGTTCTTTAAAACAATTTTCTGACACAAGAAATATTTCTCACTTATGCCAGTAATGTTTATGGCAAGACAATATACCTTAATTCTGGTAAAGCAGAGTATTTTTGGTATGTAGGTTGAGCACTAGAATATGTAATCTTGGATCGTTTTGAATTGGTCCTCATCTCAGTTAATGCCAAACAGATCGGATGCTAGGCGAATAATAGATGTGAGAGGTTCCATTTCCAATTTAAAAGCCTCTACAAATGCAGTAGGTTTTGCTTTGCTCAATCCTCCCTCCAAAACCACAGGTAGGTTGTGGAGTGAGTATTGGCTAAGCATGTATCCTAGTGTATGCACTATACATGTTCTTTTGTACCAGTATCTCCCTGCTAACCCTTCTTTAAATTTAATGTATTTCAAATTATTTCTTGGCACAATCATACCATGGCTGTCCACAATATGGCAGGAATTAATACCATTGAGCCAAGGTCCGCATTATGCATTGCATGCACACAATATGTCATTGGTCATCATAAAGCAGGGGGCAGAATTAGGGCATGGGTGTCCTGGATGGCACAATATGTCAAGAATTACTACCGTAGTCCCAGGGATTCCCGTAATATAGCAGCGTACTGTCAGGGTGAATGTTATCCAGGTTTGGGCACCATTGTGCAGTGGATGCATGCAATATGCCAAGAAGTTCTACCACAATGCCAGAACCACCATTACACTAGTGGTGGGCTCCACTGCCCCCATGGATGTGCACAGTAGGTCAAGCATGATTCTGATGCCAGAGGCATTTGCCATTGTACAATAGATGCCCAAAATATTTCAGGAATTACAACCATTATGCGAGAGTATGTTGCCAACGGGTGCAAATTGCCATGGATGCTGACAGGTTGCCAAGAAATACTAGCATAATGCAAGGGCCAGCAATTGCCCATGGGTGGACAATGTTTTGCCCATAAGTGGACAGAGTTCATTGAACCAAACCATGGATCAGAAATCTGTGTCAAACGGATATTGTCCCGCACTCATGGAAAGGGTTTGGGAATACTGATATGCTAATGGAGCGCATGACATTCAATGGCTGGCATAAATTGATTAATTTCAAATATCCAGGTGGAACATATATCACACCTACACTTAGAGCTAAATACAATAAAGATGCAGTGAAATCCTGTTGCAGGTGCCACACTAGTGATGCAAATTTCTTAGACCATTCATGGGGGTGGCGAAGTACTAGGAGATGGTCTTTGAGACCATCGAAGTAATGACAAGAGAGTCTTTAACCCAGGACCCTGTGATAGCTGTCCTGGGTGAGGTAACAGAAGTCATGAATGTTTGCAGAAACTTTGTGTCTATGGCTCTGTTACTAGCTAAACTTACAGTAGCTGTAAAATGGATGAGTGGCCACTCACCCAAACATAAAGACTTGCTTCGAGATACTGTGTATTGCAGTGAAATTATAGATTTCTAGTCGGGTACAATACACCCAGTGGCTAGACCACCTATTTCTGGAAACCGTTGAAAGAATGCTTGCTCAGTGCAGAAAATTATAATAAAAGCACAATGGGTAGAGATGACGTGGTGGCAGAAAATGTGACCTGATGAGGTAACAGCAGGTCTGTTGTGTGGGGACAGAAGGAATCACACCAATATCCTAAGTTTACTGTTATGTTATACCCACAATGATACATCTAATCGTACAGGTGCAGATCATGATCATTGAATCCATGCCTGGCGTAAATGCATGTTGTTTTCTGTATACCTCGATGTATTGGTAGTATCAAATACTTTGTAATGAATTCTTATGACATGATGTAATAAAATTTTAAATAAAGTGTTTATAAAACGTGGCTGCCAACAAGTTGCCAAGAATTACCACAATGATGTGGGAGCCAGTAATTTACCAAGGGTGGGCAATGAGCATCTCTCCATGGATGCCCGCAAGTTGCCAAGAATTATGATCATTGTGCCAGGGCTAGCACGTTCATAGGGGTGGACGATAAATTATCTTCTTTCTGCCAGGGCTAGCAAGTTATCAGGGGTGGTCAGTGGGATTTGTTCCATGGATACCCAAAAGTTGCTAAGAATTACCATAATAGTGCTAGGACCATTATTTGGGCAGGGTCGTCAGTGGGCGCATAACATTCCTAGAGATTTCTTGCCCGCGCACACACTCCCTCCTAAGCACACAAAAAGCACACGCTTTTTTCTATTACATGCTTACCGTCTGTTGGAGCTCCTAGCTATCTTTTGTGTACTCACAATGCCATCTATGGGCTGCTTTTGCCTCATCTGCTCTCAAGTGGATTGGGGAAGGGGCAATGGCATCTCTAGAATTGTTTTAATGGGGGTGGGGCACACAAAGGGTCACAGATAGTTGTGGTGGAGTTACCTACAACAGGCAATCATGAAGATTGTTTTTTCTCTCTTCTCTCCCTCTGCTATCCCTCTCTGCTCTCTCTATTTCTCTCCTCTCTCTCCTATTTTCCCTAACAGTTTGTACCAAATCCAGGGGTCTAAGATGATTGATTTAGGAGGTCACACTATATATATATATATATATATATATATATATATATATATATATATATAGATAGTTATAGTCAGGACCTAGTTTCCATAGGAAAAGCGTTTTTTCTTTTCCCAATAAGTTTGGCGCCGGTTGACGAATCTTCGCGAAATTTTCAAAACTCGGGGGGCGCTCCGGTCAGCTCCTATCCTGAAAGTTTCGGGGTGATTCGGTAAGCGGGGGCCGAGAAAAAAGGGGGGTCCCAAAACGTGTTTTCTCCATGTTATTTTCCATAGGAAACTTTAGACACGGCTACAGCCCGAACTGCTGAACGGAATTACACCAAATTTGGCAAAAAGGTAGCCCTTGTTTCAGAAAGAACTCTTTTTGTTAAATGGTGTAAATGCGTTTAGTAGTTGCTGAGAAATTCCAAAAAATGAGGTCGAAAAATGAATTTCCCATAGGAAACTTTAGACACGGCTACAGCTCGAACTGCTGAACGGAATTACACCAAATTTGGCAAAAAGGTAGTGCTTGGTTCAGAAAGCGCCCTTTTTTTTAAATGGTGTAAATCCGTTCAGTAGTTGCTGAGAAAATAAAAAAATAAACATAGTGATATCTAGAGGCACGGAGGATCTGCGGACCCTCCCGACCACGAGCTTTATTCTAATTGGCTGTCAACACTCCAAACCAGGAAGTGTTGGCAGCCATCTTGTGACTCGGTAGAACCGAGTCACAAGAAAAGAGAAAAAAAAACGCGAAAAACAAGAAAAGGGGGCAGGGTAGAAACACCCTGACCCCCTAGGCCTGCTCAGGGGGTACCACAAGGACCCCCAGGGCCAAAAAAAGCATTTAAAAAAAAAACGGCGAGATTCGCGCACCCAGCGCGAATTTCGGCCGAAACGTTTAAAAAAAACGAAGCGGGGGCTCCCCCTGTTTCGTTATTATTTAGCCCCCAGGTGGGCCAAGTCCTGGGGGCATGCAATAATGTAATTGCGGGGACCCAGGGAGGCCCCCGCAGCGCCGGGGACCGCCACCCCCCGGGGCTTTCCATAAATATTTGCGGGGGCACATGGCCCCCCCGCAGCCCCAGGGACTGCCACCCCCCGGGGCTTCTTATTTTTAATGTGTGGGGGGCCCTCCAAGGCCCCCCCCAAGCCCCAGGGACCGCCACCCCCCGGGGCTTTTATTAATTATTTTGCGGGGTCACGGCCCCCCCCCGGGGACCGCCACCTCCCCGGGGCACTAATATTCAAATGCGGGGGTCCGTTACGGACCCCCGAGCCCCTGGGACCACCACCTCCCCGGGGCTTTGCAAACGTTGGAGGGGGGCCGCGCGGCCCCCCTCCTGGAGCCCGTGATGGCCCTGGGGACCGCCACCCCCCAGGGCCGGCTCCTGCAGTGCCCCGGGGTGCCCACCCCTGGGACACTGCTGTTTGCAATGACAGGGCGGCAGCCGCGTGGCTCCCGCCCTGTCATTGCAAACTGCTTTGCTTCATTGAAGCGAGAGCAGGGAAACCTGCTCTCGCTTCAATGAAGCAAAGCAGATTGCTTTTCCACACGGGGAGCTGCATGTCAGCAGCTCCCCGTGTGGAAAAGCAATGCCGGCTCCTGCAGGACGCGGGGAGCCTGTGGGACCGTGGGGGCATTGGGGCCCCCAACGGATAGGGCTTGCCCCGGGGGATGGGGTCCCCGGGGCTAGAAGTGGCCCGGGAGGGGGGCAACGCGGCCTCCCTTCCCCAAAAAATTAAAATAAAGGCCGGCCCCGGGGGATGGGGTCCCCGGGGCCAATAGAGGCCTCAGGAGGGGGGCCACGCAGCCCCCCTCCATAAAATAAATATATATATGTGGCCATGCCCCGGGGGATGGGGTCCCCGGGGCCGGAATTTGCCACGGGAGGGGGGCCCACGCGGCCCCCTTCCCGTTCATATTTTTATTTTAAAATGGGGGTCAGGCCCTGGGGGATGGGGTCCCCAGGGCCTAAAAAAAGTAAAAAGAAGGGGGGCCACACAGCCCCCCTTCTAAAAAAAATTGTTTTTTTAAAAACACCGCTATGGTGCCGGAGGCCCCGCCCCCTCCCAGCAACACTCTGCAAACACGCGTTTTAAATTGGGGAATTAATTCCCCTTGAATACTGGGGGTCCCTGGGGGCCAACTAGCCCACCAGGAACCTCCAGTAAGCGCCTCAGGGCTGCGTTGCAGAGAGGTGGTCCAGGCCACGCCCCTTTTTACACCTCTGCCACGCAGCTCTGTGGCGCTTACTGGAGGTACCTGGTGGGCTAGTTGGACCCTCAGGATTGAAGGGGACTTTATCCCCCAACTTAAAACGCGCCACGGGGCGCGTTTGCACAGTGGCGAAGGGAGGGGGCGGGCCTGGGGTGACGTGTGCAAACACGCCCTGTGGCGCGTTTTAAGTTGGGGAATTAATTCCCCTTCAATCCTGAGGGCCCCTGGGGGCCAACTAGCCCACCAGGTACCTCCAGTAAGCGCCACAGGCCTGCGTTGCAGAGAGGTGGTCCAGGCCACGCCCCTTTTTACACATCTCTGCAATGCAGCTCTGTGGCGCTTACTGGAGGTACCTAGTGGGCTAGTTGGACCCCAGGGACCCTCATGATACAAGGGAACTTAATCCCCCAACTTAAAACGCGCCACGGGGCGCGTTTGCACAGTGGTGAAGGGAGGGGGCGTGGCCTGAGGTGACATGTGTGCAAACACGCCCTGTGGCGCGTTTTAAGTTGGGAAATTAATTCCCCTTCAATCCTGGGGGCCAACTAGCCCACCAGGTACCTCCAGTAAGCGCCACAGGCCTGCGTTGCAGAGAGGTGGTCCAGGCCACGCCCCTTTTTACACCTCTCTGCAACGCAGCTCTGTGGCGCTTACTGGAGGTACCTGGTGGGCTAGTTGGACCTCAGGGACCCTGAGGATTCAAGGGGACTTAATCCCCCAACTTACAACGCGCCAGGGGGCGTGTTTGCAGAGTGGTGGAGAAAGGGGGCATGGCCTTTAACTACCTCTCACCAATCGCACTGCGTGGGGCTTACTGGAGGTAAAAGGTTGGCTAGTTGGCCCCTAAAGGACCCCCAGCAGTGAAGGGGACTTCAATCCCCATCCAAGAGCGTGCCAGGGAGCGCGTTTGTAGAGTGGTGGGTAAAGTGGGCGTGGCCTGGTACGAGACTTACCAGTGCTGCTGTGTGGGACTGACTGGAGGTAATAGTTTGGGAAGTTGGCCCCCAAGGATGTCCTTGGGGGCCAACTACCCCTCTTGTTACCTCCAGTAAGTCCCACACAGTGGGATTGCTAAGACGTCTTCGGAGGCCATGGCCCCCTTTCTCTACCACTCTGCAAACGTGCCTCGTGGCAAACTACGGGATGGGGGATGAAGTCCAATTTAGTCCTGAGGGAGTTTGGGGGCCAAGAATCCCTCCTGTAAGGCCAAGAATCCCTCCTGTAAGTCCTACGCAGCGGAATTCCTGAGCGTTGGTTGGACGCCCAGCACCCTTTCTCCACCACTCTGCAAACGTGACTACTAGTTAAAGTAGCATATTTCTGCACCTCTGACTTAGAGGTAGTTTTAATCCCCCTGCCCTATTATGTACTAGGGCCTTACAGAGGGGGTCATGCTAATCACAGGGGTACCCCAACGCATAGTGTTCCCTAGTGTATGTAGGTGTTTTCACTGTATTCTAAGTGTCTTTTAGCATAGCACTGGCTCTAGGCCTGGTTAGTCAGAGTCAGTTACCACCAGTACCCGTCTGAAAGAGTTGTGGGCACAGGATGATTTTGCAACAAGGCCTCTTTCTGCTCCTCTGTTGGTTCTTTCTGCACATGTCTTGCTTCTTCCTGCACTTTTGTTCGTCTTTGTGGACTTCTGTTGCTTCTTTCTGCATTTCTTTTGCTTCTTTCTGTGCGTTTTTTCTTCTTTCTTCACATGTACTACCTCTGTAGGCATAGTTAGAAACTAGCATTTAAAAAACCTTTGAAATTCACTTAAAAAACCATAGGTTTCAGACACGTTATAGTTAGAAATTAGCATTTAAAAAACCTTTGAAATTCACTGAAAAAACCATAGGTTTCAGGCACGTTATAGTTACAAATAAGAATTTAAAAAACCTTTGAAATTCACTGAAAAAACCATAGGTTTCAGGCACGTTATAGTTAGAAATGAGCATTTAAAAAACCTTAGAAATTCACTGAAAAAACCATAGGTTTTAGGGAAAGTTATAGTTAGTTGGACATTTCACTCGTACAAAACCAGAGAAATTCCCCTGTTATAGTTAGTTCAGCTAACTATAACTCGCGCCCGCAATGCACTGCTGATGACGTCATATATTACATCACTCATGACATGGTCAGTGACATCACTCATGACATCTCAAATGACATCACTGATGACATCATCCATGTGATAGTTTGATGCATCTTCGCACACCCTAATATAACCTTTGATACACCCACTCTAAATTACAGACTGCCATTCTCAAAACCATAGACACTCTAACACCAATAACTACATACCCACTCACTGATTCTTAGGTCTACTCACACATCCACTCACTCACCCGTACAGTCACTCATACTTACGGTCACTCAGTACAGGACTATCATATGCACTCATACACCTATATAGACACTCACACACCGCCACTCATCCATAGAGGTACTCACACACCTAGTCAGTCATGCAAATAATTAATCACACTGCCATTTACTCACCTATACAGTTATACACACACCAGCTCACTTACTCATACAAATACTAGCACATTCTTACGCTCTTATACAATCACTGATACAAGCACACACTCATCCATACAGCCACTCTCACAATCACACACTCTCACTTATAGCCATTTATATACTCCAACACACATATATACTGCCTTTCACATATGTAGTTACTCACACATGTACCACTGAGATATACATTCACTCACTAACACACACTCACCCACCCATACAGTCCATCACAGATGCACTCTTGAAACCATGCACCCAGTGAATCACCCACTCACACATTATGCACAGAGTCACACACACCCCACCCACAAACACTCAGGCACCCATACAGATACTCAGACAACCAATCAATAACCCATATAGACACTCATGTAGCTATTCACAAACGCATGCAGCTGCTTACACACCAACAGACAGACGGATACAGACATTCACAAAGTTTAGTCACTAACCCATGCATTCAGTAAGATACGTTTAATCACTCACTTATAGAGTCAGTCACGCACCTACTAAATCATCCATTCAGACACTTATACACCCACTCATTCTTCAATACGCCTTTCCCTATATATATTAAACATATTTAAACTTTACAGAAACACACAGTCACTGGATGATGTCATCAGTGATGTCATCAGTGATGTCATTTGAGATGTCATCAGTGATGTCACTGACCATGTCATGAGTGATGTAATATGTGACGTCATCAGCAGTGCATTGCGGGGCGTGAGTTATAGTTAGCTGAACTAACTATAACGGGGGAATTTGTCTGGTTTTGTACGAGTGAAATGTCCAACTAACTATAACTTTCCCTAAAACCTATGGTTTTTTCAGTGAATATATATATATATATATATATATATATATATATATATATATATATATATATATATATATATATCCTGCTCCAGTACACCGTTCTAGCGTGTCACTCTTAAGGCGGGTGCTCTAACATGGCGGTGCCCCGTGATAAAATTACAGCTCCAAGGTTCCTCCTCTTTCCAGAAAGGATACCAGCACTCATGGGGTCGGGTTTCCGCAATCTTAGTTTATTTTTCTTAGTGCAGCAAACAAACGCGTTTCGGAAAGGTTCCTTCGTCAGTGTTTACATTTCACACTGAGAGGCGCCATTATTTAAACATCAAACGATGGGTCATTGAAACAAAAGAGGGATTACCGTCGCCATTCTATAGGCGCCATATTGCAGTGGTATATATTATTACTAAAGAAGCCCATTCACATACTTATATAAGCATTTACTGAAATCCAAAAACATACCCAATTACAATTTGATATTCAAATAGTCTCACATTGTAATATTGTGTGAATAAACTTCCAATTGTACTCTCTCTATGTACAACGATATCATTTGCCACTACATGAAACTAATCTCGCCGTGGATCGGCATTGGGCAACCCCCTTTCTTTTGAGGTTTGCCAATAATCCCTCAATGCTCACTGCATACCGCCGTGTATCGGCACCCACCTATAAAATATGAATCAGATAAGAAAAGGTCACCACATTAACCACTGAGATGCAATTACTCGTCATTTTCCCTTTCTCCTGAAAGGCACAGCGTTATACACTCGCTAAGTTCCCAGATGTACTATCAACTCCTCCCCACTATTTAACCCATTCGGGGTCTTGGTTTGGAGATCAATTATGTATCGCGACTCCAATCTCCTTAATTTCAACACTCTGTCTCCCCCTCTGATGTTTGCTGGGACACAATCAATACTGAAAAACTGTAGTAGATCCCTGTTACTTTTGTGCTTAATAGCAAAGTGTCTAGCGACTGGATAACTCAAATCCTTCTTCGCTATGGCACGCATATGTTCAAGTATCCGTATTTTTACACTATGGATCGTGCTGCCTATATATCTGAGGCCACATGGGCACATCAGGCAATAGACCGCATGTGTGGTCTGACAGGTCATGAATTTGTTTATTCTCTTGCCGGATTTGATTCCCTTCACTTCATAAGTAAGTACCCTTTTGCTAAAAGCACAGGCCTTACACTTGCCACACGGGTAAAAACCTCGCATCTCATTTAATGTTCCCCTTCTGGACGGAATTACATCCAAATGACTGTGAACCAGACTATCCTTCAGTGAGCGTGCCTTTCTAAAAGTAATCAATGGAGCTGGTGGAATATCTGCCCCAATGATTATATCAGTCTTTAGCACGTGCCAGTTTCTTCTCATGATTTTTTTTAGAGTTTCCGCGTCGTCTGAATAAGTTGTGACCATGCGGAACTTTCCCTCATCCTGATTTCTGGTCTTCTCTAGGGCTGTCTTTTTGATGAATCCATCCCTTGATAGATTCTCAACTTTCTTAATAGTGTTCTCTAAAAGATCTATACTGTATCCTCTTGCTAGTGAGCATTGAGGGATTATTGGCAATCCTCAAAAGAAAGGGGGTTGCCCAATGCCGATCCACGGCGAGATTAGTTTCATGTAGTGGCAAATGATATCGTTGTACATAGAGAGAGTACAATTGGAAGTTTATTCACACAATATTACAATGTGAGACTATTTGAATATCAAATTGTAATTGGGTATGTTTTTGGATTTCAGTAAATGCTTATATAAGTATGTGAATGGGCTTCTTTAGTAATAATATATACCACTGCAATATGGCGCCTATAGAATGGCGACCGTAATCCCTCTTTTGTTTCAATGACCCATCGTTTGATGTTTAAATAATGGCGCCTCTCAGTGTGAAATGTAAACACTGACGAAGGAACCTTTCCGAAACGCGTTTGTTTGCAGCGCTAAGAAAAATAAACTAAGATTGCGGAAACCCGACCCCATGAGTGCTGGTATCCTTTCTGGAAAGAGGAGGAACCTTGGAGCTGGAATTTTATCACGGGGCACCGCCGTGTTAGAGCACCCGCCTTAAGAGTGACACGCTAGAACGGTGTACTGGAGCAGGATTTATAAAGCGAAGGCACCGTCCTGGGATTCAGACGCTGAGAAGAATTTACAGCGCATTGGCAGCAATGATCGATCGACCACACGGCGAACCGTGGATATACCGGTAAGCCGTGTGTGCATGAGTTTGCTAGAAGGTAGACCCAGGACCAGGCGAGGGGCGGGAAACAGCAATCAATAGTTATTTGAAGGGAGCCCGGGACCGGAGCTCGCGCTAAACATTAATGAATATGTTTAGCGAAACAGCGCGCAGAGAGGCAGCCGCAGATATGTTCAGGAAAAAGAAAGTGGATGAAACACATTTAAAAACCACTGAGAATCGCAATATTTCGAACACTCTACAAACACAATTTACAAAACTTGAGAGACTGAAAGAGAGATGCGTAAGTGGTGGGAGGCGACCTCCCTCCAGAATTACATTGAGGTGGAAAGAGTCCCGAGAGGGTTACGCATATACACCGTGCCAGCATATGAGAATCCGGACCCAATCCTACTTGAGGAGTGGGCGGAACATACAGCACTATCGTGCAAGGGGATGCTTAACATACTTGTGAAATTTGCCTGGAGTGACAGAGAAAAAGCTTTGAAAGAAATACAGGCATTGGAAGAGGAAATAGCCAAAGACACTGATAAAAACAAGCAAGATGAACTGAGGGAAATAATGAAGAAACGGCTGTCTCAATATGAAATAAAAATAAAACAGAGGAAGCAAGAAAAATTTGAGCGAGACGAGAAAGATTATGCTATGGGCAGGGTACTGACGTTCGCGAAAAAATTTGAGGAGTCAAGGAAAGAAATGTCTAAAAAGAAAGCGAACATGACACCGGCACCAACTAGAGTGGAAACCTCAGAATCCGATTTAACGGAAAATGAACAATCAGAGGATGAAACAGCCAGCCCATCCGGAGAACAATGTAAAACTCCTTTTCACGAAGAGTTCAACATAATTCGACAGTCATGGTTGAGAGGGGGGAAAAGCAAACCCCCGGAAGGAGAAGGCAAACCAGGAGGGGTGGCTGGAAGAGGAAGAGGCAACCCGACACCGAAAGTAACACGGAGCAAAAGGAGAGGCAGATGGTGATGGAAGCAGATAATTTGACAATAATCAATTTAACATCTAAGATTTTAACCACTATAGAAGAATCAGTACTTAAATTGGGGTTAACTTTCTGTCCCCACAACCGTCTAGAATTTACACAGACAAGGATTGATCTTTTTAAGTTTGTGCGTAAGCTTAAATTGCATAAGTATTTCAAATTGAAACCAACCATCAGGGAGGCCAGGCATTTGAAATCCCAAAGCAAGGACACAGATTTACTAACAGTCAATGACTTGACTACCTTGGAGGTATTGGAAGAACTACGTCAGGAAGGTTCACTAGAGGGCATCGGAGCGGGTGAAACTATCACACAAAGAACTAGGTACCTTGGAATAGAACAAGAGGCACCGATCAGTGGATTTAAACCACCATCGCAATTTTTACCGCAAATGCCATCAGATGCGATAGACACCTTCTCCGAGGCAGTAATTAAAGACCTAGTAGAATTCCGTGAAAACATGAAACCCTCCAATATGAAAAGGAACCTAACTGAGCCTCAGAGACTAGCCCTGACGAATTTACAGAATGACACAGCTGTGATTTGTAAGCCCTCGGATAAGGGGGCAACATTGTCCTTATGTCCAGAGAACAATATGTGGGAGAGGCTCTTCGGCAGTTAAGAAATATTGACTGTTATGAATTAACAACAAAAGAGGCATATCAGGACAGTATTGTACAATATCATATGTTAATAAAGAAGTGGCATGAAAAATCTATGCTGGACATGGACGAATATCTCTTTTTAAGAATAATGAATCCGACACTTCCAACATTTTATCACTTGCCAAAGATTCATAAAGACAGTGTAAATCCGCCAGGCAGACCCATAGTGTCTTCTTTGGGCAGTCTGACAGAGAACCTCACTAGATTTATAGACCACTTTCTTTTTCAATCAGTTCTACAACTGTCGTCCTATATTAAGGACACTACTGATTTTATTAACCACATTGAGAGAATACAATGGCATTCATCGTACAGCTTAATTGTATTGGATATCACAAGCTTGTACACTTGTATCAACCATATGCAGGGACTAAATGCGGTTAAATATTTTCTACAGAAGAGACCATTGAAACTTGCAGAGCATAATAGCATGCTGATGGAACTGATTGAATTTTGTTTGCTAAATAACATTTTTCTTTTTCAGGGAGACCTCTAAAGGCAGGTATCTGGGCCCGCAATGGGAACCTGCTTCGCCCCCAGCTATGCGAATCTATTCGTAGGCTGGTGGGAGGAGCAGGTGGCCTGGTCCACAGACAATGAAATCTGGACCAAAGAGATAGTATCTTGGTATCGATACATCGATGACCTTTTCCTGGTATGGAGGGGGTCAACTAACAAAGCAGATGAATATATAAAACACATGAATCAGAATGATGTCAACCTACGATTCACAGGGGAGATTAGTTCAGTGGCAGTGAACTATTTGGACCTGAGGGTGGAGATACAGGATGGAAAACTGTTTACAGCCCTATTCAGAAAACCTACGGCTGGCAACAGCACGCTGCATGCCACCAGCAGCCATCCACCTAAATTGAAGAACAGTATACCCTATGGGGAATTCCTCAGGTTAAAACGTAACTGTTCAAGAAAGTGTGATTTTGATATAGCAATCAAGGAGAGTTTCAGTAGATTTCTAGCAAGAGGATACAGTATAGATCTTTTAGAGAACACTATTAAGAAAGTTGAGAATCTATCAAGGGATGGATTAATCAAAAAGACAGCCCTAGAGAAGACCAGAAATCAGGATGAGGGAAAGTTCCGCATGGTCACAACTTATTCAGACAACGCGGAAACTCAAAAAAATCATGAGAAGAAACTGGCACGTGCTAAAGACTGATATAATCATTGGGGCAGATATTCCACCAGCTCCATTGATTACTTTTAGAAAGGCACGCTCACTGAAGGATAGTCTGGTTCACAGTCATTTGGATGTAATTCCGTTCAGAAGGGGAACATTAAATGAGATGCGAGGTTTTTACCCGTGTGGCAAGTGTAAGGCCTGTGCTTTTAGCAAAAGGGTACTTACTTATGAAGTGAAGGGAATCAAATCCGGCAAGAGAATAAACAAATTCATGACCTGTCAGACCACACATGCGGTCTATTGCCTGATGTGCCCATGTGGCCTCAGATATATAGGCAGCACGATCCATAGTGTAAAAATACGGATACTTGAACATATGCGTGCCATAGCGAAGAAGGATTTGAGTTATCCAGTCGCTAGACACTTTGCTATTAAGCACAAAAGTAACAGGGATCTACTACAGTTTTTCAGTATTGATTGTGTCCCAGCAAACATCAGAGGGGGAGACAGAGTGTTGAAATTAAGGAGATTGGAGTCGCGATACATAATTGATCTCCAAACCAAGACCCCGAATGGGTTAAATAGTGGGGAGGAGTTGATAGTACATCTGGGAACTTAGAGTGTATAACGCTGTGCCTTTCAGGAGAAAGTGAAAATGACGAGTAATTGCATCTCAGTGGTTAATGTGGTGACCTTTTCTTATCTGATTCATATTTTATAGGTGGGTGCCGATACACGGCGGTATGCAGTGAGCATTGAGGGATTATTGGCAATCCTCAAAAGAAAGGGGGTTGCCCAATGCCGATCCACGGCGAGATTAGTTTCATGTAGTGGCAAATGATATCGTTGTACATAGGAAGTTTATTCACACAATATTACAATGTGAGACTATTTGAATATCAAATTGTAATTGGGTATGTTTTTGGATTTCAGTAAATGCTTATATAAGTATGTGAATGGGCTTCTTTAGTAATAATATATACCACTGCAATATGGCGCCTATAGAATGGCGACCGTAATCCCTCTTTTGTTTCAATGACCCATCGTTTGATGTTTAAATAATGGCGCCTCTCAGTGTGAAATGTAAACACTGACGAAGGAACCTTTCCGAAACGCGTTTGTTTGCTGCGCTAAGAAAAATAAACTAAGATTGCGGAAACCCGACCCCATGAGTGCTGGTATCCTTTCTGGAAAGAGGAGGAACCTTGGAGCTGTAATATATATATATATATATATATATATATATATATATATATATATATATATTCAAATACCAATTTCCTCGCTATCGCAGAAATAATCCAGCACTCCGAGGGGATAAGTCTACTCCAATTTTATTTGAACTATGGCATCCACGCGTTTCGGCTGTCAACGCATGTGTATATATGTATGTATGTACGTGTGTGTGTGTGTGTGTGTGTATATATATATATATATATAGTTATTTATATATTAATACAGCTTCTCAAATAATGAGTTTAAAACGAATGGATGTATTCAATTTTTGATAACATTTCCTTGTCCTTTATTTTAAGTATAGGAGCTGAGAGAAGCAATATTTAGAAAATAGAATAAACGGGTTCCGTCTGTTCTTATGAATAGTATACATTTTTGGAATTAATATTTACAGTTGGTGTGTTTTTTTTATTGTAATTGCAGGGTGAATTGGATGTATTTTTTCTATGTCCATGATGATGAGCACATATTTAAAACGAAAAAACAAAGATGGAGTGTTCCGCACTTTGATAAAGGCTCAGGCCTAAACGCGTCAGTGCGTCTTGAAATAAGAACTTCTTCAAATGCTTCCTGGAGTGCCTGCTGTTCATTTGATCGTTTGACTGAAGCTTTGTGTGTGTGTGTGTATATGTATATGTGTATATATATATATATACATATATACATACTTACACATAGATGAAGTAAACATTACTACGGTCTGTGGAGGTCTCTAAGTGTCTCAAACAATTCATTTCTTCTCGACACATCATTTTTTTCTTCAGTCTCTTAGTTAAAGACTTACGCCATTTTTCTCCTGATATTTTCTGAAACCCTCGATTTGCATATCTCATTTCTCATCTCTTTCTTCTTCAACACCCTCTTTTAACCCTCTCCTGCACATACTTCCTTACATCTCCTTCACATCACCTTCCCTCACACAACGCACCCACTCACCTGTAAACACTGCCTTTTCTTTGTCTTTTACCCTGGCCTTGGACAGTTGTGTACCTCCTTCACACACGTTCGCATAGAATCTCATGTACAGTTAGCACAGCTGACTCTGGATCAGCATGTATTCTGAACCTCTCTATGACCCCCTGGCAGGCACTGTGAGAAATTTGCTCTTTCTTCGGCTTGAACTCCACAGCTGTCAATCGCAGATCGTTATAACCACCCATCTACAACCTGAACAAATACAGATATTTAAAGGCAGCTATTTTCAGAGAAAGGTACTATAGATGAGTAATTTGTAGCATGAAAAAAACTACAGAAACACAACATCCTGGAAAAATCAAATATTGCTAGGGCATTCAAGAGTAAATAGAACATAAACTAAACTGGAATGACATAGCTGTCCCCAGGCTGAGGACAGTGTCTGTTTTTGTTGGCTTCAACTGTCGCCTGGTGGTGGGGCAGAAGGGGGGGGGGGGCAGGACACTGATACAGATGGTTCACCGGCCCCATACCTCTTCACCCCCTCAGCAACGCCACTAGAAAGAGCGTTTAACAATTAACACTCCGGTAAGTTGAGCTGAGTGTATTCTTCAGTGGCAAGTACATATCTCACATTGCTCACAGCTGAGCTGCCACTGCCTACATCTGGAATAGTTACATTTGACAACTCTCTGCATTCCAGGTACTACATAGGAGAGCTCCACTATGAAATTCATATCTAGATGTAATACATACCTTTCTTCAAAAAACAAAAAATCCCAAATCACATACAATGTCAAAAACTAAAAAAAATCAAACAATTTATACATAGTACTTTTGTTGAAAATTTGCAATTGTCAAAACTTAAAAATATATCCAGTAGTGGAAACTTTAAAAACTACAAATGTAACTACATGCGGACAATGTAGTGTTGTGTAGTTCCTATATAGGACCTGCACGTTTAGACAACATAAACTGGGGGAGTGGTGTCCAGACTGATTCCAGACACCCCCACCGGATATGTTCGCCTGTCTACCAGCTTGCTCACAGTGCCAATATGAACTCCTCTTACCAAGGAGCGAATAGTTTCTGGCAACTAGCGAACATGTCAACCCTGTCCCCTCCGGGATCGTGGAAACCGTACAGTACTTTTCGCTCATGTCACTCGTGCTCACTTTGTTTCAGAGAGATACACAGAATAAACGGTGGGGACGTTTTCAATAAGTATTTATTGAACCAGCGTCATTCTAGTGTAAAATATGTGTGCTGCAACAACCATAAGAAAGAAACAGCTATAAATGATTATAGCACCAACAGAGTAAATGGATGGTAGATTTCTACAACAGTGCTAAAACAATGAATTTATGCAGGCATATAAATTCATGACAGTAATGAGGCGTACTCCTAAGATGCTAACCCTAACTAGATGTACCTAAATGTACCTAGCATGTATGTAGGTGTATAGCCAAGAATCCCCCTAGGATATAACCAACCCCATTACCTGGTGTGAGAGAATGAAGGACCCGTCTTCGTTTCGAGATAGACACCCTGCGAGGGATGTCAGACCACTGCATACTGGAGTGTCGAACCTCAGCGTCTCGCGTCAGTGTGTCAGCAAGTAATTCTTTCTCTTCTGCCTCCCCCAGCAAAGATATGGTGCTTATATACTCAAAAAGTACCCATAGAAGTTCTACCTTGCTGTGTCATGTCGGTCGAGGATGACGATAGTGATGAACCTTATACATAGTTATTATGCAGAAGATGGTAATCCTGCTGTGATTCTGAGAATCCTCATGAATAATAAATGAGGCTTGTTTCGGAGAAAACCACACAATATTTATGCAGCACCTAATCTAGGTAAGAGGTCAGCATCAAACCAGTTATGTAGTTTAATGGCTGGGTAAATGTAGATGAAAGGTTAGGAGACTACCCAGACCTAAATTGGGGTACATTGCGAATCATTACAGTAGTCCTTATGCCATATGGGGCTTCTCTGCACAGGTCCTATAGATGGTCTATCAACCCTGCACTTTTCACCTCTTGTTTCTGTCAGATTGCATCATGCTACTTTTCTGACGTTCCACACACCACCTCATTCCAGAACAGCAGTACTGTGATACAGCTTTAATACTCTCTCTGGCAGTGACCAATTGGATTGTCCTTTTTCTTTCCTACCATTTTTCTTACTTACACCCAGTCATTTACTTTAAATGCTGTTGATTTGCAGCCTGGTCTCCTTGTTTGTGTTCCCTGAAACCTTCTTGTTTAGACACTATTTTAGTTTAGTTTCAATTATTTCACCATCAACTACCTTGAAGCTACTCCTTCCTATCCATCTTGGGCACATAATTGTGCATGGCGTTGTTCTTTTCAGCAAACCAAAAGGTGTTTCAACCATACTCGAGTGAGGAGTCATTCTGTTAATCAATAAGATCTTTCTGATTTCTTCTTTCCACTTCAAACCAGCACGTATGGTCACCTGAACACTCTCCCAAAATTCAATTAGAGCATTCAATCAATCCGTTTCTCCAGTGGATGGTATAGTGCAGTTTTACAATGTCTAATAACATACTTGATTTAAAAAAAAAATCTCCACCATACTAAACAAATTGTGGGCCTTAATCTGTAATCACTTCTTCAGTACAACCTTCTCTTGCAATAACCTCATTTAAAAATTCTCATATTACCTCAGTTTAGAAATGATTCATGAACCTCACCTTCCGGTGTTTTGAATCATTATCATTAAATACCAAGGCAAATTAACCTTTCATACGTTTACCAGAAAAAGGGCTACAAAAATTCACACCTCCTTTCTGCCATGCCTTTTTTGAATACTTGCCCAGGGCAACTGACGTTTTGCTTGATGAATGGGCCTTGTCCCTCAGAACATAAGAAATGTAATCCCTCACATACTGTTAAATTAGTCTATCCATTTCTGGCCACCAGAAATCATTTCTAGCTTTCTTCTTCATGGCTCATATTCTTCCAAGCCCCTCATGCAGTAATGCCAACAGACCTACATACACAATCAACTTGTTGTTTCTGTGCACCAAACTAACAGTCTAATTTAGATCACACCACACCAATTTGTACTTTAGTACAAGTACAGCTGTCTGTTTGTCCAAAGGTCATCCCTTCCCTACATGTTTCACTACTTCACTTAACTCTTCATCCTGTTACGTTGTTCTCGTTGATTCCACCTCCACTCCTCACTGGCAACCAGGGCCGGACTGGCCGTAGCGGGCATCGGGTGTTTTCCCGGGAGGCTGGAAGGGTGGGGGCCAGTTTTGCTGCGGTATCGGCCCCCAGTAACAAAAGTAGTAGTACTTTAGACTTGCATCCCGCCCCCACCGCTGTGGGTGGGGAGGGCTGGTCCTACAAAATTGCCAGGGCTGCTTTGGGTTCACAGTCCAGCCCTACTGGCAACTAACCACTCCCCTCAACTGTCGACTTCCATTTCTGTATCACTCAAAGACAGCCTAGATTGACTATCCACACTGATGTTGCAACATCTCGTGACATCTCACCACATATTTTACCATTAAAGTGAACTCCTATATGTAATACATTCACTTTGCCAAGCAGAGTGTTGCTTTGCCACCACCCTCGGGAGAGAATATTTCCACTAACGGTTTGTGGCCTGTCCTTAACTAAAGTTTCTTGCCCTAAGTGAACATTTTAAAATGTTTTATCTCCCCCTAACATTCTAGTACCTCTTGTTTAATGACCGTATAAGAACACTCTGCTTGTCTCAACGTCTGAGAGACAAACCCAACTGCCCTATCTCGACCATGACATATCTGCATTAGGGCAACACCTACTCCATATCCACTAGCATTTGTAATGCTTATTATGTGATTCCGAGGATCATATGGATTTAATTCCACTGTCTGTAATTTGTTTTTTTTCCCGTCTTTTGAATTGCCTTCTCTCATTCATTTAAACCTTGCATTCCTCTTCATTAACATCATCATAGGCCTGGCTTTATAAAAAAAAAAGGTGAATGAACTTCGTAAAATATTCGTCCATACCCAAAAATGACTTAAGCTGGACTTTATTGCACCTCTTCAATAACTCTGACCAGTTTTAAACCTAGATTTGATACCCTTGTTGGAAATGTTATATCCTAAGTTCTTTTTCTTCTCCACCACAAATTTACATTTCTCCACTCAAATTGTCAACCTTGTTCCACTCAAAATCTTAAATTTTAATACCTTTGCTAGAATTTCATCGTGTTCGCTCTGATTTTTTTCTCCAAATCGAAATGTCCTCCAAATAGAAAACCTGACTCACCCCTTCAAGCAAGTTCCGCAGCACTCGCTGAAATACTGCGGACACCAGCGCCAAGCCAAATGACATTATTAGTAAAATATATGCTACTTCTGGCTTTATGAAGGATTTTAGATGCCTGGAAGATGGATGTAGCTTTATTTAGTGATACGGTTTAGCCCCCCTTAAGTGCTGAGGTTCTTCCCCAGTGCTCAACCCTTTTTTGATGTTTTGTGGCAGTTCACGTGTGAGCCTTTTTAACACGGCTTTTGCACTTTTCTAAGTGGTTGTCAATTTTTCTGATATTTTTATAGTTTCTAGATACTTGTAGTCTGTGGTGGAAACAGGTATGAAACCTATGGCTGAACCTGGAAAATTATACATTTCTGAAAAGTAGAAAAAATTAAACTAGGATCTATTTGTGTATAACATTTGCTGTTTTCCAAAAGAAACTAATCATTTAAAATTAAAAAAGGAGGAAAAAATAAAAATAGATGACAGCATTTTCTACTGTAATTTTCTGCCCGGATTGCCGATTTACAAAAGTATATCCTCTTCTGGGTGCAGGAATATATAGTGCTTATTGTTTGTCCAAAAATACTCAATATCCAGATCCAACAACTGAGCTGCAGCATATAATGATTTTTTAACATTTATAGACCATGCATCAATTCATATGGTAAAAACTCATGAATGAATAATAGGTACGAAGGAAACCAATCCATTATTGAAATGTGCCCAAGATAATGAGTTTAGGAATAGTGATTATTTGTACACCTGAGAATTTGGGGCTAACCATAATGTCATGTGATTCAGAGAGCATTTCCAAAATGTATTCTTTCTTGTACACTGGCCTACGTTTGGAAGTCAAAAATGGAGAAAATTCTATTGATAAAGATAAATGTTTTACTATTCTGTGTTTGCACACTTTTTCTGATAAAAGTGGTACCCCACGAGTGTGGCTGAGCCGATCGCCCAAGACCGGATAGCCCCCAAAACACAACCAGGAAACATCAATGTTTTCACTCTCAAATTGAACCATTCTGATGATGTGGTGAGCTGATATATTTGGGTCCCGGCTCGGCCAGCACCCAGGGGAATCTACCATACAAGACATTTCGGAAAACTCGACACATAGGGGAGACCAGGGTGGTGTGACATGTGGTAGCAATGAGATGTTCACACAGTTACTATTTTGGTCCTTTCCTGTGCCATCCATTAGGTCCATCCACACATGGAGGCAGGCTTTCAATCAGAAGAAAGGTGGTAAGAATTTGGTCATTGGCTGGAAATGTCCAAGTTTTCTGTAACATAAATATGAGAAAAGGGTCCTTTCGACTCATACGTTGATGTTCGCAAGGCCATCTGGGTAATAAGTTCTGGTATCCATGCTAGTCACACACTACCCTGTATTCACCTGACTCTAGGTTTCAGAAATACCCAGGGTTGATAGAGCTCTATTGCACCAGCTGACCCGGGCCCAAATAACTGGAGTCCTCCACCATGACAGATGTCGAGGAGCTGGTATTTCGCACCAGAAAAAAGTAAAAAACTGAATGCGGTTTGGAGCTTAGCTCTCCTGATACTGCACTGCAGCCTCCACCCATGTGCATAAGACGGGGAGGCAGAGAGAGGGGGCTTTAACCCCCTCTCTGCATACCTGTATGCCAAAATTATGCCAAAAGAATCTCAATTTATTTTTTTGCTTGCTTGTATTCGTGCCCTGGACCCCAAGGGGGCAGACAAACCGTTGGTGCTCTAGGGGGACCCGAAGCCAAAAAAATAAATATATATATATCTCGGTCTGTCTGTCCCTGGAATATAAATGGGCTTTCTGGCACGGTGGGGGGAGGCAACTGGGGCTACGACCATTGTGACTTTAGGAATGGGGAGAGTGCCTGATGCCCCGAAGCATGAGTTACCCCACCCCATTTAAAATATATATATAGACTGGAATGCCTGGGCTCTGCTGTCTGTAAGCTCATTTGATGTTGCTTTATTTTTCCCTTGAATATTTCAGAAAACTAAGACTGCTTTGACTTTTTCCTAAGTTCACAGCTTGTTCATGTTTAAATAAACATTGCTTTCCATGCTGTGAATTCATGTTCGTCAGGTTCAAACAGAGGATGCTTTACTGATGCATTATGGGACTATTAGTCCTCCGAGACATTGTTAGAGTGATGTGAAAGTAAGAGGACATTTAGTGACGCTTATGTTACGCAGTTGTTTGAAAATATTCCATACAATGTTTCGACACGATTTTTTGTATCATTTCACACAGTGCAAACTATATTGATGCATTAGGCAGTGTATATAATGTTGTATTGGCATGTATACAGTATACAGTATCTATGAAAGTGTAACACTATATATAGAAAGAAAAAAATGGCGCTCACCATATTGACAAAGGCTGTCGTTACAGCCGAAACGCGTCTCTCCTGGTAGCTGGGTCGAGAGAGGCCCATTGCAATAAAGACGCCGTATTCCTGCAATCCTTGTGTGCGTGCTCTTTTCCTTTGGGAGCAGGGGTTGTGTGTTAGATATATGTATATATTATATTCGTCGAGCAGGGGCCGAAAAAAGGTGGGTTCCAGAACGCATTTTCCCCATGCAATTTCCCACAGAGATTTTAGACACAACTACAGCCCGAACTGCTGGACGGAATTACCCACATTCAGCAAAAAGCTAGCTCTTAGTCCAGAAAGAGCTCTTTTTGTAATTTGGTGTAAATCCCTTCAGTAGTTTTGGAGTTATTTAAGAAAAAAGAAATATAGATATCTAGGGACGTGAATCCTCAGCGGATCCAACAGATCTCATGCTGAGATCTGATTGGCTGACAACACTTCAACTAGGAAGTGTTGGCAGCCATCTTGGGACTCGCACTCAGCCGAGTTCCAAGAAAAAAGGTGAAAAAAAGCATAATGGGGCAGGGTAGGGATACTCTGACCCCCTAAGCCTGGTGCTTGGGCCCACATTTTTTTTTTTTTTCAATTTTGCAGCGAAGTTGCAGGGAATCCTGAGCTTGTTTTTTTTATGCCCCCCCCCCCAGGGTGGGCCAGGCCCAGGGGGGGATTTGTGTTAATGGTGGAATGGTGGGAGGGGAGCGCGAGGCCGCCTTCCCTAGGCCGATTTCACACGCAGCCCCCCTCATCGGGCCGTGATTGGCCTCGGGGACCCCATCCCTGCATAGAGCCATTAATGACCCTGGGGACCCCATCCACCAGGGCCAGGCTCAGCTATGCCCCGGGGTTCCCACCCCCAGGACATAGTGGTTTCTTTGCCCACATTAGTATGGGCAGGAAAACCTCTGTTTGCTCTCGCTTGGCGGGAGCACTTTAAAGCTCCTGCCAAGTGAGAGCAAACACGAAGTCCGCTCCCAGCTGGCGGGAGGTTTAAAAATGCTCCCACCAGCTGGGAGCGGACTTTTCATCTGTTTCCCTGCCCGCTGAAAAGGGGTGGGGCATGAGTTATAGTTACCTTAGGGCATGAGCTTTAGTTTTTTTTTTAGATAAGTTTAACTTTAACTGCTGAATTTCTTTGGTTTTTTCAGTGTAAAATCTGATAATCTGATCCTAACTATAACGTCCCTGTAAGCTCTAACTTGTTAGTTTGAGAGAGAGAGATCCTTTTTTTTTTTTTTTTGGTGCACCATAGGGATTTCCTCCCTTCTGTGGGATGTCCTGACGTTCATGTCCTCCACACAGATAAGCTTTTGCTTTTGGGTTTATGTGCAAGTGGGCTTACCTACGTAGATGATTCTATGGGCCTTTTTATGCCCCCACTTCACAGCTTCTTTAACTCCTCACCAACATATCTCTCAATGACATTGGCCGTAAGTTCTTCTGTAGGGGTGTAGAACTTACAAAAGTTTCAACGTTCCCTTATTTGGGAGTGTTGTTTGACGACAGAGCGTCGTGTGTCGCACAAAAAGCACATAAAAAGAACATTCTGGCAAGGGCAGCCAGTGCAACTATGGACTTTGCCAGGAGATTAGGGCTAAAGCTGTACCTGCCCTAATGAAGGTCTATAGAGAAAAATGTATCCCTATGGCCACTTACAGGTTCGATGTGTGGGGGTACAAAGATGTAAGAGAACTGCAGGTGGTGGAGAACAAATTTTTGCGTAGACTCCTTGCTGTCCCCACTTGCACCCCTTCTTTTATGATGCATGAAGAGCTTGGTCTGGGCTATATTTCTGACCTTATTGCAGTCACACCGATAAGGCACTGGCTGAGAATCTGATCAAGCCCAGCTCCCACCTTAAATCAACACGTCTCAGTGGATTGTACCGAACTTGAGGGGGCCTCCCGTATCCCCTGGTTAGGTTATGTTTTGGAGCATCTGAGAAAGCTAGGCCGCCCTGATCTGTTTATGAACCCAAGACCACTACGCCCTAGTGACATGAGGAACATCAAACACATGTTTTTGGTTAGGCAGTTGGAGGAAAGGGAAGGCATAGAACTTGCTAAGCCCACGGTGAGAAAATATATAACATTGAGCTCAAGCTTGCAGGGGCAGTCTTATCTGTCACTTGTTAATAATGTCCATAATCGCTTCCTGTTGACCAGGATCAGATTCAATTATATACACTGATTGTTAGCTTTCCCTAAATGATTTTCAAAGCCAGGTGCCCTAAAGCCCTGTCCTTATGACAATTTCTCAAAGCAGGACACTATGCACTTTATATTTTTCTGCGAATTCTATGACACCCTGCAGAAAAAATTCATCCTTCCGTTGTTAAGAAATGGTCAATTTGTACAAGTAAGGACTGCACTAGTGTACCTACGAATGCTTTCCTCCCCTATGGTCTGCCTTGGGGTTGCAAGCTTCTTTTCAGGAGCCCTAAGTCTTAGTAAGAAGCTGTTTAAGGATTAGAAAGCTCCCACTTGATTTGACCTTCATGGGCAATATAGGTGTTTATTCAAGGGTGGTACCCTTAATGGATTGAACTTGATGTTTTTCCTCCTGTGAATGCACTGATGCACCTGCACTTTATATGTCTAATTTTTATCCTGTGATTTTGTATTTCTCTTTTACTATCGAGCCTTAACCTGCCCCTTTTTTTATAAAGGGTCTTAGATAATTTTATTCATGTTAATTGGAAGTGAATATGCACTAATGGTTTCTTTTAAAGCTCTATGTACTTATTTCTGTTTTTTGGTACAAATGTTTTATTTAATGTGCTTGTATGGCCTACATTGGCTGAATAAAGAAACTTTGACTTGTATGAAAATAACCTAAAGGTGGTAATTTAACTATGCAATAACCCACTGGAGAATATCAGTTGATTCCAATCTCAGATCAGTGAGTTTCTTATGGGCCTCTTCATTAGTGAGTGTATAGGGAGAGCAAGTCTGCCCAATAGCTACTTTTTAGGTCTCGCGCCTAGCGTTGCAGTGCGCAGCACTGCTCGCGCAGCGCGAGACCTCTAGAAAGGGCTTCTGAAAACGACCTACACGCTCGTGCGTGTGGTTTTGTTTTCAGAATCCCACATTGGCTGGTGCGTCCGTTTTTTTATGGGGACGGCACACTATTGGTCAAAGGCGGGCGCATGTCCCGCCTTTGCCGCGCCCATTCCCGACGGTGGCCAGAACGCGCAGCAGCGCGCGTTCGTCTCGCTGCCGCTCTCCCTCCCCCGCTCCTCTGTGGTGCGCGCGCACCACAGGTTTCGATTCCCGCGTTCCCGCGTTCGGCTCAGGTTTCGATTCTGTGCTTGTTGTTTCAGCTTCTGTCTGCCACTGCACTGATACGGACTCATGAGTGGCATTTTAAGATTACAAGATACCTCGGCAAATGTAAAAATAGGCCTCAGAGAGTGGCAATGAGGAAGGAGGGGCTGTTTCTGTTTTCATATAATGTCTCTTTGGGACCTCCGAGACGAGTAGCGTAGCAAGGTTGCGTGAGCCCTAATGCAAGTAAAGCCAGTGGGAACCCCGTCCCTCTGCCTGGTAGAAAAAAACTACAATTGGGGTACAGTGGTCTACTCGCATGGGCAGGTCCCGGTGCCACTGCACGTGATGCACCATTGCCAGCTACGCTATCGAGGAGAGAAAATCAATGTGTGAGAGGAAGACCTAAAACGATGGAAGGAGGCTAATGTGAGAGAGATTAGGCAAGATATACTGTGCACAAATGTTTAGCAGCTGGCCGTTACATACCAGTCCGGTTTGCTGTCAAACTGAAACCAACCCTAGTAATCAGGAGTATGAAACCAACACTGGTAACTCTGGTAATCCGGAGTATGAAACCAACACTGGTAATCCGGAGTATGAAACCAACACTGGTAATCCGGAGTACTCAGGTGAACGGGGAATACTTCAAATCTAAGACGCAGTAACTAATTTGAACACGCAGGGCGAGGTGAAGAGCGGACAGCCAGCGCAGGAGCTGTTTTTCAAGTGAGGGTTCCTAGCGCCTTGCTGACTCCTACTGTGATCTTCTACAACTCGCTAGGTTGTTGAATAGTTGAATAAATCGCACAATAGGAGCAGTGTGATTGATGGATAACTCTGCTGTCTAGGGCGGATGTGGTCCGTTGGGTAGACTGCCGACTTTGGTGCTGGAAACCAGGGTTCGAGCCTCGGGGTCGCGTCCACATCCTGTGATTCTGGGCAAATCACTTAATCTCACCGTGCCTGAATGTGTAATGTAAATACGGTGCTCATGTAAAGCGCTCCAATACCTTCGGGTCGAGTTCGCGCTATATAAATATGCCCAACCAAAAAAAACAATTTTTAAAAATAGCTGTAAGCCTGAAAATTCGCTCAGCTGTCTAATTCCTCATACAATCAATGGCTCTGTAAAGGCTGTGCTGCCTGAGAAACAGCCTTGCAGTTTATTGCCAGAGACTTAAAGTGCGACATCATCTAATTGATAGGTCGCCTGACTGAGGTCAATGCCTGTAAGGTGGGTGTAAAATGAAACTAGCTGTGCTTTCTAAATCCAAAGCATAAATGTTGTGTGACACCTGGGAGATAGCTCTTCTGTGCTAGGCCTCAGCATGTACCAGTTGTGTGACATGAGAAATGTCTCCCTGTGTAAATGCTAATACTGTCTATGCCAGTGGAGGGAGTATTCTGCTGTGGTTCTGCTGTCTAAAGCCAGGCCTTGTCGATCTGTGTACCTTGTGCGCCAGATTTGCTACACCAGGACCAAGACTTTTGCTCTGTGTCATTATAGTTCAGCAATTATATGGGGTTGAGAAGGCATAACCCGCTACTAAAGTTTGTTTTTTAACAGTACAATTCCTCTACAAACATCACCTTTATTAGAAAAAAAAAAACCTAGCATGCCTACGAACCTTTCAGCTATAACAGAATATCGTTTTTCAATCCATAACTTCCTTAGAATAGCTTATTAAATTTAAGCCCCCGAGGAAATCTTGCAATAAAGTTATAATCTCTTCCAGCAACAGCTTGCTTACGGCGGGATTCACCAAGTGCCTTGGTGACCATAAACATTTTGCGGATACTTTTCCCACTCTGACAGAAGCCAGACATTTACTCCTCTCAAAGTTCGGAGTATGCCCATTTTCTGGGATAAAAAGTGGAATGAATACCCCAAAACCTTTGGGGGACTTTTGTGAATAGAGAAAGGGCCTTCCCTACAGGGACAACTAATTTACTTTGCACAAGCTAGTTTGTAGACTTAGTAGACCTCTCTTTGGGTAAATGTTTACACAAACAAGGACTCCTGGCCGTTGAAGGTTGGAATACATCTGGGATTCGATGGGAATTCCAAAAACGGAGACATTTTAACCATAACCCAGTGCTGAAAAGGTAATAAAAAACACTCAAAGGCCACATAAATTGTGGGTCATTGGGTAGCATCAGAACTGTGGAGGAGTCAAGAGGAGAGGAGTGATGGGGAATGGACTCTGAGTCAACTTATACATTTATTTCTTAGAAGCTCTGTCCCAAAGAAATAATTGACGACAAGGACAAACATGATATACATTTGTTAGGCTTACTTAGTTGGTAACAAACACATTGCATTTTTAAAAATCCCACAGGTATCTCTTACTGAGCTCTTAGAGCATCCAGCAAGTCCCAGGGTTTATAGTCATAAGGTGACTCTGGAGGTTAATGGACATGCAGAAGAGATCTGCGTGCACTAGCATATTGGGCTGATTGGTGTTGCATTATTTAGCAATGCCAATAGCTCAAACTCTAATAATGCGAGACCTATTGCATTGTAAATGCTTGTTTCATTATGTATTGTAATTGTACAACTTAGCTGGTTATCATTCCCCCTACACTGTTCATGCTCTCACACACTATTAAAACTCCATCATCCTCACTACTTTCGTCAATTCTTCCTTGACCATGTTAACACTTGACTATTTCGTACTCGTATACAACGTGTTATCCCTGTAAAGCGCTCTGATACCCTAACGGGTCCCGTTCGTGCTCTATAAAACACTAAATTAATAAATGCACAGAAGCAGAATGCCCCTTCCTTATACAGTTGTAACCAGTCTTTGTGCCTGGATAGTCATTTGACACTGCAACATGTTTTAAACTTCCACGCCTATAACATTTCAGTTTGTTAGATTTACTTGGATCATCTCTTCATTCTTCACATTTACCATAATCACCTCCTTTTTAAAAGTTTTCTTATCATATTCACTTCATCCTCATTAGTACCTTTGTTCTCCGTCTTACTAGGTAAAACTTCCACATACTTCGTCTAGTTGTGCTTTATCCCTTGAGGATTTTTCCAAGTTATGCACGTCTGGGATAGGAGGGATCAGCGCTGTTCATGTATAACTTATAATAGTCCGGTTTAGGGGGCCACGCAAGCCTGCTGCTGGTGCTTCACCATCCCCTTCTGAGTTTATCAGTGCTCCAGTAGAGTGTTGTCTCTATCCCCAGTCTACTTTACTCTACAGTTCCCCCATCTTCAGTTGGCCATTTGTGTACCCACCTATGTTCTTGAATGTGTATGTCTGTGCGTGGTACAGTTCTACCTATGCTTCCGTTAGTCTCGGCTGTTGCTGGGTGAAGTGCCCCCAATCTAGGTGGTCCGTGCGTATCCGTCTGCGGTGTGTCCACACAGTTAGGGTGGTCTGAAGTGGTTTCTGGCTTCTATGTTCATGAAGTATACATTGCATATCAGAGCTATAGGGCCTTGTCCGTTTCCTATTTTGTGTTGTGTAATTGCGGCAGCCTCCGCTTTGGCCTATTTCAGTAGATCACGTAACCACAGGTTTACTTCTGGGGCTGAGCTTGCCTTATAGGACATAGCAATGCACCACTTAAAAAGTATAAGGGCTAAGTCTACAAATGTACACAGCAGTTTGTCATTTTTTGGGTCTTGGCATAAGGCCAAGGAGGCACAACTCAGGTGTGCAGGGGTATTGGATGGCTCACTATGTTGTAAATAATTTCCAATACTGTCACCCATGTGTGTTGTAGTGTTCGGCTGTCCCTCACCATGTGGTAAAAGCCTGCATTGCTGTGTCTGCATCGGGGGAAGCCAGTGGGTGTCTCTTCAAGCATCTTGCGCATGCGGTGTGGTGTGAGGTACATCCAGTGTACGTAACTGAATTGTGTGAATCGGAATCTGGAGTTACAGGAAATCTCTTTAACCATGTTTGCGATTGCCTCCCATTCTTTAACTGTGAGCTCTCTGTCCAGGTCCTGCTCCCATTTCATTTTATGGCTTGGGTTGCAGATTGTGCAGTGGCGCAAACAGAAAAGTGTATAATGTAGTTACTAGTTTCCAGCTAGTGCCGTGGGTGAGGAGGCCAGCTAGGAGTGAAGAGGTGGGTGGTTCCACTTGGCCTGCCCCCATCACATGCATATGACATGTTGAATTGTGTTGTATGTAAGGAACTGTCCCTGTGGCATATTAGAGTTCTATCAGTTCTTGAAATGTGTGTAGTTTTCCAGCAGTGAATAGATAACCCACTTGTGTCACTTTGCCCTCCCTCCAGTGTTGTGTGTCGTGATCTCTTGTAACCGTTTCGATGTGTGTACATATTTGTGATAACAGGACTTGGCTGCCTTCCTCAAGGCAGGGTGTGTCTTTATCGGTTTGGCCGTGCTGAGAAGCCAAGTCAGAATGGGTGTGTTACTGAGGATTAGTGTCAGTTCGTGTCTCTCGGCATGTGGACGTCTCCCAGCCCCTTCACCTGTCATTGCGATTGTGACACGGCATAGTATAAATCCTAATAAGGAGCCCCAGCCCTTCTTCAGCCAGTGGGCGCTGCAGTCTCTGGAGGGCCACTCTTTTCCGCCGCATCCCCATATTAGGTCTGATTACAGACCATGGAGCATCTTCAAAAATGATGGTGCTGGATCGCTGGTAAGGCCGTGAATAGGAGTTCTGATAATATTACCATTTTTGCGATTGCCACGTGACACAGATGGGAGAGTGGAAGGGACATCCAAAAGGGCATGAGTTCCAAATTGCGAGGGCCCTGCCCAGATTGCCTTCTATAAGGTCGGGTGTAGTATGATAGTGTGTCAAAGCTCCATCTTAGTCTGGAGGGGGTAACCGTCATTCTGCGGAACTACTCCAACAGATTACATTATTTTTTCCCTTCAGCTTTCAACTTCTGTATTATAGTACGTGTACGTAAACACACCCACACACACACACCCGACCACACACACACACCCCCACCCACCCCCCTTAGCCATGTATGCACACAAAAACTGCACTGAGGGCCACATGTACGACTGTTTTTAGCGGTTGCAAGCAGAGATTCGGGCCGTTTGCAACCGCTAAAAAGGGTTGTAGCATGTACATGTATCAACCCTATTTTGCGAGTTGGTAACCTGTTACCGACTCGCAAAATAGGGTTTAAGAGTCGTTATTAGGAAGGGGCATGCCAAGGGCGTCCCTTCCTAATTGCGAGCCGCATGGGCATGTACGATTGTTTTGCGACCAGAATGCGGTTGCAAAACAATTGCAGTTTACTGCCTACTTCAAGTAGGTGGTAAGCCACTCCCTAATGGGAAGGGGTCCCTAGGGGATCCAGTCCCCTTTGTGATTGGCAGCAAAAGTGTTATTTAAGAGCAGGCAGTGGTCCCACGGACCACTGCCTACTCTTAAAAAATGAAATTGAAACGTTTCATTTTTGTTTCTGAAACACAGTTGCTTTATTTAAAAAGCACACACAGACATGGTCCCTGCTCTCCCCAGCAGGCCACCATCCCTGTGTTATTGCCCATTCCCAATAGGTCGCAAATTGCGACCTCCCTCATGAGTATTAATGAGGCAGGTCATTTGCGACCCCATTGGGAATTGCAAAATGTGTGTGGGACACAATAGTATATTTCCTTTTGTGACTCGCAAATTGTGAGTCGCAAAAGGAAATGGTCTTAAATGTGGCCCTGAGACTTTTTTTCTCCACTGGTGCTCTGGGCTGCCTCTCCTTCACATGACCAGTTTGGGATATGTCTCCCCCATAGGCACTCCCCGGGACCTGAGCAGAAACTGGGGTTAGCACTATGAGCAGCGGACATGTGCGTGTTCTAGGGGAAGGACACAAGCAGAAAACACTTGGGTGGCAGAGAAGCGCTCAAGTGGGAGTATTTGGGGTGTGAAGCCCCGTGGGCAGCCTGGGAAGGGGACAAGCAGAAAAGCCAGAGGAAGGAGCAGAAAAGGGGGCAAGCAGGAATGCTTGTGTGAGGGAGGAATAAACAGGAGTGACTTGAAACAGCAGAAAACCATTGTACACGCCTTGATCACTTCTTAACTGGACTACTCCAATAGTCTGTATCTCGGGCTCCCTTCCTTTCTTATTAAGTGTCCTCTGATTATTCAAAATGCTGCTGCCCGATTGATCCTGAAAATCCCTTCCTGGTGCTCGATCTCAAGTTACTTGCATTTGCTTCATTGGTTACCAATCGAATCCAGTTTAAGGCCCTCACTTTTCTTTCAAGATTTTTAACTCCAGGGGACCTCTCTATCTTAAGGGCCGGATCAAACTGTCCTCCAAAGTGCGACCCCTTTGCTCCAACAACCTTAAGCTGTTTCAAACCCCTCACTGTTTAAATCCAGAAGAGCGGGTCGTTCCTTTGCCTACCTGACAGCTAGACTGTGACATTCGTTACCTCTAGCCTAGAGAAGTTGTCCATCTGAAATGGTTTTCAGGAAAAAGCTTAAAACGCTTCATTTTGACTTTGCAATGACCTTCTCCTAAGCGGGCTTTTGCCTTTGGAACTTCTTTTCGCTAGCGCCGGGACACCTTTTTAGGTAGCTGTGCGCTTTACAAATGTATTGTATTGCAGTGTGGGGGGAGGAGGGGATACTGATGGAAATGCCTGCATCAGAGGGCTAAGTTAATTGTAGGGCGGGTGGCGGATAGGTTCACTGGAGCCACTGCTGGGGGAAGGATTGTCTTCCCTGCACCAGTGCACATGCATCGGTGCAGTTTCATGAGAAGTAGAGGCTTTTGTATTGTAATTGTATTTATATAGCGCTTACTACCCCTGATGAGGCGTCGAAGCGCTTGGGGCATTGACAGAACAGCAGACTCCTGTTTTGGGCATGACAATGTGTTCTTTGGTGTTCCTAGCATTGCTCTGTTTAGTCTTCTGTTCAGGACGTCTACCTAAAAAGTGTGATCACAGACAACTTTACCAGCTCCACATTGAGGAATATCTGATGGCTTTATATCATTGTCGGATAGAGGTGGCCAATCAAAATACATTGCCCTAAATAAATTGTTTAATTTCTCTCTAAAACACTTTTTCTAGTGTATATTCATGCAGTCTCAGTTCATTTTATCAAAAGGTTTCTTGGCACCCATCACAGAGTCACATCCATCTCAAGGGTCACATCTGTGCTGTTTTTTAATACACCTATTAAATAAACAATTTCCCTAATGAGATTTTCAAATGCCACTAATAAAACCAGTTTGAGGGGCTCGAATACGTTTTGATATTGATTTCTCTAACGTGAAAGTAAAGACCTTTGCCAAGATTTGGGTATCTACATTATGGAGTGAAATGACTCGATAATTCTTGCAATTAGAATCTTTTTACCAGGTTTTGGAATCCATGGATTTAGGACAGCACGCGTACTCAGAGGGATTGGGGAATCTGAAGGTAGGGTTTGGAGAGTTAAGGATAAAGAATGCTGTTACTCTTGAGGAAAAGGGATAAAATGACCTTCATGGTGACTCTGGAATAAGAGTACCATAGGTTTTGTCTCTTTATCAACCTGTGGGTATCTATGCCACCTAGGTAAAAGAATGTCATTGCTCTTGTGAAAAAAGGATAGAGTTACATTAATCGTGACCCTGTTATTCTTGTTCCAAAGGCTTTTTCACATTATCCAACTACGGCAAGACTGGAAACTGCCCCTAAAGCTGATAAACATATAGCTTTGTGCTCCAGTCCAGCCACAGTCCTCCATCTCTGCATGTATATGTGTGCCCTTGCCATTCCCTGGGTTTTCCTACAGATGGTTGAAATATAGGAAAAACCCACAGGCAGAGTAAAGAATTTGCCATGGGAGCAACCTATTTTGATGTCCTGAATAGCTATTTCCATTTCTCATCCTATAGGTATTTTATTGTATTATATATGCATTTATGTTACTCCATTTCATATCCTTGAAAATATGATTAAGAGCATTAGCGGACAGGTAGAACCCTTTGAGTGTTTCCTTCAGTGCGGACTCTGTGTGGGGAACGTTTTAGTATTGTGAAAGACTAACCAGTTTGCTCTTATCCCAAATAGGATTGTTGCATCTAGACTTGTAATGGAAAGTAAACGAGTGAGGGGTAGAATGCATGCACATACCTTTCGTTTATATTGTTTGCCTGGTTGAACAGGTCCTCTTAGATTCCTCCTACAAGTAGTAGAGGAGCATTGCATGGCATTCACTAGATACATACAGTCATTGGAGATGCTCTGTATATTCATCTGTGAATGACAGGTGGGCATACACTGGGCACAGGTAGGCATGGTAAATGATGTACAGAATCCAGCGAGAAGCGACAGAGCAGTGACCCACAACAGCTAGCTGGTTGCAGGCGGCACGGGCAAAAGATCTACAGGGCAGAGTGTAGCCACGGCAAAGGATCGACAGGGTAGATCCCACCCACCGGCATGCACTGGATTAAAGGTAGCCATGGCAAATCTTCACAACAGTGCCTTAAAGAGGTAGATTCCACAGCCGCCGAGTGCAGGTAAGGGCGGAGGAGAAAGGCTTCACTGGGCAGAGTGCAGCAAGCTTCCATGCCTACGTTTGCATCATTATGGAAGGAAGCCTTGTGAGTGTAGTGGCAGCACAGTAAGTGTGAAGAGGCTCACCCAGGTGCCCTGCATGTGTCCCTGATAGGTAGATGCATGGAGCATGCCTTTGCCCTGGTGGGGTATGCTGTGGCACTGGGTGAAGATTGGGCTCCATGCAGACTGCATCAGCAGATGTTTATGACATTATCCATCTGACAGTGGTGGCCTTGGAATCGAATCTGTCTAGCTGGCGTGCTTGGCCCCAAATACTACTTACTGGAACATACTGCTCCCGATTGAAAGAAACATGCGTGAATGGTGAGCCAGTGTGATTCTTCTCACCATTGACAATGTTGACTGGAAGAGATCAAGTGAGGCCCAGTGACATCTCTATTGGGGGGTTGAGGCGGAGGCAATAAATTGCTATAGTGGGGGTAATGTTTCGCTTAAAATCATTGAACCTCCTCTCTCCCCTCCATGCCATGTTCCAGCTTGTGAAGGACTGGATAAAGATTGATTATAGAACTCACAACAGAAAAAGGTGTATACAAACGTGAGCAAGTTTGAGTCCAAATAGGCATAACCTTGATTACTTTATTTTATCCTTGATTCGGCAAGATGGTGTTCTTGGCCAATACACAGTTATTTAGAGGAGCAGGTCTCGGAGCGCTCAGTTCACTGCTGTCCTTTCAATTCTCCATTTTGCATATGCGCTGCCCGTGAAGTACGGCAGTATTGAAAAACCACTAAACCTCTTGGCCCAGTGTTTCGATTCTAAATATTGTTTTTGTTCTAAGGAACGGTTTGCAAAGAAAACGTTCTATTTCTATGGGATTGAAAGTCTCGCAGAGAGGAACACGCCTTCACATCCATTTATCCAGCTAGACACCCTTTTTCCCCTTTACACATTTCACTGATGCGGCTCTTGTCATCCCCAGGATTGCAGCTGTCGTGCAGACAGCAAAGCACATGGTTTAGTTCTTCGATGGATCAGCTGTCACTCATGCCCGTTTGATTCTGTTTTCAGGCATTCCAATCACAAAGGCCTCCTACTACAGCTCCATGACGATGGACCAGCTAAGGCATGTCCTGCGCTCGGACACAGACGTCTCGATGCCGCTGATGGAAGAGAGGCTGCGGGTTCTCCACGAAAGTGGAAAGATCATGCTAGAGACATTTGGAGGCTCCTACCTCAACTGTGTGAAAAAGAGTGGAAAAAGTGCACTTAAACTGATGCACATGGTGGTGGAGAATTTCCCTTCCTACAGAGATGAGGGAATATTTGAGGTAAGCTGCTAGTGCTTTATTTTTTCCTTTTGTAACTTTTGATTTCGTAGTTATCTTTAGTACAACCTTCACAGGTTATTGATAAGCTCTTTATCATAAGGTACTTCATCCATAGGTAGTGGTAGAGCAACTGTCAACTAAAGAATTGATCCGCTCTCCTTCATCAGATTATAGAATGGAGTTAAGGGGAAGATCCTCAAGACACCACACTTCTACCTTTTGAAAACAAGCTACAAAACGTTATAGTACTCAAAGATCAAAATACATTTCTAAAATGCAAAACGTGAAACAGTTTGAAAAGTACATATTTGATTTATATATAAATCTAGATCTGAAAAAAGCATTACTGGTTTCCACAGCGAGAAATTCTTCAGGAATACAAACTACTGGAAAATATCACCACTGAAAAGAAAGTGAAATCTATTTACAGAAGAAAAAACAAACAAAATACAATGTGTATAAAGTGTGGTAATAGGAAGGGAAAGACGAGTGACATCCTCCCTCCATATGCCAAAGATCTGTACAGACAAACAGACTAGAAAGAGTGTTTGCAGTTCTTCAGAGTCCTGGAGCTATGCAGACTACATGGTCACTATTTCCCTACCACATAGTCCCTTCCATCCACATTTCCCTCATTATCACAATCTTGAATTAAGGCCTTCAAAATAATCTATCTCGATTTCCTCCAGATTGTGTTAGACTAATATCCTCACGTTTGCCATCTTTAATTTATGAACACCTTCCATAGGCCGTGTGACCTTTGACCACGCCACATTTCCTAGTGAACCTTTTATTCCTACCACGACTCATAGCTTCACTGTAATATCTTTAGTACCATACTTACTATTGTACCACTCTTTCATCCTCTCTTCATGATTTAACTCATTCTCCTCCACTCGCTTTTGACAGATATATCATCAATCCTTTTGTGGCCCGCCATCCACCCCAGAGCTAACTTGGTGATAGGCGGCCTTCTTTTCAGCAGCTCAAAAGATGACTTCTCTGTTAACATGAAGGGGGCTTTCCTATAGGCATGTAGATGGCTATCCAGCTCTTCTCCACAACTCATGCCATTCACCCTCGTCAATTGAATTCCCTTCCTTTATAGTCTTAAGTCAGTCCCTCCACTACGCAATTGGTTTCAGGGTGATAAACAACCTTATCTTATGTTCAACACAGCATCCCACCAAATAATCTTCAAACTTTATTAAGCAAAATTGTGCCCCAATATCTGTCAAAATTGTTTCTGGTAGCCCTTCTCTGCTGACACACTTTCTAAAGATGTGATTGCACTGGAAGAGCTAATGTCATAGCCCCCTAATACTTCCGGTCATGTAGAGAATAAATCCACTCATTATGTCCATTGCCAGCTCCTGCCAGGTTCTTTTGTACAGTGCTGCTTAGATGGTGCATGTGTCTTGAGATGTTGTCACTGTTATTTCATTCTGTTGACTCTACTGCCAAGACCAGGCCTGGCCACTAGAAGTCTTAATGCGATCTTACTTTGTTCTCTTCCAGGGGATCCTCATCAATAGTCATAAGCACTGAATATTCCCGCCTACGTGCGGGGACCCCGGAAATAATAAAAAAATTATATATGAAAACATATATATATATACAGCTCTATATATATACACATATATCATTTTTTCTTATCCAAATGCAGCCCCATATAGGAGGCTAAACAATGCAATCATAAACAAACAAATAACATCTTTTGCAATCACATATCACTCATATATATATAGAACACAGGAAGGCAAGTATAACTCGAACTCCTTTTAATGAACAGAGTCATAAAAGAGAATTGCAAAAGAGCAAACATTGTTAGCCTACAGGCTGCATTGGAAAACCAATAGTATAGAAAATGAAAGCAATTGTACATAGAAAACTGCCACCGTGCCTTTAAGGCAGCCATGACCCCTAGCTTGGTTCAGATTTCGCACTGCAGCTTGGCCCACTTCACAAGGTCCAGTTGGCGGTAGCGCTATGGTATAGTGTGGATTGACCTCCAAGTAGCTCCTTTGTATATTTCACTAAAGAAGACATCTCAAATTAGTAGCCGCCTTTCCCTTGGTTGGTCTCCACAAAGGGAGTTGTAAATTTATTTCTAACAGACTACAATGACAGAAACAATTTATCGAATTCTGGACTGGTTGCCTGGTGCACCATAGTTAACAAATGTGTTTGGGACTTATTAATATCCTTTATTTTGTGTAAGTAGTATTTGGAGGCCATTTTCCTGTCTAGAGTGTAAAGGGAATCTCCCTGCTAGAGAGGAAGAATCAAGAAAATAAACGGTTGGAGAAACTGTGATAGCAGCTAAATGAACTATTTTGGAAGAGAAATGCCAATCAAAGTTTGCCTGATGCAGAAGATACGTTTGTATCATTTCTTCTTGGCATACTTTGAGATTGATGGATTTTCACCAGTGACGGCTAAAAAATAATTTCTACTTAAAAGCATCAAAGGTTCTAGTTGTAGGCTTACCAGGTCTTTCAAAATGACAGTGCAATGTGGTTGTCTGCTATGATGCCCTAAATAGAGGTATTCAGGAGCCAGTCTGTGTGCTTGAAGATTGTTGTGCAGGATTCTGCTTTGGGCCCTGCATTGGAATTCCAGCCTGCACAACACAATCTTGTGTGATTCCTTTGAGAGTTAGAGCAGATCTGTGAACCAACAGTGAAGCTGCCACTCGAGTAAATGGGATCATTCTACGCTTTAAATACTTCACCCTGATCAGTACTTTCGGGTTCAACCCAGGACACAGAGAAAGACTGTTGATCGGTTCCTCATAAGGGCATTTCCCTTCACTCAGACTTTTTGGTATGCACGAAGTGTATGTCATTGCAAAGCTGCATAACAAACAAGCAATGACTGGGGAGGGAAGGGGACCAGGGATGAACACTGGGTGAAGTGAGGGCATGGGGGCATAAACAACATCGGGAAACTAAACGTAGGCAGGGCTGCCATTGTAGTATTGGACTACAATTAAAGTCCCTGAAATTGGTTGGGTGAAAAGCACGCGTGTTGCAGACCCGAGCCAGCAGAGTACAAGACCGACCACACTACAGCTTGTGTGCTCGAGGGCTCAGTTTGGGGCATTATGTGCCCTTGCCACTGCGGACGAAGTCAGAGAATGAAAGGGGCAGGAGGTGGTGTAGGGACGGCGTGCGAGCTGAGGCAATAAAAAAAGTTGTGTGCCAAAAGTGCATAAGTGGTTAAAAGTGAACTGATCTATGTAACTGGGTCAGTCGCCAGGCGGAAAAGAAACAGGCAAAAGGTGGGACAGGGACGACAAAGTGATCATAGAAAAGCAAGCTTTTAGAGGGGCACTACAAAGAACCAATTAGAAGTGATGGGCTTGGCCAAAGACCACAGAGGTAATACACCATGCCTCGCAGAGCAGCACATGGGCGCTGCCTAGGCTCGACTTTGAAAGAAACGTAAGGGTTACAGAATGGGTAAGGGTAATAGAGAGTAGTGGTAAAGGGAGATAATAAGAGTTTTTTAGGGTTCAGGGGTGGGTAAAGGTAAAGTGGGTAAGGGTTTTTAGGATTCAGGGTAGGGTAGAGGTAAAGGGAAATAAGGGGTTTTCAGGGTTCAGGAGAGTGAAGAGGCAAGGGAGGTATTTTATTTATGTTTATGGGGTGGGTAGAGATAAAGAGAGAGAAGTGTTTTTTAGGGTTCGGAGCGAGTGGAGGTACAGAGAGCTAAGGGATTTTTAGGGCTCGAGCAGGTAGAGATGAAGGGTTTTTAGGGTTCAGGGGAGGGTAGAGGAAAAGGTAAGGGTTTTTAGGGTTCAGGGGAGGTTAGAGGAAAAGGGACAAAGGATTTGTTAGGGTTCATGGGTGGGTAGAGGTAAGGGGAGGTAAGAGGTTTTTAGGGTTCACAGAGGGTAAAGTTAAAGTTTAGTAGTTTAAAATTGAAAGGGGGATTTAGGTGGGTTAATTCTATAAATTAAAATGGTAAAAGGGGGGTTTGCAGTGGTAAGCCCCCCACCCTCCAAAAAAAAAAAAATTAGAGAACAAATCAGACTTTACAACAGCATTGCTGGGTAAAAGGATGTTTTATAAAGACCAGCGTGGTATTACAATGCATTGTAAAGGTCAACGTGTGATAATGTCTGCAGGGTAAAGGTATGCTGGCTGAAGATCCGTGTCGTAAAGTCTGATATTCCTGTCCACAGTTAAATAAAACTATCATAAATATAAATCCAATATTCACTAATGGCTTCAGTACACAATACTGTCTCTGTGCATTGGTATCTGCAGCTTTTTGTTCTAGATAATCATGAAAGTGAAGCAGAATAATGCAATTGCTCCCAATAATGCAATGTAAGTTGCTAAAGGTATACCAGATGTGATGATGGAATGAGACTATATTGAAATCAAGCGCCAAGGATATTCGTGCCCTGACCCTTATAATTTCTTACTGGAGAGAGTAACAGTCAGAGTAGCTTTTAGAAAGCTGTTTACAGGGCTCTTTTAGGAAAAAGGACAGCTACAGAGTAAAATAAAAAGAGTGGGGCTGCTTTACAGAGCCTTGGTGGAAAGCGTCCTTTTTGCGATTTGAATTTTGATTTGAAGCCCATTTATTGATAGTTCCCCATTTATAATTCTCTACTTTAATAGGATGACCAGATTTTTAGATGCCCCAGACATAAAAGTAGGACTAAATCTTTAGTCTTACATCTATGTCTGGCCTGTCCCGTTTATGCGGTCCCGATCTATGCGTAGCCTTGTAAATGAATGTGTGCCTATCTATTTATTTATCTCTCTATGTATCTATCTCTCTCTATCCAGGGCTCGAGCCGAGGGCAGACTTTGGTAGACAACGTCTACCCCCTATTTTCAGAGGCCACTTTAAGCAGAGTGCCACGTTCCTTTCCTACTTCTCTCGGAATTCACAAAAATATGCTGAACTCATACTGGTGTAATTTTCTGACAACGGGACACTTTTAGCAGTGCCTGCACGCTGTCTGCTTTTGTTCTGAGCAGCAATGGGCAGGCAGGGAAGGGGCTTATCAGATTCCAGCTTCGCCCATAACAAAAGCCGGAGTTATGGGGCCATTAGGCCTATTTTTGTTGCAGTATCCTGGCTGGGAGCTATCGGGAGCCTCCCACCTAGATGCAAAGGAGGGGAAACAAAAGCTCACATCTTATCACTTCACAGGTACTTAAGAGAGAAATGCTTTTGACTTTGTTCAGTCACTGTATATAAGAGGTATGTATACACTGTAAGAATGTCAGATGTGTTGGTCGCCCCCGTATTTACACAAATAATAATTTAAATACCACTATTTTGTTTTATTTCTTTTATAGCGCTTTAGCACTACTCATCCCAGTGCAGGGCGTCCAAGCGCTTTACATCACACGTGCAGATTACACATTGACAATAAATCATATGTGTGTACATCAATATAAAGGATGTGTTACATAAGACAGTCAGGGTTACACGGTGTAGGAGCCACATGTCCTTCATTGTGAGAAGCTGGCCTGGTATATGATGTCCACTAATGTAAGTGGGCACCTTGCACCAGTCCAGACAACCCTTATGGTGATTTAAGAGGTCTCAGACAACCTTAGACAGCTCTCTAAGCTGCGGAGAGCAGCCTCCAGGCTTAGTCCAGAAGGAGAGTAAAGCAGCTTGTTTTACCAGAATGCAATCTTATAGTATAGATTAAGTGAAAAAGAACCACACAAGGTATTTTATAAAAAATATTTATTGATTATAGAATACTCTCTAGCACATTTAGATATCTCCTACACGGAGATAAACACAATGCACACAATACTTTGCAAAGAAACACAGTAAATAGCACAGAGTACACAGTGGACCCCAGGGGTGGACCAAACCATATACTGAGAAAGTGGTATAAGAACCACGACTCGGGTCAAGACAAGGTCGAGAGGACGTAGAAGTGCTGGGGACCCAAGGAACCACCCAAGGTGAGTAGATAGGGACCCCCCGGAGAGCGTGTGCAGTGTGGGAACACGACTGAGTACTCCGTACAACGTCTACGTGTAAATCGCGGTCGGATTTTTAAAGTTTAAGGACCCTTCTCAGTGGACCCTGAAGAAACCCCGTGGAAGACAGAAGGTTGGATACCCTAGTAACCACGTTACCTACACCAGGGAATCCGGGTGCATACGTGTGAAGTGGTGTCGGAAACCACTGTCGAGCCCAATGGAGGACTTCAGGAAAGTGCTGCTGCTGAAGAAGGAGAAAGTGTCTGGTGGAATCCGAAGGTGGATTCTAGATAAGAGGTACCTGCAAGCAGAGGGGACAGAGTCTATGTCACTCAGGAGTGACCAGGAGACTTGGAAGACGAATGCCCTCCGATGTCGGGTGTTGTAGGATGGGTGACGATGACCTTGACTCTGCAGCTGTGAGGACCAGGTGACGCTGAGGAAGACCAGGAGCTGTGCACGAGCTGTCCCACGAAGGATGTCGAGTGCTGAGTTGTCGGTGTCCGGCGAGAGCACCAACAAGCCTTGGCACATGCAACCAACGCAGAAATGGAAGAAGGAGCAACGTCTGGACCAGCAAGTTCCAGGGGACTCACCACAAGCAGGGGAGTGAGGGCAGGCCCTGAGCAATCAGGGGAGCCCAAAAGAAACAAAGGTTACCCTCAAATGACCCACAGGTCGGAGGCACTGGAGTCGCAAGAGGACCTCAAGCAGCTCACCAAAAGATGCAGGCGATGACGCACACGATGCGGTGTGGCTGAAGATTCTGATCACTGCAGGTGCTCGAGGTTGGGGCTACTTGGAGCCCGAAGATCTTCTTGGAAGGAAGCCAACAAGCCTTTGCAACTGCAAGTTGATGCGGTGCACAGGGGTTCGGTTATTGCAACCCCCTCGAGGGATACTGGCCTCAAACTTGGTGAGAGGGATGGGCAGGCCTCGGGAGCTGTGGAAAACCACCACCTGTGTTGCAGAACCTTACGGAGTCCGGAGGAGCTCAGGATCAGCAGACCGGTCGACTTAGTTGCGGTGCTTGAGAATGCAGGTGAGTGACTTCTTCACTCCAAGGGAGATTCCTTCAAGTGTCTTTGATGCCCACAGGCCTTGGAAGGTTCCTGAATGGTGCACAGGCACAGATGAAGCAGCAGACTGTTTGGGCTCGACTTCGTCTCCCTTACAAAGTCCAGAGTGCCCAGATGGTAGAAGAAGAAGTGGTGTCTGATCTGAATCTTTTCCCACGACGAATCTCGGGACCTACAGCCAGGTAAGCCCTTAAGTACCCTAAGGAAAGGCTTTATACAGGGGGGAGGTTACTCCCATGTCCTTTGTCCAGTTTCGTGCCAGAGCAGGAGCCAACGGCTCCCAGGACTGGTTTGAACTGGACTATGCACATGGACACCAAATGTGCCCCTCATGCAGACTGAGTGGCCCTGGAAAGCGCACCCACCCTACCCCAATACACTAAATCCTGTCTGGGAGGTGGTCACACCTCCCTGTGACAGGATGCCTATTGTTCTGTCTTCCCCTGCTCAAGCTTGGCTCAGCAGCAGGAGGGCAGAATCGTGTCTCTGGTCAGCAGCAACCATTTTGTGCTGTCCGGGTCAAGAAGGCTGGAACCGGGAACACTGAGAGCCTAACAGAGGGCTCTTCCAGTGCTTGGAATCATACCTCCCATACCGTTTATGGTGTGGGGTATGATTCCAACATGTTTGATACCAAACATGATAGGATTCGTCGCAAGCAGTTTCGAGATGGTCATCGCGTAATTACGCGGTGCCCCTCTATATAGTATATGGCTGCTTCACTGACAACCCGGGAGAATGGGCTCCGTAGACTGTAGGGGTGTCCTGCTCATGCAGGGACACCCTCTAACTTAGAACGAAGCACCCTGCCTTCAGGATTGTAAAGGCCTGCTATAGGGGTGACTTATAGGTTTTAAGTGCAGTGACCCTAGATATAGGAAACCTATATCTTTAGTAAGTGGTGCTAGTACCAGCTTACACAGGCTGCAATGGCAGGCCTGTAGTTCCATTTTGAATGGTCTCCCACGGGTGGCATAATGCATGCTTCAGCCCATGGGGACCTCTGGGGTACCTATGCCCTGGGTACCTTAGCAGCATATACTAGGGACTGATAAGGGTACGCAAAACACACAAGATGATGGACGGAATGCTGCACATTGGCAAACATTCACCCCCAGATCTGGGTTGAATCCATCGTTATTTTGCTTCACCACGCCACCCCAGTTCAGACATAGCCATATGCAAATCAGTCTTGACCCTGTGCCTCATGGGAACAGTCCAGACCGAACTGCCAAGCCATGTCTTCCCTGGACCGGAATCAAGCATCCTAGGACCGGTTTCAGGCTATCAGCCTTCATCAGCCAGGATAGCTTGACTCCAGTGGCGTAGTGAGCACGGGACCCACGTCTGGGCATACCCTTCCCACTTAGGGCGAAATGCAAAACACACAAGATGATGGACGGAATGCTGCACATTGGCAAACATTCACCCCCAGATCTGGGTTGAATCCATCGTTATTTTGCTTCACCACGCCACCCCAGTTCAGACATAGCCATATGCAAATCAGTCTTGACCCTGTGCCTCATGGGAACAGTCCAGACCGAACTGCCAAGCCATGTCTTCCCTGGACCGGAATCAAGCATCCTAGGACCGGTTTCAGGCTATCAGCCTTCATCAGCCAGGATAGCTTGACTCCAGTGGCGTAGTGAGCACGGGACCCACGTCTGGGCATACCCTTCCCACTTAGGGCGAAATGCAAAACACACAAGATGATGGACGGAATGCTGCACATTGGCAAACATTCACCCCCAGATCTGGGTTGAATCCATCGTTATTTTGCTTCACCACGCCACCCCAGTTCAGACATAGCCATATGCAAATCAGTCTTGACCCTGTGCCTCATGGGAACAGTCCAGACCGAACTGCCAAGCCATGTCTTCCCTGGACCGGAATCAAGCATCCTAGGACCGGTTTCAGGCTATCAGCCTTCATCAGCCAGGATAGCTTGACTCCAGTGGCGTAGTGAGCACGGGACCCACGTCTGGGCATACCCTTCCCACTTAGGGCGAAATGCAAAACACACAAGATGATGGACGGAATGCTGCACATTGGCAAACATTCACCCCCAGATCTGGGTTGAATCCATCGTTATTTTGCTTCACCACGCCACCCCAGTTCAGACATAGCCATATGCAAATCAGTCTTGACCCTGTGCCTCATGGGAACAGTCCAGACCGAACTGCCAAGCCATGTCTTCCCTGGACCGGAATCAAGCATCCTAGGACCGGTTTCAGGCTATCAGCCTTCATCAGCCAGGATAGCTTGACTCCAGTGGCGTAGTGAGCACGGGACCCACGTCTGGGCATACCCTTCCCACTTAGGGCGAAATGCAAAACACACAAGATGATGGACGGAATGCTGCACATTGGCAAACATTCACCCCCAGATCTGGGTTGAATCCATCGTTATTTTGCTTCACCACGCCACCCCAGTTCAGACATAGCCATATGCAAATCAGTCTTGACCCTGTGCCTCATGGGAACAGTCCAGACCGAACTGCCAAGCCATGTCTTCCCTGGACCGGAATCAAGCATCCTAGGACCGGTTTCAGGCTATCAGCCTTCATCAGCCAGGATAGCTTGACTCCAGTGGCGTAGTGAGCACGGGACCCACGTCTGGGCATACCCTTCCCACTTAGGGCGAAATGCAAAACACACAAGATGATGGACGGAATGCTGCACATTGGCAAACATTCACCCCCAGATCTGGGTTGAATCCATCGTTATTTTGCTTCACCACGCCACCCCAGTTCAGACATAGCCATATGCAAATCAGTCTTGACCCTGTGCCTCATGGGAACAGTCCAGACCGAACTGCCAAGCCATGTCTTCCCTGGACCGGAATCAAGCATCCTAGGACCGGTTTCAGGCTATCAGCCTTCATCAGCCAGGATAGCTTGACTCCAGTGGCGTAGTGAGCACGGGACCCACGTCTGGGCATACCCTTCCCACTTAGGGCGAAATGCAAAACACACAAGATGATGGACGGAATGCTGCACATTGGCAAACATTCACCCCCAGATCTGGGTTGAATCCATCGTTATTTTGCTTCACCACGCCACCCCAGTTCAGACATAGCCATATGCAAATCAGTCTTGACCCTGTGCCTCATGGGAACAGTCCAGACCGAACTGCCAAGCCATGTCTTCCCTGGACCGGAATCAAGCATCCTAGGACCGGTTTCAGGCTATCAGCCTTCATCAGCCAGGATAGCTTGACTCCAGTGGCGTAGTGAGCACGGGACCCACGTCTGGGCATACCCTTCCCACTTAGGGCGAAATGCAAAACACACAAGATGATGGACGGAATGCTGCACATTGGCAAACATTCACCCCCAGATCTGGGTTGAATCCATCGTTATTTTGCTTCACCACGCCACTCCCAGTTCAGACATAGCCATATGCAAATCAGTCTTGACCCTGTGCCTCATGGGAACAGTCCAGACCGAACTGCCAAGCCATGTCTTCCCTGGACCGGAATCAAGCATCCTAGGACCGGTTTCAGGCTATCAGCCTTCATCAGCCAGGATAGCTTGACTCCAGTGGCGTAGTGAGCACGGGACCCACGTCTGGGCATACCCTTCCCACTTAGGGCGAAATGCAAAACACACAAGATGATGGACGGAATGCTGCACATTGGCAAACATTCACCCCCAGATCTGGGTTGAATCCATCGTTATTTTGCTTCACCACGCCACCCCAGTTCAGACATAGCCATATGCAAATCAGTCTTGACCCTGTGCCTCATGGGAACAGTCCAGACCGAACTGCCAAGCCATGTCTTCCCTGGACCGGAATCAAGCATCCTAGGACCGGTTTCAGGCTATCAGCCTTCATCAGCCAGGATAGCTTGACTCCAGTGGCGTAGTGAGCACGGGACCCACGTCTGGGCATACCCTTCCCACTTAGGGCGAAATGCAAAACACACAAGATGATGGACGGAATGCTGCACATTGGCAAACATTCACCCCCAGATCTGGGTTGAATCCATCGTTATTTTGCTTCACCACGCCACCCCAGTTCAGACATAGCCATATGCAAATCAGTCTTGACCCTGTGCCTCATGGGAACAGTCCAGACCGAACTGCCAAGCCATGTCTTCCCTGGACCGGAATCAAGCATCCTAGGACCGGTTTCAGGCTATCAGCCTTCATCAGCCAGGATAGCTTGACTCCAGTGGCGTAGTGAGCACGGGACCCACGTCTGGGCATACCCTTCCCACTTAGGGGCGAAATGCAAAACACACAAGATGATGGACGGAATGCTGCACATTGGCAAACATTCACCCCCAGATCTGGGTTGAATCCATCGTTATTTTGCTTCACCACGCCACCCCAGTTCAGACATAGCCATATGCAAATCAGTCTTGACCCTGTGCCTCATGGGAACAGTCCAGACCGAACTGCCAAGCCATGTCTTCCCTGGACCGGAATCAAGCATCCTAGGACCGGTTTCAGGCTATCAGCCTTCATCAGCCAGGATAGCTTGACTCCAGTGGCGTAGTGAGCACGGGACCCACGTCTGGGCATACCCTTCCCACTTAGGGCGAAATGCAAAACACACAAGATGATGGACGGAATGCTGCACATTGGCAAACATTCACCCCCAGATCTGGGTTGAATCCATCGTTATTTTGCTTCACCACGCCACCCCAGTTCAGACATAGCCATATGCAAATCAGTCTTGACCCTGTGCCTCATGGGAACAGTCCAGACCGAACTGCCAAGCCATGTCTTCCCTGGACCGGAATCAAGCATCCTAGGACCGGTTTCAGGCTATCAGCCTTCATCAGCCAGGATAGCTTGACTCCAGTGGCGTAGTGAGCACGGGACCCACGTCTGGGCATACCCTTCCCACTTAGGGCGAAATGCAAAACACACAAGATGATGGACTCCATGCCACTGGAATCAAGCTATCCTGGCTGAAGAGGGGTGAAACCCCGAAACCGGTCCTAGGATGCTTGTTTCCAGTCCAGGGAGGACCTGGCTTTGCAGTTCGGGCTGGACTGTTCCCATGAGGCACAGGGTCAAGACTGATTTGCATATGGCTGGGTTCAAACTGGAATGGCATGGTGAGCAAAAAAACGATGGATTTAGGCCCAGATCTCTGTACTGGGGTGAATGTATGACATTGTTCTGCATTCTGTCCATCAACTGTTGTTTTTGCATTTGTCACCCCGAGTGGGACGGGTATGCCCAGACGTGGGTCCCGTGCTCTCCATGCCACTGGAATCAAGCTATCCTGGCTGAAGAGGGGTGAAACCCCGAAACCGGTCCTAGGATGCTTGTTTCCAGTCCAGGGAGGACCTGGCTTTGCAGTTCGGGCTGGACTGTTCCCATGAGGCACAGGGTCAAGACTGATTTGCATATGGCTGGGTTCAAACTGGAATGGCATGGTGAGCAAAAAAACGATGGATTTAGGCCCAGATCTCTGTACTGGGGTGAATGTATGACATTGTTCTGCATTCTGTCCATCAACTGTTGTTTTTGCATTTGTCACCCGAGTGGGACGGGTATGCCCAGACGTGGGTCCCGTGCTCTCCATGCCACTGGAATCAAGCTATCCTGGCTGAAGAGGGGTGAAACCCCGAAACCGGTCCTAGGATGCTTGTTTCCAGTCCAGGGAGGACCTGGCTTTGCAGTTCGGGCTGGACTGTTCCCATGAGGCACAGGGTCAAGACTGATTTGCATATGGCTGGGTTCAAACTGGAATGGCATGGTGAGCAAAAAACGATGGATTTAGGCCCAGATCTCTGTACTGGGGTGAATGTATGACATTGTTCTGCATTCTGTCCATCAACTGTTGTTTTTGCATTTGTCACCCCGAGTGGGACGGGTATGCCCAGACGTGGGTCCCGTGTTCTCCATGCCACTGGAATCAAGCTATCCTGGCTGAAGAGGGGTGAAACCCCGAAACCGGTCCTAGGATGCTTGTTTCCAGTCCAGGGAGGACCTGGCTTTGCAGTTCGGGCTGGACTGTTCCCATGAGGCACAGGGTCAAGACTGATTTGCATATGGCTGGGTTCAAACTGGAATGGCATGGTGAGCAAAAAACGATGGATTTAGGCCCAGATCTCTGTACTGGGGTGAATGTATGACATTGTTCTGCATTCTGTCCATCAACTGTTGTTTTTGCATTTGTCACCCCGAGTGGGACGGGTATGCCCAGACGTGGGTCCCGTGCTCTCCATGCCACTGGAATCAAGCTATCCTGGCTGAAGAGGGGTGAAACCCCGAAACCGGTCCTAGGAGGCTTGTTTCCAGTCCAGGGAGGACCTGGCTTTGCAGTTCGGGCTGGACTGTTCCCATGAGGCACAGGGTCAAGACTGATTTGCATATGGCTGGGTTCAAACTGGAATGGCATGGTGAGCAAAAAAACGATGGATTTAGGCCCAGATCTCTGTACTGGGGTGAATGTATGACATTGTTCTGCATTCTGTCCATCAACTGTTGTTTTTGCATTTGTCACCTCGAGTGGGACGGGTATGCCCAGACGTGGGTCCCGTGCTCTCCATGCCACTGGAATCAAGCTATCCTGGCTGAAGAGGGGTGAAACCCCGAAACCGGTCCTAGGATGCTTGTTTCCAGTCCAGGGAGGACCTGGCTTTGCAGTTCGGGCTGGACTGTTCCCATGAGGCACAGGGTCAAGACTGATTTGCATATGGCTGGGTTCAAACTGGAATGGCATGGTGAGCAAAAAAACGATGGATTTAGGCCCAGATCTCTGTACTGGGGTGAATGTATGACATTGTTCTGCATTCTGTCCATCAACTGTTGTTTTTGCACTGATAAGGGTACCCCAGTATCCAATCTAGCATGTACCTAAGTACTAACCACAACAATTTAAGGGAGAAAGCAGAGAGACTGGGGTCCTGATTAGCAGGATCCCAGTTAATTTGTCAGAAACAGCTTAGCACCAGGCAAAAAGTGGGGGTAACCATGCAGAAGGATCCTACCTTCATACCTCACTGTACTATATTAGAAGGATTACAATTTATGAACTGCAAGTAACAAAAGGATCTCTATCTTAAAAGCAGTAACCCACCTACCCATTTATATAAAATAAAAATCTTTCGTCTGCGTGTTGCATAATGTGCTTTGCAGGAGACATATAAACCCTCTATGCTACATTGATTCAAAGCTAGGACTAGGCAAAACACAGATCTCTCCAGCAAATATGTTATTCTCAAGTGTTATCCTACCTTTTATTATTATTCCCTGAGATTTAGCTGGCACACAAAGATCTCTGCAGCAGGTGCCTGAACCCCCATAAGATATTTTAAAATACGGACATTGCAACCAATTGAGAAGAACAGATTTACTGCCATGTTTCTCCTTGTTGCTAATTTCTTTGTGGCAGGGTTAAAAAAAAAAAAATGTATAAGTTGAGGCCAAGATTTTGTGTCGGGGTTACGCCAATATTTTAGCACAACCCCAATGCAAAATCTCATTTGTTAAATATTGTAATGCCCTCAGATGTACTCATGCTAGACCTGCTAAACATATGTGAGGTCTTAAGATCTGATGTCACTTCCTGTGGGATCATGGGTTGTGATGCCACTTCTTGTGATGCCACAGGCGATGTCACGCGCTGTGATGTAACTTCCTGTGATGTCACATCCATTCTGCCTAACTTGGGGAGTCCCCCAACTTCTTTCTTTTTAGGACTTGAGCCCTGTCTCTTTCTATGTATCTATGTGTCTCACACACACACACATTTACAAGATTACTAACATTAGCTATGGTAGGACTTCCACCCTGAGACCCCCTTTCCTCCTCCCCACTCTGTCCCCACTCTACCGGGAGCATGCAGCTGACCTCTTGTGCTGCACGAAAGAAACAGATAAATTATGTAAGGCTTTAGAGGGGCCACATAGAAACAAGAGCACATGTTTTTATTCTGCTTTCCATGATAACTTGACCATTGTCCCAAAAACCAGGACATGTACTTAAAATTAAGAAAAGCGTCGGGATGCTGGGACACCCTATCTTGAAAATCACTTCAGTGCATGTGGCGCATATGCTGACGTCACTCTGTGTGTTTAATCATATTGAGCATCAGAATAAATCTGGGACAGCGTATTATATCAAGTGCCCCACGAAGTGGGGGAAAGAAAGGGGAAATAGTAGGGTGCGCTTTGTGAGGATTGGGGGAGTGAAAGAGGAAGGTAGTGACATCAAATACATTACAATTAGAGCCGGCTTCACTCGGCTATACAATAGTCATGGAGACATGTAAAAGGCCATTGTTTGCAATACACTATCACAGTGAAGCAAGCACTGTTGATCAAACTGGCATAGGGCAGTGATGTAGTCGACGTTTCGACCCCAAAAGGTAAGTAGGCTGTTAGTTCCTTACGCCGGGGTCTTCCTCAGGACTAAGCAGGGGGCACCAATTCCAGGAGACGGACGCACTAACGAAGATTTGGTAACTCTCTTGCATAGGAATAAGGACGAGATTTTGTGTTTTCTTTTCAGCAATTATGGAACCACTGGGCCTTAGCAGATTTCTACATTAATTCCCTGACGCAAGTAGTGTATGTGAGGAGGATTCCCCCACTACACGTCATAAGTGACATCGCTCCGTTTCTCTGTCATTTCGGAGCCCTAGAAGCCCATCAACATTTAAATCCTCCATCCAGTAAAGGGTGGACTCTGGTGCCCCCTGCTTAGTCCTGAGGAAGACCCCGGCGTAAGGACCCAAACAGCCTACTTACCTTTTGGGGTCGAAACGTCGACTACATCACTGCCCTATGCCAGTTTGATCAACAGTGCTTGCTTCACTGTGATAGTGTATTGCAAACAATGCCCTTTTACATGTCTCCATGACTATTGTATAGCCGAGTGAAGCCGGCTCTAATTGTAATGTATTTGATGTCACTATCTTCCTCTTTCACTCCCCCAATCCTCACAAAGCGCACCCTACTATTTCCCCTTTCTTTCCCCCACTTCGTGGGGCACTTGATATAATACGCTGTCCCAGATTTATTCTGATGCTCAATATGATTAAATAATATTGAACGCTTTATTGTGTTGTGTAATTTGAATTAATGCCGGCTGGCATTTAATTACGTTTTTTTGAATTGTAATTCTGGGACTACTCCCTTTCTGTACTGTATTCTACCCAGGTCCCAGGACTTGTCTGGGTTTACCCTTGTGTGTAACTGTCACTCTGTGTGTGACAGCAATTTCTTACGAAGGAGCAGGGATTTATAGTACTGCTTCCCCCATTTCAAAAACTGAACTTCAGTGCATTGATGGAGTTAAAAAATAGACTCAGTTCAAATTGGCACTTTTGTCTGCTGCTGGGCAACTGTACTGTTTTAGAGAACCACGGCGAGGTTATCCATTCTCTGCAGTCTTGAGTCCGTGTCGGCTGCCTGCTGCAGAAGCGCCGCCCACTCTGGTCTTCGGAGTAACGCAACGAGGACAGCAGACGCTGACTCTTTGCCTCCTGCAACCCTGCAGCCCGTATTGCTTGGCTTTCTGTAAGCAACTTCAAGAGCCAGCCAGGCGGGGCAAGGGTCGGGGGACAGGGGCGGCGGCTATCCCGTGTTCAACATTCAGCAAACAGCAGCCCCGTAGTTTGTGCCAGGTGGCAGGCCGGGCCACTCCTGCCTGCCTCTGGTTCAGCAGTTCTGCCTCCAAAGTTTACCGGCTCCTGGGGGCGCGCCGCCCATTCCAGCTCTGCGGTGGGCGGGGCTTGCTTGCACGTGGCCCGCTGGACCACAGCGGGGCCAACCAGCCGTATGACCAGCAACATGCCGACTTGCCCAGGGAGCCTCCAGGGAGACCAGCGCTGAGCAGTTGAGGACCGGCGAGAACGATGGGGGCATCTGACTCCTGCATGGTGGCAAGCAGCGGCATGAACTAACGCGGACGGCCAATAGGGCTCCCGTGACTAGAGGGAAGAAGCGGTGGGTAGCAGAAGGGGCCACTCCAGGTTGTGGTGCAGCTTGCTGCCCCGCTTCCCCTGATTGACGCTGCCCACCTGCGGTGCTCTGCAGCACATCAAAGATCGTTAAGGGCCCCACTACGCCTCTGGCAGTGCTCCACAGGGCCAGGTGAACTAATTGAGGAGCCCGTACACTGGTCATCTAAGCCCCATGTACTGAAGAGCGTGGATAGGCCAGGCAGTGTTTAGCTGTGCTAAGGAGAGGCTAGGTCTGCACCCTGAAATCGCACCAGCTACAGCTTCCCCTACAACCAACTCAGGTGTGTTTGTGCCCCTCCCCACCTTATTCGCAATCTGGGGCAGGTGTGATGGCAACCCATTGTCCATAGTGAAGCCATTGGAAAAAAGCAGCAGTTCCTGAGAGACATCCGGCAACCCCAGGTCTTCACTTACCTCCCTCATGAGCCTGTTTGCAGCAAGGTCACAAGGAGGAGCCAAAAAAGTTGCAGTGCACAAGCAGCTTACGGACCACTCCTGCAGGAGCCCCTTGACGAGAGCCCAGGTAGTGGGGTCAGTAGTTAAGAACAATCAGCACAGCAGGCCGACACTTCAACATACCCGCCCAAGCACAACAAAGCGTGCCTCATACACCTTATATTCCTGTTACACTGCCTAACCAAGAGTAATCACCGCCAGCTCACTCCTCTTCAGCCTCTGGAAACTTTCTGGATTTTTTGTCCACAAGGGCACCCGCGCCATGCCTAGAAAGAGGCCTCAGAAGGCAGTAACAAAGGTAAAGGCATGGTTGCAGCATCGCTCAGGGCATAACTCGAGCACAACCCGGAATGAGCAGGGCCAGGCAAGGCTCCACGCCTAACCAGGGTGACTCTTGGAGTAGCACAAACAACAACAGACCTCAAGACACATGGATTATGGCCTACGTTAAGAAAGCAGACGGGGACCTAAACCCTGTGGGATATGTCGCGCAGTTGGGTTCACAGGCCCATCCTGCACAATTCACAAATTTGGCAGTAAGGCCCCCCAGGTAGGGCAGTCTTTCCCGGGAAAGAAAAAGGCCCAGCTCCTGTCCAAAGTTTGGGGATCTCAGTGGGACAGTTTCAATCATTGAACTATCCTCAAGTCTAACAGACTACTACTCATCACCACAGTCATGGAGGATGCAGCCAGCGTACCCATGTGTCCTCCAGAGTTCCCACTGCATAGTCCAGCTCCCAGCAGACCCACGGACACGCGAACTACGGTGCAAGTCCATCATATGCCCCTGGCACAAGAAGATAAGAATGGAAATAAGGTGGCAGCACTCTTAGAGTATGTGAAGTCTCAGGAAACTATTGAGGCAAAAGGGGTCAACAAAACAGTGAAAAACTCCGATGTGGGGCCTCAAGAGGATCTAACAATCCCTTCCCAGTCACAATTAAATGACTCCTTACAAACATCCCCAGCCTTTCCGTCTTTCTCATTCTCTGATGAACAGGACAACCTGTGCAGGTCTATTATTGGCTCACTGACTGTGGCTACAAATGTCCTCATGTGGCAGTCACAAAAACTAGAAATTCAGATGGAAACACTCCAAGTAATGGCCTTGGCCATGGTGGATATGGCGAGAAAAGTTAACACGCTTTACGAAGTAAAGAAAAATGTGAAGTAACACACAAACAATCTATGTCCTGGCATTGTGGATAAACTGGGCACGTTCCCATTGGTTTTAGCCACCTTAGTCACCAAACTGAAAGTTATAAATAGCAGGAGTCCCTACCCTCACAACACAGGCGCAAACATGGCACGCCCTCTCAAGGCAGATAAGGGAGAATTGTCGCAGGATGTTGATACAAAAGTACACTTATTTACACAAATGGAAAACAAGGACCTAATGTCAGTCCAGCCAGCGCAGCATCACTCTAACAACTTAACCGCGTCCTCGACTCAAACAAAGAAGCACCGGACAGCGACTGGGTCATCTACGCAGACAAGGAGACACAAGGAGGCGGAAGCCTCTCCTGTGGTAACAAATCGTCACAATTGGAGAGCGAACAAACCGTTTAAGGAAATGCCAGAAGCAGGAAAAGAAGCAGACAATTAGATCGGCGGCATTGGCAACCCTTGATGGGTCCGGTATTATCAATGCACTGAAAGAAGCAAAACCCTCAACTACTGCCGGGCCCATGGCACCATTTTCCAAGAAGGAGCCCAACATTGGGCCTCCCTAAAGGAAGGTAACACAGCCAATAAACCAGCAGCTCAGCCAAACAACCCAACGGCTGCCCAGGATCAGAATAGCCCCTGCCTCAATTCTGGGAAATGGACACTAGTACTCCTCAGGTGCCTACAAACCAGTTGACCTAGTTCCAGGTCACTCAGGCCAAACGGGGGATCACTCGCCCCTTACGACGACTGGGGAATTCACTGGTCTCTCTAGGCCGCTCAGGCTGTGCGCTGTACAGGGATCGGGTGCTCAGGTCGGCTGCCCGAAGCAGGGCTACCCTCCGGTAGACAGCCTGCTGCATAATAAAGGCAGTGCCACCGGGTCAGTTTTAAGCAGCTATCTGCGTGCACCTCTGGGGCCACCCTTGAACAGTGCAGGCCTGGTAACGCCTGCCCAAAAGGAGGGTGCAAGCTTCGAGGGTGGCGAAGTGGGGATATGGACTCGTCTCCATTCTGGAGCTAGGGACATAACTCAAGGAACACTGGTAAACTATGTGTAGGAAGAATGAAACAATCAAAAAGGAAACAGTAAACAAGGCAACAATTCGAGAGCTCTGAGGTCCATTATAAGCAAGCCGTAGTGTTTCTTTGCTATTTGCAATAGGAATCGGTTTATTACAAAAACATGTAAAGGTAAGAAAACAAGGAGGTAGGTGATTTGTGGAACTGGTCCTCGTCCTGCACGCCGCAGGTGGAAAGAAAGAGAGGTGACTGGATGGTTTAAGATGAACTGGATGACTGGTTGCGACCAGGGAGTGGGTTAGTGCCAACTTGGATGGTCTGTCGGGATAGGGGTGTGGAAATGCCACATGTGTAGTGGTGAGCAGTGGTGGGGCAACCGCAATGCCATGTGGTGAGATGCTACAGATGCATGTGAGTGACATGTCAATGGCTCATGGAGGGCGTTCTTCTGATTTGGCTTCCACTTTTAAGTAGAAAATTCTCACAGCATTCACCTCCTGTGCGGGAGTCACCCTTCAGACCAAGCAGCCTGAGGGTGTGTGCTTCATCCCTGGTCCACGTCAGTAAGACACAGAGCTAACGTTGGAGGTCTGGTGGGGCGCGAGATTTCCATGCCATGGTTATTTTGCGTTTAAACAGGACAAAGGACAAATCAATGAAGCGATGTACGTGTTTATCACCCTTTGCTCGGAGGCACAGTCCCAACAAGCAAGATTCAGGAGTGGGAGCGAGGGTTGTGCCGACATGTCGGCCACCATTGCATTGACCATCATCCATGTAAGTTGCAGTGATGTGCATGCTAATACCATGTGGAAAAAAATCTGCATTCTGTTACTTGCATCCATGGCATTCTTGGGAAATCGCCGAGAACATGCTCTGGATACGCCTTGGAAAGAGGTAAGTGTGGTGTATGTAGTTGAACTGTGAGAAGCGGAACCAAGACACACCCTCCATCATCTGGAGGGCACGTGCCTAGGCCACATCGGAAATCGGTTGTTGTAAAACCTCGTTCCATCTAGTGCGCACTTTCGTTGCGTGGTCAGACGGAGGGATGTTAAGCACAGTGTATAAGGTTGTAATGGCGTGTCGAGTGCTAGTGGCAGACAGCAATGTGTTTTGTATCTGAGAAGTAGGTGGCTCGTCATCCCCATTGTTCCACGTCTCGTGAATCCCACATTAAAGAGCACGGTGTGTTAAGAACTGATCGGTGCTCAGCCCATGTGTCCACCATTCCTTGGAACAACATAAGCGTGCAGTCATTATAAAGGTCACCTACTTGTGTGAGCTCCACAGAGCTGGATCAATGCGTTGCGCCGCCCTGCTGTGGTAAACTCCAATTAACAATCGATTGGGAATATGAGAGTGTGGGGCCCTTGGTTTATATGTGTCTGTGCCAGCATGCACGGGCTACCACCATCTGTCTGAACTTGTGTCTCGGGTGGACAGTAGGATCGGACTGCCAGGTATAGTGCTCAGACCCCGCAGAGCTGCACACACTAGTAAAGTTTTGGGGTGTTGTGGTGTGCACAACCATGCTATTGGCCATTGTAATTGCACCGCTGCGTCATAGAGCTCGAGATTAGATGCTCCGAGTCCGCCCTCAGTGAGTGGGTATTGTAGTGTGGTCAATGCAACCCGTCGGCAGCCCGAGCTCCATATCAGTTCTAGTAGCAGGGCATGTAGTTCACGAAAGAAGCTCCTAGGGATCACAATGTGAAGGGCCACTACAGCAATCGGGGAAGGACTAACATTTTTCAGAAATTGCTACTCAACCTAATGGGGACAAGGAAAGTGAGTGCCAGAAGGGCAGTATCGGCATGTGGAGGTGATTGTTTTGTCAAGGTTTCACTCCTTAAGGTCCCCCTCGGTGTGGTAAACTTGTATGCCTAAGTATTTGAAAGTGTTGTGGCACCACTGCAAACGAGTCCCTGGGAGTTCTGTCCGGTCTTCGATTGGTCTGCGCACTAGGGGAAACATTCATGATTTATGCCGGTTCACGCATAAACCAGAGATCATACGAAAGCCATCCAAAATCTGCATTAGGCCTGGGAGCGAAGACCCCACCTCCCACAGGAAGACCAAGGCTTCGTCTGCATATAACGATATTATGTGGTACATGTCACGTTCACGGATGCCGCAGTCCGCCGCCCGCTGGCAAAGTTTGCAGGCCAGGGGCTCCGTGGCTAACGCAAAAATGAGAAGGCATAACAGACAACCCTGTCTCGTACCCCTACATATGTTGAACCTATCCGAAATCACCTGGCCTGTCTTAACTCGCGACATAGGGCCAGCATAGAGGGTGTGCACCCTGCCCAAGAATCTCGGCCCGAACCCAATGTGAGTGAGGACTAAGAATAGAAAACCCCAGCTCAGGATGTCGAATGCTTTTTCTATGTCCAATGACACCGTGACCTGGTCAAAAGCATCTGCTGGAGAGTTATGCAGGAGGCGCAAATGACAGCGAATATTCAAAAATGTGCTGCGTCCCGGTATGAACCCGGATTGGTCGGTGTGAACCAGCAACTGAGTGAAGGGAAGGAGACTGTTCGCCAACATCCTGCCCAGGATTTTACAATCCAGATTAAGCAGGGAGAGGGAGCAGTATCAACAAACATCCAACGGGTCTTTGCCAGTTTTGGGCAGAACCACAAACAGCGCCTCATGAAGTGAATCCGGTAGGTGACCCCACTACTTGGTCTTGTTAAACACATCAAGAAGGCGTTGAGTGGTTTGGGTGAGGAAGGTGTGTTATTACGGGTGAGCCATCAGTGCCTGGGGTCTTGTTATGAGCGATCTGAGATATGGCCATGCATACCTCCTCGAGTTGCAATGGTTCGTCCAGCTCGGCCCGCTGTAAGGCATTCAGCTGCACCAGCTGGAGGGGGCCAAAGAATTCACGCATGCGGCTCAGGGGTGACGGGACTAGGGCAGTATAAAGCTCCCGGTAATAATCGCGGAAGGCCCTATTGATGTCCAGCTGCGAGGTAAACAGCTCGTTACCAGCTGAGCAAATCGCACCTATGGGATCACGCTGTTGATCCTCATGTACAAGCCAATTTAGCAATCTCCCCGAGGGGTCCCCCTCTGCATGCTGCAGGGCTTGCTTAAGGTCCCCTCGGCTTAATTGCGCTGCTCGCGCAGCTGTTGAAGCTGCTCGGCCGGGGCCGTGTGGTTGGCCACCCGTGTTTCTAGGAAGCGAAGGTCACGCTCGATGTTCGAAAGGTCCCTCAACAATCATTTACATATCCCCCCCAGGAAGCTGATAGACAGTGGCCGCGCACCACCACCTTATGGGCATCCCACTCGACTGCCTGTGGTGTCACAGTGTCCGCGTTGAGTGCAAAGTACCAATCAATGCATTGGGCTAGAACTTCACAAAAAGGTGGGGCAGACAAAGCCTTCAGTTGTATTCGCAAACTGGATATAATTGGACGCTGACATCCCAATCGCAAGGTCAGCAGCAATGGGCAGTGATCTAACAGGGTGCATGCCAGGAATTCCGTCCTGGCCAACTGGGCACCAAGTTGGGCTGTGCATAAAAAAAGGTCAATTCTGGTGTGCATGTCGTGCACCTGTGAGTAAAAGGAGTACTCGCGGTCCAGTGGGTGTAGGAGCTGCCATACATCCTGAAGACCCATGTGTGTCAACCATTGACTGAGGTGCTGAGCAGCACGCCTTGTGGCAGCCGCCTGGAGAAGGTGTGTGGGGCAATCGAGGACCACATCCAGGACGCAGTTAAAATCCCACCTCCCCAGAGTACGGGGGAAGACGGATCTCCAAAGAGCGCCAGTGTAAGAGTTTTCAGAAACTCCCCCTGCTGTGTGTTGGAGGCATAGACCGCAGCCAGTGTAACTGGTACACCATCCAAGTGGCTCCCCAGAATCACATATCGACCCCTGCATCCACCCTCTGTGTATTCACAACATCAGGTACTCCTGGTGCAATCCATATTAGTACCCCACCTCAAAGGAGGACACTGAAGTGTCATGTACCTACCCTCTCGATTTAGCGTAAAGCTTATGTAACTGGTGACATTAAGGTTTGTTTCCTGGAGCATAGCTATGTGTACATGACTCTGCTTAAGATAAACATGGATGCGATAGCGTTTTGACGGAGTGGCCATGCCACGCACGTTCCAGATGATGATGTGATATTGGGGGATACAGGCGTCAACCAGCGTACCTGCTATGGTGGTCTAAGTGCAAACCTAAATGGAAAAGTGTGAGACATCCCTGCCCATCCCGAAACCAGCCCATGGAGTCTAGGGAAGTCCTATACTTATATGTGCAGGAAGGCAACAAGTACTGTTTGGAACACTTTCAGAGCATTGAACCACAACAACAAGTGAAAATTCAATTCCCCCCGGGATAGTTGCCCTGGTAGGGCCCATCCAGAAATTCACCCCCAAACTATACACCGGTGACAGTGTTAAGAAGAGAGAAAAAAGCAAAAATAAAACAGTCAACAATGGAGTCCACTTGGGAACATTGGGGTGACTTAGCGCCAGGGTTAAGGGCTTAGCTCGGCGCAAGTATACGAGCAACAGTGTTTGGTGAGTCTGTGGTGCGGGCCCTATGCATGGGAGTACCCCACAGTCCCATGCACATTGTGTCTTACCTTCAGGCTGGCAACTAGTCCTGTGAGAAGGTTACCCAATGCAGGGCAGTTACCTCATCATGCAGTGGTGTCGCACTAATGAATCATCACCCGATCTATGAGTGACCTTCGGGCCCTGTTGATCTCCGATTGACGCAGGGAGTGAGCCACCTGAGTCTAAACCCGACTCCGATGAGCGCTCATTCCGGAGGGGAGCAAAGGAGTTTGTACTGTAGAGGGCGGCCTCCACCACCGCGCAGGCTCGTTCCTCGGCTGCCTGATCTTTGGTCTGTCGTGCCCTGGGAGGGCGACCCCTTGGCTAGGGTAATATCCAGTCGCCATCAGTCTGCTCCAGAGAAGTTGAGTGCAGCATGTCCTTCACGTGGAGCCATGTCCACATGTCCACTTGTCCTCCATCGAGTGGAAGATGTGAATCCTGTCGCCATTGATTACACAAAGCTTAGCGGGAAGCAGAAGAGCATATTTGAGGTCCAGCTCCCAAAGACGTTGGTTGGCTCGAGAGAACGATCCACAACGGTGTTTCACCTCCATGATGAAATCAGGGTATGCCGTGATCCGAGAATTTTCATAGGACCAAGGGCCTTTGGTGTGAAAGCATTGTAAGAGCAGGTCGCGGTCTCAGTAGTTGAGGAGACGCGCTACGATAGGGCGTGGAGAAGCTCCGGGGAGGGGAGTCGACACAGTGTGCGATGCGCACGTTCAGTGGAGAAAAAGTTTGGTGCCTTACCCTCCAGGACATTCTTCACTAGCCAGTCTTCCAAGAACAGCTGTACGCTGGAGTCCTCAGAGCGTTCGGGAGAGCCGATTAGGCAAATGTTATTGCGTCTCGATCTGCCCTCTGCATCTTCCGCCCTGTGATGTAAGGTAGCGACTTCAGCATCCACCTGTTTCAGACGCTCCTGCAGTTCTTGCACTGATGGTCGTACCACTGCCAACGTGGACTCGGTTTCCCCAACTCGTTCTGCCAACTTGCGGTGGTCAGCCCGCAGCAGATTAACCCACACAGGAACAGAGTCTATGCGGGTCTCCAGGGAAGTCTTGGTGTCCATGATGGCCTGGAGACCCTGTCAAATTGTGCAGAGTGGGCCTTAAGGGTCTTCTCAAGGTGTTGAAGGCTGCCAAGAGTCTTGTCCATCAGCGCCGGGTCCATCTCCACTTCGCTGCTTCCCGCAAGCTGTGGCCTGGCGCCCTTAGGCTTCACCATTTTCACTGGTGGCGCAAATTGCCTGGGGAGGTAGTAAAGGGTGGCCAGTGCCGTGTTTGGGCTGCGCTCACAGGTGTGTATCACCAACCACATGTCCAGGCATGGAGTAGAGCCCCACAGTGTGGGGAGCATGATGTTACCAGGTCTGTAGGCACTTATTCAGAGCAATTAGCTGGGTGCCTAGCTACACAACAGAAGTCCGTAGGCTCAGGGGCAGGGTAGATGGCCACCCAACCGAGTGAATAGCCCACGTTAGTGGTGCAGTAACTGGTAGTCCAGCGCTGTGGCAGGAGATAGTAAAGGACCACAGAAAGTCTGGGAGTACCCCAGAACAAGGGAGCAGTGCACATGTGGCAGTCTCCGTTCCTACAAAAAAAGACTCATTCAGGCAGTAAGAGCATCTGTGACTTGTGCAACAACAAGCAGGAGCATCACGGACTGGGGGGCCCCGCCCCGGGGAACAATATTCACACCGCAGTGCACCACCAGAGGTAATATGGGCATCCTCAATAGAACAAACATGCTGTTACAGGATATTCCAAACCTGGCCTCCATCACCACCAACAACATTATCCAGGTTCAGTTTGACAGCAGCACCCCAGATCTAGGAATAGAATCCTCCATCGTAACTTGGGGAGATACCAATACATCAACAAAGGTCCTGAAGAAAAAAGCACAGTTTGCAGAATGGGGAATCCACGTGCGACTAATGGAAGAAGAAAAATACCCATATATTCTATGGGCCCTGCCCATAACTAGCCATAGGATGGGCATTTTGAAAGGGACAAAAAAACTTGATGCCCCAAGCGGCTATGAGAACCTACACATCCTGTGCAGGATAAACGGGCAGGAAGCGGCCCGGCAAGTCACCACCACCCACAGCAGCGCACTTTGGCAAACACCGGATGCCGTCTACTGGGACTGGGTCGCTGCAAACCTGGCTTAAAGAAAATAGACCTAGTCCTAGCATAAAAAGAACAAGAGATCAGTGCACGGCAAGCCTAATGCCATTAATATTGTATCATGACATGTGGCTGGAATCAAGAAGACCTTACAAAGCAAGGGCACACTTGCACTTTTCGAGGCTGCAGATATCATCTGCCTACAAAAGACATGGGCATTAACGCCTACGCTGCTGGCAGGATACTCGGAATTTTATAAGCCTGTGAAAAAAATACACCTATTTGGGAGACCTTTGGGTGGAATTTCAATTTATATCAAACGCTCAATAAATCTGAAAATCATGGACTTAAACAGTTACTCCCAAATGTTCCAAGGAGGCATCCTAAAAGGTCTAATGAGGCAAGCCTCAACGCCTATTTCAGTACCCACGGCATAGGTATTTTGGATAAATTGGACCAAAAGATCTGACATTTAGAAAACTTAATAATATAGCACCCTGCTGCAGAAATTATACTACTGGGGGACTTTAACATGCACAACCTGGGGGAGGTCTACACTGGCTACAGGGACAATAGTGAATCTGTAAGGTTCAACCCTTTTCTGCAATCCTACAGTCTCAAATCAGTTCAAGCAACAGTTGCAACAAACAGTTTGTGAGTGTCATACGCACCACCCCCTCTTTTAACAATCAATCCACCATTGATTACGTCTTCCTGTCGCTGGGCCTAAGTAAATGCATCACTAATTATGAGGTGATCCAACAAAATGAGAGGGACCATGCTGCCATGTGGGTCAGTCTAGACGCATCCGCTAGAACCCGTCATCGTCTCAGCCCTCTAGGAACTACCAACGGCGAAGGTGACTATAAACTCACGTGGAGGATCAAATGGTCAGTAGCGTTTAAAGAGAAGTTCGAAACCTGGAAATCAAACTGGCCCGGGTGGCCTCCCATGCTCACAAAGTCTGCAATCATTGCATGCTGGTCCAAGCTGTCCTCTGCTCTGTGCGAAACACAACAACACCCATACATTAGGCCCAGCAAGAGGAATAAGGAAAAGCGCGCAGCAACTAAGGGCCACACAAAGGGCACACAGTAAAATGAACACCATCTCCTCAAAGGAGCACCTACGCTCTACTGCCCGAGAACACAATCATCTAGTATGGGAGCATAGGAGGAAAGTGCAGGAGGCAAAGTGGATCAAAGTTTTGATTTGATAGCGGCAAATAAACAACAGCAATTCTGGCAATAAGTTAATCTAATATGTCCTGGAGATAAAAGCAGGGGGAACTCCATTCAAGCGGAAGAAAGGATTGCACACGTTAAATCCTTCTATTGTGAGCCTCAGAGCAGACTCCCCTTAACCAACCGAGCACATAAGAAGGTGGCAGATCTAACCGACGCAGCGATAAAACCACCATGGGGCGCATCTGACATTGGTAAAGTCCTAAAGATGATCAGAAAGGACAGTGCCTCGGTCCTCACTTGGCTTCCTGAGTCACTATTTAGGGAGGACTCACAGTATTGGGCCTCAACCTTAGTGCCTTTGTATGCTGAATGCTGACTCTTTGAAGAGGTCCCAGAGTCTTGGGGAGGATCCCTTCTCCAGCCTATGTTTAAGAAGGGCTCTAACACTGGCCTAAGAAATTATCGGCTAATAGCGCTGTTAGACATCGAGGGCAAAGCATATGCCAGCATACTGCTCCAGGAGCTAACGCAGTGGACCTGCGTAGAAGGCCTACTACCTTTCTATCAAACAGGTTTCCATGCAGGAGGATCAACGGTGGATAATACTGTAGCCCTCTCATACCTTGCTCATCAAGCTGTAACCCACATATCACTGCCATTGTTTGCATGTTTCATTGACTACTTGGACGCCTTTGACGGAGTTGCCCGGAATACTTTATGGCAGAAGCTAGTGGGATGGAACATCTCCCCCAAACTGCTGTGAGCAATCATGTCTTTATACACCAGGACCTGGGTGCGAGTCAGACTCACAGGGGAGACAGCCACCACCAAGATTGACACAGATCGAGGTCTAAAAAGGGCTGTGTGCTGGACCCCTTGTTATTTAACCTATACACTGCGGATTTGGGCCCAGCTTTAGCAGGAGTCGCCCTAGTCACCCCAAGAATCGGAGACAGGAGAATTCCCACTTATGCAGTATGCGGACAACCTAGTGCTGTTCGACCATACGGAAACTGGTCTGCAAAAAGCCCTCAGCGCCCTGAATATGTATAATCTTAGGAATGAACTTGTGGCTAATGGAAGCAAAACAAAAGTAGTGATCTTTGGTAGATACCCAAAGAAGAGGCTTACTAGTTGGCAGCTGGGGCCACTGAGGCTGGACTGTGTACAACACTATAATTAACTGGGAGCATGACTATGTGAAACCGGCAGACCGACTCTGCAGCTAAATAAAATGAAAAGCAAGGCAAACATTGCTACATATGCCTTGTGCAAATTAAGCACCATACGTTAGCTTAACGCCTGTCGCCATTCGGAGAGGGGTCCGTGCCAAATTGCTCCCCGCGCTCAACTATGCCCAGCAAGCATTTGCTGGCAACAGCCCTACAAAAGATTCAGTGCACAGCCTACAAGAAGTTATTTCACCTTCCACCTAACACAATGAACACTGATCAGGTTAGAATTCAGGCTGGTGCAGCTAAATCTGGAAAACTTGGCAGCCCTTGCTGAATACGACTTTTAGGTAAGAGTCACTCTCACCAACACAATGAAGGCTCTAATAAAACAATTTTTACAAACACTAACAAACCCTGGTCCAGCAATGTCGCTGTAGCTAAGGAACGTTTACAACTTGCGGTGGAGAACTGGGACATAAATGCGATCAACTATACTTGCATTATATCTGCAATAAGAAAACAATAGTATCATCGTTTATGACAATTGGACATGGAAGGTCTTCTAGCCAGGGCCCCCGCAAGAGTCAATAACGGCGCCACCACTGAACAACTCGGCCAAATCTCATCTCGTCCAGGCAGTAGGAAAGCACATTTTAAAACAAATTGATCAGCCAGATTAGTCCCGCTTCCAATCAGAGACCTGAATCTAACCTGGAGATCTCTCGAAAAAAACAACAATTGTAGATTATGTAACTATAGAAGATAACCCTTAGCACACACACTTCTCTGCTGCCCGGCATTGCTACATCCACGTCGAATCTTATAGTAGCCCATCTTTTTACAGCACAGCATTCGGTCGGCCAAAGGGGCGTCTCTTTTATATTCCCTGGACACAGTGGTTGACATTGCAAAGTTCGGGAAATACATAATGCAAGCCTGCATGCAACTTGTTAAAGAACTCGAAAAGCCAACAGTCTCTGTAGTTAATTTGTTCATCCTCCACTAGGGGGCAGTGTTAAAGGGCTCTGCATTGATGCAACAAACTGATCAACTTTGTTATCGGGACTTCATAAATTGCAGTACTCTGTATCTGAAGGTCATAGATCATAATTTGGCACATATGATTTGCACTTACTCCTCTGTGGTTCCACAGTTGCTACCATGACCGGCCTGATCTCGAGTTGCTCTTTTACACAAATTATTACATGCCGTCTGCACCTTACAAGCCATACTTTCTTAGGCACTTTAGCACCTTTACCATGTTGCCTGTTTAAAAAAAAATTTTTTTATTAACTCTGTCTGTGCCTCACAAAATGCAGACCTCGTGCAGCATCTGTATATGTATGACCTTTTATTATGTTATCTGCACTTTCCAAGATGTATACCTTCAGGCACTGTACTTTGCACTTAAGCTTTACGGCTTGTTAACACGGCCAGCATGATCCTGAGTTGCTTTCTATGCGCATCGCTTATTTTTACATACTTGTATTTTACAAAGTCGCATCGCATTTTTATAAGCTTTGTATTAATTTTACTGTGTTTACAAAATATGTTCTCACCCAGGAAATGTTATTTTTTAAGCGTTTTTATTACTGTGTTTTTGTATACTGTGATGTATGCGATATGCAACGTGTAATGATTTCAAGTAATCATACAACACACTTGACTGAATACTGTTTTAGTCTGTAGCATAATAAAGCCTTACTAAAGAGCATTCAGTTCTGTAGATGTGGAAATCTTTGGAACACACTCCAAGAGATGAGCCAGCTTCATCACCACAGTCCTTAGAAATGCAGACTCGCCAGTGGTGGAAGCAGGCTGGGTGTGCTGGGTGGGGCTGGAGTCGGCTGTGCCAAGCTAACCAACCCTCTTTACACTCATCTTCTTCTTCAGGGAAAAAAAGTGGCGTTCTATAAGCGAGTCCAGATTCTGGTGGCTGACACCTGGGCTGTGCTTGAGGGAAAAGGAGATGGCTGCTTCAGCGACATTTCTGGGGTGACCATGTTTGCGGACTACAGGATTCCTCAAGTTCTAGTGCACCTGGGAACAATGCACTATTCGAAAGACCTGATGAAGAAACTTCAAGAAGGTTAGTAGCTGCTTTGAATATGCATTCTGGCTATGCGTAGAGAAAGAGATTTAGCCAATGATTCATTTGAAGGTCTTAGGGTCCAAAAGAATAGACTCAGAACAAAGCTGCCCATATAGCGCTCAGAATGCAGCTAGGTGGTGCTGCTTGTGATGTTACCCAGGGGCATAGCTTGGGGGAGGGGGGTGATTGGTGTGATACACTCCCTCTAATAAATGTATTTTCTAGCAAATAGTTGGGTACAGGTGAGAATCAGGGAACAGAATAATTGCAGTCACGATTTCAAGCATTTTCATTCTCCAGTTCCTGAATATCCCTGACAACCAAGACCAGATGCCAATCAGGTGGAAATCAAAGCCATGTAGGATTTCATGTAGTTTCTTAACACTATCTTTAATATGGTCTATCTATTCATGTATGCTAAGTAAGGTGTTTGGTATAACTGTACAACACTCAGAACCTACTATTGCACAGACCTCCCTTTTAGCAGGGGTGGCTCCTCCGTTTGAGCGTAGGAGCTTCGCCCCACAGGCCAGAGCTGAAAAATAAAATGGTAATAACGTTTGTGCATTTCCATTTTATTTTTGAGCAACCGACCCGTCCTGAACTGAGTGACAAGACGGGAGGGGGCCAGTGCTGCCGAGTGGCAGCAGCAGGGAGCTGTAACAGTGCGCTTTAAAATGCGCATGTCTCTTTGGCCGGCCGTCTTGGGACGGCGAGCCAGACATGCGCATTTTAAAGTTCTCTAACCCAGCTGTCTTAGATAGCAGGCGTCCAGTGGCTGCGAGAGGCTGCTCCCTCCAATCCTGACGTGTCTCTCATGCTGAGAGACGCACCAGGAATGGTGAGTGCAGTTTCCTGGTCCAGCGTTGGAGCCTGCCTGGAAGGGAGACTACTGGTGGAGGAGGACATCACGTTGCGCCTCAAGGTAAGTGTTTTATAAATGTTGTTTTTTGGGTTTTTTTTGCTTCCCCCCACCCCACCACCCTTGGTACGTGGCAGACGGCACTGCCCTTTAGCTGTTAGGAGGTCATCTAAAGCCATTCTTTTCTGCAAGTGTGTGGTTTTTTAGACAACAAATTGATACTTAATCATAAAGAGATAGCGGCTAAATTAGTGACCTCTTGTAATATTTCTAGTCTAGTCTCTTGAAATGCCTGCCCTACACCATGCATGGGAAACAAATGGAAAATAATCTGTTCATTACAGAGATGCTTGCGGCGGTGATACCACCTTTGGAGAGGGTGAACAGTAGACTGTCTCATGGTGGGGACCACATATCCAGAATAGGAGACCCCAGCCCATTCTAGGGGTAGCCAGGAATAGGCTTTTGATCCGCAGATGAAATTAGCATATCCTTCTTGATGACAACGTTTGTGAAACCCAAAAACAGTGGGAAGCCGGTACTCATAACGGGGTGATTTGACATTTTTATTCTCTGAAACAGTGTCACACTCCCTCCTGCCCACAAAGACACTATCTTTACACTGCTTACTCACCAGCCACGTTCTGACATGGCAAGATGAGTAAAATCGGGTTTGTAATGGTCAATGGATTGTTATACTTTTTGAGTCCTTGTAAAGACTGGGGACAGATGACGCTCATTCTGGCAGCATTTGCCCTTGATAGACAAGTTTCGGTTTTATAGAGGGGCACTTCGATAAAAGGAACTCCCCCACCACTTCAAAAGGCAAATGAATGCAGATCCAGCAGGAAGAAAGATTAATCGTTTGACAGTATTTCTTAAGCAACAGTACATAGGAGTTGTTCAAATTCACTGAGCGGCCGCCTCGCTCAAGGTCAGGCTCAGTACAGTTAGGTCGTTTGGCAACTACACTTTCCACAGCAAGGATGTTTTCCACCAAAATCCAGAGACTGAGGGCATCTGCGATGACAGTGGGCCAGAACCACATAACATTATGGTACTGACAAGTGACACAGAATTGGCAACGACTTTCGGCCATAAAGCAAAAGAAGGGTGCAAACCAGGGGGTTGCTGCGTCACAAACCATGCCATCCCTACTGACATGGTCCCTTTGGTTATTTCTGCTTGATCCAATAAATACTGTTTCTCACTCTGAGGCTCCTTCCTGCCATAGAGGACTACCTTTTAGAGAAGGTACAGGAAACAGATCAGTTTGACGATGTAGGTGGCAGCATTAGCAGTATTGCACAATGAAGACTTTCTAGTGGCTAAATCAATCAATCAATCAAGCTGTGCTTATATAGAGCGACAACCCCGGTGAGGGTTTCCAGGCACTGGGCTGAGGGTCTCAGTCGAAGAGCCAGGTCTTGAGTCCTTTCCTGAAGTCCTCCAATGAGGGTGATGTTCGAAGGTGGAGGGGAAAGGCGTTCCAGGATTTGCAGCGAGGTAGGAGAAGGATCGTCCTCAGGTGCGGCAGCGGCGAATGCGCAATGTCTGTCTGAGGGCGAGGTGAGCAGAGCAGAGGTTTCTGGGTGGCTGTTGAAAGTTTAGGCGGTGGGTCATGTATGCTGGTCCTTGATCGGGGAGGTCTTTATAGGCGTGGGTCAGAAGCTTGAAATTGCATCTCTTCTGGATGTGGAGCCAGTGGAGGTCTTTCAGGTGCCGGGAGATGTGGGTTCTTTTGGGCAAGTTGACGATCAGTCTGGCTTCTGCGTTCTGGATCATCTGGAGTCTTCTCAGGAGTTCGTCGGTGGTGCCTGCATATAGTGTGTTGCCATATTCCAGATGGCTGGTGATGAGGGCCTACGTCACTGTTTTTCTGCGCCAGTGGGTAGCCATTCAAGAATTCTGCAGCGTATGCGGAGCGTGTAGAAGCAGGCTGAGGAGGCGCATTGAGCTGTCGTTTCATGGAGAGTTCGCTGTCGAGGATGATGCCGAGGTTGCAGGCGTGATCTTTCGGAGTGGGCGTGGGTCTGAGATCCAATGGCCACCAGGAGTCGTTCCAGAGGGAGGTGTGGCTGCTGAGGATCAGTACTTCGTTTCTGTCCGTGTTGAGTTTCAGGGAGTTGTCTTTCATCCAGGCTGAAACGTTCTTCATGTAGTTGTGAAAGTTGGTTTTCGTCATAGTGGGTTATGCTTAGAGTGAGAGGACGAGCTGAGTGTCGTCAGTGTAGGAGACGATGTCTGCTAGCAGCCTCATGTAGATGTTGAAGAGGGTGAGACTGATGGACGAGGCTTGCAGGATGCCGCAGATGGTGTGGTTTGGTTGTGAGGTGAAGGGAGGGAGACGAATCTTCCATGTGCACCGAGAGGAAGGATGCCATCCACCTAAGAGCATTGTCTTTGATTCCGCTCTGGTGCAGTTTGTTGATGAGTGTGTGGTGGGAGACAGTGTCGGCAACAGATAGGTCGAGAAGGATCAGGGCAGCTGATTCCCCTCTGTTGAGTAGGGTGCGGATGTCGTCTGTCGCAGTGATCATGGCCGTTACGGTGCTATGGTTGGCTCTGAATCCTGATTGGGGAGGTGTCTAGAAGGTTGTTTCTCTCCAGGTGTTCGGTGAGTTGGAGGTTGATTTCTCCAGGATTTTGGCGGGAAATGGGAGCAGCGAGATGGGGTGACTAGTTCTGAAGGTTGTTGGGGTCTGCCTAGGGTTTCTTTAGGAGTAGTTGGACTTTCGAGTGTTTTCAGGCATCTGGGAAGGTGGCTGTGGTGATGGATGTGTTGAGGATGGCGGTGAGCTGATGGCTGATCTCGTCGCTTCCGAGGTTGAAAAGTCGATGGGGGCACGGGTCGGGGGTGCTCCTGAGTGGATGGAGTTATTAGGGCCTTGATGTTCACTGTGCTGAGTTGTTCCATTTGGTGAGCGGGTGGTCGGCAGCTGTCTTAGCAGGAGTGGGAATGCTGAGGAGGTTGGTGGCTTGGGGATCGAAGTTTCTGTAAATGGTGGCTATCTTGTTGTGGAAGTCGTCTGCAAGAGCGTCGCATAATTCCTGTGAGGAAGGTATCGAGTTTTTTGTGGCTGATGGGCAAGTGAACTCTCTGACGATGGCAAAGAATTCCTTGGTCTGGTTGGCGCTGGCCTCGATGAGGTGTGTCAGGGCCTTCTTTTTGCGGCTTTGAGGAAGTGGTGGTAGCTGTTGAGGGCAGACTTAAAGATGGCTCGATCACTGTTGTTTCTGCTGGAGCGCCATTTTCTTTCTAGTTGTTTGCATCTGCGCTGCGCCGAGCTCTGGTGTGTACCAGCTGGCTCAGTTGGTGGGTCCGTCCATTCTGGCTGGTTTGGTGGGGGCGACTTGGTCTGCAGCGCAGGTGATCCAGGCGTTGAAGTTCTCTACTTATTGGTTCAGGTTGGTGGAGGCTGAGGGCTGGGAAAGGCTGAGGGCATTGGTCCATTGGTGTTGAGTGGCCTTGGTCCAGCTGCAGAAAGGGGCGCTGTGGCATTTGGGTCAGAGACCAACTGCATGATGCTGATGGGCTCCGGAGTAGCGTGCTACTCGCCGAAAAAAGCGCTTCAACACCTCATTAGGGGTAGCAAGCGCTATATATATGCAAACCTCTTTCCCTCTTCTATCCCTCTGCTACCCTTCTCAATCCAAATAATCGACTAACATATCATCCACCACTAAAATTACTTTCATATTTCACTATACTAATTCAACACTAATCCTTTAATGGGTTCCGGAGTAGCGTGCTACTCGCCCAAAAAGCACTTTAACACCCCAACAGGGGTAACAAGCGCCATGTAAATGCAAACCTATTTTCCCTCTTCTATCCCTCCGCTATCCTTCTCAATCCAAATAACTGACTAATATCCACCACTCAAATTACTTTCATATTTCACTATACTAATTCACCACTAATCCTTTATGGGTTCCGGAGTAGCGTGCTACTCGTAAAAAAAACAAAAACGCTTCAACACCCCATCAGGGGTAACAAGCGCTATATAAATGCAAACCTTTTTCCCTCTCCTATCCCTCCGCTATCCTTCCGAATCCAAATAACTGACTAACCTATCCACCACTCAAATTACTTTCATATTTCACTATACTAATTCAAAACTAATCCTTCTTGGGTTACGGAGTAGCGTGCTACTCGCCGAAAAAGCGCTTCGACGCCTCGTCAGGGGTAGTAAGCGCTATATAAATGCAATTACAATTACGTTCCAGGAGGTCAGTGGAGTTGGAGTCTGTGAGGTCACAGGTGAAAATTGAGGTCTCTCAGGAAGACGAAGTGTTCGGACTCGATGGTGAGCGGGGTGATAAATTCTGTGACTGCGTTTCTGAGGCCTGTTTGTGATCCTGGGGGTCGGAATTCAAGGGTGCCTCTGATGGTGGTTTTGTCGTCAGTATGGAGCTGGAAATTCAGGTGTACCATGAACGGCATGGTTTCGTCTTTGGTGGTCGTACAGATGATTGCTTCCCTGTGTATGATGTTGATGCGGCCTCTGTGTCTGTTGGTGCGGGTGTGGTGTTTCATCTTGTAGCCGCTGGGTATTGCAGTGGCGAAGTCCGGGGCTGAAGCGGGTTTGAGCCAGGTCTCTGTGATGAAGGTCACATCGGAGCGAGGGTGGAAATTGTGTCCCAGACTTAGGTGGCGTATTTGCACAGCAATCTGGCATTGATCAGGAGGCATCTGAGTTGATCTGGTGGGGTGTTGGCTGACAGGGACGGCGTAGGGCGGGATCCTGTGAGTGCAGTCTGTCCTGGAGTGGAGGTGAAGCGGCAGTGGAGATAGGTGAACGGTCCCGCTGTCGAGTGGAGAGATGCACTGCAGCAGTTGTTGTTGCGTCCGGGGTCTAGGGTACGGAGATCAGCGGCAGAGAACCTGTGGGAGTCCAGAGGGCCAGTGTTCCTGGCGCTGGGCGCGGCTCCATGCGTGGACAGGAGCAGACAGGCTTGCCTTTAGCATGCCGGTGGCACGTTCTCTGCGCGGCTGTGCTGCGGCCTCCATTAGGTAGGTCCGGGGGGGGGGATACTGGGGATAGGGGAGGGCGGGAAAAACAGCTATCTGGGACAGTGGGAAAAATGGGTGGCAAGGCTCCTGGGGGCACTGAAGACTTTGAGGGGAAAGCAGCCTGGAGGCCTGAAGGGCTGTTTCATGGCAATCAGCATGGGCCTTCCCTTGGGACACCTCATCGGAAGGTAACATTTTTATGGGGGTCCCAGCAGATGTGCTGAACCCACTTTGAATCTGAAAAACCCAAAGCTGTGCATCAATCACATATTTTGAGTCCTTATACATGGTTACAATCATTTTCTCGGCCAGAGTTTAAGCATGAGTTAGGGCAATGAGTTCAGTACCCTGAATAGATTTAACATTACGCAACCAGCAACTTTCTACAATTTGATATACAGTGCATACAGCATAACCTAGACACCTTCGTGATTTCGAAGGCATAAACCATCAACAAAATGCAGACGTTTTCAATTGGGGATAGGAATGTCAGTTAAATCAGTACAGGGTTTGGTGACATGGGCAGTGACAATCAAGCAGTTGTGGGAATTCTTCCTTTTCAAGGGTGGGCATTATTTTAATGTAAAGAACAAGAGTAATATGAAAAGCAGATAACAATAATAGTTATATCTTGACAGTCTGGCTGTAGATAGATGTTGGGTTTTGGTGGTGAGAAGAAGGGCATCAACAGCATGGGGCACCACAACAGTCAAAGTGGAGCTCAATACAGTGTTTTCAGAGGCTTCAATGAGATAAAAGCAAAAGAAACAATTGATGGACGGAATGCTGAACAATGCAAACATTCACCCCCAGTCACAAGGATCTGGGTTAAATCCATCATTCTTTTGCTCACCACACCACCCCAGTTTGGACCCAGCCATATGCAAATCAGCCTTGACCCTGTTCCTTGTGGGAACAGTTCAGCCCGAACTGCCAAGTCAGGTCTTCCCTGGAACAGAAACAAGCATCCTGGGACCGGTTTCAGGGCATCACCCTTCTTCAGCCAGGCTAGCTTGAATCCAGTGGTGTAGTGAGCACGGGACCCACGTCTGGGTATACCCTTCCCACTTAGGGCGACAAATGCAAAAGAAACAATTGATGGACGGAATGCTGAACAATGCAAACATTCACCCCCAGTCACAAGGATCTGGGTTAAATCCATCATTCTTTTGCTCACCACACCACCCCAGTTTGGACCCAGCCATATGCAAATCAGTCTTGACCCTGTTCCTTGTGGGAACAGTCCAGCCCGAACTGCCAAGCCAGGTCCTCCCTGGAACAGAAACAAGCATCCTGGGACCGGTTTCAGGGCATCACCCTTCTTCAGCCAGGCTAGCTTGAATCCAGTGGTGTAGTGAGCACGGGACCCACGTCTGGGTATACCCTTCCCACTTAGGGAGACAAATGCAAAAGAAACAATTGATGGACGGAATGCTGAACAATGCAAACATTCACCCCCAGTCACAAGGATCTGGGTTAAATCCATCATTCTTTGCTCACCACACCACCCCAGTTTGGACCCAGCCATATGCAAATCAGTCTTGACCCTGTTCCTTGTGGGAACAGTCCAGCCCGAACTGCCAAGCCAGGTCCTCCCTGGAACAGAAACAAGCATCCTGGGACCGGTTTCAGGGCATCACCCTTCTTCAGCCAGGCTAGCTTGAATCCAGTGGTGTAGTGAGCACGGGACCCACGTCTGGGTATACCCTTCCCACTTAGGGCGACAAATGCAAAAGAAACAATTGATGGACGGAATGCTGAACAATGCAAACATTCACCCCCAGTCACAAGGATCTGGGTTAAATCCATCATTCTTTTGCTCACCACACCACCCCACCCCAGTTTGGACCCAGCCATATGCAAATCAGTCTTGACCCTGTTCCTTGTGGGAACAGTCCAGCCCGAACTGCCAAGCCAGGTCCTCCCTGGAACAGAAACAAGCATCCTGGGACCGGTTTCAGGGCATCACCCTTCTTCAGCCAGGCTAGCTTGAATCCAGTGGTGTAGTGAGCACGGGACCCACGTCTGGATATACCCTTCCCACTTAGGGCGACAAATGCAAAAGAAACAATTGATGGACGGAATGCTGAACAATGCAAACATTCACCCCCAGTCACAAGGATCTGGGTTAAATCCATCATTCTTTTGCTCACCACACCACCCCAGTTTGGACCCAGCCATATGCAAATCAGTCTTGACCCTGTTCCTTGTGGGAACAGTCCAGCCCGAACTGCCAAGCCAGGTCCTCCCTGGAACAGAAACAAGCATCCTGGGACCGGTTTCAGGGCATCACCCTTCTTCAGCCAGGCTAGCTTGAATCCAGCGGTGTAGTGAGCACGGGACCCACGTCTGGGTATACCCTTCCCACTTAGGGCGACAAATGCAAAAGAAACAATTGATGGACGGAATGCTGAACAATGCAAACATTCACCCCCAGTCACAAGGATCTGGGTTAAATCCATCATTCTTTTGCTCACCACACCACTCCCAGTTTGGACCCAGCCATATGCAAATCAGTCTTGACCCTGTTCCTTGTGGGAACAGTCCAGCCCGAACTGCCAAGCCAGGTCCTCCCTGGAACAGAAACAAGCATCCTGGGACCGGTTTCAGGGCATCACCCTTCTTCAGCCAGGCTAGCTTGAATCCAGTGGTGTAGTGAGCACGGGACCCACGTCTGGGTATACCCTTCCCACTTAGGGAGACAAATGCAAAAGAAACAATTGATGGACGGAATGCTGAACAATGCAAACATTCACCCCCAGTCACAAGGATCTGGGTTAAATCCATCATTCTTTTGCTCACCACACCACCCCAGTTTGGACCCAGCCATATGCAAATCAGTCTTGACCCTGTTCCTTGTGGGAACAGTCCAGCCCGAACTGCCAAGCCAGGTCCTCCCTGGAACAGAAACAAGCATCCTGGGACCGGTTTCAGGGCATCACCCTTCTTCAGCCAGGCTAGCTTGAATCCAGTGGTGTAGTGAGCACGGGACCCACGTCTGGGTATACCCTTCCCACTTAGGGCGACAAATGCAAAAGAAACAATTGATGGACGGAATGCTGAACAATGCAAACATTCACCCCCAGTCACAAGGATCTGGGTTAAATCCATCATTCTTTTGCTCACCACACCACCCCAGTTTGGACCCAGCCATATGCAAATCAGTCTTGACCCTGTTCCTTGTGGGAACAGTCCAGCCCGAACTGCCAAGCCAGGTCCTCCCTGGAACAGAAACAAGCATCCTGGGACCGGTTTCAGGGCATCACCCTTCTTCAGCCAGGCTAGCTTGAATCCAATGGTGTAGTGAGCACGGGACCCACGTCTGGGTATACCCTTCCCACTTAGGGCGACAAATGCAAAAGAAACAATTGATGGACGGAATGCTGAACAATGCAAACATTCACCTCCAGTCACAAGGATCTGGGTTAAATCCATCATTCTTTTGCTCACCACACCACCCCAGTTTGGACCCAGCCATATGCAAATCAGTCTTGACCCTGTTCCTTGTGGGAACAGTCCAGCCCGAACTGCCAAGCCAGGTCCTCCCTGGAACAGAAACAAGCATCTTGGGACCGGTTTCAGGGCATCACCCTTCTTCAGCCAGGCTAGCTTGAATCCAGTGGTGTAGTGAGCACGGGAACCCACGTCTGGGTATACCCTTCCCACTTAGGGCGACAAATGCAAAAGAAACAATTGATGGACGGAATGCTGAACAATGCAAACATTCACCCCCAGTCACAAGGATCTGGGTTAAATCCATCATTTTTTTGCTCACCACACCACCCCAGTTTGGACCCAGCCATATGGAAATCAGTCTTTACCCTGTTCCTTGTGGGAACAGTCCAGCCCGAACTGCCAAGCCAGGTCCTCCCTGGAACAGAAACAAGCATCCTGGGACCGGTTTCAGGGCATCACCCTTCTTCAGCCAGGCTAGCTTGAATCCAGTGGTGTAGTGAGCACGGGACCCACGTCTGGGTATACCCTTCCCACTTAGGGCGACAAATGCAAAAGAAACAATTGATGGACGAAATGCTGAACAATGCAAACATTCACCCCCAGTCACAAGGATCTGGGTTAAATCCATCATTCTTTTGCTCACCACACCACCCCAGTTTGGACCCAGCCATATGCAAATCAGTCTTGACCCTGTTCCTTGTGGGAACAGTCCAGCCCGAACTGCCAAGCCAGGTCCTCCCTGGAACAGAAACAAGCATCCTGGGACCGGTTTCAGGGCATCACCCTTCTTCAGCCAGGCTAGCTTGAATCCAGTGGTGTAGTGAGCACGGGACCCACGTCTGGGTATACCCTTCCCACTTAGGGCGACAAATGCAAAAGAAACAATTGATGGACGGAATGCTGAACAATGCAAACATTCACCCCCAGTCACAAGGATCTGGGTTAAATCCATCATTCTTTTGCTCACCACACCACCCCAGTTTGGACCCAGCCATATGCAAATCAGTCTTGACCCTGTTCTTTGTGGGAACAGTCCAGCCCGAACTGCCAAGCCAGGTCCTCCCTGGAACAGAAACAAGCATCCTGGGACCGGTTTCAGGGCATCACCCTTCTTCAGCCAGGCTAGCTTGAATCCAGTGGTGTAGTGAGCACGGGACCCACGTCTGGGTATACCCTTCCCACTTAGGGAGACAAATGCAAAAGAAACAATTGATGGACGGAATGCTGAACAATGCAAACATTCACCCCCAGTCACAAGGATCTGGGTTAAATCCATCATTCTTTTGCTCACCACACCACCCCAGTTTGGACCCAGCCATATGCAAATCAGTCTTGACCCTGTTCCTTGTGGGAACAGTCCAGCCCGAACTGCCAAGCCAGGTCCTCCCTGGAACAGAAACAAGCATCCTGGGACCGGTTTCAGGGCATCACCCTTCTTCAGCCAGGCTAGCTTGAATCCAGTGGTGTAGTGAGCACGGGACCCACGTCTGGGTATACCCTTCCCACTTAGGGCGACAAATGCAAAAGAAACAATTGATGGACGGAATGCTGAACAATGCAAACATTCACCCCCAGTCACAAGGATCTGGGTTAAATCCATCATTCTTTTGCTCACCACACCACCCCAGTTTGGACCCAGCCATATGCAAATCAGTCTTGACCCTGTTCTTTGTGGGAACAGTCCAGCCCGAACTGCCAAGCCAGGTCCTCCCTGGAACAGAAACAAGCATCCTGGGACCGGTTTCAGGGCATCACCCTTCTTCAGCCAGGCTAGCTTGAATCCAGTGGTGTAGTGAGCACGGGACCCACGTCTGGGTATACCCTTCCCACTTAGGGAGACAAATGCAAAAGAAACAATTGATGGACGGAATGCTGAACAATGCAAACATTCACCCCCAGTCACAAGGATCTGGGTTAAATCCATCATTCTTTTGCTCACCACACCACCCCAGTTTGGACCCAGCCATATGCAAATCAGTCTTGACCCTGTTCCTTGTGGGAACAGTCCAGCCCGAACTGCCAAGCCAGGTCCTCCCTGGAACAGAAACAAGCATCCTGGGACCGGTTTCAGGGCATCACCCTTCTTCAGCCAGGCTAGCTTGAATCCAGTGGTGTAGTGAGCACGGGACCCACGTCTGGGTATACCCTTCCCACTTAGGGCGACAAATGCAAAAGAAACAATTGATGGACGGAATGCTGAACAATGCAAACATTCACCCCCAGTCACAAGGATCTGGGTTAAATCCATCATTCTTTTGCTCACCACACCACCCGAGTTTGGACCCAGCCATATGCAAATCAGTCTTGACCCTGTTCCTTGTGGGAACAGTCCAGCCCGAACTGCCAAGCCAGGTCCTCCCTGGAACAGAAACAAGCATCCTGGGACCGGTTTCAGGGCATCACCCTTCTTCAGCCAGGCTAGCTTGAATCCAGTGGTGTAGTGAGCACGGGACCCACGTCTGGGTATACCCTTCCCACTTAGGGCGACAAATGCAAAAGAAACAATTGATGGACGGAATGCTGAACAATGCAAACATTCACCCCCAGTCACAAGGATCTGGGTTAAATCCATCATTCTTTTGCTCACCACACCACCCCAGTTTGGACCCAACCATATGCAAATCAGTCTTGACCCTGTTCCTTGTGGGAACAGTCCAGCCCGAACTGCCAAGCCAGGTCCTCCCTGGAACAGAAACAAGCATCCTGGGACCGGTTTCAGGGCATCACCCTTCTTCAGCCAGGCTAGCTTGAATCCAGTGGTGTAGTGAGCACGGGACCCACGTCTGGGTATACCCTTCCCACTTAGGGCGACAAATGCAAAAGAAACAATTGATGGACGGAATGCTGAACAATGCAAACATTCACCCCCAGTCACAAGGATCTGGGTTAAATCCATCATTCTTTTGCTCACCACACCACCCCAGTTTGGACCCAGCCATATGCAAATCAGTCTTGACCCTGTTCCTTGTGGGAACAGTCCAGCCCGAACTGCCAAGCCAGGTCCTCCCTGGAACAGAAACAAGCATCCTGGGACCGGTTTCAGGGCATCACCCTTCTTCAGCCAGGCTAGCTTGAATCCAGTGGTGTAGTGAGCACGGGACCCACGTCTGGGTATACCCTTCCCACTTACGGCGACAAATGCAAAAGAAACAATTGATGGACGGAATGCTGAACAATGCAAACATTCACCCCCAGTCACAAGGATCTGGGTTAAATCCATCATTCTTTTGCTCACCACACCACCCCAGTTTGGACCCCGCCATATGCAAATCAGTCTTGACCCTGTTCCTTGTGGGAACAGTCCAGCCCGAACTGCCAAGCCAGGTCCTCCCTGGAACAGAAACAAGCATCCTGGGACCGGTTTCAGGGCATCACCCTTCTTCAGCCAGGCTAGCTTGAATCCAGTGGTGTAGTGAGCACAGGACCCACGTCTGGGTATCCCCTTCCCACTTAGGGCGACAAATGCAAAAGAAACAATTGATAGACGGAATGCTGAACAATGCAAACATTCACCCCCAGTCACAAGGATCTGGGTTAAATCCATCATTCTTTTGCTCACCACACCACTCCCAGTTTGGACCCAGCCATATGCAAATCAGTCTTGACCCTGTTCCTTGTGGGAACAGTCCAGCCCGAACTGCCAAGCCAGGTCCTCCCTGGAACAGAAACAAGCATCCTGGGACCGGTTTCAGGGCATCACCCTTCTTCAGCCAGGCTAGCTTGAATCCAGTGGTGTAGTGAGCACGGGACCCACGTCTGGGTATACCCTTCCCACTTAGGGCGACAAATGCAAAAGAAACAATTGATGGACGGAATGCTGAACAATGCAAACATTCACCCCCAGTCACAAGGATCTGGGTTAAATCCATCATTCTTTTGCTCACCACACCACTCCCAGTTTGGACCCAGCCATATGCAAATCAGTCTTGACCCTGTTCCTTGTGGGAACAGTCCAGCCCGAACTGCCAAGCCAGGTCCTCCCTGGAACAGAAACAAGCATCCTGGGACCGGTTTCAGGGCATCACCCTTCTTCAGCCAGGCTAGCTTGAATCCAGTGATGTAGTGAGCACGGGACCCACGTCTGGGTATACCCTTCCCACTTAGGGCGACAAATGCAAAAGAAACAATTGATGGACGGAATGCTGAACAATGCAAACATTCACCCCCAGTCACAAGGATCTGGGTTAAATCCATCATTCTTTTGCTCACCACACCACCCCAGTTTGGACCCAGCCATATGCAAATCAGTCTTGACCCTGTTCCTTGTGGGAACAGTCCAGCCCGAACTGCCAAGCCAGGTCCTCCCTGGAACAGAAACAAGCATCCTGGGACCGGTTTCAGGGCATCACCCTTCTTCAGCCAGGCTAGCTTGAATCCAGTGGTGTAGTGAGCACGGGACCCATGTCTGGGTATACCCTTCCCACTTAGGGCGACAAATGCAAAAGAAACAATTGATGGACGGAATGCTGAACAATGCAAACATTCACCCCCAGTCACAAGGATCTGGGTTAAATCCATCATTCTTTTGCTCACCACACCACCCCAGTTTGGACCCAGCCATATGCAAATCAGTCTTGACCCTGTTCCTTGTGGGAACAGTCCAGCCCGAACTGCCAAGCCAGGTCCTCCCTGGAACAGAAACAAGCATCCTGGGACCGGTTTCAGGGCATCACCCTTCTTCAGCCAGGCTAGCTTGAATCCAGTGGTGTAGTGAGCACGGGACCCACGTCTGGGTATACCCTTCCCACTTAGGGCGACAAATGCAAAAGAAACAATTGATGGACGGAATGCTGAACAATGCAAACATTCACCCCCAGTCACAAGGATCTGGGTTAAATCCATCATTCTTTTGCTCACCACACCACCCCAGTTTGGACCCAGCCATATGCAAATCAGTCTTGACCCTGTTCCTTGTGGGAACAGTCCAGCCCGAACTGCCAAGCCAGGTCCTCCCTGGAACAGAAACAAGCATCCTGGGACCGGTTTCAGGGCATCACCCTTCTTCAGCCAGGCTAGCTTGAATCCAGTGATGTAGTGAGCACGGGACCCACGTCTGGGTATACCCTTCCCACTTAGGGCGACAAATGCAAAAGAAACAATTGATGGACGGAATGCTGAACAATGCAAACATTCACCCCCAGTCACAAGGATCTGGGTTAAATCCATCATTCTTTTGCTCACCACACCACCCCAGTTTGGACCCAGCCATATGCAAATCAGTCTTGACCCTGTTCCTTGTGGGAACAGTCCAGCCCGAACTGCCAAGCCAGGTCCTCCCTGGAACAGAAACAAGCATCCTGGGACCGGTTTCAGGGCATCACCCTTCTTCAGCCAGGCTAGCTTGAATCCAGTGGTGTAGTGAGCACGGGACCCATGTCTGGGTATACCCTTCCCACTTAGGGCGACAAATGCAAAAGAAACAATTGATGGACGGAATGCTGAACAATGCAAACATTCACCCCCAGTCACAAGGATCTGGGTTAAATCCATCATTCTTTTGCTCACCACACCACCCCAGTTTGGACCCAGCCATATGCAAATCAGTCTTGACCCTGTTCCTTGTGGGAACAGTCCAGCCCGAACTGCCAAGCCAGGTCCTCCCTGGAACAGAAACAAGCATCCTGGGACCGGTTTCAGGGCATCACCCTTCTTCAGCCAGGCTAGCTTGAATCCAGTGGTGTAGTGAGCACGGGACCCACGTCTGGGTATACCCTTCCCACTTAGGCCGACAAATGCAAAAGAAACAATTGATGGACGGAATGCTGAACAATGCAAACATTCACCCCCAGTCACAAGGATCTGGGTTAAATCCATCATTCTTTTGCTCACCACACCACCCCAGTTTGGACCCAGCCATATGCAAATCAGTCTTGACCCTGTTCCTTGTGGGAACAGTCCAGCCCGAACTGCCAAGCCAGGTCCTCCCTGGAACAGAAACAAGCATCCTGGGACCGGTTTCAGGGCATCACCCTTCTTCAGCCAGGCTAGCTTGAATCCAGTGGTGTAGTGAGCACGGGACCCACGTCTGGGTATACCCTTCCCACTTAGGGCGACAAATGCAAAAGAAACAATTGATGGACGGAATGCCCTGAAACCGGTCCCAGGATGCTTGTTTCCGGTCCAGGGAGGACCTGGCTTGGAAGTTCGGGCTGGACTGTTCCCACAAGGAACAGGGTCAAGACTGATTTGCATATGGCTGGGTCCAAACTGGGGTGGTGTGGTGAGCAAAAGAATGATGGATTTAACCCAGATCCTTGTGACTGGGGGTGAATGTTTGCATTGTCCAGCATTCCGTCCATCAATTGTTTCTTTTGCATCAATGAGTTAAAAAGCATCAGCCACAGAGCAGAGATATAGTGTCAGACCAACTGTGATGGGTTTCAGGGTTGCAGAATAATTTGCTAGAGTGATTTTGTTGATACCCATACTCTTGGAACACACGCCAAGGGCAAAACCATTGCATTCATGACAAGACCAATTAAACAGTTTAGCCTAAACAGGGAGCCCCAAAGTGGGAGCAGAAGTTGATGCTTGTTTTATTTGTACAAGCACATTTGTGGCCTCTGCAGTTTCTTCTTTGTATCCTTGTGCCCCTTTATAGCCAGTTCAGTGAGTGGGTAGCGTAACCTACCCTCCAGTGATCTAAAGTAACAGATATCAAAATCAAGTCATCAATGCACTGAACCTAAGTGGAACACTGCATGAAAACCAGCATTTCCAGGTTCTACTTTATAGTTTGGGACTCTGTAAATCCTTGTTGGAGCATTTGCCCCAAAAGTTGATGCAGTTGAAAAGAGAACAAAAAGAGGAACTGCCTCCTTCTGTACAGGGATAGAGAAAAAGGCAGAACAGAGGCCTACTACAGTAAACTATTTGTGGGTATGCATGTAAGGATGTTGGCAGGGTTGCGGACCACAGGGAAACTAGTAATAACATTATTTAAGGATCATAAATCCTGCATGAACTAGTACATATGTGTAGTACCCTCCCGTTTATTACACCTGCTGACAATAGGCACCAAAACCCCTTATTGATCAAATCAGCTATTACAGGATGAATCCCTTCTGCCTTGTATTTGAAGGGATAATAAGATATCTAATTTTGCAGGTCGATTTTGATTTTCACAGGTTCCATTGAGGCTATGAATTCTACATCATTGGTCCTATAGACCACAATGTGTGTGGTACCTGGGAAAGCAAATCAGTTAAATCCAGAGACATCTCATTGTTACACACACCGTAGGTTGACAGTTAGTATTCTTGCAGAGAAGGGTGAGCATCTCATTCTCGTGCTGCGTGGGTATGTTAACGTAGTCTGTCAAGAGTGCAAAACATGCGGCAATTTAACTTACACTAGGCCCCAACGGGTTAGCTGGTGAGTCAGGACTGAGGAAGGAGGAGTGCTCATGGCGGATGGGCCCCAGGGAGAAAGAAATAAAGTCATCAATGCTATGGGGAACACACCGGTTAGAAATACCAACTGCATCCATGGCTAAGCCAGAGAGAGCTATTGAGGGAAACTGAGAGGTTTTTAGGGCTGATCGGCTAGCACCAGTGTCAATAAAGGATGTGGTCTGTTTCCATTAATAAGACAATCTACATAAGGACGTTTCTGATCTACCTAAATTAGTGTATTCATGACACAGTCAGAACCTCTCAGGTGTCCTAAAATGCAGGATAAGGGTTTTGAGAAACTTGGTGAAATATGAGTGGGCCAGTAAGGCCTTACGTGATAGATACAGCATTTATGCAATCCCTTTTCCAATGCCCAAGTTGCCCACAGGCAAAACATGATCCTCCAGTTCCCAGGGCCTCTCCTTTGCCCCTTCCTTTACCCCTTCCTGCTCTATCTCCCTGTTGTATTCCCCTGGCTTTCCCACTTCGAGGGACTCCCCACCCTCTTCCCTTCACAATTCACTTCATATTTCTTTGTAGTTTCAAGTATGAAATGAAATGAAATTGAAATGAAATGGAAAAAACATTTGTAAAGCGCATGGTTACCCGAGGGCATCCCAGCGCTATCAGTGGCTCCCTTAAGCTACAGCAGATCAAGGAAAAAGGAAAGTTTTGAGATGTTTCCTGAAAGTCAGATAATTGTGTTCGAGCCGTATGTGGTCAGGAAGGTGATTCCAGAGCTTAGCTGCGTTGTATGAAAACAGACGGCCTCCGGTTCGTGTTCTCCTGATCTTCGGAACTAAGATTAGGCCTTTTTTGTCAGATCTAAGTGCCCTACTTGGTCGGTAGGGCTGAATCATAGAATGAATCAATACTGAGCCCTTGCCAGTGAATGCTTTATGTGCAATGCACAATGACTTAAACTGAATTCTTTCTTGGATTGGTAGCCAGTGCAGAGTGGCAAGCCAGGTCCTCTAGGCGTCTAGGGATGTTCAGTAGGAGGCGAGCTGCACAATTCTGCACGGTTTGCAATCTTTTTGTTGAAACCTGAGGAGCTCCTAAATAAAGGGCATTGGCATAGTCAAGCCGCGATAAAATTAAAGCTTGAACTAATAGCCTTTTAGCCAAAAAAGGGAGCAGGGGGAGGATCCCTCTGATCATTCTTAGAAGACCATAGCAGCTAGCTGCAACTTTTTGCACTTGTTGCTTAAAATTGAGGTTACCGTCGAGCCAGATGCCCAGGCTCTTGATCTGTTTTTTCGGGACAGGCGGTGTGCCCAGACAGCTGGGCCAGAAAGGATCTATGTTTAATGGAGCAGAGTGGCCTAAGAGCATAAGTTCAGTCTTTGCTCCATTAAGTTTTAAAAAAGAATTATCCATCCATCTGGATACCTTCTTGAGACATGAAACCAAGCCAGGCCCGGAGTTGTCATTCTGATTAAGGGAGACAACTAGCTGGGTGTCGTCGGCATACGTAACCATCTGTATCCCGTCAGAACATACGATTTCTGCCAGGGAGCTCATATATATATTGAACATTGTTGGACTAAGAGAGGATCCTTGGGGAACTCCACATGTCAGGGGTATTTGCTTTGAGGTAAATTCCTCTTCGAAGGCTGTGAAGACTCGATTTTCCAGGAAGGACTGTAACCATTTCAATGCTGTTCCGGTTACTCCCACTTCCCCAAGTCTTTGAATCATCAGTTGGTGGTTCACCGTGTCGAAGGCTGCGCTGAGGTCTAATAAAATGAAAGCGGCGCAGCCTCCGTCATCGAGAATTTTTCTCGATCCTTCTACCACGGCTAGGAGAGCGGTCTCCGTGCCCTGTTGGGATCTGAACCCTGTCTGCGAGGGATGGAGGCAATTATTTTCTTCCAGGAATCTGGAAAGGACATAATTCACATGTTTTTCAGCTAATTTACTGATTCCAGGTAGCAGGGAATAGGGTCGATAGTTTGCCCACTCATCAGGGTCCAAATTGGATTTTTTCAGGAGTGCTTTCACCCTAGCTTGTTTCCATAGGGGGGGTACGATTCCCGTGAGGAGTGAGGTGTTTATCACTTCAAGTATAACTGGTGATACAATCTCCGTGATTTGGATTAAGATGGTGGGGGGAGCGGGATCAGCAGGAGAACCCGATTTTAGCTGACTCAGATAGCTTTTGAGGGACATTAGGTCCAGGGGCGGGAATACCCCCATCAATGCTTGTGGGGTTATAAGGTTGGTTGGTGAGGTAATTTGTGGGTCTGTGGCCTGCGGAAACAACTTATAGAGGTTTAAAATGTTGGCAGAGAAAAATTCTGCTATCTCATTGCACCGGTGTTGAGGGTTATCAGAGATAGTGGGGGACTGGGGGTGTGAGAAGAGATTTGGCAATTTTAAAAATTTCGCGGGGAGTTTGCAGCTGAAGTAATTTTTTCTTGGTAATAAAAGGCTTGGGCAGCTTTTATTTCAGTTTTGTAAAGTTTTAACGCCACTTTATAATTGATTTTACTGGTAGCAGAGAAATCCTTCCTCCAGTTTCTTTCCTGTCTTTTGCATGTTTGTTTTAATACCCGGAGTTTGGAAGTATACCAGGCGTTTCTTTTTGCTCCAACTTTTTTTTGGGTCACTTTCCTAGGGAGAACCATGTTAAGTGAAAATTCGAGCCAGTTATTGTAGTTATCGTTAACAGTAATAGGGCTTGCATGAGGGATTGGAGTGGTATTCTTTAAAAGTGTCCCCCAAGATTCCAATGGGAGTTTGGACCAGCTGCGAGCCAGTTGCTTGGTCCTCGCAGCTGGTAGAATAGATTCCTGCAGAGTCCAGGTAAATGAGATTAAGTGGTGGTCCGTCCAGGGCAGTGGGATGGGTTCATCAACCAAAAGATTATGTATGGTTGAGAAGATGGGATCCAACAGGTGACCTTTCACATGGGTGAAACCACCCACTTTTTGATTAAGTTGAAACGTTGCTAAATCGTCAATCAATTCGGACACAGAGGGGGATTGGGTATCATCAAAATGCATATTGAAATCTCCCAAAATTGTGAAATTGCCAGAGGTACTTGCAAAGTTGGCTCCAATGTCAGGAAGGTTTTTACAAAATTGGCCAAAGGGCCTGGGGGGCGATAAAGTAGAACCCCTGAAAAGGTACAAGTGGGTGACAGACTAATTGCGAAGGCAAAACTTTCGCATTCCGGGATCGGGTTTGGGGTTACCTAGCATCTAAAGTCGTTTTTATGAATAATGGCGATGCCGCCTCCTCAGCCAATATTGCGGTCAAGCCGTTGGATTCCAAAATTAGGGGGTAGGGCTTGGACAATGGAAGAATCCGAATCAGTATTCAGCCATGTCTCTGTTAAAAAAAGAACATCAGGGTTTTTATCCTCTAAAAAAAGGTAGATTTCGTTAGAGTGCTTAGGGAGAGAGCGGCAATTCAATAAAAGCATTGTAACAGTTTTTTTACCAGGTGTGTTTGTGGGGGAAAGGAAGGTAGGGAGAAGTTTAAAATCACAGTGGGAGCAGTGGATGGAACTACTATCTGGCCACATTGCGTGTATACACTTGCTTCCCACCTCACCTCTGAGCCTGTTGAGCGACTTACTGTCATAATGAAGAGTGTCTCTAGTGAAACCGGCAGGGGTTCTGGCCCCTGGGCCCGGTCGGGCGCGGACGGGCGCAGACGGGCTTGCTTTAGGTGCGCCTTCGGCGAGCCAACGGCGCGCCCGCTGCGCGGACGCGTCATCGGCTATTTATAAAGCCGATGTCAGGCGTCTAAAGGCTAGAACGCTGACCAACAAAAGAAAGTAGCCCCCCCCTGAGCTTTAACACAGCTCGTATGTGCACAGAACAAATCAGTATCAAACGTTACAGAAGGTAAGTTTAAAACAGGATCACAATTTAAAATCCTCAAAACATTCAATTTGAATTCCGTTTAAAGCAGCAAACTACTTGCGAAGCTGCTGTTACCCGTTATAGCAAAAGCACGCCACTGCGGGGTCGCGTCATCGGCTGTTTATAAAGCCGATGTCCGCGTCAGGCGTCTAAAGGCTAGAACGCTGACCAACAAAAGAAAGTATATCAGTTTTGATTAACACCTTCGCCGCGATCGGAATTCCGCCCAGGTGCTGGACATTCCGATCGCGGGCGTGGTCGTGATGAGCTCAGCTCGTCATGCGCACACGCCCACCGCGCAGCATGACGAGCTGAGCTCGTCATGAGCATCGAAGGTGTTAAACATTTTCTTTTCTTCTGTCTTGTAAAGCCACATAATGATTTGGGAGGGTCACTAACTCCGCTATCTTCTTAGTTTGCCATCCAATATATTGTCATCCACTGACTTCTCACATTTAGTAACATTCCTGCACAAAAACAGACACAACAGCTTCCTGAGCTCCCTCGATTTGACGGGCAGTGTCCAAGAACATCTCAAACACATCCTTAAGCTTGTCTAGATAATGGGCGGGCAACTCAACCTTATTCTGTTTGCAATTCGAGATCTTAGTGCAATCTGTTTCATTTTCACTCGGCACACATCCTTAAACGCCTTCAACAGTGCATCCTTTGCCGCATTCAGCGTCCCGTCAATTCAGGAGTCCAGTCTCAGCCATGCTGACTTTTCCACCAATCTGTCTCACCTTACTCGGTACTGCCAACTACAACAACTGATTCACATCTGCCCAGTTTGGTTGGTACACTTTAAACACTCTTCAATTCTTCACATAGCTCTGTTGTGTTTTTCCTTATGTTGGGGAACTGTTTCTTAATAGTCAGTAAGGCTGGGGGAATCCAGGGGCTGGGGACCCTGTGTACCCCTGACATCAATGGGAGAAGAGTATCAGTAGCAGACAGGGAGGGGTCCTAATCATCCGAGTCACTAGAATAATGGTAGGGGAAGAGTCTTCTAGCTAGTTGACCTGCTCTCTTATATTTTCTCTAGTGATTGTGGGGTTGTGCTTGTAATGTCGTCCATGTTGGACCACTCCACATTGCCCATATTAGTAAGGGGTGGTTGCCCCGGTTCACCACCACTGCGTCATGTAATGGGCTGGCCCAGCGTACGCTCGGCCAGCACGTGTGTGTTGACAATAAATAGCCCAGGTCACGCTGGGCGGAGTCAGTGAGTTACTGGCTGCTAACGGACCCGCACTTGTGTTGACTCTATGTGTCCTCTGCACCAGGCCTAGACCTAGGACACTACAGTGCTGTCTGCATCTCGAAGCCCAGCTGGGCCTAACTGCTAGAGCGGTCAACCTCGAAGTTGGGGAAGCGGGTTTGAGTCTCGGCACGGATGCTCAACATCCTGTGATTCTGGGCAAATCACTTAATCTCCCTGTGCCTAACAAAAAAATTAATATATCCATCTGCAACGTAACTGGTGCTCGTGAACAGCGCTCTGATTCCTTTGGGTCGAGTTTGCGCTATATAAAGCTTTTTTTTTTAAAAACACTCATACTCTGGACCTACACATGGTAGTGGAATCTGTTTATTTTCTATCCACTCACACGTCAATTACTGCACTCGCTTGCACGTTACCTCTTTGTGCCCCATTTGTTAGCAGTCCTGCACGCGCGGCTCACTTTCCGGTTGAATAGATAGGGAGGAGGCAAAGCAGTAGGAGCACAAACCCTAACTATGCCGTTAAGATGATCTGTTTGATACTCCAGTGTTTCCTTGGTATTTTTCATTACACTGACTTAGTATTCAGGCTTTTGTTTATGGGCATCCTCATGCCAATGTAAAAAGAGTGGCTACTGATCAGCACCTGTCTTTCAACTTCTTCAAATTCCCTAATCTCGCTATATCGAAGGTATTGTGTTCAGGAAAAGACGTATTCCCATTTTCATTAGTGAGTCAAGCCCAACATCAAAGACACTTATATGTATTAGATAGCACCTATATTAGGGTGCTCACTTGATATGCTAGGGGAACACTGCTTGTTTCTCTTTGCATTCCATGAAGAAGTATGCTTTTATCTGATGAGGATATAGTGCCACAAAACGGCACTGGGAGCCTAAATTATTTGTACAGCAAACTAATTATTTAAAGATTACCTCATTGTATACCACTACGATAAATGTATTATATAAGTCATAGGGAGAGGAGAAGAGATCTAAGCAAACAATAATATTGATTTCAGCATGTATTAATCAACATAAATCATATTTTGAATACAAACTATGCTATTGGCTTATTTGTTCCCTTATTATTACTACATTTTGATTTGTTAATTTGCATGGGGCTTTTAGTTCATTTTTTAACTTAATCAGAAGAGTGAGCATTGCACTGCTTTATTTTTTTTTTATGGAGTTATTTATAGCGCGAACTCGACCTGAAAGCATCAGAGCGCTTTACATAGTTGGCAAAGAGACAGTTACCCGGATTGCATATGGGTAAATACATTACATGAAGTGAGCACAAAAACAAAACAGTATACACAGTAGTGTACTATAAACAATCATAGTTGAGCGAGTTACATATGGAGTAAACACAGTTACATGAAATAATCACAGATATATGACAGCAGTGTGTACGGTGGACAGTAGGTATATGGGCGATATATTTTGGTCAGAGGTAGTTACGACAGGGAGTGTCAATTTAGGTAGCAGTGTGTGCATAAGCTAAATGTTACTATAAGATGAGCAAGAGAGTATATAGGCATAAAATAACATATAGGTATATAACAGTGATGTGGCCAGTGAATGGGCAAAATTACATATGGGCTTAATATAACAGAACACAGTGTGCTTCAGCTGCAGTTATATCTGATGCAGGCAAGTTGTGATTGTGTGGATGGAGCGGCAGGAGCTACTGACGAGGGTCAGGTCATCAGGCCATTCAGCTGCTGTGTGGTTGCAGGCTTGAGGGGATGGGAGTGCGAGCGACGCAGCTCTGGGCCCAATGTGGGGGCGGCAGTCCCTTGCTCCTGGCACATAAGTAGATGGAGACCCGCTCACCCGCAACTAGCGCAGCAGCGGAGGCCAGCCAGTTGGGGTGGGCCGGGCCGAAGGGAGCGGCAGTCCCTTTGCACGTGGTCCATATGTGGATTTTGAGCCACTCGCCCACGACTAGCGTAGCAGCGGAGGCCTAATCAGGTGGGGCGGGTCATGCAGGGGAGGCAGGGGCTCCTCACCATCCCTGCTTCAGAAGAGTCATGCACATGAGGTAGGTGAGGGGGGCAGTCTCTGTCAGCAATTCTCTGGGGCAGCGCTCCGCACTTCTTAAAAAACCCTCCGCAGATGCGAATGACCTCAACAACTTCCGCCCCATCACCAACCTCCCTTTTCTTGCGAAAATCACAGAAAGATGTGTCGCGAAACAACTTTCCCTACATATCAAGGATAATAATCTTCTCGACAAATTCCAATCTGGTTTCATGCAAGACTGCAGCACTGAAACAGCTCTTGACGACACCCTGCGTGTACTTGACTCAGGGGAGTCTTGTCTTCTGATTCTTCTTGACCTTTCTGCAGCCTTTGACACTGTTAATCCCAACACTCTTCTGAACACTTTAAAACAGAGAATGGGCTTGGAAGGCAAAGTGCTTAAATGGTTTGCTTAATTCCTCTCGGATAGATCTCAAGTGATTAAAATAGCTAACAGCCTTTCATCTTAAATGGCGGTAGGTCAAGGCGTCCCTCAAGGATCTATCCTCGCACCCACTTTGTTCAATCTTTATTTGGAGCCATTGGGAAATCTCCTAAGTAAATCTGGGATCCTTTACCACCTCTATGCTGATGACACCCAAATCTACCTTAAGATGTCTTCCACACACAACATCTCAATCCTCAACACTACTCTCATCTCTATCCATAACTGGATGTCAGCTCATCAACTCATTCTGAATCCTTCCAAAACCAAATTCCTCCTTCTCTCTACCTCACTCTCTCCTCCTCCTGTTCAATCTTGGATGGATAAGCTGAATTTACTTAACAACAAACCTATCGTTGTCGACAGCGCTAAATCCCTTGGTGTCATACTTGACAAAAGGCTCAATATACACTCCCACATCAATTCCATTGCAAAGAATGCACGTTACCAGCTGCGCCTTCTCTGGGGGATTCAACGTTTCTTTCCGGAGCAAGACCTAAAAACCTTGGTCCAATCTCTGGTTCTCTCTAGATTGGACTATTGCAATTCTCTCCTTGCCGGCCTCCCCAAATCCCACCTTTCCCCTCTTAATTCTGTACTCCATTCAGCAGCTCGTTTTGTTTATGGGGCCAAAAGAAATGATCACATCACACCCATACTGTTTTCTCTTCGATGGCTTCCCATCAAAGCAAGGTCAATCTACAAGACTGCCTGTATCACCCACAAAGCCTTGCACACTTCCTCCCCTCGATATCTGACCAATAAACTTAAAATCTCTGGAGACTCTAGACCTTCACATAATGCTGAAAAGTTACTGCTTGAGCCCCCTACCTTCAAAAGGGAAAGATCGATGGCTCAATCCTTTTCAGGCAATGCAGTTAGAATCTGGAACTCGCTTCCTCCATTATTCCGTACCACCACCTCTACCTGTATTTTCAAAACTGACCTCAAATCTCTTCTCTTCCAAAGACACTTCCAGAATTAACACATCCCTTTTCATGTCCCTCAAGGCCACTTTGCTTTCTCCTGATGTTGTAAGTCCATACAATGCTGTAAATATGTATTCTATGCATGTACTAACCTAATCCTAATGTGTTTTTTTTCTTTTTGTGTGATTGCCACCTCTCATTTTATTTTACTTTTTCAACTATCCCATTTATATCTGTAACATTTAAGTTTGTAAATCTCCTCATGTAACGTACTTGGTTCTATTGTAAAGCGCTCTGACACCTTTGGGTAAAGTCCGCGCTATATAAAAATGCATTAAATAAATAAATAAGTAAATAAATAGACCTGCAATACTCAGGCGGTGCCCAGGGTCGGTTGAGTGAGCCACTCCCAGAGAACAAGACAGAACACATGGCAGACCCTGGGCAGACCAGGGACGGTCAGGCAAGCAAGGGGGCAGTGTCGGCTCACCTCTTTGATGTTCCCCTATTGTGCTTTTCAACCACGCCTCTTGGTTTTCCACTTTTGTGCTTTGTGGGTTTTTTTGTGTGGTTTTTCTGCCGATCCGGGGTTAGAATTTGGTTGGTTGTCCTCGCTGTTCCCTCAATGATTCTGCACAGTCATCGGGGGATCCCCGTGAGCTGTTATTGGCACCCTGCCCGGTCCAGCACCGCAGGCTGGGGCAGGCCAACATCCGAGAGGGGTGGCTGTGGTTTCTCCTCACTCATAGCAACATGGCAGCCTCTTTTTTAGGTCGAGCCTAGCGGCAGCGCGCATGCGCTGCTTGCTCTGCGAGGCATGCTGTAATAGAGTATACAGAGGAAGCCCCGCCCACTCACCTCCTATATTTTTAATTGGCTGGTGTCATTGTCCTTCGTAAACGCTGAATTCCGATTCATTATGAGGCTAGTTAGTACCTCCTGGGTACCGCCTTGTCTCCATTTGTTACCTCCCATAACGACTGGACCTTTTACTGGTGGTGTTACACGGTCTGCATTATAAGTTGGTGAGCACTATTTTATTTAATGCTCTTCCCCCTATTCCACCTATGACCTTGCAGCACCCGCCCGCTTATATTATTAATGTATTTTTTACTTTACAGCGCGGTCCGTTTTAACTATAGCGGCCGCGCTTATTTATTTATTTTACGGCACGGTCCGCTTTCAAGCGGCCACGCGCCTTTAATAGTTTTTTTTTGTCACTCTCGTGTATGTTTCTCTCCCCAACCAGACCGAAAGCCCCGCCTCCTCCACGTCTACGTTGCCGCTATCCTTGCTTTTTTTTTTTTTGCAGATGTATATAGCGTGAAGTCGACCCGAGGATATTGGAGCGCTTTACATGCAGATTACGAGATAGGATTCTCATTAGCTGTTTTCCTCATTTGCATTATGTCTCCACATTAGAAGCAAGTGCCATGTGGAGGCTCCTCGCGTGACTCTCGGGTCAAAGGTTTGAGGTTTTAGCAGAGCCCTCAGTTAAAGTTCCCACAGTCTCACTACTATAGAATTTGGGGCCTAACAGCAGTGCTGTAAAAATATTTCCTCTGCGAGGGGAGACAAAAATAGAATTATTCCGCATCGATTTGGATTGCGGACTAGCTCAGGCTGTGTGCAGTGTTTGACTGGCAGAAAGATGTTGTCTTTTGTAGAAGCAGAGGTCTGTGGTCTGTTTGTTCTTTTGAATCATTTGAGTGCACGAAAGGCAGGAGCAGGAAGAGCAGGGACCCGACTGTCGCCCGGCGACTACTTGCACCTGTCCGTGTAGACTAGAGTGACTGACACCTTCTGCGGAAATAAAAGGGAATACATCTTGTGGCATCAACCACAGCCTCTCTCACGCGGCTTCATCAACCGGTAAGTACTAACTGGATACTTTTAATTGAAAGCATTTGTCTGGGCTTTGAAGCACTTTAGCTCAAGACCAGAGTGCACGAGCACGCTCTGTTGTCTTACTAATACATGGTCTTACAGAGCTCAAGAGGATGCACAAAACCACTTGATTTCCTCATTAAGTTTAGTCTGCTATAAAGTGCACCGGACGAAAACATCAATTGTACGGTGAGAAAACATCTCCTGTTAGTCCCAAAACAACCCCATCAAAAAAGCATTGTGAATGCACTACGAACTGAATTCACGAAAAAAGTAGTAAATCTGCAGTCTATGATTTATGTCTTCTTGTGTTTGCAGATGCCCCGCCTCCTCCACGTCGCCGCTATCCTTGCTTTTTTTTTTGTTTGCAGATGTATATAGCGTGAACTCGACCAGAGGATATTGGAGTGCTTTACATGAGCACCAGTTACGTTAAACAAGGACACATTCATTTTTTGGTAGACACTGGGAGATTAAGTGATTTGCCCAGAATCACAGGATGTTGAGCCGAGGCCAAGGCTCGAACCTGCCTCCCCAGCTCCAAAGTTGGCAGCTCTGGCCGTTACGCCACATCCTCCTCCTGAAGCTATGCTCATGACTTGATGGCTAGAGTAAACACTAACTTTTCACCAAGTTGACAGGTCAGCCGGTCTGTTCAGGAGTCTTTCTTATCTTTCTTCTTTTTATTTATATAGCGCTTACTGCCCCCTTTCGAGGCGATACATTTGAAAACTAAGCAACATAGACGTTAATTTCTTCTCCATATTTCCACAGCATACGGCCTGGGCAGCGCAAACCTCGCAGGGGAGGAAGGGGGTGCATTAGAACTGCATTAGAAATGCTAATACTCACAAACTAGAAGGATAGCTCAGTGGGAGAATGTGCCAGCGGCGGAGAGCCGCGTGCCACTTTCAGCCACTCATCCAGCAGATCAATAACTAACGGACCAGCCTGGCTGCAGAGGCTCTCCACCCTTACCGACTGGACACCTTCCTGCCCCGGGTTCTCACGGGACCAACCTGATCCCTACCATGTGGAAACCTTAAAAAAAGTCCAATATTTAGGGGGACCAGAAGGCTCCATCACATGATACACATTTCCATTGCCAGACTTTGTTTCTACATGCCATTATGAGCTGTAAAGCTAGGGGTAGGGTTTTTAGTGAAACCAGGAAGATTGGCGCTCAGACTAGTTCGCGTAGTGTACACAATGATCAGACTAAGTACGGTGCTGCCAGGTCGGGGGAATTACCCAATAACCCCCGGAAGTGTATGAGTCAAAGACCCACACTGGAGAATGAGCACAGTCCCGGGCACACGTGGTGGGGGTATAACAATGGTATGAGAGTCTCGTTTGGATCACAATTGCAACGGTCGACACCAGTGTAATGTTTGAAGAGATATTTTAATGAAGCAACGACTGAATTGAAACAAACAGCCAGCCGACACGTGTTTCGTCACTAGGAATTGTCCTGTGACTCTTCAGGGCTGGGGAGGATACAAAACAAGGGGTAAGGAAAAAATCGGGAGAACATTTGGAAATAGGAAGTTGAGCCGTTGACATATTAATTGGGAACATGGGGAAGGGATCACACTAAGTGCCTATGAAGCTTACGTGACAACAATGATTGCATGAAAAAGGTGACTTTTGTGCATGTGCCGCTCTTATGGTTTGATCGTCATGAATAAATCGCGGGAAAAGCATGGTACAGAGAGTGGCGTGATATGGTACAATGGTGTAGGCAAACGTGGGCGAGTGACATTGTGGGTGTCATGTGCTGATTCGGAAGGGAGCGAAATGCCCAACGCGAACCACTGCGGTAAAACATATAGCGTGATTCAAGGGTTGGTAACGACGGGTGACATAGCGACTGTAAATGGCGGTTATACTGTGGTGGATAGGCAAGCTGTGCTGGGGCGGGAGAGACTGAGGAGACAAAGGACTGGGTCATGATTGGAAGGCAAAAAGTAGGGGGGGGGTATATTAGTTGGAAGGAAGTCCTGACATTGGTGAGAGACTCCATGTACCAGTCTGGTTACTTGTCCCCATGCCTCCTGCTGCACATCGCTTAGGGGACATGCCTCTTTTACCCACCTAGGTTGTCCCATACCTCAGGACAACTGGCCGGCCCCTTTTCAACCTCTAGCTCCAATTTGTATTTACATTTACATTCTCACGATCCTTTTTTTTTTTTTTCGACGTCTAGAACATCTGCCATTAATTCACCTCTGCACGCTATGCAATCCAACTATCTTCCCTACCTCTCCTGCACACCTTCCGTTCATTCCTTCTGTGATTTTCTTATTCTTTCCTCTGACCCCAGTACTGCGTTTCTCTAATCAACACCCTCGTCCATGTGCCAGTTACCCCCCGTGTGTGTGTCACCCTTGCCACCACACGTTTCCAATATAGGCACGCCGCACCCGGTTTTGACGTTAGCTCTCGCTTACGCACGCCTTCCTGGCCCTTTTGACATTCACGTCCCTAACTCTCGTTGTCCTGACTACTACGGTTACGACACATGCGCAGTACCTTTTTACTAGGGCCTATCCTCAACCAATATGGCGGTCACGCACGTTTAGACCTCCTAGATGTGCCGGCCCGCGGTCTAGTGTACGGTAGTCGCGCCGGTACATGAGCACACACTGGTTTCCGCTCACTCCCTCATCCGGCAGCCACTACGAAACCAGGGTCTTACGGCCTCGTCCTCGCTACTAGCAGGTAAGCTGCGCCTTGAAGCGCTTCCTTACTTTCAGACTTCTCCTCAGCCCTCGCTTCACCCAGTCCTCATCTACGGCTAACCCCCCCCCTCCCGCTTTTCCTTGTTCCCAGATAGGCGTACCCGTCTTCTCGCTCGCCCAGCTTCGCGGATGGCAACGTTTCCGTTCTACCCAGGGTAAGATCCTCCCCACACGCCCTGCCTTGACCATACTCAGTTTCCCTCCATCCCTTCTGACACACTCCTTCTGTTACAGCTCCTAACTCTCTGCCGCCACACGGCGCCCGAGCCATTTCGCCCCTACATTTGACACTGGATAGTCCTCACATACCATACCTGGGGTAAGTTCCCACACTTTTTTTTTATTCTGGCACCTTCCGCTTCACTAGATGCGTCCTCCTTATCTCTCGTTCCAATCATTTTTTCAGCCCACATACTTCTACCAACATTACGGCGCACCCGCCCTGGCTCATCCTTTCTTCATAAACGGACCCCGTTACAGTACACGTCCAGGTAAGAATTCGTCCCCACACCGCCTTTCCTGTGCCTAATACCTATGCTACCATCAACCTCATCAGTTTTCCTTCCTCCCGCAGCGGCCCACACCTCCGCGCCCGCATCTCTCATCCACACGCGGCACAACCACCGTGTCTACTACCCACCAGGGTGCCTCTGCACCCCACTTCAACATCCGCCATCCAGACCACCACGCACCCCTGGCCGGGTTGGAATTATCACCGGCTCTGTGGTGAGCATCCTTGTACATGCTTCTGCCACCCCTTGTCTTTGACCCCCCTACCCTGTGCCTATACTCTGGGCTGACTCTCGCTTTTACTTGTTCTTCCTCTCCGCAGGGACCTTTCTTTCTCTTTCATCGCAAACGCCACACAGGTAATGACTTCACCATCCCCATGGTTAGGATCCTGGTACATGGAGTCTCTCACCAATGTCAGGACTTCCTTCCAACTAATATACCCACCTCCCTACTTTTTGCCTTCCAATCATGACCCAGTCCTTTGTCTCCTCAGTCTCTCCCGCCCCAGCACAGCTTGCCTATCCACCACAGTATAACCGCCATTTACAGTCGCTATGTCACCCGTCGTTACCAACCCTTGAATCACGCTATATGTTTTATCGCAGTGGTTCGCGTTGGGTATTTTGCTCCCTTCCGAACCGAATCAGCACATGACACCCACAATGTCACTCGCACCCACGTTTGCCTACACCATTGTACCATATCACGCCACTCTCTGTACCATGCTTTTCCCGCGATTTATTCATGACGATCAAACCATAAGAGCGGCACATGCGCAAAAGTCACCTTTATCATGCAATCATTGTTGTCACGTAAGCTTCATAGGCACTTAGTGTGATCCCTTCCCCATGTTCCCAATTAATATGTCAACGGCTCAACTTCCGATTTCCAAATGTTCTCCCGATTTTTTCCTCACCCCATGTTTTGTATCCTCCCCAGCCCTGAAGAGTCACAGGACAATTCCTAGTGACGAAACACGTGTCGGCTGGCTGTTTGTTTCAATTCAGTCGTTGCTTCATTAAAATATCTCTTCAAACATTACACTGGTGTCGACCGTTGCAATTGTGATCCAAACGAGACTCTCATACCATTGTAATACCCCCACCACATGTGCCCGGGACTGTGCCCATTATGAGCTGTGTTAGTCCAATTGGCTCAATGAAAATGAACCAAGACCACAATTCCCAGAATGCACCGATATGCTAAACCAAAATGCAAAACTGACAAAGTTGTCTCACGCTGACGTGGAGTGATCTGGTCGCCCTACCCAGGCTTATTGTACATTAGGGGGTGAAACCTTTGTGAGCTGATGTTACCCCAATATGATCTTTAACACAATAAATATATAGTCATAGCAACTGACTTTCTGACCAGAATAATTTCAACGAAATCCTTCCCTTTATTATCGTTTTTTTGTTTTGTTTTGTTACTCATGTTATTGGGTTGTTCTCAAAATGCGGAAAATGCTGCTGCTGGACATGAACATCCAGTTGAACTCAACAGGTCAAAGGTCAGCTCTTTGATCGCAGCGCCTGCTTTCAGTCAGTCAGGCATGTGCTGTGCTCTCAAGATAATGTTTTGAAGAACGAGGGCAGGAACGGAGCTCCCAGGATCTTACCACACATGGGTGGTGTTTTTAATCACATCTGTCACAACATGAGGCTCCAAGTAGTCCCATGTAACAACGCCCGCCATTATTGGCTATTAACAAACCGAATTCTGGGACTTGTAGTTTCCTCTATACAGCTCAAAGTATGGCATACTCGCAGCAGGCTGCTGGGTAAGAAACGGGGCTGGTATAAGGTGTCACGCCTGACTTTGGGGCACCTTAGCTGACCAACTAAGATGACCTACGGGGATTTAAACGTATCCATGTCACCGCTACGTCACTACCATGTGCCAGTTTGTACGATTTTACACACAGCAGTTACTTGAAGAAAGGTTACCACAAACGATAAAATAAAATTGTGTTTTATACACCGCTTTGTGCTATGTGTTTTTTCTAAGCGCTTTATATAATGGGTTTTACGGTATCGAATTACTTAGTGCCAGTGTACCGACTTTGGAAGGATGAAGAGCTCAATTGAATCAGACTTGCGGACTAAGCAAACGTAAAGCCATCAATCTTAAATGCTAACATATGGTTTATTGTAAATGAGCATTGTAAAGTGATTTTCGAGGGGGGTATAATTACCGCCTCTTCTCCCCCCTTCACTCCATCAGTCATCCCCGTCAGCGCCCCTCTCGCTGGCCTCCCTCGATGCTGCATTGTGACATTTCTCGAGGGCTGTTGCCATTTCCAGATAACACAGCGCCCATTTGTTCAGGATTATGGGGTGACAGCTGCTGGCTCTTGGGGCCAAATAGGTGCAGTTGCTTCGTCCCCTCCTCGGACTTGCCCAGCCTCTACCTTATTTTACAAGCCACGGATCAGATAATTAGCCCCACTTTTTTTTTTTTTTTACTTATGTTTGTTTTTGTATGGCGTGTGCAGGGTTATTTGGTCCTCCATGCCGCATAATTGTAGGAGCCCAGGTAACGGAAACCTCTGTAAAGTGGTTTGAGGCCCTTCATTACGACGAAGAAGGCCGGATTTTACAGGGAACCGTGAAATATTCTCATGTTTCACGGTTCACTGTGCAATACAGGTTTTATACCACTGCATTTTGCAAATGTAACATGCAATGTATTACATTTGTTTGTGGGGTGCAGGGGGCATTATTTTAATATTATAGATCACTGGCCCCACATACACTGCTAAGAAACATGTCCAGCAGCATTCTTACTCCTTCTGTTCAGACAGTGCCTACGTTTCTGCATTTTAGCTGGGGTTTCAGAGCACTATAGATTCATTCCATGCCACGAGGCCTCTGCTGCTCCGGTTCCTGACTTTCCTTTTACAACTCATTGCATTGCATGTGTGAAGCTCTAATGGCTTTGACTGAACTACACTAAAACTACAAGTCCCAGAATGCATCGATGTGGCAAATAAAAGCAGAGGTCAGGAAACAAACGTTTCTCTGGCACAGAGCCACAAAGTATCCCTGATTATTGTAAAGCTATTCAAAGGTTTCTTGACCGCCCTCTCCATTTCGGCCTGGTTTCTATCCTCCCCGCCGCATGGGGGCGGCGGGAAGGATATGACAATGCCATTTATTTATGTTTTAAAAGCCAACACATAAATAAAAGGCATTGTCATTTACAATGCCAATAGCTGAAACTTGCGTAAATGCGAGACCTATTGCATTGCAAATGCTTGTTTTTTCAGTCCGTCACTCTGGCAAGTTGTCGGCGCCCAGGGGATCAGGAGAGGCAACGCCTGCGAGCCCCTGCAGTTAGACAAGGTTCAGAGCTAAGGTTGCCGTTCCCCCCCACCCCCCCCACCCCGCTCCCCGAGAGAGAACAGGCTGCACCGAGATCGCAGGGTGACCTTCTACAGGCACTGTCTGCAGGCCCCCAGCAAGGGAAATGTCCTGGGCTTTTTTTGGTTCCATCTTCGTTCAGGTTTTCGCTGTGTCACCTGGATTCTGTTACCAGTGGTTGTCAGCTGTTCGGAATCGCAGCATCGTTGCCTTCGGTTCCAGATGCCAGAGGCTCACTGGGGGGACCTTTCGGGGGACTAGCCCGGGAGCTCAAAGTGGGAGTTGCAGTAAGTAAAACGCGCTCATCATGCCACTGTTTACCTTCTGTTCTTGCAGTGGCAGCCGGTGATCTTTGAAAGCTGTCTAGCGTGATATTTGCCCTGAATTTTTGAGAGCGAAGTAAGTGAGCCCAATCCCTTATAGGGAAGGTCAGGGGGATGAGAGGCAATTCACCCCAGAGAATCCCTTTTAAAAAATTGGGTCAAATAGTGCATTTCTCAGCACAATGTTCACATAAATTTGCTCAAAATCCATGGGCTGTGAAAGGACACTCAATAAATATTCAAATCCTTTCATGGTGTGCCAAGCCAATGAAACACGATGTTCCCCAGGAGTTGAGACCATGTATTTCAAAATGTGCTATGGATGCCTCCAAATGTCAATAATTACCTCCATGGTGCCAGGCCAGCATTTTGCCATGGGTACCTTCTTATGCCAAAAATTACATACAATCTGCCAGTGCCAGAATGTTGCCAATAATGCTGCCCATTTATCATGGGTGAATGTTATGTCAAAAACCGCTTCTAGTATGTAATAGCAGTTCATGGATGCCCCTTCCCATGTGCTACATGTGTCCTTCCTTATGCCAAGAATGACCTCCAGTGCGCCAGCATTTTGCAACGAGTGCCCCTCTGCCAAGAATCTCCTCCATTATGCCAGAGCTAGTATTTGTCTATGGGTGCCCCTTATGCCGAGTTATTACCTCTAGTATGCCATTGTCAGTACTTTGTGACAGATGCCTGTCATTTTAATACTACCAGTGCCAGCATTTTGATAGGAGTTCCTCCGTGAGCCAAGAAATACCTAAAGTATGCCAGGGCCAACAGCTGTTTTCAAGCCTACCACCACATTCTCACTCAGGCTCACTTACATTCTCATACTCATTCACTTGCACTCATTTATTCTCACTTGCTCTCTTGCACTCCTCTTATACTCAGTCACACTCACTCTATTACTATCCCTCATTCATGTCTGATGCACTTGCTCTCACTCTTACTCATTCCAACAGTCTCGCTTATTCTCCGTCTTTGACTCATTTGCACTCACTTACTCTTACTCACATTCACTCTTACTCTCACACATTCACACTCACATTCACTTGCATTCACTCTTTCTCTCAATCATTCACCTTCTCAGTTAATCACACCCTCACACTTTCTAACATTCATTCACATTTATTCTTGTACTTTCTCACTCAGTCACTCTCACTAATCATTCTCACTCACTCTGACTCGCTAATACTCCAACTCACAACCTGTCACTCTCTCACTAACTTTCACACATACATGCTCTCAGGCAAACACACCTCCATGCAAGCACACAGCATACATTTAAAAGCAGTGTTTTTTAACTTAACTCGGCTTCAAGCGAAGGACCCGTTTCAGCTCCTAGTGCTCCTTAGTCTATTAGTCACTACCAGAGTAATAAAATATTATTCACCATTAGTATAATACAACCTGGGAATAAAATAAGGAGGGTGGAGCCCCGACACCCATAAGGGTAAGTTGCCCCTTTGTTCTTGACTGTGCGTTTTTCCACCTCTGATCAAGTGGTCACAAATGTAGTAACAGGGGTCGCAAGAAGCAAGTGAGAGATCACAGCTACGACCCCAAAATGAAGTCCATGGTTTCATAATGATGATACGTGTTGCACACTTTTACTCTACCTCATCCAGATTGCATACACTGGTGTGACGTTACTTAAACAAGAATCATCTGATGGGCATCCCAGAATGGTACTTGTGTATTTACGAGAATGCTCACTTCCTGTCCCCTGCAGGCGTGATGTTCCAGTATGGTGACCCGCAGGAGATGGAGATCAGAGGCTGCTCTATTTGGTGCGTGGAACTGATCTGCGACCACGTCCGGGAGCTTTTTAAGCAGAAGGGACAGACGATGAGTGAGGAGATCAATGCGATCCACCTGGACCACTATCTCTGGGACTCCGCCCGCGATCACCGCGAAGATATGAAAGATGTTCCCTTTCACCGCGTGCGCTGCATTTACTACTAGCTTGCAGTGGTGACATGGTGTGGTCTACAAATGCAATCATGTAAGGATCAGACCTGCATTAAATACATCCTACTTTAGGCACAGAAAGGGAATCACCCAATGAATATACTGCCCTTAGCCTGTTGCTGATTGTCTTATGATTCCACATGAGCTGTCTGTAGCTTGAAGGCAAAAACATGATGTAATGCTTGCTAATTTAGCAATTACGAATGCACTCAAAGCTAGTGAACATGCAATCTTTTTCTAGGTTCTCTAATAAGAACCTGTCTGGCCCGTGATACTTTGTGAGTACTTTGAAAGGAATGTCTAGAGGAATTAGTGGAACTGTTCCACGATGCAGCGCTTTGCCTGTTAGCAGAAGGAACTACGATTATAAGTACAGAGGAATAATAGCATTGACACAGCACACAATCTAAACTTTTCTAATAAATATAAGAATTTTTCAAAATGATTGGCGTTTTATTCAATAACTCCAGCCAGTATCTGAATGAAATAGAAATATTACATTCTGGCAACTAATCACACGCAAAAGGAAATAAATTGCAACAATAGTGTAAAAGTAAGGGACGTAGCTTCGGGAGGGAGGTGGGGGGGGTGTGGTGTGACACCCCACAAATAAATGCATTCCTGGCTTGCTAGTTGGGTCTGTTGGACCTGAGTTGGATCTGCTATGTCTGTGTGGTTTTTTTTCGTTGGTCTGATTTCACTAAGAGGTTTAAATGTGTTATGTTTTTGTATCAGGAATTTAAATGACCAGTTAACCAAAAAAATAGAAGTAGTCCTTTAATGGATGCAAATTTACAACTTTTTAGAATTCACAAACATTGGCGGATGTAGGCTTGGTAAACTATGCCAGTCTCAGCTTTTCAGGCATGCTACTGGCAACCAAACCGCTGAAAGGTAATGGGACGAATGCTTGCAAACAGTCTAACCACTGGCAATCCCTCAGGGTAGCATTCCAAACCATTGTTTTTTGCCTTCTGTGCCAATCCAGACAGAGGGTCTGATTTAGGGTTTGGCAGGAAGACTGTTGGGGGACTTTACGTCTGCCACCCTGTCTTTACTGCACCGACCCAATTTAGAAATGTCTGCTGACCTTTAGGCATCTCTATACATTGACAGGAACTGTTGTCCTGGTGGTTCCTGTCAGTGTAGAAAATGTTTGATGGAAGGCTCCATCAAGCATGACAACTAGCTATCAAACATTTTTATGTTTTTTTTAATCTTTCAAAACAAACTACCAAAGCTGGGGTTTGTTTTTGAAAAGAAAAATAATAAAACTAATGACCCACACCATGGGCGTTTTCCTCCATAGTGTGTGGGTATTTTTTTTTCTTTTTACTGTCCCTCACTGTCAGGTTATACCTGGTGGTAATGTAAAGTTAAACAAAAACGAGCATTGGCAAAGCTAATAGGTCTGGGCAGGGCTTTAAGTGGGCCGGGTCTGAGCACTGGCAGTTATTTTCAGGGGGTCTCTATCGGGCTCTATTTTCGGGCCTCGCAGAGGTAGTCCGTTTTCTTTTTTTTTTTTTCTTGCACCAAACTTATTTTGCTCTAGCTGGAATTGCCAGGCTAGATTCTGAGGCCGCTGACCTATGTGCACGCTGTAGATCCGTTGATGGCATTAAGATTGCATAACTTATATACATCCACCTGTACATCTCTTAATGTCTCTTCTGCTGCATGCCAGGCGTGATTGAACATTCATACATGCATGCATGTATGAATGCGAAGGCGCGCCTAAGGCAAGCCCGTCTGCGCCCGTCCGCGCCAGCACGTCGCCAGGAGCAGGAACCTTGGTTGGCTCAGCCCCAATGCTGCTCAACTCCACACTCAGGTCAGAAGCGCGCCGCACCTATACCAGTCAGGAGCTGTTACAGATAAAGAATGAGCAAGTTAGCTGTCTTATTAGGCACACTACATGCCCGACGATCATGGATATAGAGGGACCCTTTGCATGTCGTTCTTGTAGATTCCACAGCATTAACTACATAGATTCCCCTCGTACTCCCTTAACATCGATGGATGGAACGGCTTTCTAGCTAATGTTAGATCACTACCTAAACATGCTACCAACATTTGGGATCTTCTCTCTTCCACTCGCCCACACCTAGGGTTTCTGACAGAAACCTGGACTAAATCCAACTCTAATCCTGCAATAGCGGTGGCCCTTCCGGAGGGTTACCATATACAAAAACAGGACAGACCACGCAAAATGGGAGGTGGCATAGCCATTGTTTACAAAGATCCCATCAAAGTCTCTATTCTAGACCAAATCTGTAATGATACACAGGAAACACTTATTTTTAGAATTGACCTACACTCACAATTAATTTGGAAGGGAGCCCTTGTCTATCGCCCACCAGGACCTCTTTCCAATTTCACCTCACAACTAATGGAACTCATATCTCCTCACGTTATTTCAGCCAGGAATTTTGTATTACTCAGTGATTTTAACGTACACAGTGAAAATCCCACTAATCAAGAGGCGGCCTCACTTCTGGCAGATTTGTCCTCACTCAATCTTAATAAAATAAACAGCGATCCTACACATCGAGCAGGACATACGCTAGATTTAATTTTAACAAACTCTCCCAACATTACTTGTGGGGCAACCTGCCCCCTGATCTGGACGGATCACTCAATGATAGAGTTTAGCATTAGTGGCCCCAAGGAACTCTCTGCTCCTAAATTACTCACTAAAAAGAGTTATAGACAATGGCATAAAATTACGCCTACACAGTTTCAAGATACTTTTATCCCTCCACGGATCTCGAAATCTGACAGTATAGTGCAGCAGTTAGCCTCCTTCAATACCAGTTTAATGTTCACCATTGACCACCTAGCCCCTTTGAAACTATGCCCTACTATTAATAAGCGCCAGCAGGCAGCTTGGTACTCGGTCTCCTTACGGACTGAAAAAAGTCAATGTAAGAAACTTGAACGCAGATGGCGCCACTCTCAAAACCCACAGGATAAAGACCGATTCAAACAAGCTATAACCCAGTACCATAAAAACCTAAAAAACGCCCGCAAGACTCACATTGCATCCCAACTTGAACAAGAAAGTAATGCTCCGAGAAAGCTCTATCAGATCCTACAAACTTTTATTAACCCTAAGGCTTGTGACGCTGAAGCTGCCCCTTCCCAAGTTTTGTGTGACAATATAGCTATCCATCTTACTCAGAAAATTGATTTAATCTATGATAAAATCATGACAGCTAAGGGCTTACAAATAGGCCCCAAGACTGACCCCCTTCCAACTATTCCTAATGATGCTTCTCTGGAGAATTACCCGATACTTACTCCGGAGGAGACAGAGGCCCTCCTTAAGTCGGTTAAATCGGGATCCCCACTAGATCTTATCCCGGCTAGAGTTGCCATGACTCTATTTAAAGAATTAGCCGAACCTATCTGCTCGATCCTGAATAGTTCCATGAAGGAAGGCATTCTCCCCCCAGAATGGAAAGCTGCACAAATTCTCCCTATCAAGAAAAACTCTAACATCTCCATGGAGGATGTTTCAAACTATCGCCCCATTTCGCTGCTTCCTTTACTGAGTAAGCTCCTAGAAAAGCACATTAATAAGCATCTGTCCAATTTTTTAGAATCTTCCAACTGTCTGGACCCCTCTCAGTCTGGATTCAGACCCAGGCACAGTACGGAGACGGCGTTGGTGGAAGTTACAGATAACATAAGAGCGCAGCTCGACGGTGGTCAGGCAGTACTTTTGGTGCTGCTTGACCTGTCCGCTGCGTTCGATACCATCTCCCACCAAATCTTAATGGGAAGATTAGAAGGCACCGGCCTCAAAGGGAATGCCCTGAAATGGATTGGGAACTTCCTGTCCGAAAGAACCCAGACCGTTCATCTTGGCCCTTTCCGCTCACAGACTACCAAGGTGACTAAGGGAGTACCACAGGGCTCCTGTCTGAGTCCTACTCTCTTCAATATTTACGTCTCCCCTCTGGCAGGACTATTGAGAAAGTTAGGATTTAGTCCCATATCCTACGCCGACGATACCCAACTCCTCCTCTCCTTCGACAAAACAAGTTCAGATACTCAGGCTATTTTTGCAGAAGGCATGAAATCTATCGCGGAATGGATGAAGGATAACTTCCTCCAATTGAATACAGGAAAGTCAGAGATAATGTTGTTTGGAGAAGCAACAGTTAGATGGTCCCCAAGTTGGTGGCCGGAGATTCTGGGTTCCGCCCCAATCCAAAATTGATAGTAAAAAACCTGGGGGTCAAAATAGACCAGAAACTGACACTGGGGAACACATTTCCACAACAGTGGGAGTCTGTTTTCATAATCTCAGCCTTCTTAGGAGAGTCTTCCCCTTTCTACCACTGTCAACCCGGAAGACCTTGGTACAGGCTCTGGTGCTGAGCCGTCTGGATTACTGCAATGCTCTGCTGATTGCAGCTAATGAAAACTCCTGAACAAACTGCAGATAGTCCAGAACGCGGCGGCCCGTTTGGTGGCTAACGCTCCCCCAGAACTGAATCTCTCCCCTCCTTAGGGAATTACACTGGCTCCCAGTGCGGAAGAGGGTTAAATTTAAGATCTGCTGTATGGCCTTTAAATCTTTAAACAACTTAGGCCCCAGTTATCTAAAGGACAAATTAGTCAGGTACCTGCCCTCCAGATCTCTCCGCTCCGAATCTAAAGCCCTGCTCCTAGTCCCCCGCTTCCATAGAGCGCAACAGGGCGGTAAAGCCTTCTACCACTTGGCCCCACGCTACTGGAATCAACTCCCTATCCATTTACGACTATGTACGGACTATCTTAAGTTCAGAAAGATGTTAAAGTCGACTTTATTCTAATTTAGCATCCCCTTGGAGTTCTATAGCAGTTCAAGCGCGGAGATACCCTGATGGGGTGATTCGGGCGCTTTATAAATAAATAAAATAAATAAATAAATGCATGTTTATTTTTAATGCAGACTGCAGTATCGCCTCCAACGTTCACTGTGCTTTGCAGAAACGGGTTAAAACGTTGCTTGACATCAAATAGGAGAGGTGGATTTAAAGGGGACAGAGCAGCAAAAAAATGTTAGGAGGCTGGAGGAAGAAATGAGAGGTGAAGGGCAGTACATGCATGGGTATATAGATGTGAGAGAGGCTGAACAATCAAGAAACCTTACGCAGAGAAGAGAGTGGGAATGGAGAGAGGTGGATGTAGAAGGCCAGAATTGGTGAGAAAAGTAAGAGGCAGGGGAGAAATGAGACATACAGCATGGAGGAGAAAGGTGGATATAAGGGACATAACGAGAAAGAGAAGCAACGAAGCTGGGGATAGCAGAGCAATTGATGTAAAATGGGTGTTGTGAGAGGCTGGCTCAGTATATGGTGCTCACTTATGTAAGTGTAGCACCCTGCTGTGATACTACATCTTATGCAAATTAGAGGGGCCTCGCATGTTCCTATCCTGCCCGGGGCCTCACAAATCCTAGGACCGGTCCTGACTCATATAACCAAGAGACCACTCCAGAGGACTAAGGAAAACTGAACAACATGACCACAAACCACTGTGAGCCCCAGATGAAAAACTGCCCTTCTGCGAAACTCCCAAACTTCCCGAGGGTGTCACAAACACATGCACTCGGCGCGGGACACAACCAATTCTCTTAAACAGCTGAGATCGATATATAAAGGTTGATGCAGGGCTTTAAGTGGGCCGGATCTGTCCTGGTCCGAGCACCGGCAGTTATTTTCAGGGGGCCTCGAAACGGGTCTCTATCGGGCTCTATTTTCGGGCCTCGCAGAGGTAGTCTGTTTTCTTTTTTTTTTCTTGCACCAAACTTATTTTGCTCTAGCTGGAATTGCCAGGCTAGATCCTGAGGACGCTGACCTATGTACATGCTGTAGATCCTTTCATGCAGATTTTTATCATATGATGCGGGACTGTGGGGGAGTATCACAGTTTAGGACAGAAAGTCCTCTCTTTAATTAATGACTTTTCAGGCACCTATCTCCGAGTCATTCTGAGTAAAGCTTTGTTTGTTGGGTAAGTTACCTAGAACTAAGGATAATAAAAAATCTTATAATTTCATAGATTTAGCGCCTTATTTTTGGTAAGCGTAAGATTGCGATCCTGCAACCAGCCTCCAAACACACACAGCCGCACCCGAGTACTTCACAGGTCTTTAAAAGACCATTTGCTTGTTAATGGGGCTTTGTTGTTTTTCACCCTTTGTAGAGCCCCTGCAGCTCCACTCTGCCTATTGCTTGAAGAATTAGCCCCCCTCGAAATTTGGCTCTACTTGCGCCTCTGGGGAGGGTGTATGGCGTTATCCATACATATCTTTATTTCGACCACGCCCCTACTTGGATAGGCCACACCCCTTTAAGAGGTTTGCCCCGCCCCTTTTAGAGCACCCCCAGTTTTTTCCCCTCACTTAAAGCCCTGGGTCTGGGTTACTTTAGGTGAATGTATTCTTTGCGTCTATGATGTGTTGATGTACAAATATGACACATGCAGACAGAACGATCTACAGAAATAAATATTGTTTACTGAAACAGGTCGCGGGTGTAAGCGCATGACTTCACAGAATGTATGCAGAGCTGACATTGTGGCACAAATGTAATCATCCCTTTACGCCTTGCAGCCACAAACACAAAATCTGGTCATGAGGTATGTTAGCTGTAGCTAATGCCCTAAATATGCATTTTTATTTTCAGGAGTTCACATCCTGTATTGCGGCGAGATTGTACACGAGCAGCTTATACTCACTATTGTTTGCATTGGCAACCATATTTTTCTATTGCTGCAGCCCAAGATGGCGGAGGCAAGCCACTCTTGAACCGTAACACACAGAAGGCAGTGGCTTGGAAAACTTGTGATCTGTCTTGGCAATTTGTGTACAGGGACATTGCAACATATAGCTACTTGTAAATCTACTTTTCTTTCTGTTCATCCAACTTCTAGAAGGCGTCCAGGCAAGTAAAATAGGAGTTACCACTCTGAGACTCAGGGGATGATGAACGCAAAGCAATCAAAGCTGGTGCGCACATCAGCTGTTTTTTCAGGGATACTTAAGCAAGCGTCGTCGCACAGCTGTCATATGTGCCATCAAGTAACAGCAATAATGCGTGCCATTCAGCATTTTAAAATCTTGAAAGTTTTCCTTTTAACTTTGACTTCATTGTTCACATTAACTAGTAAAAGGTTTGCTTGCCATTTATTGACAGTAAGGAAAGATATGTCTGATTAGTTTGGTGAAACTAGAAAAACAATAAATAAGCAGGAAAAGGTGAATACCACATAAAAGTGCAATAGAAAAATATCGACACATTATTACCAGTTCCAAATTTCACCATTTAAGGACTACATGTACCGAAATTAAACAGTAAATTCGAGGCATGTATGTGTCTCAGGTATATTTTCCCTTTGCAAGGAGAGTTAGTGGATACCACGGGATAACACCAGCGGACTGAGTTCAGCTACTCCAAGGTACATATATACCAAAAGAAAAGCTGTGTGTTTGCAATATTTGCATCCATATAAATGCGATTACATGAAGTCCACATAGCAGAAGGAAACAAACGGCAAAACCGTATTCCCTTAGCACATTTATTTAAAACCTACTGGTAAGTAGGCAATAATAACGGGAGACTGCCATCCCTGTATTAAAGACTGTCTATAATTTCCTTATTACAGGCGACTTGTAATGTCTCTAGTCGTCTATAATAAAGAAATTATGTAGCCGCTCAACTGTAATAACTTATTACAGTTGAGTTCTTATGTCACAATGCCTGCTGCCAGAGCCAGCAGCGGAACAGAAAGGTAGGTCAAAGAGAATAATGAAAGCTGCACTTTTAAAAACGAAAACTAAATGGGCATTTTCCTTCTTTTGCTCTGTTGTTCTAGATGAACAGAGATAAGCCAAAAAGGGGATATTTATGTCAACGTGTTTATTTTTTCCACGCTCCAGGTAATTGTAGGAAAGATAGAATCTCTCTGCATGTTTCTACACGTTTTAGGCTACAGTGTTTTTCTTTTTAAATCTGAGTTGCATTAAACTGATTCTAATATTTTTACAACAAATATCTAACTGCTTTTCTGGTGTGTTTAATTCTGCACTAGAGATTCTAATTTTTACATGAAAGGGCACCACACAAAAGAGTTAAGTGGTTTGTGGGAAGGGTGATGTGACCATGTATTATAAGGAGTGAAGTACCTCCTGTTGTATATTATAAGGATATTTCAAGTCACCTCGGAGTTCTTGGACACTTTAAAGAAACTCAGCATTTGGCCTTGTTCCTCTCTCCAGTCATGGAACTCCTTGATGACTTGCAATATCCTTACAATGCACAGTAGGGGGTACATTATCCCATATATAATTACCCCTTGCCTTGGTCAAAAAAGTACTGGGGTGTTACTTTTACTAATGTACTCTTGTTAGACACCACATCATGTCACTAGCCCTCGTTTATAAGCCTATGAATGCGAGACGCTCAGTAACATTTGCGGAGCAGAATGTCGCAGGGTACACACTAGCCTTCGTTTATGAGCACACAAGTATGTGGTTACAGAAGTCCTTGTGAAAGGGCTCCGAATAAGCTGACACATGGCAAGCACTTGTATGAAACAGCATATTGTTCCTAGGTGCTCGCTAGGATGTGTTTATAAGGAATATTTTTAGGTGGGGCTAGCTGGCATGTGATTACAGCACATTGTTATAAAGCTCAAAGTAATGTGTATCAAAACTGTACACTAACGCAGGTCATACTCTAATAGCACTCTAAGAATGGTAACCAAACTTTCAAACAGTACACTTTTTCATGGTTAAAAATGTTAATCACCAAAACCCCTATCTATTGTGTTATAGGCATTTTGTACAGAAAATAAATACCCTCTGGATCTTTTAACATTTCTAAAGGTGTCATGAAAGGTATTATCACAGATGAATACAAGACACCGATAAAGAATATAGGAAAAGTTTCAGTGTGTAGCAATGTTTGTTGAGAGATAGATGTCTACCTGGGAGAGATGGCTGTCTTTTGCAAATCATGTCTCACGTAACCAGGACTTTATTTCCAAATGCTCCTTTATTTCGCACTAAACTGTTGATGCTGCAAAGCGAGAGCTCTTGCCTACCCTGTCCTGTCCAATCTTTGGTGAAATGTGGCCTGGAACCACTTGACGTTTGGTTGCTGGTGTGTGGAGTACCTGACAATAACAGTTCTTTCCTATTGGAAGGTAAAATTAGGTGCATGCAAAGCGAGAGAAGGAAATGGTAATTTAAGTGCTTTACAGAGACCACACTTTCCCTGTAGTTTTCCTTTGTATATTTTGCTGAATGACTGTTTATCGCTTATATGTAATCTAACACTCTGAAACAAACCTTAAAACCCAGAGTTAAAACAATACTGGCCGATTTACAATTTTCACTATCCCCCAGCTAGCTTTTTCCAGGGCAGTAGTTGTTCCAGTTACTTCTAATCACTTATTACAGAGCATGGGCGTGGGAGAGTGTTGTGCCCTTCTTGTCACTCAAATAAATAGATTGAGTCCTTGTGAAGCTAATGCATCTACTAGCAAGCAGCACAAATGAAGGAAAGCCATTTTTAGGTCTCGCCTAGGCAGCGCGCATGCGCTGCTCTAGGAGGGCCTTTAGCCATCGGTCTTCACTTTTCAAGCACTGCACTCGTGCTTGTGGCGGCATCCACCTTGCGGGAGCGCGCCACAAGCACGAGTGCAGCGCTTGAAAAGTGAAGACTGCTCTCCCAAGCGCGCGCGCGATCACCACTCGCAGGCTCACCTCCTGCTCCTTTACGAGACTTTACTTTCGTTTCTCATGCCGGTTTCTTTTTTGCAGATTTATATAGCGCGAACTCGACCCGAAGGTATTGGAGTGCTTTATTCGTCTTGCTTGTTTTTCTCAGTTACCTCCAGGTACAAGGCCATCTCAGGGCTGGTTGACTTTTATCTCGGAAGTTTAATACATTAAAGTTTATTTAAAAATGTAAGCGTCTCTAGGTAGTTTATCAGCTTCCTGATCATCGGTTCGGGCCTTTCGTCACAGGATAATGATCGGGATTGTATTTGATTGCATTTACCCAGTGCAGATCATACATCGACATTAAGCCCTCTCCAATGGTCTCAGAGGGCACGTGCCAACATAAAGGATTTATATAGTTGCAGGTCAGGAGAGCGCTATCCTTAGCACGCCTGCAGTGTGTGAATGGTACTCCATGTTTTAATGTCTTTCGAATTCCTGTCCGAGTTAATAGGCTGCCTCGGTGAATGGGAAATGATGCACTTCACTGGCCTGGAAACCCCTTGCAAAGCCTTCGAGGTTGTAATTGATGCGGCTGTTCGGCGCCATAAATAAAAACACATTTTGTAACCGGCAGCTTGTTATAAGCCTTGATGTATTTCTGCATGGGTGTGAAGCCTCGCGAAGTCGTATGGCTTATGTTTGTTAATAACTGCCTAGTAACAAGAAGTCTAGCATTCGTAACGCACAAGTACTGTCAGTGTCTACGTACTGTTAAAGGATTGCTTCTTTTTTTTTTACATTTGTAAGGGCACGCTGCCACGCAGAAAGACTCTTGATCTATTGAGCATCAGCAGTGATGCTGATGGGAACTGGGGGAGGTGTTTGCAAACCCTGCTCTTCGTGGTTTTGAAGATCTATATAAAGTTGGGTAGCTGTTGAGACGCTGCAGTGCTAGCCTGATATGGTTGCCAATGCCAGATCAGTGTCTGTCTAAACAAGCATTGGCATAGCCAATAGGTCTCGCCTTTGGGACCTTATAAGTATTTAGTTATGCAGCACAATATCCTTGGTGCAACAACATCAACTGTTGCATCGCTAAACACTTATAAGGTCCCAAAGGCGAGACCTATTGGCTATGCCAATGCTTGTTCTATTTCTCAATGACCGGCTTTGTGCCTCAGATGTACCCCTAGCACACGTGAACACCTCATGAACCCCAGGCTGGGAATTACAAGATTATATTGGTCACAAAATGCTCTAAGCAGGACACTGAAGGAACGTCACACATTTCCTTTTGTGCTCATTGGAAAGAGAGGAAGCCTCCCTAGAATTAAACATTTTAAAATCATTGACAGGCTGGTTCCGTGACATGCTGGTAATTAAATGATCCCCTCACTTTTTATTTTATACTCACCAAGAAGAAGGAATTCCCCAGTAGAACTAATGTGAAAATCTCCACTTTGAAAACATATGTGGCTGTGTGATGCATTGTACAGAGCCAGGTGGAAGAAAATTGAAAGAGGCGAATTGAACAATAGTGCAAGAGAGGCATGCTCTCTTCCGGTGAGGTTTTTTTTTTCCGGAGTTTTTTATAGCGCAAACTTGACCCGAAGGTTTCAGGTATCAGAGCTTTTTACATGAGCACCAGTTGCGTTACACAAGGACACATTCATTTTTTTGTTAGGCACAGGGAGATTAAGTGATTTGCCCAGAATCACAGGATGTTAAGCGTCCCTGACGAGGCTCGAACCCTGTTCCCCAGCATCGAGGTTGGCCGCTCTAGTCGTAAGGCCACATCCTCTCCCCGGTGCGATTGAAGGGTGAGGCGGTCATTGAGTTTTCAGAGCAGGATATTTTATGCACTACACTATCCGCCTTGAAGAGCCCATCGCTTTAAGTACTGAGAAGATGCATCCATAGGATGCTCAAACATGCTTGCCACCCTCAAATAAGAAAAAACTGCTTTCTGGCATTCTAGGCACCTTTCATGATGCTGCTTTATCATCCCAGGCGACAATTGGCAGCACTGAAAAATTAACACATTTCTAGCTAATGGGCCTAGAATTGAATTTACAATTTTATTAAGGACACAGAGGCAAGGATTATGCTTCTTTTTTATTTACTGCAGAATGACAGTAGTCAATCAAAAACAGTTTACACATAAACTACACTTCCCATAAAACCTCCAATCAGTCAGGCCCAACTTAGCTTTTTATCTATCAAGAGACCTGGATCCCTTCTCTTTCTTTGCAAAAGCGCATAATGTAAAGAAGAAAACAAGTGTAATATCAGAACATCGACCAACAGGTCCACAGAGATCCTCTGTGTCACAGGCCAGAACAGTCCATTGAAGCAGAGACTTCTTCATCTTCACAAGTGCCCAAACATCAGCTCCTCCAAACAAAGGACCCACCTTGGACCCGTGTCCTGACTGTGGAACAGGATGAGCCGTCTCCATCGACAAACCTCACTCCTATTTCTGATGTTTTCCCGAAAGGCAAAAAATGATCAGTAACAACTATCCCACTAAAAGGTCCATAAACCGTCATGGTGGGAGACATTGGCAATATACAATTGCGATCAATTTTAGAATACAAATAGCAATATTAACTGTCAAGACCATGCACATCAGTTCATGTGGGATTATCCTTGCCTCCATGTTCTTAATAGAATTGAAAATTCTTGACCTATTCGCTAGAAAAAATGTTATTCTATGTCAGGACCCAGGAGGCTCAGATTAGGCTTGTTAAGGCCAATTCACCACCACAGATTCTACATTAGGAATAGGTTTGTAGCAAAAAGTCTTAAACGTCAAATCTGAGGACCAATCTGTTGGCCTCATAATGTCCTCCAGATGAGAACCCAATCCAGGAGTCCTTGATGCCATGGCACCCTTTACCAAGTGTGCACCAAATTTAAATACATCTATCCTTGCCTCAGCCATAATCCATTTCATCCAGCACACCAAGGTAGTTGCCGTGAGCGGGCTAAAGAGTTTTTCCAGGGCAATCAAAATTTGACGTGAGGGAGAATCCCTAAGCTCCCTTGCGCAGTCTCTTAGGCCTTTAAGCACTGTACCACACAGCTTGGGATTATTCGGGAAGCACAAATATGAAACACTTCTGACAAAAATCTTTGTCCGCCTAGAAATTTGAAAGGAAACTCCATTCAGAAAAGAAGTCCTACCAGCCAAATCGAGAGCCCAAACGTCAGACATTCTCAGGAAACCAGGCATAAAGGCATAGTAAGCTTGGCTTATAATTGCTTCCTGAAAAGATCAGCGTTAGCAGGCCAGTTTTGCAAGAAAGTTAACACCGCATTGACATTCCAAAGGCATGAATGGCGAAATTGAGGTGGATTGGAGAGACAAATGCCCCTCAAGAGTTTATTCACCAGTGGATGCTTACTGGTCTGCGGTAAGAAGTTCATCACGTAGGACAAATCTACCCCCACAGGATCCACAGAGTTCACCACACCAACGTACCCATCGCCGCCAGACTGAGGAATAGCGTTTATGGGTACCTGAAGATCCGTACTGTTGGATAAAAAAGGGAGCTTATTCTGAAAGGCCAGGGATTTGCCAACAGCCCCCAAAATGTTCCAGGACATGAGTCAAAGTGAGGCCACTAGCACCAGCGGATGAAGGGACATCACTGGATCCGTCAAGATGTCCAGAAATGACGAAATTTGAATCGGAGGCTGGCAAAATAGTTCCAGAAAGAAAGGGAACCACAGCTGGGACCTCCAAAGAAGAGTCACTAGTATCAGATCCACTTTCTGTCTCCTCACCTATGCTGCTCCCCTGGAGATCATCATAAACGTGGGAAAGGCATATTTGAGAGCCCCGTTCCAGTCCTGAAGAAACGTGTCGGTCACGAGGGCTGACCGATCCAGATGCCAACTTCTCCAGTTTATAATTGTTCTGGGACACAAAAAGATCGATCTCGTATTGGCCCCTAAGAGTCACAAGTGACCAAAACACTTAAGGATGCAACTGCCAATTGCTGACATCCCTCAGGAACCTGGAGTTCAAGTCCACCACAGCGTTGTTCTGACCCAGAAGATATCCCGTGACTACAGAGATCTTGTGTTCTAGACAGTAATGCCAATAATCTTTGGCTATCCCCGGCAACATCCGAAACCTTGTCCCCTCCCTTTTGCACCCCCAGTTTTTTATACTGGCCCATGGGCACATTGTACATTCTGAGAAGAATGCAACCACTCACCTTCTGCAGGAACATAGGGGCCGATTCTGATGCGGGTTGGAAAAGCTTCCCGACCGAATCGGTTGGGAAATGATGTCTGACCCACTCGGATCGGGAAAGTCCGACCGGCGGAGTAGGATGCATCCGGATGCTTCCAGATACGATTTGGTTGAACTCCCATTGACTTCAATGGGAACATTTGTTCCTAACCGCATCAGAATTGGGCCCTCGGTCGGGAAGACACGTTCCCGATCCGATTTGGAAGGAGCAAATGCCGTTAGGAGGCCTTCCTAACCGCATCAGAATCAGGCCCTCGGTCGGGAAGCTTTTCCAACCCGCATCAGAATCGGCCCCATAGTCTTCACTGCAAAGGAGCCCTCCAACAGCTCCAGGCAATTGATATGCACCTGCAGTTCGTCCGCTGACACTGGCCACCTGTGAGAGGAACCCACATCTGGCCCCCCAACCCTACCTGCTGGCATCCAAATCGATGATGACATCCGGTCGTGAGGAAAACAGCGCACAGCCGTTCCATGCCTCCATGTAGTTCAGCAACGTCGACAGTTCCGCCCTGGCCTCCTGAGGGAGATGGATGCGGTCCGCATAATAAAGGCCATTCTGCAGATGCTGTATTTTCAAATGTTGTAGGGCCTGTGGTGCAGAGGACTCAGAAAGATGACCTGAATGGACGACGCCAAGAGGGCTGGCGGCCAAACGAATCCCCCGTTTGATGTTCCTCATCTTCTGGGCTGGTTATAATAATTGAGCCGTCACTGAATGTATGCAGAATCCCAAGAATTCTATATTGTGAGACCGATTTAACACAGGTTTACTCACGCTCACCACAAAGTCCAACTCTTGCAAGAGGTGAACGTCCAATCCAGATGAGACATTAAAAGCATTTGATCTTGGACCATCAGGATCACGTCGTCTAGATAGACAATCATTTGGACATCCCGAGACCGAAGAGACTTTACGACTGATTTCATGACCATGGTGAAGCACCAAGGGGCGGAAGACAGGCCAAAGAGAAGAACTGTGTATTCGTACCAGCGGTCCCTCCTTTGGAATTGGAGAAACCATCTGTGAGGCGAATAAATTGAAATGGTTAAATATGCATCTTTGAGATCCAGCAGAACCATCTAATCGTTCTCTTGTAATAAGTCCAGAAGAAGATGAATGCCCTCCATCTTGAAACCCCAGGTGTGGAGAAGCAAGGGAGGAATCACCGCTTTGCGCAGCAGCTTCTGAATTTCCGTGTCTATGAAACTTATCTCTGGAAAGAACAAGCATTTGCAATGCAATATGTCTTGCATTTACGCGAGTTTAAGCTATTGGCATTGTAAATGACAATGCCTTTTATTTATGTTTTAAAAACTAAAACAAAAATATAAGGCATTGTCATTTACAATGTCAATAGCTCAAACTCGTGTAAATGCAAGACCTATTGCATTGCAAATGCTTGTTATGAATGTTAATACCATAGAGTGCAGATTGGCACAGTTGAGTCCAAACTCAACAGCGGTAGCGGGGAACTTTGGTCTCCATTTGTCATGATGGAAATTTTCAGCACGTGGATCAAGGAGTCAGACGCACTCATTACGAGTGGCACCTGAATACAACTTTGGCAGGAAACAGGAAGTAGGCATCACAAGGCCCAGCTCATACCACTGGCGGCTCCATGTTAAACATTCAAGATTCTGCCCCCTGCAAAAATGGCCAGAATTACATGTGGAAATCGCTGTGCTAACTCTAGTTGTTGCAGGTTTTTTTCTTCAAATTATGTCACAATCCAAAGGGCTCTATAGGGAGTAACTTGAATTCCCCCCTAAAACTGTAATTCTGGAATTACGGTAACCCTTGGTCTTGATAACAGCGCAGTTACCGCAGCACTTCCAATGGATGCCTTGATGGTTTACTTCCAACAGCACCAGGACAGTGAGGACCTGTGTGGACAAGTGGATGGTGTTCGCCTTTTTAGTGATGAGAACAGCAAAGCCATAAACCAGCAGCTCTCCCGCCCTGTACCACGGTGGCATTCCATGGGGACCCGGGCTATCCAGCGTGCATGCCAAATCTCACAAACCCATGACAGGCTGGTCGGCGTGCTGTGATTTGACTAATTATACCGGATTAGCGCATATTAATGCAAGCTGTTTTCTCCAGAGTTAATGACCTGCTGACTGGGCTCTGCGAGGCCCCCGCTGGGTCTGGAGACAGCAAGAAACCAGCGCTGTTCATCACCCCCAAGCTCAACGTGCCTGCTGCCATACCTCACTCCTGTATGCCTCCAGTTTGCCGGCTTTTAGCAGTGCTGCCCCTCCATGAAGTAGAGCCTGGCAGAAGCCCATGATAGGAGGCAGGCGAGCAGCAGCAGCTCGGGTCGGGTCATGGTCAGTCAGTGATTGTGGCTCATGTGATTTCTCACTCCGAGCCGTAGCAGACAGACCCTTCTGGGTCCGCCCCGAGGGTGAGTAAGGGTGTCTGGGACCGCCCTTTAAAGGGGCCATCGGAAATATACGGAGCCTCAAAGGAGCTGCCCCGTAAACTCTCTGGTCTATGTACATTTATACACAAGCATTTACAATGCAATAGGTCTCGCAACTGCGAGTTTTGGAGCTATTGGCATAGTAAATGGCAATGCCTTTTATAAAATATTAAAAGGCATTGTCATTTACAATACCAAAAGCAACACCTATTACATTGCAGAGCGCGGTGTCTGTGAAGCGGGCACCGCGCTCATTAATGTTACACACAAAAAAAAAAGAAAGATCGCGGTGTCCCTGAAGCGGGCGCCGCGCTCATGACTAAAGTTAATAATGAACCCGAGCGCGGTGTCCCTGAAGCGGGCGCCGCGCTCGGTATTGCATTTAAAAAAATAATAAAATAAACTGAGCACGGTGTCCCTAAAGCGGGCGCCGCGCTCGGTATTAAATTAAAAAAAGTAATAAACTGAGCGCGGTGTCCCTGAAGCGGGCACCTCGCTCAGTGTTACAGTTTGAAATTTAAAAAAAACAGCGCGGGGTCCTTGAAGCGGGCGCCGCGCTCAACATGCAAATACCACAAAATAAAGCAGCCGCCATTGTCCCCATCAGTGTCAATAACAAAAATAGTGCTCACTCACCAGATAAAGCAGTCCGTGTAACGTGCCAAGTAAAAGATCCAGTCCTTATGGGCGGTAACAAATGGCGACAAGGCGGTAACAAGGAGGGACTAACAAGCCTCATAATGAATTGGAAACCAGCTTTTACCAAGGACAATGACACCAGCCAATGAAAAATATGGAAGGAGAGTGGGCGAGGCTTCCACAGCATACTCTACTACAGGATGCATCGCAGAGCGAGCAGTGCAAGCGCGGTGCCGCTAGGCTCAACCTAAAAAAGACAGTTGTCTGGGCAGAATCTTTTGCCTGGGAGACTCATAGAACACACATGCATCCTGAGTTCCGCGACACCAATTGAGAAGAAAGTGTTGTAAACGACCTCCAGAATAACCTCTGAACGTTGAATATGTTTTACCTGTAGTGGAGGAGAAAGTTCCCTACATGCTTCCCGATCGGAATCCGCCTCTCCCATAATTACCTTGTCCATATCTGGCACGGGAGGGAAAGATGGCCCCCCTGTTGGAGTCGGAGCCATGCCTCGTCTTCTGTTGCCAAAGCCTCGTTAGGAGCCTCGAAAGAAGGCGTGGCCCGACAATCGCCCCCTAAATTGTCTGGCCCTGGCAAAAGGCTTTGATTGAAAACTCTCTTGAGGGAACTCTGGACCTTGTCAAGGGCTGTGACGTTAATTTTCTGAGGTCCTTTACAAAAGGATCCCTGAAAAGCATTATATTGGTAATGGGGCTGGCCTCAGTGGAGGCCTGCTGTGTCAGCTTGGGGTCGATGTGCATAAGGATGGACTTGCCCCGCTCCATAAAACTGCATAGTTGGCATTGCCCAACTGGCAGATGGGTCTCTGTGTCCAACCAGCCAACATGTAAGGGTCCACTAGCACCCCAGGCTCCTTAGTGTGTACTGACAACTCTAGGATCTTTGCTAATGGACCAACCATATCCAAGAGTTTGTCTTGACAGGAACGTGATGACCTGTTGATCCTCTGTTTTGGGTCCTTGGAGAACTTTTTTAGGAAGGTCGCCATATTTAGATCCACCTCGGGAGTATCAGCAACTTTATTCACAATCGAACACTTGGGGATATCCTTATCAAAACTCTTTCGCAGATGTACCTGCATATAGTTTGCGACTGCCGGAAGCGGAATCCACTCCAATGAGTGGGGTTTCATCCGTGTCCAAAGACAGCAGACCTGAGGATTCACTAACGTTCTCAGAAGGTCTTGTAGATGGAGTTGAATCTGGATTTTTTTTAGAAGTTCATGTGAATCATTATATTGATCAGTGATCCCACAGAAGGGCGTAACGGACACCCCTCAGCCCCCACGGTGCGGGGGACCCCTGTCTTCAGTACATGAAGGGGGGGCCCCCTCAGCTCATCTGTAGAGAGCTGGGTGTGTGTCTTGCTCTAAAGCGCTGCAGTGTGCAGCCTGCTCTGAGCTCCTCGCGGTGACCCAGGACTGAAGAGAAACAAAGTAACAACTTACATTGTTTCTCTTCAGTCAGAGCCAGGCCTGGAAAAAGGATGGGGGTGGGGGCCCTCAGAGAGAGCATTCTCCACAGGGCACTGCTCCTCTGAGAAGGGACGAGGCAGCACAATGCTGTGCTGACTGGGGCAGGAGAAAGTTTGCAGCTCCAGGAATAGGATCTGCTGGGTCGCCTTGGAAGGTAAACAAGCATTTGCAATGCAATTGTCTTGCATTTGTGAGAGTTAGAGCTATTGACGTTGTAAAGGACAATGTATTTTACCTATGCTTTTTCTGTTAGGAGTGGAGTGAATGTGTGTGGTGATAAGTGGACATATGTGGTTTGGATTGGAATTGTTAGTTGTGGAATTTTGTTGTGTGGATTGGATCTGTGTAGTGAAATAATGTGGCATGGTGTGCAGTGTAATTATGTGGTATTGAGTGTACTGGAATTATGTGGAGTGGGATTGTGTGTCATGGAGTGGGATTGTGTGTCTTGGAGTGGGATTATCTGGAATGGTATTTTGTGTTGTGGAGTGGTATGTAGTGGAGTTTACTTATGTGGTGTGTTGTGTAATTGTGTTGTTGGTTTGAATTATGTAGTTTGTTGTTGAATTCTGTGGTGTGGAATGGTAATGTGTAGAGTTGAATTGTGTGACGTGGAAGTGTGCGGTGTTGAGTGGTATTATGAGGCATGGTGTGAAGTGCAGTTATTGTATTGTATTGTAATTGCATTTATATAGCGCTTACTACCCCTGACGAGGCGTCAAAGCGCTTTTTCGGCGAGTAGCACGCTACTCCGGGACCCATAGAGGATTAGTGTTGAATTAGTATAGTGAAACATGCAAGTAAATTTTAAGTGGTGGGTAGGTTAGTCAGTTTTTTGGATTTGGAAGGATAGCAGAAGGATAGAAGAGGGAAAAAAAAGCTTTGTATTTATATAGCGCTTGTTACCCCTGATGGGGTGTTGAAGCACGCTACTCCGGAAACCCATAAAGGATTAGTGCTGAATTAGTATGGTGAAATATGAAAGTAATTTGAGTGGTGGGTATTAGTCAGTTATTTGGAGTGAGAAGGGTAGCGGAGGGATAAAAGGGAAGAAAGGTTTGCATTCATGTAGCACCTGTTACCCCTGATGGGTGTTGAAGTGCTTTTCTGGCGAGTAGGACACTACTCCGGAACCCATAAAGGATTAGTGTTGAAAATTAGTATAGTGAAGTATGAAGTAATTTGAGTGGTGGATATGTTATTCAGTTATTTGGATAGAGAAGGGTAGGTTGCGGGATAGAAGAGGGAAAGAGGTTTGTATTTATATAGCGCTTGCTACCCCTTGATGGGGTTTTGAAGCGCTTTATTGGCGAGTAGCACGCTACTCTGGAACCCATAAGGATTACTGTTGAATTAGTATGGCGAAACATGAAAGTAATTTGAGTGGTGGATATGTTAGTCAGTTATTTGGATTGAGAAGGGTTGGGGAGGGGTAGAAAAGGGAAAAAGGTTTGCATTTATATAGCGCTGGTAACCCTGATGGGGTGTTGAAATGCTTTATTGGCGAGTAGCACGCTACTCTGGAACCCATAAAGGATTAGTGGTGAATTAGTATAGTGGAATATGGAATTTGAGAAGTGAACATGTTAGTCTGTTATTTTGATTGAAAAGGATAGTGGAGGGACAGAAGAGTGAGTTTTTTTTGTTGTTGTTGAGGTCATAGCAGTAGTAGGAGGCTTTTGGATGAGTAAAAGGGGTTTTTGAGGGGAAGAGTTTAGAAAGGTTTGTTTTGGGAGATCGGTATAGTAAAAAGAGGTGTCAGATGATGCAAGGAGGGGTAGAGTAGGAGAGAGTCTAGAAAGGGTTATTTTGGGGATCATAGTAGTGGTATGGGGTTTGGGATAAATGAGAGAGTGGATGTAGAGGATATATTGATAGATGTATAGGGTGTAAGATAGGGTAGTGCATTGGAAAGAGTAGTAGAAAGAAGTTTGAGATGAGTCAGAAAGGTTGGGCCAGAGGATATATTGAGAGAAGTATAGGCTGAGAAATAGGGTAATGCATTTGAAATGCTAAATTAGAAGAAAGTGATAAATATATAGACCCATAAGTACATTGAAAGTATATAGATGCATAAAGGAGGTAAGTATATATAGATTAGAGATATTAGAAGAAAGTGATAAATATATAGATCCATAAGTACATTGAAAGTATATAGATGCATAAAGGAGGTAAGTATATATAGATTAGAGATATTGATAGAGGTACAGGATGAGAAATAGGGTAGTGCATTGGATATGCTTTTTCAGGAGAAAAGTAACACACAGATCCAAGGACATGGAAGGTACATAGATGCACAATGGAAGTAAGTACATGTAGACCAAAGATGATTTTTATTTATTTATTTATTTACAACAACATAATTATTCTACATGTTTATACAAAGCAATACACAAAGATAGGTACATAGTGAAAATAAATGCTTATATACAGAGGAATATGCTGTAAATTTCTGTTTGCGTATTGTGCTTATGTAGGGAAGAGTCAATTCTTGACTAGTTTTCTGAAGATAAGGTGGTTGGTGGATCTTATGTTGGGGGTAAAGAGTTCCATAGTTTGGCTGCTTGAACAGAGAAGGATGTGCCACCTATGGTTTTTTTCTTGTATTTTGGGATTTTGAGGCGAGATGCCCCTTTAGAGCGTAGGTTCCTTTGTTGAATGTGTTTGGTGATTTTATTCCTGATGAAGAGCGGTCCCATTCCATGTATTGCTTTGTGGGTGATACAAAGTAGCTTGAACGTGGATCTTCTGGCAACCGGTAACCAATGCAGGGCTTTCAAGGCAGGTGAGATGTGGTCTCGCGGTTTGATATGCAAGAGTAGTCTGGCAGCCGAGTTCTGAATCCGTTGTAGTCTTTTCATGGTCGTTAAAGGTGATCCGTGGTAGAGGCTATTGGCGTAATCAAGTTTGGACAGAACAAGGGAGATGGTAGCTTGGACCTTGTGTGGAAATCCCAAATGAGGGAAAATTTGTCGCAGCGTTTTTATAGTGACAAAGCTTGATCTTGCTAGTTTGTCCACTTGGGCATTCATCGACAGCTTGGAGTCCATGGTCATTCCGAGGTTTCTTACTTCCTTCGATACTTTAGGTGGTGATCCCAGTTCATCAGGCCAGGCGGCAAGCGGGTCGTAATGTTTCCAATCGCCACACGTGAATATTTCCGTTTTTGAAGCATTCAATTTGAGATGGCTCCAAGTCATCCACTGATCCACGGCTCTGAGACAACTGAAAATTGGGGATTTTTCAATGTCTTTGGGGCATTCCAGTTGAAGGAGTATTTGAGTGTCATCTGCATAGTTATAGCACGTTAGGTGAAATTGATTGATCAGTACCGGTAATGACTTCATGTAGATGTTGAAAAGCATGGGCGAGATGATAGAACCTTGAGGGACCCCTGCTTTTGTGGAGTATGGTTTGGACGACAAAGGTGGGGTATGGATGACATTAGTTCTGTTTTGAAGGTAGGACGCGATCCAGTCTAGAGCAGTTCCCTCTATGCTGGCTTCATAGAGTCCTTGTTTCAGAGTGTCATGGTCAACTGTGTCAAAGGCAGCCGAGAGGTCCAAGAGGAGTAGCGCAGCGACCCCGCTGCGGTCAACTGTATTCTTCAGGTCATCCCAGATGGCAAGGAGGGCAGATTCAGTGCCTCTTCCCGGACGGAATCCTGTTTGGAAGTCTGAGAGTATGTCATTCTCTTCAATGAATTGTGACATCTGGGCAAACGCTGCTCTTTCTATCAGTTTGCCCAGGAAAGGTCCATTTGTAATGGGTCTGTAGTTGTCAGGGTTCAGCGGGTCCAAGTTTGTTTTCTTCAGTAAAGGGCGTATGTGTGATTTTTTGAGTTCTTCTGGAAATATTCCGGTAGTTAAGGAATCGTTGATGATTCTTCTTACTGGAGTGGCAGCAGAGGTTGTTAAAAGAATTGTCTTGAAAGTTTGTGGTGGACAGGGGTCAAAAGGGCTGCTGGCAGGCCTGCTTGCTTTGACCAGGTCCATAAATTCATCGTGGGAGATGTGTTGGAAGGAACGGAGAGACTGGGTTAGAGTATTCTTGGATTGCTGTTTTGTACAGGGGTTAGTGCTGGTGCTTTGTTTCTGTTTTAAGTACGAGTCCAATGTGTCTGCTTTGTCTGTGTAGTGATTTGCCAGTTTGTCTGTGAAATCTTGAGTAACAGGATGAGTTCCTTCTAGGCAATTTGGTTTGCGAAATTCATTGAGTATTTTATAGAATTCTTTATTTGCACATTTAGCATTTTGAATTCTGTCTGAATAGTACCTTTTCTTAGCTTTTTTGATAGCTGACTTGTATAATCTGTTAATTTTTTGTAGGTGAAGTTTGTCTTGTTTGGCGTTTGTTTTGAGCCAGGTACGTTGCAGTTTTCTATTTTGTTGTTTTATGTCTTTTATTTCTATGTTTCTCCAAGGCGCTTTTTTTCTTTTGTGCTGTTGTGTGGTTTTGAGTGGTATCAGGATGTCAAAAGCTTCCTGTAGCCACTCGTATAGATTTTGAACCGAAGTTTTTGTTTCCAGATTTGTACTTGATGTTAGTTGTGTTTCTAAGTGTTCCAAATTGAGTTTGTTCCACGGCCGATAGGTGGATGGATATAAGCTAGTTTTAGGTGAGTCCCTTAGTGTTGTTTTATGTTGGAAAGCAAGCAAGTGGTGGTCTGACCATGTGACTGGAGTTATAGTTTGAAAGGTAACTAGTTCAGTATTAGCAAAAATGACATCTAGGATATGTCCAGCGATGTGTGTGGGTTTGTGGACAATCTGATGCAGGTTCAGTGCGTCTAGGCCAGTGATTATTGTTTTTGGATGGGTCATATTGGGTTTGTCAAACCAAATGTTGAGGTCACCCAGAACGCATAAGTTGGAGTGTATTGTTATCAGGTTTGGCATAGACTGGATTTATGTGGAGTGTATTTATGCAGTATGGAGTAGAGCATAATTATGTGGAGGTTAATTATGTGGTGCTGAGTGGTATTATGTGGAGTGTAATTATGTTGTGTGATAAATTGTGTGGGGATGAATTGTGGAATTGTGTGACGTGTGGAATTATGTGGCATGGTGTGGTGTATAATTGTGCGGATTATGCAGCATGTTGCAGAGCTGTATTTTGTGGAGGGTAATTGTGTTTTGGAGTTGAGTGTAAATATGTTGTGTGAAGTGTAATTATATAGGTTGAAGTGGAATTATTTGTAGTTGAATTGTGTTGTGTGGAGTGTAATTATGTGGTTTGGAGTGGTATTAAGTTGTGTGGAATGTTATGTGATGTGGAATTATGTGGTATGGAGTGAAGTAGAAATATGTGTTTTTACATTTTTAGGATTGTAATTATGTGGTACGGAATGTTGTAGAGTTAAATTATTTATAGTTGAATTGTGTGGCATGGAATTATGAGATGTTCAAATGTGCTGTGTGTGGTAGAATTAGGTGGCGTGGATTTGGACAAGCTGTGCACGCTAAGGCTTTTATGTCATGGGGTTTAAAGTTGACGATTGTCTATTTTTTTTTGTGAAAGTAATATGGGCTGTTTCTTTACCTTCCGGTACATTTCTGAACAATTTGTTAAGCTAAATTGTATTGTTGCATTGTGTGCGCATGCACGGAAGAACGAGTGGCTGGCAGACATGCAAAAAATCATCCTACGTCACAGTATTAACTTCCACACTTCTAAGCAGTAATTCAAATCCTAGAATGAGTTACCTGTTTGCTTTACGACAGTTAGTAAAACAAGTAAGTGCTTTGCCAGCCTGTATAAGTATCAAAGGTTTTAAAGGGACTTGTTTTCATGCAAGGTATTGTTTTTCCCAGTTCACGGAAGGGATAAAAAACATCTCCAGATAATAATAGGGTTAACAGGATGGTGCAATTGCAGAATATTGATACGTGTGGATCTGGTGAGGACTGCGGGCAGTAAGTGTTTGATACGCTATTTGCATAAGAAAATACTATATTTTTTTTCTCGTTATCCTCCATTAGTTATTAGTAAGGAAGGGGTAAGAGAAGCGTTTACCGACAGCTCGGTTAGTCTTAGGGAGATAAAGAATTCTGTGGTAGATGCCGCCCAGAAGGCATAGGTATATGTATCAGGAGCTGCCAATGAAAGGAAGTGGAAATGTGCTTTAGACGTTGCCGGTATTGATGGCTACTGTGCGGTTGCAGACTTCGCTGGGCTGACAGTGGGTGGGGAAATGCTACGTTGTCACTGTAGGTTTAATTACATGAATCGCGCATTCTCTCTGGTGTTTGTCCTTGGGGTACTTGCTGACTGGTGCTACATATGGGATCAGGTTTGCTTTATGAATACACAAAAGTGGGCTGCCCCTTGAATCAATTCCTATATTTATCTACAGAGTTCTATAGAGATGCACTACCAGTGGGGGCATCTCATAAAAAGTTACGGACTGGCCTCACACACCGCCCGGTGTCATGCTTCATCATCGGCTGTCCTCGCCCTCTAAAAACTTGGTTTGATAGAGGGCGGGCATACACCTGGAGACAGGGATGCACTTCTAAATCTAAGTGATGGCCGTGGAAGCGTCAACCAGCGGCGCAGTGACACGGAGCAGGGGCAGAGGCTCAACAATAACAACGACCAGGGAATAACCAATGTTGTAAACCTGAGTACGCATAGCCTCAGCATAGAAGAAGAAGCGGTTCTAGCGAAAGGCTTGGGTTTTGTCCCCACCCCAAATAACGACCCTTTCTTCCTCAACACTGAATTAGCTCAGTTCTTCAGAAAGATCAAGCTGAAAGATTATTTTGGCGAAAACGAAACACTGGACAGTGACCGGACCAGCACTGGACTACGGAAGAAGTCCACTTTCTCTCCCCGAACCAGAACATATCCTGCAATGTCCTGGCATTTGAACAAGCGGTCCTCACAGAAGTGGAAAGAATCGACTTCAACAATATGAGGGGATTCCAGAATATGACCAAAGGAGAGAGAACGGCTCTGGAGCAATTGAAGAACAACCATGACATAATCATCAAACCGGCAGATAAGGGGGATGCCATAGTCATGATGGACTATACTATGTACAAAGAGGAATGCTTACGCCTGCTATCCGACACTACGAGCTATGAGGTACACCAGGAAGATCCAACACCCCGCATCATGACCAGCATCAAGAACATGGTCAACAAAGCAGAAACCCAGGACTGGATTACCAAGCATGAGGCTGAGTTTTTAGTGAATTTGGAACCAAGGACTCCTAGGTTCTATACCCTTCCTAAAATTCACCAAAAAAAAACACCCCCACCGGGCAGACCGATAGTGTCGGGTATTAGGTCAGCTCTGGAACCACTTTCCCAGTTCTGCGACTGGTTCTTGAAGCCGATTGTACAGAAATCTCGATCTTACCTTAGAGACACCAAAGATGTACTTTGCCATCTTCGAGACCTGGACATAGATGCAAGCGAAGACATGTTCATAACCATGGACATTGAAGCGCTCTATACGAGCATCCCCCAGAGGCGTACTCTGGAGGTGGTGGAACAGATTCTACTGGACCAGGATTGGACATATGTGACACCCACGTATTTCGTCATGGAGTGTGCGGAACTAGCACTTACGGAGAATTTCTTCGAGTTTGAGGACACCATGTACCATCAAGTGGGCGGCACATCCATGGGCAGCACCTTCGCGCCGAGCATGGCGTGTCTGTACGTACACCGCTTTGAGGAGGACCACATCTTTAATTCCTCGAACCCCTTCACACCTCGAATGAAGACATGGAAACGGTACATAGATGACATTTTTGTCATCTGGCGAGGTACCAAGGATGAGGCAACACGCTTCGTGGAGTGGGTCAACGGCATTGACCCCCACCTCAGGTTCACACATACCATCGACAAAAATCAGGCTGTTTTCTTGGATCTGGATATAACCTTAACATCAGAAGGAATATCCACAAAAGTCCATACTAAACCAACAGACAAGAACAGTTTATTAATGTATGACAGCTACCACCCGAGGGCCCTCCGTGAGAACCTTCCTGTAGGCCAATTCCTGAGGATTCGAAGGAACTGTTCTGAGATAGATACATTCCAGATACAGGCAGAACAACTAGAGACAAAACTCCTGGAGAGACATTACCCCAAGAAGATGGTTAAACGGGCAAGGAAAAGGGCGAGGAATAATAACCGGGATGCCCTTTTGGAGACAACACATAAAGAAAAAAAAGACCGCCTGGTCTGCGTTACAACATACACGCCCATGTCGAACAGAATCCAGAATATTATAAAGAAAAAATGGGCCATCTTAAACAGCGGGAACAAGAAGTGGGAACCCCCACTATTCGCATACAAACGGAGTAGGAACTTGAGGGACACCTTGGTACACTCCAAAACTCCCAATGACTCTGTGTAGCCAACCGAGACCAACAGGCCACTACCCATGCGGCAACTGTGTGTGCTGCCGGCTGACCATCACAACAAAAGAAGTCGACATAGGTACAGAGAGACCCTGGAAGCTAAAACATTTCAGCAACTGCAATACAGAAGGTGTGGTGTACCTCCTATCCTGTCCATGTAACCTGAAGTATGTCGGGATGACCACCAGGAAGGTGAAGACGCGGATCAGCGAACACCGGAGTACGATTAGGTGCAGGAAGACCAACACCAAACTGACGAAACATTTCACGGAGAAAGGCCACAACGACCTGGACCTCAGATGGGTGGTGCTTGAGGTTATGAATAAACAAAAGACTGATATCTCTAGACAACTCCATATCCGAGAACAGCGCTGGGTATACAGGCTTCGAAGCGATGATAAAGGCTTAAATGATGAGATACCATGGCTGCAACTTGCGAAATAGAAAATGTATAGAATTGACCATGCACACCTTCTTTAGTCAACAACCAACTCCAAGAAAACTGGCCTAATAGAGTAGGGACTATTCTCTACTGCTACCCCTCTACTTTATTTTAAGTAGTTCACTAAGAGTGGGCCCATTGTTATGCTCGCAAATTCAAACAGATCAAGCTGGCATGGGGAACACATTGGTTTGTGTAAACCCATGTTATCAAACATAGATACCAGCTGTAGCAATTACCACCACTGACTATCATTAGTGTGTACTTCACACATATAACAAGTGAGGTACCATTGGCCCGTAATCCCATTATGAACAGAGTAATGTTGCTTTATTTTTCTCACAGTGTTTAGAACTCTTGGGGTATCCCCTCACTTTACGGGGATCTCGAGCGGCCCCTGCTGTAATCCACGCTGGTAGTTATCAGTGCGCAAGCATAGGAGCCATAGCAGGGCAAGCGTCTCACGGAATACACCTAGGCGCATGCGCGGTAGCGGGTTTCCCACTACTTCAGCGCATGCTCAAATACCGGGAGACTGATGAGACCCGGTAATGAACATGGGCGTCCTCACAAACATGGGAGCTAATGACCTCGTAACTGCATTTGTTTTCCCGCAGGAAGGGGAAGGACCATAACATCGGTATCGGCGCCGTTTGACCAATGCCGAACGTAACCTTTTTTGAATACACACCCTCTACCAGGCGGTCAGGCTCACGCAAGAGGGACACAGGAAACAAACCTCACAAGCCCATTTTTAACTATCTAAAATGGCGTTGATAGTGTTGGAGGCATGTTTTGACCAATGCCTTACGAAACCTTCATTGAATACACACCCTCAACCAGGCGGTCAGGCTCACGCAAGAGGGACACAGGAAACAAACCTCACAAGCCCATTGTTTACTATCTTAATGGCCTTGGTAGTGTTGGAGGCATGTTTTGACCAATCGGGTGGGGCGATTTACAGTTACGCCTCCCACCAGGCGGTCAGGCAGTCCCGTAGAGGGACACAGGAAACTCACTTAACGGGCCCAATTAACACTGATTAGCTCACTAATTAGTCACAGCTCTTTAGTATAAAAACCCTCTGAATCTCACCATTTACCATCAGCGGGGAGACAGAGAGGACGCCTCCGGGAAGAACGGCTGGAAGCACTGAAACTAGACAGTAAGAGTATGCCTGAAGGAATGCTGGTGTGAACTTGAATGAATAGGTGGTCCATTAGTTCTGGATTTCACCTTGTTATGTTTGCTTTAACTAGGAACCTTGGTCCTGGTTCTTTCTGAATACTGGTGACTAACCCTTAACTACCAGTAGTGGTTTTATGTGTTTTTTTCCCTACAGAAAGTCTAAGTAGGTCCTTCCACCTCAGCCCTCCCATGGAGCGTTTAGGGTAGAAATACAGGGTAAGAGTTGGTTTACAACCACTTTTTAACGGTGTGAATACACGTTGCACCTGCCATGTGTCTCATAAAGACCACTTCACACCACCACGCGCGCTATAGGTATGACGCGGGATGGATGATGTTTATAAACTATTTGTTTAAATACTCACACGGTTTGGTTTGTATGTTTTGTTTTTGTTTTTCCTTTCTCTACAGAGTTACTCTTAGTGGTACTATACCAAGAGGGAAGTATCCACCTACTTAGTGTTTTTTTAACCCCTCCCCTGATCTAGCGACAGGATTTTCCTTCCATTTTTCACTAGTTAAAAGGAAGTGAACACATAGGGTATATAACCCCCCCCTTTCCCCGCCCCGCCCTCTTTTAGGTCCTGAAGAATGCTACGTACCCTTCGGGGACACCTCAGCAGAAACATGTCGACCGCATTTCATACGGTGAAGGGAGAATAATATCCCATACCACCGTTCACTTAGTTTTTAACCACCATACATTTACCATTTGAATAAAGCATAGCACATGAACTAATGTAATGGTTTTTAAATCACTTATCACTCCCCCACGGCCATCACTTAGATTTAGAAGTGCATCCCTGTCTCCAGGTGTATGCCCGCCCTCTATCAAACCAAGTTTTTAGAGGGCGAGGACAGCCGATGATGAAGCATGACACCGGGCGGTGTGTGAGGCCAGTCCGTAACTTTTTATGAGATGCCCCCACTGGTAGTGCATCTCTATAGAACTCTGTAGATAAATATAGGAATTGATTCAAGGGGCAGCCCACTTTTGTGTATTCATGAGATAGTGGAGGCTGGCTCGCCCTTTGGCCCCGTGCCTCTGGTTCCCACCCTCAGCAACATTGCTGGGGTTAGTGTGTGTGGATCAGGTTTGCTTTGACAGGAGGTATGGTTTAGTGGGGTACATAGTGTAAATTAATGTTGGCGTGAGGAAACAAAAATCGGACCCTTTGTACATTTAATATTATTGTGTGCATCATGCAGAGGATGAAAAGTAGCAGGAATGGCTTTGGTGCCGTAGAGGCTAGCAGGAAGAACTGTTTTGGGGTGGTCAGTTGAAGAGATTGTTGTGTCGTGTAGTTCCTATATTACCTATACAGGATCTGCGCGTTTGGATAACATAAACTGTGGGATTGGTGGCGGACTGATTCCGAGCACCCCCACCGGATACATTAGCCTGTCTGTATTAGCTAGCTCACAGTGCCACTATAATCTCCTCTTATCACGGAGAGAATAGATTCTGGCAACCTCAGAACATGACAACCCTGATCCCTGGAATCGTGGATTCTAAGCAAGATGTGATTTATATATACCCATAGGTCTCCCCAGGAGTCCTATCTTGCTGTGTTACTGTGTCGGCCTAAAGGATGACGTCTGGCCTGAACTTTATACAGAGATATTATACAGGAGATGTTCGTCCTGCTGTTAATCCTGCTGTACTTCCAAGAAGCCTCATACATAATGGATGAGATTCGAACTAGGGGGAAACCTGCGTTCTGAATGCAGTGTCGTATCTAGGTAAAAGGTCAGTCCCTAAGAACCGTTATGTATGTAATGTAGGGAAGAATATAGGTGAAAGGTTGCAATGTTACCTGCGCCTATATAGGGTACCTATATGGAATATAACACCCACTCCTCTTCCGACTGGACGACATTAGTAACTTATTACTATACTACTAGCCGAACTAGATATTAGTACGCACAAAGCTTAAAAACATCTGTTTAGCTAAAAGTGTTTAAAACCTATAAAAAATTTCTAAAAAACTTAAAACTGTCTAAAAACTAATTTTGCAAGCTATAGCTCTAAAGTGTCCTTCGTTATAGTCCGGAGCACTATAAGCATTAGAAAGCCATGTATGCCCAAAAAATGAAAGGAATGTCAATTTTTGTGTTGAGTTCCAAATTTGAGCTTGTTTTTAAAAAAGGGCGAATTTCTTTCAGCACACGACGAGCCAAATTAGTCAAATGTTTGTGTCCTGGCTGGTAGACGCAACATTTTCGTTTCTTGCTTCCGCAGTAGACGGCCCCTGTAGCACCTCGCAGAGTACGTCAATTGAGCACAGATGATGTTCCACACTGTCCGCAGCCGGTGCTGGGGCAGACTGTGCTCCGTCCAAAGCCTGGGTGTCAGAGGAGGAGCCGGTGTCCATACCAACAGGTGCTGTTACTACCTGTGGGGGCTCAAGGAATGCCGCCATCAATATTGGAATACGCTGAGGACACTGCAGAACATGGGCCGTTATCGGGTCCAGTAAAGCATTCACGTCCGGTTGCGCACATGATGGGAGTGCCAAACGAAGGTCTAACACGCATTCTTCTCCGCAAAACAGGCATCGGAGGACAGGGAAGATGCAGTCCATCTAGACTGGTCGAAATGACAAGAATCAATATTCACTTAGTTCTCTTAGGCGAGGCGTGCCTAGAAGTTGTACCATGCGGTCACGGTATTTACGTTCCAGGAGTGCTCTTTCCATCTCCTTGGTGACTGGGACGTCCATTGCGTAGAAAATATAAAACAATCAGGATACCTGCTACTAGAAGCAGGATGAGCAGAAGTCCTCCAAAGACGCTTCCGAATACGGAGTGTACGAAGTTTGGTATAACTCCAAGTACCGTCTGAAAGGTGCTCAGAAGTCCAGAACCTATGGTCTTAAATAGGTGGACAATGCCTGTCGTATCAGACATGTTAAAGATACGATTTACCATTTCTGCGAAATGGAAAGGGCAGTTTGTATGAATAAGCGCCTGTATCTCTCCTGAAGACCTTGCGATCTGGAGATCAAAAGTCTCTCGAGCGGAGGTTAAGGGCACAGATTTCTGTAGAAGCATGGCTTTCATTCTGCTTAGAGTATCAAACCGTATTAAGGAAACATTCAGTGAAGGCCATAACGGCGCCTCCCTGACTGTATGTGTCGGTGCAAACAATACTTGCATACAACAAGTAACCCTGGAGCTCACGGTTACCAGATATGCGATGCCCGGGAGCATTCCGCAGCAGCCTTGACTGTTCAGCATCAAGTAACTCCCATTTGAAAGTAGCCTGAATGCTGGAGTAATCACTGCAGCTGGGGCACCCCTCAAATGGCAGGACAGGTTTGCCACAGAACCATTACAAGCGCCGTGCAGCATTATATCCTGGCAAATGAGTGATCCACTTAAAGCGCTCTCACAGTTTGTACCGCTTAGAAACACTTCTCGATCCCCACTCCGGCATCGAAATCTGTATGGTAATACCCATGATTCCTTAATGTATTCCTTACCCATTTCTTCATATCTGCCTGCCTGCTTTTGTTCAAGGCAATATTGAAACTGAAAAGTAGTGACCGGTAGAGTTATGTGGCCATGGATTAGCCATTCTGTGGACGGTGATTCTGCCACTGTGAATGCTAATCTATCCAGTTTTTCGATACACAGCATTGTATATTTTGCTCCCATTTGTGCCATTTCTATTTGTTTATGTGTTATATTGTATTCAGAAAACAGAGACGTACTGTTGATATAACGCCAAGGCACATAGCCTGCACGCAAAGATTGCAGCATCCAGCTTAATAACATAATCGAATGTAATTGAGATTGCCCGTGTTGTAATATGGCCAAATCTTGTTCCAGTATGTCTATCGCAGAAGATACAATGTTGCCTAAGGAATATATCCTGGAGGTCAATGTAGTTAACCCATTGTCCACCACTGCTATAGATATTTCTAGATTTATATGGTCTATTTCCTGTAACCTCTCTGCGGTCTCTTGTTGGGATATTTTCTAAATGTTATTGTAGACAGCATGATAGAAACGTTTCTGATGTGGCTTCCTGGGACCTAGTAAAAATCCCTGAGATCCACATCCTGTGACAGTAAGGATAAGTGTTGTTTCACCTGTGTGAGTGTTGAGGATTTTAGCCAATCAAGGTACAACTTCCCAACACTGTAGGATGTCACTACTTACTCTGAATGTTCTCTCTGTACATAACGTGGATCTGTCCTATGGATAGCGAATCCTTCGGTTTTACCCATGAATCTCGCCTGACAGATATTAGTGTCTGTGGGCCAAATCAACCATTTCTTTCAATTGGGGTCTGATCTGTTGTATTGTAAAATGTCATTCAACGTAATCCCTTTCTCTGATGTTATGTTGCCCTCGGTGTGTGATGGAGTTGGCAACCGAGGTGTGTTCAAGTCTTTGTTCTTGGCTAGTCCAAGGCAAGACGTCTGTTGCACTGTCTCGTTCAAAAACATGATTTGTTGAGGGATAAGGCATGCTCTAAACAAAGCTTCTGTTCCCTGAACTTGCCATTCTCTAGTACCCCAGACTGACATTAAGTCTATGGTGTCTTTCCATAAGTCGAAACCTTGTTCAGACAACTGGGCAATAAAGGAGGCAGAGTAAATCTGTTTGGTGTTTGTTAACATATTTTTCTGTGCTGATGTTGGTGCAATCTTATAATAATATGATGCCGTGTCAGACATATTAAACCCTGAAAAATATGGAAACTTTTGTGTAAATGTTTTAGAACTGCCTTTCGGCGGTGTTGGACAATGTTCCCACTGGTGGTAAGTGAACACATTTCTAGGATTTGCAGATTTATGCAGAAAGTGATGACCATAGTGTTGATAACAATACATTGTTTCGAAATCTGATGTGCTTTCCAATGTTTCACTATTAGAAAATGCAGCAGATTTTTCCAAATCAGACAACATGTTATTTACAGTTTCAAAATCCCAATCATCGGAAAATGTACTTGAGGTAATGATATCACTCAACGATATTTTAAATAAATGAGGAATTCTTAAAAGTTCGGTCGGACCAAATATTTCGAAATCAACCTTGTCCCAAACTATACCATCAGGTATAGGAACTGCTGTAATGTTCACTGATGACAAGTCTCTTTGTTCTCGAGATGATTGGTGTGGTTTTAAAATTAAGTTCACCTTTTGGGATGCAGAGCTTTGTCGAATGTATTTTCCATTAACAAGCATGCTAAAAACTATAACTAAGCCTAGCCAGAAAAGAAAGAAAAGTATCCCGGTGATTACCCATAGTTCTACCCAAGGTGATACCAGGTAAGTCTTTTTAAGAAAGTTCAAAAAGTCTTTAACTTGCTGCTTGCGTGATTTTTGGGCTGGCATCGTTTCAGGTTCACTTGGATCCAAAGAAAACGTATCAAAGTTTATGAAATAGCCAGAAGGAGTTCGATCAATTGTTGGTATTGCATCAGGATTTGTAGAAATCGTAGTTTGCTCTTGTTGAGGCATGTTGATGTAAACATCTGTATTTGGTTGAATTGAAATTTGTCTTTCATTTTGGTTCTGAATTTGAACTTCAGGTTCAAGGGGAACCAGTTCCATTGCATTATTGCATAGTCCATCATTCCGTGCAGGAGACTCCTCGAACGTGATGAGTCTTTCCATTTGAACTTCTTGAATTGTAGCGAGAGGAGGGCGTCTGCTACTTTGGAGTCCACGTGGCCTACTACTCAGTATCAGCCACATAGTGTGGTTTGATTAGGTCGATTGAGACAAATCTTTTCTCCTTTGTCCCGGCAAGAGGCGGTAGAAGTACAGTTCTTGTTCCTTCAACTGATAGAACCTGTACAGGCTTTCTGTATGATGGCCCAAATTCTTTCTTGTCCGCTATTTTCTCTCTGACCAGATCCCCGACTTTTGGGATCCAGACAGGTCTTGCCGTGACTGATTTGACTTCCCCAGTGGCGGTCTGCTTCATATGGACATTACTATGTTGTGTCCTGGAATCATTTAGATCCTGTAAAACAGCCAAACGATCATGGATGTCTAAAGGTTTTTCATCCGCCACTGTGCCTTCACAATCAAGATCAGGTACCCACATTCTTGTCCCAAAAAGGACCTCATATGGAATGACCCCCCCAAGAGAACTTCTTGGCATATTGTTCAATGCTCGCTGTACTCCATACAGATGTTTCACCCAACTCTCCCCCGTGCCTAATACTCTCGCTGTTAAAGGCTGCTTTAAGTCTCGGTTTTTTCTCTACACAACCAAATTTCCCTCTGGATTGTACGGAGAGGAGTACCGCAATGCTACACCCAATCCTCGCATGGCCTCCTTGAAAGCCCGAGAGCTAAACGCAGGGCCCTGGTCAGAATGTAATGTGCCAATTGCGTATATCCCTATAAAGACTCGCAAATCTTTTCTAACAGTTCGAGCATCAGCCGAGCGTTGGGGCCACACCCATATGAATCTTGAGCAGGAATCCACTGCAACCATGATATACCTGTAAGCCCCATCTCTTTGTAAGGGGCCGCAGTGGTCCAAGTAAACACACGCTAGTGGTTTATCAGATATTAATAAAGGTGTCTGTGCTGGACGTGTTACTGTGGAACCTTTGATCTGCTGGCAGATGTCGCATTTCAAGACATAGTCTTTAGTCTGCTTTGTTAACCCAGGCCACCAATAGCGTTGTTTCAATAAAGAAACAGTCGCCGTAACTCCTGTATGTGCAGAACCTATCCCGTTGTGTGCTGCTAGAATTAAACCTATCCTACGATCCATGTTTGGAATAAATCTATCCCCCACTCCCGGAATCTGAGCAAATGGAATGTTATTGGCATCTAACTTGTAGGAGTACTTGAGTGGAAACCTTTTCGGTACTGCTCCGCTGTTTTTGCGAGAAGCATTCACAGCTACCATAATCTCACCGTCTATTCTCGTTTTAGAACGAGTGATTGCAGCTACGGAAGCCGTGCGTACAGCCCCCTTTGAGGCTTCATCAGCCAATGAATTCCCTTCAACGTGAACGCCATCACGCTGATGACTCAGTGTATGTATCACGTGAGCTCTTGGTAGTTCGGTTTTCAACTCCACTACCTGTTCCCATAGCATTTTATGCTTAATTGTGCCACCTTTTGCATCTTTGAACCCGTTTTGAACCCAGTGCTGCAAATATTCATTATATGACTGCACACAGTAAAAGGAATCGCACACGATTAGTGTGGGGAATTCTCGATCCGTATTCACTAGTGCCAGTATCAAGGCTTTTAACTCTGCCAGCTGTGCCGTGCAGTCTCCTAGAGACTGCGTTTTTGTGCAACTCGGGTGGAACCTTCCATCCCGCATGCGACCTTTAACGATTGCACATGCCGCGCTATATTGTTGCTTACTTCCTATGGCCGGTTGAGCTGATCCGTCAGTGTAAATTATGTATTAATACTGATCTAGAGGCATTATTTTGTTTGGTAGAGGATATTCTTGTTCGTATTGCAGAAATGCTTGTGTCTTTAAATTTGGGTCGTACCTGTATTCTACATCTGTTGCAGTGAGAGAATTAGCCCATTGTATCCATCTCGGATGTAAGGCTTTAGCGTTAGGAACGCTTGCCTTTGTCGCAGCCTCTAAGGCTGGAACCGGAGTCACTACTATTATTCGTTTCCCTTGAGCCAGTGATCTTTCTCTTACTACAGCAGTCTGCACTGCTGTCAGAATCTTTTCTGTAGATGCGAAGCGCATCTCAGCAGTTGTGTACAAATAAGATTTGTATGCAATTGGTACTGTTTCAGCTTCATTATATGTTAGATAGGTGTACCCAGATTGACCCGCAACTATACTGATCACCAGGTTGCGTACGTTTACGCGTGTCTGCAAGTGTTTGGAAGCTATCATATCAGCTTGTAAGGAACGAAGTGTACCTGTGTGTTCCTGTGTCCATTGTTTTACCGAAAAATCAGTTTTTATTAAATCGTAGAAAGGTTTTACTCTTTCTGCGTAATCTAAAATGTATGTTCTACCAAAATTTAGGAATCCCAGGATTGATTGTATGTTTTTTAATGATTTTGGAGGTTGGAGCAGCGCGCATTTTTCAAAAAAATTGGTTGCTAGGCTTTTTCCTTCACTTGAAAGCTCATATCCTAAAAACAGGACACTGAGGTGGGCAATTTTTGATTTTTTAAAGTTGAATTTGTAGCCCTCAGATGCAAATCCCCAAATTATGGTATTCACTCTGTTCAAGTGCTCCTCTAGGTCATCGTCCGTTAGATAAATATCATCCACATAGGACAATGCCTCTTCATCCAAATTTTGAAGTAACTCAGTTACTCTAGCTGAAAACAACGCCGGGCTATTCTTATACCCCTGGGGGAGTAGACAAAATTGACGCTGTGAACCTAGCGCTGAGAATGCTGTCAAATACCTGCTTTCAGGCGCTATGTTTTGGCAGAAAAATCAATTTGAGATATCAAGTGTTGTTTTATATTTTTTCCGCTCAATGTTATTCATTAATGCGGCACTGTGTGCATTTTGGACTGCAAATGTCTTAGTGCAAGTGTTTAAATGTCTGTAATCTAAAACTAAACGATATGTGTTGTCAGGTTTCATGACCGGAAACAAAGGATTTTTCATTGATGAGGTGCAATTTTCGAACACCCCTTGGTATTCAAGTTGATCTAAGATCTCCCTGACCTGTTTTTTAGCTTCTTGCTTTATTGGATACTGCCTCTGCGCAGTTGGAGTATTTTTTAAAGGAATTATGTGGTGGCTTGAATCTTCATCCCATCCAACATGGTTTTTGTACAATGCAGGGGCTTGGGCTACCGCCCACTCCTGCGCATTGTAGTGTAGCTCCTATTTCCCTAACAGGCTCTGCGCATTGGAATAATATATCCTATAGGTTTGACATAGGACTAAGGTCAGTATGTCCCTATCGAGTATATTAAACTTAATTACTTGTGCCAGCTAGCTCAGAGGCCACTAGAAACTCCTTGGATAACAAGAAGAGAGTAGTTTCTGGCAGCCGCAAAACATGACCACTTTGTTTCCCTTTAGAATCAGAACGTGTCCCAGAGTCGTGGAAACAATAGATAACTATTTCACTCAGCTCAATCGTGCATGCTTAGTTTTCTCCAAGTTACACAGAAAGAATAGACGGGCGTTTCAATAAAAGATTTATTGAACAGTCTTGTTTCTGGTGTAAGTAAAATGTGCTGTTACGATCACAAGACAGTATGCGAGATAAATAATGTACAGTGTGAGCAGTAGAAATAAATAATACTGCGATAGCATTATCTTTTAGTATATATGCATTTACATAAATAACACAGACTAAAAATGCGAGTACTCATACGATGCGTTTCTAATCTAGTTCTACCCCAATGTACCTAACCTAGGTGTAGGGAGAGGTAGGAAGTAGGTGAAGTATTCCTTACTATGGTATACTAAGGGTATGTTAAGCCTAGTATGCCTAGTATGCCAAGAGTCCCTCTAGGTTCTTGTCAGCTCCATACCTAAAGAATGAGAGAGGTAGGAATCTCTTTGCCAGACTCGAACTCCAACTCCCCGCAAGGGAAGTCAGATCACTGGAAGCTGGACTCTCTGCATGCAGGGATGACAGCGTCTTCTCAGTGTGTCAGGCCGGGAAACGGGCTCCTCTGAAGTCGAGGTCTCCTCTAGTTTACAAGGGCTAGGGAAGGTATATTTATACCTGAGAATGTTAGCATTGACGTGGATCGGACAGCGGAAGACGTCATGAATGAACCCCTAAGGAATAATCGTTCATGCATAATATATGAGTCCTTGAAGAAATCAATAGTCCTGGGCTAGGGAAACTCCCGCAGCCTAAGGGTCTGTTCTTCATGAACTCGTTGTGACGTTAGGGTGGACGGATGTCAGAGACCATGCCTGTATTTGGAGTGCACGGTTTAATGCCTAAATAAGGGCTGGGATTTTATGCCTATATAAGGGCAGGGCGAATTGTGCCTATATAAGGACATGATACTGGAAAGCCCGTTTATGGACACCCTAAGAGGAATACAACACCCACTCCACTTTCGTGTGTACGATAATACTAAAATGCTAAACATTTAAAATGCTAAACATTAAATGGAGTACCGCATATTTAAAAATATTTCTTAAAAGCATTAAAAAACATAGTAAAAAATGCAAAAGGTACTGTACATTTGAAGCAAATGCTTTTCATTTCAGGCATAAAGTTCGAAAATAAATGCAATTGGAATGAAATAAGCAGTAATATTTACATGTGACAGAAAATGATCGATAAGTTGTTCAAAAATCAAAGTCATTTCATGTCATAAAAATTAATGAACTGTTTTAGACACACAAGCTGACTAAGTGTCCGTGGAAGTATCTTGAAGTCTGTATTATAAGGCTAGTTCTACTTTAAGCAGATTGAAGTGCCATTTTTGTTCGAAAAATGGGAAAAAGTTCAATTTTGGTAGAGTTCCAAGTTGTTTTGAAAAATGAAGGCCAAATTGTTACTGCATCTCTGGAACACTGTATGCTGAATCAGAGTCAGTTTACGGGTCTGGTGTAAACATGAGATCATCTATTTCTATAGACAAAACATCATCCACTGAAGTTGGTGTCAGTTGGAACACCTCGTGTAGTAGATTAATTGCACAGAGATGAGAAGCATCGCTTCCAGCATAGGTTGCCGCAGCAATGTTCGCGTCCGTTGTTACCTGTGTGCCTGTAGATCTTTCTCGTACCTCAGCAGGAGCCGGAAGAGTCTGTGAGATCTCAATGAATGCTGACATCAGGATTGGTAGCCTCTGGGGACAACACAGAGCATGGGCCGTTATCGGGACCAGCAGAGTATCGACATCCGTTGGCGTAGCTGACGGAAATGTTAGACAGGTGTCCAACACGCATTCTTCACCGCATAGCAGGCATCGTAGAACAGGTAAGATGCAATCTTGCCGGATTGGTCTGAATGACAGGAACCAAGTTGTATTAAGGTCCGTAGACGAGTCATGCCCTAAATAAGGGCTGGGATTTTATGCCTATATAATGGCAGGGCGAATTGTGCCTATATAAGGACATGATACTGGAAAGCCCGTTTATGGACACCCTAAGAGGAATACAACACCCACTCCACTTTCGTGTGTACGATAATACTAAAATGCTAATACTATTCGCTCACGGCACTTTCGTTCAAGGAGAGCTTTCTCCATTTCGCTCGGAGTGATGTCTGCGAATAGGCTGGCCATAGCGCAATAGCAGGAAGAGAAATAGAATTCCGGCAACAAGTGCTAGAATTAATGGTATGCCACCAAACACCGAATGTGCAAAGTTCGGGATGATTCGGAGTATTGCCTGGAAAGGTGCTAACAGACCGGAGCAGATGCTCTTAAATATATGTACAATTCCGGTTGTATCAGACATATTGAAGATACGTCCTATCATTTCTACGAAATGTATAGGGCAGTTTGTACGTATTAAAGTCTGTATCTCAGCAGAAGTCCTTGCTACTTGTAGATCATAGGTTTCTTTGGCCGAGGTCAAAGGCACTGTTTGCTGTAAAAGCATGGCTTTCATTCTGCTCAAAGTATCAAATCTTATAAAAGAGACGTTCAGCGAAGGCCATAGAGGCAACTCCCTGACTGTGTCTATTGGGGCAAACAATACTTGCATACAGCAAGTGACCCTGGAGTTGACCGTTACTAGATATGGGATGGCAGCATGCCGCAGCAACTCTGATCATTCAACATGAGGTAACTCCCATTAGAAAGTTGTCCAAACGTTGGATTAATCACAGCAGCTGGTGTACCCTGCTGATGGCAAGACAAATTTGCCACAGAACCATTACAAGCCCCGTGTAAAGAAATGTCCTGACATATAAGTGAACCGCTCAGTGCACGTTTACAGTGTGTACCGCTCAAAAACACTTCACGATCCCCACTCCAACATCTATATGTATACGGTAAATCCCAAGATGTCTTAATGTATTCCTTACCCAACCTTTCATATTTGCCTGCTTGCATTTGTCTGAGGCAATACTGAAACTGAAAGGTACTCACAGGTAATGTTATTTTGCCATGAATAAGCCATTCTGTAGCTGGTTTTTCTGCCACTGTGAATGGTAACTTTTCCAGTTTTTCAATGCTCAGCACTGTATACTTTGCTCTTCTTTGTGCCAATTCGATCTGTTTATCAGTTAGATTGTATTCTGCAAACAGAGTCGTTGTGTTGATGAAACGCCAAGGCACATAGCCCGCTCGCAAAGATTGCAGCTTCCAGCTTAATAACACAATAGAACGTAATTGAGACTGGCCTTGTTGTAACATCGCCAAATCTTGTTCTAGTATGTCGATAGCAGAGGATACAATGCCATCCAATGAATATATTCTGGAGGACAAAGTTGTTAACCCATTGTCGACCACAGAGAGTGTTTTCTCTAAATTAATACGATCAAGTTCACGTATTCGTTCTGCAGCCTCCATCTGTGATACTTTCCATGCTTTATTATAGGCAGCATAAATGCCGGCATATATGAAACGTTTTTGACGCGGTTTTCTTGGTCCAAGCAAGAATTCCCTAAGGTGGGCGTCCTTTTTAAGTAAGGTTAAGTGTTGTTTCACATCCTGTAGTATAGACTTATGCAGCCAATCGAGGCATAATATTCCTACACTGTATGTTGTTACTACCCCCGGATGTTGTGTTTGGACATATCTTGGGTCTGGCCTATTAATAGTAAAGCCCTGAGTTTTATTCAGGAATCTTTCCTGACAGTTATTCGTGTCTGTGGGCCAGATCAACCATTTTTTCCAATCAGGATTAGATCTGTTGAGTTGTAGTATATTGTCAACTGTCACCACTGCCTGTGTATTGTTATCACTTGCAGGCGTTGGTACAGAAGGTGTGTTCATCTCTTTGATCTTGGCTAATCCAAGACAAGATGTTTGTTGGATGGTTTCATTCAAAAACATTATTTGTTCAGGGATGATACAGGCTCTAAATAAAGCTTCTATCCCCTGCACTTGCCAATCTTTAGTACCCCAGACAGTTTTTGTGTCTATTGTGTCTTTCCAAAAGTCGAAACCCTGTCTAGACAGTTGGGCATTAAATAATGCAGAGTAAATCTGTTTTGTATTAGTTAACATAATTTTCAGCCCTGTCTTGTTTACATTTTTATAGTAAAACATTTCTGGATCAGATGTATTGTAACCTGAAAAATATGGAAACTTGTTGGCAAATGTTTTTGAACTACCTTTAGGTGGTGTAGGACAATGTTCCCATTGGTTAAACATAAACACATTTCTTGGATATGCAGATTTATGCAAATAATGATGACCATAGTGGTTATAACAATACAGTTGTTCATAGTCTGATGAACCCTCTAAATATTCATTTTTAGAAAATGCAGCAGATTTTTCTAGGTCATACATTATGTCGTTAACAGTCTCAAAGTCCCAATCATCAGAATAGGTACTGGACGAAATTAGATCACTTAGTGAAATTTTAAACAAATGTGGAATGTTCAATTGTTCAGTCGGGCCGAAGATGTCAAAATCTGTTTTGTCCCACACTATACCATCCTGTATAGGAGCAGCTGTGATGTTCACTGATGACAAGTCTCTTGCTTCACGATGGGAAGATTTATGAGGTTTCAAAAGTACGTTCACGCCTTTTCTTTCAGTAGTCACATGGATGTATCTGCTACTTATAAGCATGCTCACAGTTGTAACCAAAGCTAGCCAGAGCAGGAAAACAAAAAGTCCAGATGTAATCCAGAGTTCAATCCATGGAGAAACCAAATAAGTCTTTTTCAGAAAGTGAAGAAAGTCTTGAACTTGCTGCTTGAATTTGAATGATGCTGGCGTCGTTTCAGGTTCACTTGGATCTTCTGAGAACGTATCAAAGTTAATGAAATAGTCAGAAGCAGTTCTGTCAATTGTTGGAATTGCATCAGGATTTGTAGAAATCACTGGAACCAGTTCATCACTTGCCATATTGGTGTAGACAGGTGTATTTGGACGAACTGTTACTTGGTGTTCAAGAGGGATGAGTTCCATAGCGTTGTTGCTTAGTCCTCCATCTGTTAGAGCTGAATTCTCGATTGTTATCAGTCTTTCAGTCTGAACCTCTTGGATAGTAGCGAGAGGAGTGCGTCTGCTACTAGGTCGGAGTCCACGAGGCCTACTATTTAGTATTGGCCACATACTGTGGTTTGATGAGGTCGATGGACACAAATCTTTTCTCCTTTCTTCCAGCAAGGGGCGGCAGAAGTACTGTTCTTGTTCCTTGAACTGCTAGGACAGGTACTGGTTGTCTGTAAGAAGGTCCAAATTCCTTCTTGTCCGCAATCTTTTCTCTGACTAAATCCCCAACTTTTGGAATCCAGACAGGCCTTGCTGGGACCGCCGATTTTTCCCCAGTGGTGGTTGGCTGTAGGAATACGTTGCTTTGTTTCGTTCTTAACTCATTTAGTTCCTGTAAAACAGCCAAACGATCTTTGATATCAAACGGTTTATTTTCCACCACTGTGCCTACGTGTTCAAGGTCTGGTACCCACATTCTTGCCCAAATAGGACCTCATATGGAGTGACCCCCCCTAGATAACTTCTTGGCAGATTATTCAATGAGCGTTGGACCCCATTAAGGTGTTTGACCCACCCATCACCCAAACCTAATACCCTAGCTGTTATAGACTGCTTTATGTCCCGGTTTTTCCTTTCCACAACCGAATTTCCCTCAGGATGGAATGGAGAGGAGGACCGCAATGCAACGCCCAGACTGGCCATGGCTTCTTTGTAAGCCCGAGAGCTAAACGCAGGACCCTGGTCAGAATGTAGCGTGCCTATTGCGTATGTGCCGATAAAGACTCGCAAATCTTTTATAACAGTTCGAGCGTCAGCTGAGCGCTGAGGCCATAACCATAGGAATCTAGATTCATTATTTGTGGGAATGCCTTTGTCCAGTAGGACGCAGGCGCGTAGGTAGTCTAATGCTGTTTAACAATGGTGTCTGTACTGGGTTGCCGCATTCGCAGCATGGTGTCTGGTGGCTTTCTCGCTGTAATTTACAGTCTAAGCAGTTGTTGATGAATATGTGAATTTCTGTATTCATTCCAGGCCACCAGTACATCTCTTTTAACGTCAAAATTGTTTTAGAGATCCCTTGATGTGACAGACCCTCCCCCAAATGTGTTTCATAAATCAAGGCTGCTCTACGTTCCATGTTTGGAATTACCCTATCCCCCACTCCAGGGATTCGAGCAAAAGGAACGTTGTTCGCATCAATTACATAAGAGTACTTGAGTGGAAACTTTTTTGGTAACACTGCACTGCTGCCTTTGCTTGAAGCATTGACAGCCAACATTATCTCACCGTCTATTTTTGTTTTTGAACGAGTGATCGCAGCTACGGAAGCCGTCTGCACAGCCCCCTTTGCGGCTTCATCAGCCAATGAATTCCCTGCAACGTGAACGCCATCAAGTTGATGACTCAGTGTGTGGATCACGTGAGCCTTTGGTTGTTCGTTTTTCAACTGAACTACTTGTTCCCAAAGCGTTTTGTGCTTTATTGTGCCACCTTTCGCATCTTTGAAACCATTTTCAAGCCAGTTTTGTATATATCAATTATACGACTGAACACAGTAAAAGGAATCGCACACTATTAGTGTGGGGAATTCTCGATCTGTACTTTCAAGTGCCAGTTTGAATGCTTGTAGTTCAGCTCGCTGAGCTGTACAATCTCCTAGAGATTGAGTTTTTGTGACCATAGGTCTGAAGATGCCATTTCGCATGCGACCTTTAACGATTGCACACGCTGCACTGTAAGCTTGCTTACTCCCTGTTGCGGGTTGTGCTGATCCGTCAGTGTAAATTATAAATTCGTACTGATCGAGAGGCAGAATTTCAGTAGGCAGAGGACATTCTTGTTCATATTGCAGGAATGCTTGTGTTTTTAAATCTGGATCAAAAACATATTCAACATCTGTTGCAGCAAGAGAATTAACCCACTGTATCCATCTTGGATGTAATGCTTTAGCATTTGGAATGCTAGCTTTTGTGACCGTTACTAAAGCTGGTACTGGGGTTACGACAATAATGCGTTTCCCTTGGGCTAAGGCTCTTTCTTTTGCTACAGCGGTTTGAACTGCTGTCAGAATTTTTTCAGTTGAACTGAAGCGCATTTCCGCTTGTGTGTACAAATGAGATTTGTATGCGATTGGTATTTTCTCACCCTCATTGAAGGTTAAGTAGGTGAATCCGCATTGAACCGAAATTATTCGGATCACCAAATTGCGTTGACTTACGCGTGTTTGTAAGTGATTTGTTGCTAACATGTTAGCCTGGAGTGAACGCAAGATTTCTATGTGTTCCTGTGTCCAGTTTCTGATCGAAAAATCAGGTTTGATTAATGCGTAGAGAGGTTTAACCCTTTCTGCGTAATTTAGAATGTATGTTCTTCCAAAATTTAGGAAACCCAGGATGGATTGTAAGTTTTTAGCGTTTTTGGAGGTTGGAGCAGCGCACACTTTTCTAAAAAGTTAGCTGCCAAGCTCTTGCCTTCACTTGAAAGTTCATATCCTAGAAATAGGACATTGAGATGGGCAATTCTGGACTTTTTAAAGTTGAACTTGTAGCCCTCAGAGGCGAAACCCAGTATAATGGTGCTCACCCTGTTCAAGTGTTTTTCCAGGTCATCGTCTGTCAGATAGATGTCATCGACATAGGACAATGCCTCATTGTCATAAATTTGTAGTAACTCCGTTACCCTCGCTGAGAATAAACCTGGGCTGTTCTTAAACCCTTGTGGGAGTCGACAAAAGTGACGCTGGGTCCCCATTATGGAGAATGCTGTTAAGTACCTGCTTTCAGGTGCTATGTTTTGACAAAAGAAACCATTTGAGATGTCTAATGTTGTTTTATATTTTTTACGCACAATGTTATTCATTAATGCTGTGCTATGTGCATTTTGCACTGCAAAAGTTTTAGAACAAGTGTTTAGGTGTCTGTAGTCCAAAACTAGACGATATGTATTGTCTGGTTTGGAGACAGGAAACAAAGGATTGTTCATTGAGGAGGTGCATGTTTCAATCACCCCTTGATATTCAAGTTGATCTAAGATCTCCCTGACCTGTTTTTTAGCTTCTTGCTTTATTAGGTACTGCCGTTGTGCAGTTGGTTCATGTTTCAGATGTATTTTATGGTGAGGTGAGTCCTCATCCCATCCTACATGATTTTTATATAATGCTGGGGCCTGGGCCACTGCCCATTTCCTGGCATATGTATATCTTAGGTGAATTGGAATATGGTTGGAGAAGGCAGGCATAATAATGTCCTCGCCATGTGGGCACTCCCTAACAAATTGTGGTGGCCAGTCCTTTTCTGCTAGAAGTATGTCATAGCCCCTTGATAGTCTTTCCCCAAAAAGTGCTTTCACCTGTCTAGGTTTGTCTCCCTCCATCCGGAGAGTTATTTCATATAACTTTTGTGGAGTACTAACCCTGGTGTCTACAGTCTCAACTGTAATGTACTCATTCAAGTCCACTATCTCCAGAAGTTCCTTCAGGTTCTGGCGAACTATTGTGACTTCTGCTGCACTGTCCAGCATTGTCTGAGCCCATTCTCCGTTCTTGAGTTGTGTTCTCAGTATTCTCGGCATGTCTGATCTTTAGACCTGCTACTTTCTTTTGGAGAATTGAGGTTTTGCTTTAGTTTTTGGAGCGTGTTTGTCGTCTTTCGATTTCACGCGATCTTCTCTATGTTCCGATCGTCCTCTTCTTTCCGAAGTCTGTGATGAGATCTGAAAGGGACGAGAGGAACGTGTATCAGTATCTTGATACCTGTCAGGTTTTCTCAAATTATCCCTATTCCTGAGGTTATACCTCCTTTCAGAGGGCTCCTTTTGAGGAGACCTACCTCGGGATTGAGAACGTTTCTCGTTTGAATTTTGTTTTAGTCTCCCACTTCTTTTTAGAAGATGTAGGAGTTTGTTTAATTGAGTCCTTCTCAGGACTTTCAGATAGATTCGGCTTCACTGGTCTTCCACCCAAACTATCTCTGCCAAATTCTGCATAAGATTGTTCAATTATTCTGGGTAGCTCAGTTTGATGTTCTGTAACATCAAATTCCCTTAATTTTTGGCGGATCGCCACTGCTGCTGCCTCCCCTTTAATATTAGATAATATTATTGTTGAGACCTGGTCGAAATTTTTCAGTAACTTCATACCTAAATTTAGAACAGGCTCTGCCCCGTATTCGTTTTGAATTTGTTTCAGGACATCAGGTTTTACCGCAATTGACGGAATGCCATGTGTTTTAGTATAGATGGCAGCAAAGACTGAGCCCCATGTGGTGCAGTCTTCCAGTTGTGGTGTGATCCCCATTGGTAAACTGATTGTCAGTATTCTGTGTTTCTCATACGGGCTAGTATTTGGAAATACTGCTTCGATTTGAGTAATGTTTTGAGCTATCCAAAACGGAATTTGCTCACGTTTTGTGGGCATTTTACCCATGACTGCGTATAGAGTCTGTGGTGTAATTTTTAGTGTATTCCCCTGTTGGGGAGTTGGATTTGGAAGTGTCAATGGTTGCTGGACTGTGAAAGTCCGCATGACATATTGGACCAATTGTCTGTAGATTTTTATTAACTCTGTGAGTTGAGTAAGTAAATCCTCGTCTGACATCTCTTCAATGTCAGGATGAGGTGTGTAGCCGGCTAGAATCGGCCATGTTGCTCCTGGTCTACCTAGTGGACCGAGCCTGGTAATGTTTTTGTGATGTTTTAGGGCGCCTTTAAACCAGAGCTGATGCTCCTGGTATATTAATGGAATTTCTATATCCTCGAAAGGAATGGATCATCCTCTGGTGGATCATCTTCTTTGTAGAAGTGAAACATGTGTGTTACTGAATTGGATTCAGGAAATATTACCCATGAATAGAATACCTCTGTCTGAAAGGATTCATGTGCCTCTATCACGAAAACTGCTCTACCGCCTCTTGGTGGTAGGCCATGTTTTATAAGTTTTAGAGTAATGGCTCTTCTTAAGTTTGGAGCGATGTTTATGAAACCCTCCTCGGCTTCATTTAAACCTGTAATGTTAAAAACTGCTGCTTGGGCTGGATCAGCCGCAGCTTCACTGTTTCCGGCTTCAGTCATTTTGTTTTTTGAAAAATGTAGAACAAGTTTCTAGGAAACAAAGATTAGGTGCACAATATTTTGGAACACTGTATCCTTCAACGTTGAGCAAACCAAACAGCTAATATATAGGGTGTTTCCCTATGTAGCCGTGGTGGATACTTAACCCTGCCCACTCCAGACGTCTTTTGGAGTATATGGGTAGGGGTCTCGAGAGAAAAAGCACGGCTGAGTTACTCAGTATCTAACATTGAATTGCCCCCTTACCAAACCGTTGGGCGCCATGTAGTGTAGCTCCTATTTCCCTAATAGGCTCTGCGCATTGGAATAATATATCCTATAGGTTTGACATAGGACTAAGGTCAGTATGTCCCTATCGAGTATATTAAACTTAATTACTTGTGCCAGCTAGCTCAGAGGGCACTAGAAACTCCTTGGATAACAAGAAGGGAGTAGTTTCTGGCAGCCGCAAAACATGACCACTTTGTTTCCCTTTAGAATCAGAACGTGTCCCAGAGTCGTGGAAACAATAGATAACTTTTTCAATCTGCTCAATCGTGCATGCTTAGTTTTCTCCAAGGTACACAGAAAGAACAGACGGGCGTTTCAAAAAAAGATTTATTGAACAGTCTTGTTTCTGGTGTAAGTAAAATGTGCTGTTACGATCACAAGACAGTATGCGAGATAAATAATGTACAGTGTGAGCAGTAGAAATAAATAATACTGCGATAGCATTATCTTTTAGTATATATGCATTTACATAAATAACACAGACTTAAAATGCGAGTACTCATATGATGCGTTTCTAATCTAGTTCTACCCCAATGTACCTAACCTAACCTAGGTGTAGGGAGAGGTAGGAAGTAGGTGAAGTATTCCTTACTATGGTATACTAAGGGTATGTTAAGCCTAGTATGCCTAGTATGCCAAGAGTCCCTCTAGGTTCTTGTCAGCTCCATACCTGAAGAATGAGAGAGGTAGGAATCTCTTTGCCAGACTCGAACTCCAACACCCCGCAAGGGAAGTCAGATCACTGGAAGCTGGACTCTGCGTGCAGGGATGACAGCGTCTTCTCAGTGCGTCAGGCCGGGAAACGGGCTCCTCTGAAGTCGAGGTCTCCTCTAGTTTACAAGGGCTAGGGAAGGTATATTTATACCTGAGAATGTTAGCATTGACGTGGATCGGACAGCGGAAGACGTCATGAATGAACCCCTAAGGAATAATGGTTCATGCATAATATATGAGTCCTTGAAGAAATCAATAGTCCTGGGCTAGGGAAACTCACGCAGCCTAAGGGTCTGTTCTTCATGAACTCGTTGTGACGTTAGGGTGGACGGATGTCAGAGACCATGCCTGTATTTGGAGTGCACGGTTTAATGCCTAAATAAGGGCTGGGATTTTATGCCTATATAAGGGCAGGGCGAATTGTGCCTATATAAGGACATGATACTGGAAAGCCCGTTTATGGACACCCTAAGAGGAATACAACACCCACTCCACTTTCGTGTGTACGATAATACTAAAATGCTAAACATTTAAAATGCTAAACATTAAATGGAGTACCGCATATTTAAAAATATTTCTTAAAAGCATTAAAAAACATAGTAAAAAATGCAAAAGGTACTGTACATTTGAAGCAAATGCTTTTCATTTCAGGCATAAAGTTCGAAAATAAATGCAATTGGAATGAAATAAGCAGTAATATTTACATGTGACAGAAAATGATCGATAAGTTGTTCAAAAATCAAAGTCATTTCATGTCATAAAAATTAATGAACTGTTTTAGACACACAAGCTGACTAAGTGTCCGTGGAAGTATCTTGAAGTCTGTATTATAAGGCTAGTTCTACTTTAAGCAGATTGAAGTGCCATTTTTGTTCGAAAAATGGGAAAAAGTTCAATTTTGGTAGAGTTCCAAGTTGTTTTGAAAAATGAAGGCCAAATTGTTACTGCATCTCTGGAACACTGTATGCTGAATCAGAGTCAGTTTACGGGTCTGGTGTAAACATGAGATCATCTATTTCTATAGACAAAACATCATCCACTGAAGTTGGTGTCAGTTGGAACACCTCGTGTAGTAGATTAATTGCACAGAGATGAGAAGCATCGCTTCCAGCATAGGTTGCCGCAGCAATGTTCGCGTCCGTTGTTACCTGTGTGCCTGTATATCTTTCTCGTACCTCAGCAGGAGCCGGAAGAGTCTGTGAGATCTCAATGAATGCTGACATCAGGATTGGTAGCCTCTGGGGACAACACAGAGCATGGGCCGTTATCGGGACCAGCAGAGTATCGACATCCGTTGGCGTAGCTGACGGAAATGTTAGACAGGTGTCCAACACGCATTCTTCACCGCATAGCAGGCATCGTAGAACAGGTAAGATGCAATCTTGCCAGATTGGTCTGAATGACAGGAACCAAGTTGTATTAAGGTCCCGTAGATGAGTCATGCCCAAAAGCTGTACTATTCGCTCACAGCACTTTCGTTCAAGGAGAGCTTTCTCCATTTCGCTCGGAGTGATGTCTGCGAATAGGCTGGCCATAGCGCAATAGCAGGAAGAGAAATAGAATTCCCGCAACAAGTGCTAGAATTAATGGTATGCCACCAAACACCGAATGTGCAAAGTTCGGGATGATTCCGAGTATTGCCTGGAAAGGTGCTAACAGACCGGAGCAGATGCTCTTAAATATATGTACAATTCCGGTTGTATCAGACATATTGAAGATACGTCCTATCATTTCTACGAAATGTATAGGGCAGTTTGTACGTATTAAAGTCTGTATCTCAGCAGAAGTCCTTGCTACTTGTAGATCATAGGTTTCTTTGGCCGAGGTCAAAGGCACTGTTTGCTGTAAAAGCATGGCTTTCATTCTGCTCAAAGTATCAAATCTTATAAAAGAGACGTTCAGCGAAGGCCATAGAGGCGACTCCCTGACTGTGTCTATTGGGGCAAACAATACTTGCATACAGCAAGTGACCCTGGAGTTGACCGTTACTAGATATGGGATGCCTGGCAGCATGCCGCAGCAACTCTGATCATTCAACATGAGGTAACTCCCATTAGAAAGTTGTCCAAACGTTGGATTAATCACAGCAGCTGGTGTACCCTGCTGATGGCAAGACAAATTTGCCACAGAACCATTACAAGCCCCGTGTAAAGAAATGTCCTGACATATAAGTGAACCGCTCAGTGCACGTTTACAGTGTGTACCGCTCAAAAACACTTCACGATCCCCACTCCAACATCTATATGTATACGGTAAATCCCAAGATGTCTTAATGTATTCCTTACCCAACCTTTCATATTTGCCTGCTTGCATTTGTCTGAGGCAATACTGAAACTGAAAAGTACTCACAGGTAATGTTATTTTGCCATGAATAAGCCATTCTGTAGCTGGTTTTTCTGCCACTGTGAATGGTAACTTTTCCAGTTTTTCCATGCTCAGCACTGTATACTTTGCTCCTCTTTGTGCCAATTCGATCTGTTTATCAGTTAGATTGTATTCTGCAAACAGAGTCGTTGTGTTGATGAAACGCCAAGGCACATAGCCCGCTCGCAAAGATTGCAGCGTCCAGCTTAATAACACAATAGAACGTAATTGAGACTGGCCTTGTTGTAACATCGCCAAATCTTGTTCTAGTATGTCGATAGCAGAGGATACAATGCCATCCAATGAATATATTCTGGAGGACAAAGTTGTTAACCCATAGTATGTCGACCACAGAGAGTGTTTTCTCTAAATTAATACGATCAAGTTCACGTATTCGTTCTGCAGCCTCCATCTGTGATACTTTCCATGCTTCATTATAGGCAGCATAAATGCCGGCATATATGAAACGTTTTTGACGCGGTTTTCTTGGTCCAAGCAAGAATTCCCTAAGGTCTGCGTCCTTTTTAAGTAAGGTTAAGTGTTGTTTCACATCCTGTAGTGTAGTCTTATGCAGCCAATCGAGGCATAATTTTCCTACACTGTATGTTTTTACTACCCCCGGATGTTGTCTTTGGACATATCTTGGGTCTGGCCTATTAATAGTAAAGCCCTGAGTTTTATTCAGGAATCTTTCCTGACAGTTATTCGTGTCTGTGGGCCAGATCAACCATTTTTTCCAATCAGGATTAGATCTGTTGAGTTGTAGTATATTGTCAACTGTCACCACTGCCTGTGTATTGTTATCACTTGCAGGCGTTGGTACAGAAAGGTGTGTTCATCTCTTTGATCTTGGCTAATCCAAGACAAGATGTTTGTTGGATGGTTTCATTCAAAAACATTATTTGTTCAGGGATGATACAGGCTCTAAATAAAGCTTCTATCCCCTGCACTTGCCAATCTTTAGTACCCCAGACAGTTTTTGTGTCTATTGTGTCTTTCCAAAAGTCGAAACCCTGTCTAGACAGTTGGGCATTAAATAATGCAGAGTAAATCTGTTTTGTATTAGTTAACATAATTTTCAGCCCTGTCTTGTTTACATTTTTATAGTAAAACATTTCTGGATCAGATGTATTGTAACCTGAAAAATATGGAAACTTGTTGGCAAATGTTTTTGAACTACCTTTAGGTGGTGTAGGACAATGTTCCCATTGGTTAAACATAAACACATTTCTTGGATATGCAGATTTATGCAAATAATGATGACCATAGTGGTTATAACAATACAGTTGTTCATAGTCTGATGAACCCTCTAAATATTCATTTTTAGAAAATGCAGCAGATTTTTCTAGGTCATACATTATGTTGTTAACAGTCTCAAAGTCCCAATCATCAGAATAGGTACTGGACGAAATTAGATCACTTAGTGAAATTTTAAACAAATGTGGAATGTTCAATTGTTCCGTCGGGCCGAAGATGTCAAAATCTGTTTTGTCCCACACTATACCATCCTGTATAGGAACAGCTGTGATGTTCACTGATGACAAGTCTCTTGCTTCACGATGGGAAGATTTATGAGGTTTCAAAAGTACGTTCACGCCTTTTCTTTCAGTAGTCACATGGATGTATCTGCCACTTATAAGCACGCTCACAGTTGTAACCAAAGCTAGCCAGAGCAGGAAAACAAAAAGTCCAGATGTAATCCAGAGTTCAATCCATGGAGAAACCAAATAAGTCTTTTTCAGAAAGTGAAGAAAGTCTTGAACTTGCTGCTTGAATTTGAATGATGCTGGCGTCGTTTCAGGTTCACTTGGATCTTCTGAGAACGTATCAAAGTTAATGAAATAGCCAGAAGCAGTTATGTCAATTGTTGGAATTGCATCAGGATTTGTAGAAATCACTGGAACCAGTTCATCACTTGCCACATTGGTGTAGACCGGTGTATTTGGACGAACTGTTACTTGGTGTTCAAGAGGGATGAGTTCCATAGCGTTGTTGCTTAGTCCTCCATCTGTTACAGCTGAATTCTCGTAGTTATCAGTCTTTCAGTCTGAACCTCTTGGATAGTAGCGAGAGGACTGCGTCTGCTACTAGGTCGGAGTCCACGAGGCCTACTATTTAGTATTGGCCACATACTGTGGTTTGATGAGGTCGATGGACACAAATCTTTTCTCCTTTCTTCCAGCAAGGGGCGGCAGAAGTACTGTTCTTGTTCCTTGAACTGCTAGGACAGGTACTGGTTGTCTGTAAGAAGGTCCAAATTCCTTCTTGTCCGCAATCTTTTCTCTGACTAGATCCCCAACTTTTGGAATCCAGACAGGCCTTGCTGGGACCGCCGATTTTTCCCCAGTGGTGGTTGGCTGTAGGAATACGTTGCTTTGTTTCGTTCTTAACTCATTTAGTTCCTGTAAAACAGCCAAACGATCTTTGATATCAAACAGTTTATTTTCCACCACTGTGCCTACGTGTTCAAGGTCTGGTACCCACATTCTTGTCCCAAATAGGACCTCATATGGAGTGACCCCCCCTAGAGAACTTCTTGGCAGATTATTCAATGAGCGTTGGACCCCATTAAGGTGTTTGAACCACCCATCACCCGAACCTAATACCCTAGCTGTTATAGACTGCTTTATGTCCCGGTTTTTCTTTTCCACAACCGAATTTCCCTCAGGATGGAATGGAGAGGAGTTCCACAATGCAACGCCCAGACTGGCCATGGCTTCTTTGTAAGCCCGAGAGCTAAACGCAGGACCCTGGTAAGAATGTAGCGTGCCTATTGCGTATGTGCCGATAAAGACTTGCAAATCTTTTATAACAGTTCGAGCGTCAGCTGAGCGCTGAGGCCATAACCATAGGAATCTAGATTCATTATTTGTGGGAATGCCTTTGTCCAGTAGGACGCAGGTGCTGTCTAACAATGGTGTCTGTACTGGGTTGCCGCATTCGCAGCATGGTGTCTGGTGGCTTTCTCGCTGTAATTTACAGTCTAAGCAGTTGTTGATGAATATGTGAATTTCTGTATTCATTCCAGGCCACCAGTACATCTCTTTTAACGTCAAAATTGTTTTAGAGATCCCTTGATGTGACAGACCCTCCCCCAAATGTGTTTCATAAATCAAGGCTGCTCTACGTTCCATGTTTGGAATTACCCTATCCCCCACTCCAGGGATTCGAGCAAAAGGAACGTTGTTCGCATCAATTACATAAGAGTACTTGAGTGGAAACTTTTTTGGTAACGCTGCGCTGCTGCCTTTGCTTGAAGCATTGACAGCCAACATTATCTCACCGTCTATTTTTGTTTTTGAACGAGTGATCGCAGCTATGGAAGCCGTCTGCACAGCCCCCTTTGCGGCTTCATCAGCCAATGAATTCCCTGCAACGTGAACGCCATCACTTTGATGACTCAGTGTGTGGATCACGTGAGCCTTTGGTAGTTCGTTTTTCAACTGAACTACTTGTTCCCAAAGCGTTTTGTGCTTTATTGTGCCACCTTTCGCATCTTTGAAACCATTTTCAAGCCAGTTTTGTATATATCCATTATACGACTGAACACAGTAAAAGGAATCGCACACTATTAGTGTGGGGAATTCTCGATCTGTACTTTCAAGTGCCAGTTTGAATGCTTGTAGTTCAGCTCGCTGAGCTGTACAGTCTCCTAGAGATTGAGTTTTTGTGACCATAGGTCTGAAGATGCCATTTCGCATGCGACCTTTAACGATTGCACACGCTGCACTGTAAGCTTGCTTACTCCCTGTTGCGGGTTGTGCTGATCCGTCAGTGTAAATTATAAATTCGTACTGATCGAGAGGCAGAATTTCAGTAGGCAGAGGACATTCTTGTTCATATTGCAGGAATGCTTGTGTTTTTAAATCTGGATCAAAAACATATTCAACATCTGTTGCAGCAAGAGAATTAACCCATTGTATCCATCTTGGATGTAATGCTTTAGCATTTGGAATGCTAGCTTTTGTGACCGCTTCTAAAGCTGGTACTGGGGTTACGACAATAATGTGTTTCCCTTGGGCTAAGGCTCTTTCTTTTGCTACAGCGCTTTGAACTGCTGTCAGAATTTTTTCAGTTGAACTGAAGCGCATTTCCGCTTGTGTGTACAAATGAGATTTGTATGCGATGGGTATTTTCTCACCCTCATTGAAGGTTAAGTAGGTGAATCCGCATTGACCCGAAATTATTTGGATCACCAAATTGCGTTGACTTACGTGTGTTTGTAAGTGATTTGTTGCTAACATGTTAGCCTGGAGTGAACGCAAGATTTCTGTGTGTTCCTGTGTCCAGTTTCTGATCGAAAAATCAGGTTTGATTAATGCGTAGAGAGGTTTAACCCTTTCTGCGTAATTTAGAATGTATGTTCTTCCAAAATTTAGGAAACCCAGGATGGATTGTAAGATTTTTAGCGTTTTTGGAGGTTGGAGCAGCACACACTTTTCTAAAAGTTAGCTGCCAAGCTCTTGCCTTCACTTGAAAGTTCATATCCTAGAAATAGGACATTGAGATGGGCAATTCTGGACTTTTTAAAGTTGAACTTGTAGCCCTCAGAGGCGAAACCCAGTATAATGGTGCTCACCCTGTTCAAGTGTTTTTCCAGGTCATCGTCTGTCAGATAGATGTCATCGACATAGGACAATGCCTCATTGTCATAAATTTGTAGTAACTCCGTTACCCTCGCTGAGAATAAACCTGGGCTGTTCTTAAACCCTTGTGGGAGTCGACAAAAGTGACGCTGGGTCCCCATTATGGAGAATGCTGTTAAGTACCTGCTTTCAGGTGCTATGTTTTGACAAAAGAAACCATTTGAGATGTCTAATGTTGTTTTATATTTTTTACGCACAATGTTATTCATTAATGCTGTGCTGTGTGCATTTTGCACTGCAAACGTTTTAGAACAAGTGTTTAGGTGTCTGTAGTCCAAAACTAGATGATATGTATTGTCTGGTTTGGAGACAGGAAACAAAGGATTGTTCATTGAGGAGGTGCATGTTTCAATCACCCCTTGATATTCAAGTTGATCTAAGATCTCCCTGACCTGTTTTTTAGCTTCTTGCTTTATTGGGTACTGCCGTTGTGCAGTTGGTTCATGTTTCAGATGTATTTTATGGTGAGGTGAGTCCTCATCCCATCCTACATGATTTTTATATAATGCTGGGGCCTGGGCCACTGCCCATTTCCTGGCATATGCATATCTTAGGTGAATTGGAATATGCTTGGAGAAGGCAGGCATAATAATGTCCTCGCCATGTGGGCACTCCCTGACAAATTGTGGTGGCCAGTCCTTTTCTGCTAGAAGTATGTCATAGCCCCTTGATAGTCTTTCCCAAAAAAGTGCTTTCACCTGTCTAGGTTTGTCTCCCTCCATCCGGAGAGTTATTTCATATAACTTTTGTGGAGTACTAACCCTGGTGTCTACAGTCTCAACTGTAATGTACTCATTCAAGTCCACTACCTCCAGAAGTTCCTTCAGGTTCTGGCGAACTATTGTGACTTCTGCTGCACTGTCCAGCTTTGTCTGAGCCCATTCTCCGTTCTTGAGTTGTGTTCTCAGTATTCTCGGCATGTCTGATCTTTAGACCTGCTACTTTCTTTTTGGAGAATTGAGGTTTTGCTTTAGTTTTTGGAGCGTGTTTGTCGTCTTTCGATTTCACACGATCTTCTCTATGTTCCGATCGTCCTCTTCTTTCCGAAGTCTGTGATGAGATCTGAAAGGGACGAGAGGAACGTGTATCAGTATCTTGATACCTTCCAGGTTTTCTCAAATTATCCCTATTCCTGAGGTTATACCTCCTTTCAGAGGGCTCCTTTTGAGGAGACCTACCTCGGGATTGAGAACGTTTCTCGTTTGAATTTTGTTTATTAGTCTCCCACTTCTTTTTAGAAGATGTAGGAGTTTGTTTAATTGAGTCCTTCTCAGGACTTTCAGATAGCTTCGGCTTCACTGGTCTTCCACCCAAACTATCTCTGCCTAATTCTGCATAAGATTGTTCAATTATTCTGGGTAGCTCAGTTTGATGTTCTGTAACATCAAATTCCCTTAATTTTTGGCGGATCGCCACTGCTGCTGCCTCCCCTTTAATATTAGATAATATTATTGTTGAGACCTGGTCGAAATTTTTCAGTAACTTCATACCTAAATTTAGAGCAGGCTCTGCCCCGTATTCGTTTTGAATTTGTTTCAGGACATCAGGTATTACGGCAATTGACGGAATGCCATGTGTTTTAGTATAGATGGCAGCAAAGACTGAGCCCCATGTGGTGCAGTCTTCCAGTTGTGGTGTGATCCCTATTGGTAAACTGATTGTCAGTATTCTGTGTTTCTCATACGGGCTAGTATTTGGAAATACTGCTTCGATTTGAGTAATTTTTGGAGCTATCTAAAATGGAATTTGCTCACGTTTTGTGGGCATTTTACCCATGACTGCGTATAGAGTCTGTGGTGTAATTTTTAGTGTATTCCCCTGTTGGGGAGTTGGATTTGGAAGTGTCAATGGTTGCTGGACTGTGAAAGTCCGCATGACATATTGGACCAATTGTCTGTAAATTTTTATTAACTCTGTGAGTTGAGTAAGTAAATCCTCGTCTGACATCTCTTCAATGTCAGGTTGAGGTGTGTAGCCGGCTAGAATCGGCCATGTTGCTCCTGGTCTACCTAGTGGACCGAGCCTGGTAATGTTTTTGTGATGTTTTAGGGCGCCTTTAAACCAGAGCTGATGCTCCTGGTATGTAAATGGAATTTCTATATCCTCGAAAGGAATTTATTCCTCTGGTGGATCATCTTCTTTGTAGAACAACAGACGACTCAGCTTCTACACCCCCACCCGCCAGCTCCGCTCGACCAGCCTCGCCCTCGCCACAGTCCCCCGCATCCGGAAAACGACCGCCGGCGGCAGATCCTTCTCCCACCTCGCCGCCAAGACCTGGAACACCCTCCCCACCAACCTCCGACAGACCCAAGACCTACTGGCCTTCAGAAGACTTCTCAAGACCTGGCTCTTCGATCAGTAGCAGCACCACCCCCCTCTTCCCCCAGCGCCTTGAGACCCTCGCGGGTATGTAGTGCGCTTTATAAGTGACATGATTGATTGATAGAAGTGAAACATGTGTGTTACTGAATTGGATTCAGGAAATATTACCCATGAATAGAATACCTCTGTCTGAAAGGATTCATGTGCCTCTATCACGAAAACTGCTCTACCGCCTCTTGGTGGTAGGCCATGTTTTATAAGTTTTAGAGTAATGGCTCTTCTTAAGTTTGGAGCGATGTTTATGACACCCTCCTCGGTTTCATTTAAACCTGTAATGTTAAAAACTGCTGCTTGGGCTGGATCAGCCGCAGCTTCACTGTTTCCGGCTTCAGTCATTTTGTTTTTTGAAAAATGTAGAACAAGTTTCAAGGAAACAAAGATTAGGTGCACAATATTTTGGAACACTGTATCCTTCAACGTTGAGCAAACCAAACAGCTAATATATAGGGTGTTTCCCTATGTAGCCTTGGTGGATACTTAACCCTGTCCACTCAAGACGTCTTTTGGAGTATATGGGTAGGGGTCTCTTGAGAGAAAAAGCACGGCTGAGTTACTCAGTATCTAACGTTGAATTACCGCCTTAACAAACCGTTGGGCACCATGTAGTGTAGCTCCTATTTCCCTAATAGGCTCTGCGCGTTGGAATAATATATCCTATAGGTTTGACATAGGACTAAGGTCAGTATGTCCCTATCGAGTATATTAAACTTAATTACTTGTGCCAGCTAGCTCAGAGGCCACTAGAAACTCCTTGGATAACAAGAATGGAGTAGTTTCTGGCAGCCGCAAGACATGACCACTTTGTTTCCCTTTAGAATCAGAACGTGTCCCAGAGTCGTGGAAACAATAGATAACTATTTCACTCAGCTCAATCGTGCATGCTTAGTTTTCTCCAAGTTACACAGAAAGAACAGACGGGCGTTTCAATAAAAGATTTATTGAACAGTCTTGTTTCTGGTGTAAGTAAAATGTGGTGTTACGATCACAAGACAGTATGCGAGATAAATAATGTACAGTGTGAGCAGTAGAAATAAATAATACTGCGATAGCATTATCTTTTAGTATATATGCATTTACATAAATAACACAGACTAAAAATGCGAGTACTCATACGATGCGTTTCTAATCTAGTTCTACCCCAATGTACCTAACCTAACTTAGGTGTAGGGAGAGGTAGGAAGTAGGTGAAGTATTCCTTACTATGGTATACTAAGGGTATGTTAAGCCTAGTATGCCTAGTATGCCAAGAGTCCCTCTAGGTTCTTGTCAGCTCCATACCTGAAGAATGAGAGAGGTAGGAATCTCTTTGCCAGACTCGAACTCCAACACCCCGCAAGGGAAGTCAGATCACTGGAAGCTGGACTCTCTGCGTGCAGGGATGACAGCGTCTTCTCAGTGCGTCAGGCCGGGAAACGCGCTCCTCTGAAGTCGAGGTCTCCTCTAGTTTACAAGGGCTAGGGAAGGTATATTTATACCTGAGAATGTTAGTATTGACGTGGATCGGACAGCGGAAGACGTCATGAATGAACCCCTAAGGAATAATGGTTCATGCATAATATATGAGTCCTTGAAGAAATCAATAGTCCTGGGCTAGGGAAACTCCTGCAGCCTAAGGGTCTGTTCTTCATGAACTCGTTGTGACGTTAGGGTGGACGGATGTCAGAGACCATGCCTGTATTTGGAGTGCACGGTTTAATGCCTAAATAAGGGCTGGGATTTTATGCCTATATAAGGGCAGGGCGAATTGTGCCTATATAAGGACATGATACTGGAAAGCCCGTTTATGGACACCCTAAGAGGAATACAACAGCATGTGTGTGTTGTAGGTGCCTGGGAATATGGTCTGAGAATGCTGGTAAAATTACTGTTTCTCCTTTAGGGCAATCCATGACGAATGCTGGTGGCCAATATTGTTCAGCTAACAAAATGTCATAGCCAAACGACAAGTTCTCCCAAAAGAGACCTTTAACTGTCCTACATTTTTCCCCCTCCATTTGGAGTGTTATTTCATATAACTTGTTAGGGACACTTACCCTAGTATCAGGTGTTTCCACCTTGATATAATCATTCAAGTCCGCTGTCACCAGAAATTCCATCAGGTTCTGGCGAGCTATTGTTACTTCTGCCGCACTGTCTAGCATCGTCAGAGCCCATTCCCCGTTCAGTAGGCGAGTCCTCAGAATTCTGGGCATGTCTGATCTTTAGACCTGCAACCTTCTTCTTTTTGAACTGTGGCTTTTGCTTTGGTTTCTCTTCTTTTTTAGAAGTGTAATCTTGAGCGTGCTGCTTGTCTCTGGACTTTGTACGCTCTTCCTGTCTGTCTGACCGTCCTTCCCTCTCGGAGTTTTTCGATGAACCCTGAAAGGAAAGAGAGGAACGTGTATCAGTATCCTGATACCTGTCAGGCTTCCTAATATTATCCCTATTCCTAAGGTTATACCTCTTTTCGGAGGGCTCCTGTGGAGGAGATCTACCTCTGGATTGAGATCTGTTTCCTTTAAAGTTTTGTTGTTTTTTATTGTCCCACTTCTTCTTTGTTGAAGCAGGTGTCTGCTTAGAAGTGTCCTTTTCAGGACTGCCCATCAGTTGTGGTTTTAAAGCTTTCCCACCCAAACTGTCTCTGCCTAATTCTGCATATGCAGTTTCAATTATTTTCGGTAGTTCGTGTTCCTGTTCTAAAGGACTGAACTCCCTTAGGCGTTGGCGGATGGCCACTGAAGCTGCTTCCCCCTTAATGTTAGCTAGTATTATGGCTGATACCTGGGCACAGTTACCTAGTAACTTCATCCCTAAGTTCAGAGCAGGCTCAGCTCCATACTCGTTTTATATTTGTCTCAATACATCTGGTACTACTGCTAATGACGGGATACCATGAGTTCTGGTATAAATGGCAGCAAAGACTGTACCCCAAGTGGTACAATCCTCTATTTGTGGTGTTATCCCCATGGGCAAGCAGATTGTTAGCATTCTGTGTTTTTTATACGGGGTAGTATTCGGGAATACTGCCTCTAGCTGTGTTATTTTCTGAGCTACCCAGAATGGCATTTGTTCACGTTTTGTGGGCATTTTACCCATCACTGCGTGTAATGTTTGTGGTGTGATTTTAGTTGCTGTACCCTGAAATTGAGTTCCATTTGTTGCAACTATTGCTGGTTGGACTGTAAGTGTCCTCATGACGAATTGCGCCAAGTTTCTGTAAATCTTTATTAATTCTTTGTGGTGTGTGAGTAAGTCTCCTGGTGGCATTGTTTCAATGTCAGGATGTGGTGTGTAGGCCGCTAATATAGGCCATGTGGCCCCTTCTCTTCCGAGTGGGCCGAGTCTCACTCTTCTTCTAACATGGGGTAGAACGCCTTTAAACCAGTATAAGTGTTCCTGGTATGTGAGCGGAACCTCAATGTCCTCAAACGGACAATATTCCGCTGGTGCATCTCCTTCTGTGTAGGAGTGAAATGTTTTTGTTCTTGCATTTGCTGCTGGGAATGTAACCCATGAATAAAATACCTCTGTTCTGTTTGATTCGTGTGCCTCAATCACGAATACCACAATACCAACCCTAGGTGTTAAACCATGCTCTAGCAGTCTCAGGGTGACCGTATTTCTAAAATTTGGTGCAATGTGTATTGCGTCTGCATCTACCTCCTCATCTGAGAGGGGCAGAGCTTGTAGCAGTGGGTCTAGGAGTTTTCAAGGAAACCAAGATAAGGTGGTTTTGCACAATTTTAGGAACACTGTGTCCTTCAAGCTTGATTAACAAGCAGCCAATAAATAGGATTTTTTAGCCTACTCAGCTGTGGCGGATTTTGTGCCCACTGACTCCAGACGTCTCTGGTGTTTTGTGAGTAGGGGTCTCTGAAAATAGCATGACTGAACTACTCAGATTCTACTGTTAAATAAGTACCCAACCAACGTTGGCGGCGCCATGTCGTGTAGTTCCTATATTACCTATACAGGATCTGCGCGTTTGGATAACATAAACTGTGGGATTGGTGGCGGACTGATTTCGAGCACCCCCACCGGATACGTTAGCCTGTCTGTATTAGCTAGCTCACAGTGCCACTATAGTCTTCTCTTATCACGGAGAGAATAGATTCTGGCAACCTCAGAACATGACAACCCTGATCCCTCAGAATTGTGGAAACAATATACTACCTTTCGCTCAGTCACTCGTGCTCACTTAGTTTGTCTCAGAGAGTTGCACAGAATAAACAGGCTGGGCGTTTTCAATAAGTATTTATAGAACAGTTGTTATTCTAGTGTAGAATAGATGAGCTGCAACAACCATTAGACAATAGCAGAGATATATGATTAGCAGTACTACGAAAGTAAAGGGATGGTATAGTTCTACCATCTCGCAGAAATCATGAATATATACAAGTACATAAAACACATGATAAAAAGTGCGTACTCCTACAATGCCTCCCTAACTAGATGTACCTAAATGTACCTAGCATCTGTGTAGGTGTTATGCCAAGAATCCCTCTAGGATCTAGTCCACCCCATTACCTGAGAATGAGAGGATATGGGACCCCGTCCTGGTCTCGAGTTGGACACCCCACGAGGGATGTTAGACCACTGCGAGCTGGAGCGTCTGCATGCAGGAACCTCAGCGTCTCTGGTCAGTGTGTCAGCCGGGAAGTCTCGGTCTCCTCTGTCCTTCTAAGCAAGATGTGACGTATATATACCCATAGGTCTCCCCAGGGGTCCTAACTTGCTGTGTTACTGTGTCGGCCTAAAGGATGACGTCAGGCCTGAACTTTATACAGAGATATTATACAGGAGATGTTCGTCCTGCTGTTAATCCTGCTGTGCTTCCAAGAAGCCTCATACATAATGTATGAGATTCGAACTAGGGGGAAACCCGCATTCTGAATGCAGTGTTGTATCTAGGTAAAAGGTCAGTCCCTAAGAACCGTTATGTATGTAATGTAGGGAAGAATATAGGTGAAAGGTTGCAATGTTACTTGCGCCTATATAGGGTACCTATATGGAATATAACAGTTGAACATGTTTTAAACTACCACAGTGTCATTGGGGAGGGCAGCAGCTGAAAGGCTCTGTCTGTACTGGTAGGCAGTGGTTAGATGGGGACCAGCCATCAGTCTTTCTGTTGGTGGTGGACAGGGGAGTAGTGGGCGGCGGTCACGAGATCGCAGTGACATCCGAGGGGTGGTTTTAAAGGCGGGCGGAAAAGCATAACTGCGGGTTTCGTAGGGGTGAGAGTAGAGTGTAATGGATGCGTTAATAGCAGGCACGATGGCAGTGGTCTGTGTTTGGAGGTGGTTAACTAAGCGGGCTTCGCTTGGAGGTGGGTCATCAAGTAGGAGGATGTGTTTGGTGGCCCGGCTGGAGGCAGTGTTATGTAACTTTGCTGGAAGGCGCAGCAGCAGTATTTACTGGTGTATGTAAAGCGCCAGATAAGCGGGCGGATGTGACCATTGGAGGAACCAGAATCCTTTTTTTATGGCTGTGGTGAGCCCCTGCAGTAAGGCGGGTAGCTGGCCTGAGAGCTCTTGACTGGCGTGGAGAATGGGGGGCCCCCTCCATGTACTTTGCAGGGGGCCCCCTCAAGTTTCGTTACGCCACTGGACACATCATCAGACTCCTCATCTGCTTTGGAGCTAGAAGCCTCTGGCGGAGTGCTGCCAGGGTTGCAAGCACTATAACCTTGATCCCCCGTGAAAGATTGAGAGAGTTTGCCAAAAGCCTTCGAATAAGGCCCTTTGTCAGACTTCGCTTTCGCTTTACCCCCAGGCTGCTTAGGCACATCAGGGTTGGGCTGAGGCGTCACTTTCTCAAACAATGGAAGGTGTTCCACATATCTTTTCAATTGCTGCGTCATGGGTGAAAGTACAACAGCCAAGGCAGTGTTCACCGATTGTTGCACCATTATCTATGGCTAAAACTCATCCAAGCAAGAGCCGTGACCTAGAGCCTACAGACTGCTCCATTATAGTGACAGGTCCGCAAGGGGACCACAGCACGCCTCTCAAGTAATACACAGGGCCAACAATGGTGCTAGTACCAAAGTACTGTGTGGGGGGAGCTTCCCCAAGTATCAAGGTGCAAGAGTGGTACAACCTCGCTCCTCCAGCCAGCCTTAATTTGTAAAAATGTAAGTGCCAGGGCCCTTGCACCCATTATCCCTGCCAGCGCTGCCAATAACCTTACCAGTACAACTACTAATCATCGCAGTGCAACAAGGGGAACAATCCAAGCTACTGAAAGCTGTAAGAATGGTGTGGAATAGTCGGAATTGTCATTTTTAATGTATATTGAATTATTAAACACTGCTGTTGTGCTCATCTCAAAATTAGACCGACATCGCCACCATGTGGTGGATTATCATTAGTGTAGGTGTTGAGAAATAGATGCTGATACCGAGCTTCGGAAACCACAGGCTCAAATTATGCACTGATACAGCCCCACCAGTCAGGCCAATGAGACGTAATTGTAAGAACTCAGGAAAAATGATTAACACTGCAACCCTGCCAAGGGGATTGTGGGCTCAAGGGGAGCTCATGTTACACAGCTGCGAGCCCGGCATGCTTCCAATTGCTGGGAAAAGATTTAAAGGACCGTAAGCTTGAACAGCGCGCTTGCCGTCATGAACATAGAAAGAGGAGTGTGGTCACGAGGAAAGAGCGCCCCTCTCCCTGCACATTAGAATTTAATGGGGAAAAAACTGAATATCCCCAATGAAACATTGAAAATGAAGTAAAGCAGTAACCCATTATGCCAAAACATGCAAAATATAACCAACAAGTAATAGCAGAACATGAGAGACTTAACTGATGGCTGCTGCAGGAAAGAAAGAGGAGGTATCTCGGTCTCCCTGAAAGATAAAGTGCTAGGTTGTTTTTGATTGGCTGCTGTAATTTCACAGAAAAAAGCAGCATATTCTGAGCCTCTGTGTCCTGTCAACGAAATTACGTTCGTAAAGTGCATAGTCCTGGAGTGGCGAGCGGGACAAAGCACGTGGAATGTCAGTTTCACAGATCTGCATGACGTCACTCAGCCCAATTGGGGGTAGGGGGGTTGAGGGGGGGGGGGCTCATCTCAACAAGTGAAACAATGAAAGGACTAGCCTGAAGAATTAAAACAAGCATTTGCAATGCAATAGGTCTCGCATTCACACAAGTTTGAGCTATTGGCATTGTAAATGACAATGCCTTTTATTTATGTTTTGGGTTTTAAAACAAAAAAATAAAAGGTATTGTCATTTACAATACTAATAGCTTAAACTCTTGCAAATGCGAGACCTATTGCATTGAAATAAAGGGCCTTCTCGACCGCTTGTTAAATTGTAAATATCAGAGGAAGAGACCGGCCTGCGACCTCTTCAAATTAGTGAAAAATAGTGCAGTGAAGAAGATGTGTAAGTGTTGTAAATTACACAGACACAAAGTGTGAAGTGAGAGTTACATATGATCCGAGCTGTAAACACTAACAAAGCGCTCAAACACCTTTCACTCTGTGATTACACTGTCGGGGCTCAGGAGGAAGAGTGGTGGGGGGGCTATTTCCTGCCCTCTCCGTGATTTGAGTGTGCAGTGTGGCATTGCGAAATGTCATTGCTACCTTTGGCCTAATAAAAAACACTCCAGCTGTAGTAGGGCCCTGGGCTTCACCTCCTGGTGAAGGGCGGGCTGTGCTTTATGGCAGGCATGGAGGGAGGGAGGGAGGGAGGGAGGGATGGTCTCGGCTGCAGCTCCTGCCTTGTACAGTGCCCCTGCTATTACTAGTGAGCGAGAGGCACTGAGGTGGTGGTATTGGTATTGGTGGTGGTGGTATTGGTGGTGCCGGTATTAGTGGTGGTGGTATTGGTGGTGGTGGTATTGGTGGTGGTGGTGGTGGTGGTATTGGTGCTGATGGTATTGGTGGTGGTGGTGGGATTGGTGGTGGCGGTATTGGTATTGGCGATATTGGTGGTGGCGGTATTGGCGGTAGTGGTATTGGCGGTAGCGGTATTGGCGGTAGAGGTATTGGTGCCGGTGGTGGTATTGGCGCCGGTGGTGGGATTGGTGGTGGTATTGGTGCCGGTGGTGGTATTGGTGGTGGGACTGGTGGTGGTGGTGGGATTGGTGGCGGGATTGGTGGTGGTGGTATTGGTGGTGGTGGTGGTATTGGTGGTAGCGGTATTGGTATTGGTGGTGGTGGTGGTGGTATTGGTATTGGTACTGGTGGTACTGGTATTGGTGGTGGTGGTATTGGTGCTGGTATTTCTATTGGTGGTGGTGGTATTGGTGCCGGTGGTGGGATTGGTGCCGGTGGTGGGATCGGTGGTGGGATTGGTGCTGGGATTGGTGGTGGTGGTGGGATTGGTGGTGGTACTAGTATTGGTGGTGGGGTATTGGTGGTGGTGGTGTTATTGGTAGTGGTAGTATTGGTGGTGGTGGTAGTGGTATTGGTGGTGGTGGTATTAGTGGTGGTGGTGGTATTGGATTGGTGGTGGTATTGGGGGTGGTGGTATTGGTGGTGGTGGTTTTGGTGGTATAGGTGGTCTCGGGGGTGGTATTGGTGGTGGTGGTATTTGGTGGTATTGGTGGTGGTGGTATTTGGTGGTATTGGTGGTGGTATTAGTGGTGGTGGTATTTGATTATGGTGGTATTAGTGGTGGTGGTGGTGATGGTATTGGTAGTGGTGGTATTGGTGGTGGTGGTGGTATTGGTGGAGGTGGTATAGGTGGTGGTGGTATAGGTAATTCATAATTTCTGAAGCACACGCATCCCAAGTTTGAAGCAAAATGCTATGCAATAAATGAACATGAAATCAGTATTATTGGCTTCGTTTCTTCTTTAATATATCGGGATCTTCCACTCCCTTAGCCAACGCGTTTCTTCGTTTCTGGGTAAGGACCCTACGACTTCCTCAGGGCTGGAAGTAATACAAATATCGGAGTTGTAATGCAAAATTAATGTACAATATCTTAACAAATGATGCAAGCCCAAATAACAACCCTGTGCAAAAGGTCTAGTCAAAACAAGAATAGTGCCCAGAAGAATACATGCTATAAAGTAGGCGCACAATACCCTTTTCTGTTATTGCTTAATCTCAAAATATTCCAAAATACATTGACCATAATATGTCTATTTAAGATCAATTCAAATGCCAAAATTCAATCACTCAATGCCCCTATAGTGTGTGTAAAGACTGAGCCATATTCCAGCAATTGCGCTTATTATAATTAAAGCTCCATGTGAGTCACATGCTCCCCCCAAAAGAATAATACCCGGAAGCCGTGCTGTACCTTGGGGGGATATTCCAGATCAGTTATCTGTGAAGATCAAGCACATACGAATATATATAAATAAACATGAGGCACAAGTTATCAATGCGTCAACTGTTGATCCTGAACCGCAAACTTCAAAATTATGAAACGAGGTAATCCTTACCTCATAAGTTAAATCAGTGCACTATTTAACAATGCATGAATCCATGTTCCAGTGCGTAACGTGGAAATCACGAAGATTATTTTAAAAGAACTCTTTAATGTAGCCGACCCTGTAAGGGAATCACAGTCGACCACTAGAAACCACCCGGTACTAAGTATGGACAAACCCATATCTGTTCACAAAGTTTGCTTACCGCAATAGTAATGCAATTATGCTTGGGAAGCAGTAAACTCCCGGTTATGAGTATCAAAATCCCTGAAGTATCGGACGTAGGAGACAATAAATTCCTAAAACTGGTACAGGTCCCTGAAGTACGGGGAAACCTGCAATATCAAATCAAGTCTAAACATTATGGCCACGCAATAAAATGAGTCTCCAATTACAATATAAAGCTTGTTTTGCACGTACACATAACTAATAATATTGGTAGCTGCACCCGTCTACGAGCCAAATCCCTGAAGTATGGGACATAGGAGACAGTGGTCTCCTAAGACTGGAGCAGGTCCCTGAAGTACAGGGAAACCTGCAACATCAATTCAAGTCGGAACATTAGTGCCACGCAATAAAATGAGACTCCGTAGCCATATAAAGCTGATTTCGCACGCACACATACCTGATAATATTCGTAGCCGCACCCGAATACAGGCAAGAGCACTCGGCCGACCGCGTCAACTACATTTATGCCCAATAGTAGAAAGCGAAGAAGTGACTCAAGCGTTACAAACAGAAATAAGCGCCATCTTGAAACTGTAAAACTAATTCATTCTTAGTTAGAGCGCCATCTTAATACAGATGCAAAAGTTAAGACCGCTTACCACCGGGCGCATCAACAGTTCAAGTGCCTGATGCTGATACATTGGAACCCGAAGTAGAATGGAAAATAATATTGGATTGATGACAGTAATCGTGCCTCACTCAAGTAAAAAATTATGAAAACAAAACATCACTCTTAAGTATATATATATATATATATATATATATATATATATATATATATATATATATTAACGCCATCTTGAAGTAGCCTCAGTCAAGTAAAGCGTTCTCATAAATAAATCAACGCCGTCTTGGAGTGGTAGATTGCACTCATATATACAAAAGTCTTCTAATCCTCAAGGTATAGAATTCTGATACTTTGAATTTATGGGCTATGGTAATGCGAAGGGGGCATTCAGTGAAGTTTAACTGATTATTCCTCTCATATTTACTCCAATCAAACTAAAACGCTAGATAGAGGGTGTCCCAATCTATAAAAATGTTACTCCATATTTATATTAAATTAACGGAAATCGATATCAGTCAATTTGATGAAATATATAAAAATTTAAGACAATTAAGGACCATGAAGGAAAATGCGACTTTAGGTATTCGGACAAGTCCAGAATGCAACAATTAATCACCCAAAAAGTATTGCAGTTCGTGATCAAAGTTAAGGCCGTCCTCTACGGCCCTAAGGCGCATGATCCACCTTGCCTCATGTCTTCGTAATCTCAACTCCCTATTTCCACCACGTGGATCTTGCTTAACGTGTTCAATGCCATAGAAAGCAAATGTCTTATTAGGATCCTGGGTGGTGCAGTTGTGTACATGCTCAGCAATGGGATATCTCACATCGTTCTGTTTTATTGCACGCATGTGCTCACTTACATGGTCTTTCAATGCCCTTATTGTGCTCCCCACGTAAATTTTACCACGTTTGCATGAGATAATATATACAACATATTTTGTTCCACAGTTGATATTGGTCGGTATAGTAAACATTTTGCCCTTATTGTCACTAAATTGTTTAGTTTTATCCTGTGCCCATCTGCCCATCCCGCAGTGACCGCATTTAAAGAATCCCTTAGAAAATTGCATCAACCAAGGTTCATAATGTATCTTAGATGGATAACTAGGACTCAATATGGTACCAAGTGTTCTGCCCCTACGATATGTAATTTGTGGCCTGTCCGTAATAAATTGTTGCAGTGTTCTGTCCGCCTGCAAGATGTGTCAATGTTTATTCAGGCTCTTACGCAAAGTAGTGAAGACCAAACATATCTCTACTTTGAAACCCATCAAAATTGACAGACAGTCCCCCACGCAAATTAGGATGGTCACAGATCACACACACATGAGTACTACAATTTAGTGACAATAAAGGCAAAACGTTTACTATACTGACCAATATCAACTGTGGAACAAAATATGTTGTATATATTATCTCATGCAAATGTGGTAAAATTTACGTGGGGAGCACAATAAGGGCATTGAAAGACCGTGTAAGTGAGCACATGCATGCAATAAAACAGAACGAGGTGAGATATCCCATTGCTGAGCATGTACACAACTGCACCGCCCAGGATCCTAATAAGACATTTGCTTTCTATGGCATTGAACACGTTAAGCAAGATCCACGTGGTGGAAATAGGGAGTTGAGATTACGAAGACATGAGGCAAGGTGGATCATGCCTTAGGGCCGTAGAGGACGGCGCTTAACTTTGATCACGAACTGCAATACTTTTGGGTGATTAATTGTTGCATTCTGGACTTGTCCGAATACCTAAAGTCGCATTTTCCTTCATGGTCCTTAATTGTCTTAAATTTTTATATATTTCATCAAATTGACTGATATCGATTTCCGTTAATTTAATATAAATATGGAGTAAAATTTTTATAGATTGGGACACCCTCTATCTAGCGTTTTAGTTTGATTGGAGTAAATATGAGAGGCATGATCAGTTAAACTTCACTGAATGCCCCTTCGCATTACCATAGCCCATAAATTCAAAGTATCAGAATTCTATGCCTTGAGGATTAGAAGACCTTTGTATATATGAGTGCAATCTACCACTCCAAGATGGCGTTGATTTATTTATGAGAACGCTTTACTTGACTGAGGCTTCTTCAAGATGGCATTGTTATATATATATATATATATATATATATATATATATATATATATATATATTCACTGAAAAAACCATAGGTTTTAGGGACAGTTATAGTTAGTTGGACATTGCACTCGTATAAAACCCGTGAAATTCCCCTGTTATAGTTAGTTCAGCTAACTATAACTCGCGGCCCCGCAATGCACTGCTGATGACGTCACATATTACATCACTCATGACATGGTCAGTGACATCACTGATGACATCACTGATGACATCTCAAATGACATCACTGATGACATCACTGATGACATCATCCAGTGACTGTGTGTTTCTGTAAAGTTTAAATATGTTTAATATATATAGGGAAAGGCGTATTGAAGAATGAGTGGGTGTATAAGTGTCTGAATGGATGATTTAGTACGTGAGTGACTGACTCTACAAGTGAGTGATTAAACGTATCTTACTGAATGCATGGGTTAGTGACTAAACTGTGTGAATGTCTGTATCCGTCTGTTTGTTGGTGTGTAAGTGGATGCATGGATTTGCGAATAGCTACATGAGTGTCTATATGGGTTATTGATTGGTTCTCTGAGTATCTGTATGGCTGCCTGAGTGTTTGTGTGGGTGGGGTGTGTGTGACTCTATACATAGATGTGTGAGTGGGTGATTCACTGGGTGCATGATTTCAAGAGTGCATCTGTGATGGACTGCTTGGGTGGGTGAGTGTGTGTATGGGTGTGTTAGTGAGTGAATGTATATCTCAGTGGTACATGTGCAAGTAACTACATATGTAAAAGGCAGTATATATGTGTGTTAGAGTATTTAAATGGCTATAAGTGAGAGTGTGTTATTGTGAGAGTGGCTGTATGGATGCGTGTGTGCTTGTATCAGTTATTGTATAAGAGCGTAAGAATGTGCTAGTATTTGTATGAGTAAGTGAGCTGGTGTGTGTATAACTGTATAGGTGAGTAAATGGGTGTGTGATTAATTTTTTGCATGACTGACTAGGTGTGTGAGTACCTCTATGGATGAGTGGCGGTGTGTGAGTGTTTATATAGGTGTATGAGTGCATATGATAGTCCTGTACTGAGTGACTGTAAGTATGAGTGACTGTACAGGTGAGTGAGTGGATGTGTGTGTAGACCTAAGAATCAGTGAGTGGGTATGTAGTTTTTGGTGTTGGAGTGTCTATGGTTTTGAGAATGGCAGTCTGTAATTTAGAGTGGGTGTATCAAAAGTTATATTAGGGTGTGAGAAGATGCATGAAATTATCACATGGATGATGTCATCAGTGATGTCATTTGAGATGTCATCAGTGATGTCATCAGTGATGTCACTGACCATGTCATGAGTGATGTAATATGTGACGTCATCAGCAGTGCATTGCGGGGCGCGAGTTATAGTTAGCTGAACTAACTATAACAGGGGAATTTCACGGGTTTTGTACGAGTGCAATGTCCAACTAACTATAACTGTCCCTAAAACCTATGGTTTTTTCAGTGAATTTCAAAGGTTTTTTAAATGCTAATTTCTAACTATAACGTGTCTGAAACCTATGGTTTTTTCAGTGAATTTCAAAGGTTTTTTAAATGCTAATTTCTAACTATAACGTGCCTGAAACCTATGGTTTTTTCAGTGAATTTCAAAGGTTTTTTAAATGCTAATTTCTAACTATAACGTGCCTGAAACCTATGGTTTTTTCAGTGAATTTCAAAGGTTTTTTAAATGCTAATTTCTAACTATAACGTGCCTGAAACCTATGATTTTTTAAGTGAATTTCAAAGGTTTTTTAAATGCTAGTTTCTAACTATGCCAACAGAGGTAGGACATGTGAAGAAAGAAGAAAAAACGCACAGAAAGAAGCAAAAGATGTGCAGAAAGAACCAACAGAGGAGCAGAAAGAGGCCTTGTTGCAAAATCATCCTGTGCCCACAACTTTTTCAGACGGGTACTGGTGGTAACTGACTCTGACTAACCAGAGCCAGTGCGCGTTTGCACAGTGGTGAAGGGAGGGGGGCCTGAGGTGACATGTGTGCAAACGCGCCCCATGGCGCGTTTTAAGTTGCGGGATTAAGTCCCCTTGAATCCTGAGGGTCCCTGGGGCCCAACTAGCCCCCAGGTACCTACAGTTAGGACCACAGAGCTGAGTTGCAGAGAGGCGTTCCGAGGCCACGCACCTTTTTTCACCTCTCTGCAACGCAACTCTGTTGTGCTTACTGAAGGTACCTGGTGGGCTAGTTGGCCCCCAGGATTCAAAGGGAATTAACTCCCCAACTTAAAACGCACCACAGGGCGTGTTTGCGCACATGTCACCTGAGGCCCTGCCCCCTCCCTTCACCACTGTGCAAACGCGCCCCGTGGCGCGTTTTAAGTTGGGGGATTAGGTCACCTTGAATCCTGAGAGTCCCTGGGGCCCAACCAGCCCACCAGGTACTTCCAGTAAGCACCACAGGCCTGCGTTGCAACGCCTGTAACAAATTGTGCAGTTGTGTTTAGGTAGTGAAGAGGGTCGTGCTGGGGGTAGTGTTTTAGGGTTTAGGGTAGTGCAGTGGTGTTTGTGTAGTGTAGGGGGTCATGCTGGGGTTAGATTTAGGGTTTAGGGTAGTGCAGTGGTGTTTGTGTAGTGTAGGGGGTCATGCTGGGGGTAGATTTAGGGTTTAGGGTAGTGCAGTGGTGTTTGTGTAGTGTAGGGGGTCATGCTGGGGGTAGATTTAGGGTTTAGGGTAGTGCAGTGGTGTTTGGGTAGTGTAGGGAGTCGTCCTGGGGGAGTGTTTTAGGGTTTAGGGTAGTACAGTGGTGTTTGGGTAGTGTAGGGGGTCGTGCTGGGGTTAGTGTTTTAGGGTTTAGGGTAGTGCAGTGGTGTTTGGGTAGTGTAGGGGGTCGTGCTGGGGGAGTGTTTTAGGGCAGTGCAGTGGTGTTCGGGTAGTGTAGGGGGTCGTGCTGGGGGAGTGTTTTAGGGTTTAGGGCAGTGCAGTCGTGTTCGGGTAGTGTAGGGGGTCGTGCTGCGGGGAGTATTTTAGGGTTTAGGGTAGTGCAGTGGTGTTCGGGTAGTGTAGGGGGTCATGCTGGGGGTAGTGTTCTAGGGTTTAGGGCAGTGCAGTGGTGTTCGGGCAGTGTAGGGGGTCGTGCTGGGGGTGGTGTTTTAGGGTTTAGGGTAGTGCAGTGGTGTTCGGGCAGTGTAGGGGGTCGTGCTGGGGGTGGTGTTTCAGGGTTTAGGGCAGTGCAGTGGTGTTCAGGCAGTGTAGGGGGTCGTGCAGGGGGTGGTGTTTCAGGGTTTAGGGCAGTGCAGTGGTGTTCGGGCAGTGTAGGGGGTCATGCAGGGGTGGTGTTTTAGGGTTTAGGGCAGTGGTGTTCGGGCAGTGTAGGGGGTCATGCTGGGGGTGGTGTTTCAGGGTTTGGGGCAGTGCAGTGGTGTTCGAGCAGTAAAGGGGTCTTGCTGGGGGTGGTGTTTCAGGGTTTAGGGCAGTGCAGTGGTGTTCGGGCAGTGTAGGGGGTGGTGCAGGGGGTGGTGTTTCAGGGTTTAGGGCAGTGCAGTGGTGTTCGGGCAGTGTAGGGGGTCGTGCAGGGGGTGGTGTTTCAGGGTTTAGGGTAGTGCAGTGGTGTTCGGGCAGTGTAGGGGCGGTGCAGGGGGTGGTGTTTCAGGGTTTAGGGCAGTGCAGTGGTGTTCGGGCAGTGTAGGGGGTGGTGCTGGGGCTGGTGTTTCAGGGTTTAGGGCAGTGCAGTGGTGTTCGGGCAGTGTAGGGGTCGTGCTGGGGCTGGTGTTTCAGGGTTTAGGGCAGTGCAGTGGTGTTCGGGCAGTGTAGGGGGTCTTGCTGGGGCTGGTGTTTCAGAGTCTAGGGCAATGCAGTGGTGTTCGGGCAGTGTAGGGGTCTTGCTGGGGCTGGTGTTTCAGGGTTTAGGGCAGTGCAGTGGTGTTCGGGCAGTGTAGGGGGTCGTACTGGGGCTGGTGTTTCAAGGTTTAGGGCAGTGCAGTGGTGTTCGGGCAGTGTAGGGGGTCGTGCTGGGGCTGGTGTTTCAGGGTTTAGGGCAGAGCAATGGTGCTCAGGCAGTGTAGGGGGTTGTGCTGGGGGTGATGTTTCAGGGTTTAGGGCAGTGCAGTGGTGTTCGGGCAGTGTAGGGGGTCGTGAAGGGGTGGTGTTTCAGGGTTTAGGGCAGTGCAGTGGTGTTCGGGCAGTGTAGGGGGTCGTGCTGGGGGTAGTGTTTTAGGGTTTAGGGTAGTGCAGTGGTGCTTGTGTAGTGTAGGGGGTCGTGCTGGGGGTAGTGTTTTAGGGTTTAGGGTAGTGCAGTGGTGTTTGTGTAGTGTAGGGGGTCATGTTTTAGGGTAGTGCAGTGGTGTTTGGGTAGTGTAGGGGGTCATGCTGGGGGTAGTGTTTTAGGATTTAGGTTAGTGCAGTGGTGTTTGGGTAGTGTAGAGGGTCGTGCTGGGGGTAGTGTTTTAGGGTTTAGGGTAGTGCAGTGGTGTTTGTGTAGTGTAGGGGGTCGTGCTGGGGGTAGTGTTTTAGGGTTTAGGGTAGTGCAGTGGTGCTTGTGTAGTGTAGGGGGTCGTGCTGGGGGTAGTGTTTTAGGGTTTAGGGTAGTGCAGTGGTGTTTGTGTAGTGTAGGGGGTCATGTTTTAGGGTAGTGCAGTGGTGTTTGGGTAGTGTAGGGGGTCATGCTGGGGGTAGTGTTTTAGGATTTAGGTTAGTGCAGTGGTGTTTGGGTAGTGTAGGGGGTCGTGCTGGGGGTAGTGTTTTAGGGTTTAGGGTAGTGCAGTGGTGTTTGTGTAGTATAGGGGGTCGTGCTGGGGGTAGTGTTTTAGGGTTTAGGGTAGTGCAGTGGTTCTTGTGTAGTGTAGGGGGTCGTGTTGGGGGTAGTGTTTTAGGGTTTAGGGTAGTGCAGTGGTGTTTGTGTAGTGTAGGGGGTCATGTTTTAGGGTAGTGCAGTGGTGTTTGGGTAGTGTAGGGGGTCGTGCTGGTGGTAGTGTTTTAGGATTTAGGTTAGTGCAGTGGTGTTTGGGTAGTGTAGGGGGTCGTGCTGGGGGTAGTGTTTTAGGGTTTAGGATAGTGCAGTGGTGCTTGTGTAGTGTAGGGGGTCGTGCTGGGGGTAGTGTTTTAGGGTTTAAGGTAGTACAGTGGTGTTTTTGTAGTGTAGGGGGTCATGTTTTAAGATGCAATGCTCCAATACCTGACCAGTCTGCACTACATAAAACTGCAAAAAAACTAAAAAAAAAGTGTTTTGCACACTTTTGTCATTGGGCTATATGTGGGCTACATCTGGGTAATATTTGTGCTACATTTGGGCTCTTTTTTCACTGGTGGCCATCTTGGAAGACTTCTTTGTTATGAAGTTTCCTAATTTCTTCATTTACTGCAGTCTCCTCAGTAGGAAATGCTTTCAGTTTTTTACTTTGATTCCATCAAGAAGGCATTCAGATGTGTCTCACATCTGCCATAAATTCAGAATGTTAGCACTCTAGTTGCTCATTAGATCACTGGAGTAAAGCTACTGCTCACCAGGGAGTTAACTGGTAGTCTGCTGCTGGTATTGAAAGTGATTGTTTCAGTCTGCATGTCAGAATTTTCTAATGAAATAGAAGAGGATTTGAGATCTCACTTAAAACATGCCCTAATTTTTCTTTCTGCAGCACTAACCATAATTTCTATTTAAAAAAGAACCCCTCATTTTGTTCCTTTTTAAATTAAATGTTTTAAGTGTTACCGGTTTATTCCAATCAACATGGCTTCAGGTGTGCCATACTTTTGTCATAAGTAAGGCTGTTAGCGCTCTAGTTGTTCTTTAGAACACTCTGGGAAGCTGCAGTAGAACACAAAGGCATCAACTGGCAGGCTGCTCCTGTTGAAATATAACAGGAAGATATTTGAGATCACACTTGAAATATGTCCTAATTTTTCTTTCTACAGCACTAACCATAATTTCTATGACAAAATGAACCCCATCATTTTGTTCCTTTTTAAATTAAATGTTTTAAGTGTTACCAGTTTATTCCAATCAAGATGGCTTCAGGTGTGCCATACTTTTGTCATAAGTAAGGCTGTTAGCACTCTAGTTGTTCTTTAGAACACTCTGGGAAGCTGCAGTAGAACACAAAGGCATCAACTGGCAGGCTGCTCCTGTTGAAATATAACAGGAAGATATTTGAGATCACACTTGAAACATGTCCTAATTTTTCTTTCTACAGCACTAACCATAATTTCTATGACAAAATGAACCCCATCGTTTTGTTCCTTTTTAAATTAAATGTTTTAAGTGTTACCAGTTTATTCCAATCAAGATGGCTTCAGGTGTGCCATACTTTTGTCATAAGTAAGGCTGTTAGCACTCTAGTTGTTCTTTAGAACACTCTGGGAAGCTGCAGTAGAACACAAAGGAATCAACTGACAGTCTCTGCCCTTGTTGGATGTACATGTTTTACTGAGAATGTCAGACTTCATTCTCACATGAGTGAGAAAGATAATGTGAATTTACAGAAAATATTCTCTCATTTTAGCTTCTGGAGCACCTTCCAAACCTCCATGGGACAAGCATGAGAAAATAGTGTTCTCTCAAACATGATTCATGATATCCCAGCAGAAGGTTTTTCACATGGTAAAATCACCTTGGAATACACCACAATTCCTAAAATTAGTATGGTACCGTCAACAAATAAATTCTAATGTAACTAAAGCCTGTTATCACCCTTTATAGTTCTCCTTTTGGTGACCCTCAAAATCTTCTATTCACTACAATGCATTTCAATGAGGTACTATCATTTATATTGGTCCCAAGATGGCTGCCAGAAATTCCAGGATGAAGTGCTGACAGCCAATCAGATCTCACGATGACATGTGTGGTTAGGCTCCGCCCAGATATATATGTGACTTTACTTTTGATTTTCTCAGGAACTACTGAACGGATTTACACCATTTAAGCAAAAGGCACGACACTGAACCAAGGGCTACCTCTTTGCCAAATTTGGTGTAATTCCGTTCAGCAGTTCGGGCTGTAGCTGCGACTAAAGGTTCCTATGGAAAAATGAATGGGGAAAACACGTTTTGGGACCCCCTTTTTCTCGGCCCCCGCTTGACGTATCACCCCGAGACTTTCAGGATAGGAGCGGACCGGAGCGCCCCAACAAGTTGGAAACTTTCGCGAAGATTCGTTAACCGGCGCCAACGTTATTTCAAATAGAATGTCGCGGATTTCCTATGGATAATAGGTTTTAACTATAACTATCTACTGGCGACCGCCAGTAGATAATATATATATATATATATTCACTGAAAAAAACATAGGTTTTAGGGAAAGTTATAGTTAGTTGGACATTGCACTCGTACAAAACCCGTGAAATTCCCCCGTTATAGTTAGTTCAGCTAACTATAACTCGCGCCCCGCAATGCACTGCTGATGACGTCACATATTACATCACTCATGACATGGTCAGTGACATCACTGATGACATCACTGACATCATCCAGTGACTGTGTGTTTCTGTAAAGTTTAAATATGTTTAATATATATAGGGAAAGGCGTATTGAAGAATGAGTAGGTGTATAAGCGTCTGAATGGATGATTTAGTAGGTGCGTGACTGAGTCTATAAGTGAGTGATTAAACGTATCTTACTGGATGCATGGGTGAGTGACTAAACTGTGTGAATGTCTGTATCCATCTGTCTGTTGTTGTGTAAGCAGCTGCATGGGTTTCCAACTAGCTAAATGAGTGTCTATATGGGTTATGGATTGGTTCTCTGAGTATCTATATGGGTGCCTCAGTGTTTGTGTGGGTAGGGTGTGTGTGACTCTGTGCATAGATGTGTGAGTGGGTGATTCACTGGGTGCATGGTTTCAAGAGTGCGTCTGTGATGGACTGTATGGGTGGGTGAGTGTGTGTATGGGTGTGTTAGTGATTGAATGTATATCTCAGTGGTACATGTGTGAGTAACTACATATGTGAAAGGCAGTATATATGTGTGTTGGAGTATTTAGATGGCTATAAGTGAGAGTGTGTGATTGTGAGAGTGGCTATATGGATGAGTGTGTGCTTGCATCAGTGATTGCATAGGAGCGTAAGAATGTGCTAGTATTTTTATGAATAAGTGAGCTGGTGTGTATAACTGTATAGGTGAGTAAATTGGAGTGTGATTAATTATTTGCATGACTGACTAGGTGTGTGAGTACCTCTATGATGAGTTGCGTTGTGTGAGTGTTTATATAGGTGTATGAGTGCATATGATAGTCCTGTACTGAGTGACTGTAAGTATGAGTGACTGTACGGGTGAGTGAGTAGATGTGTGTGTGTAGACCTAAGAATCAGTGAGTGGGTATGTACTTATTGGTATTGGAGTGTGTATGGTTTTGAAAATGGCAGTCTGTAATTTAGAGTGGGTGTATCAAACGTTATATTAGGGTGTGAGAAGATGCATTAAATTCTCACATGGATGATGTCATCAGTGATGTCATTTGAGATGTCATCAGTGATGTCATCAGTGATGTCACTGACCATGTCATGAGTGATGTAATATGTGACGTCATCAGCAGTGCATTGCGGGGGCGCGAGTTATAGTTAGCTGAACTAACTATAACGGGGGAATTTCACGGGTTTTGTACGAGTGCAATGTCCAACTAACTATAACTTTCCCTAAAACCTATGGTTTTTTCAGTGAATTTCAAAGGTTTTTTAAATGCTAAACCCTAACTATAACAGGCCTGAAACCTATGGTTTTTTCAGTGAATTTCAAAGGTTTTTAAAATGCTAATTCCTAACTATAACAAGCCTGAAACCTATGGTTTTTTCAGTGAATTTCAAAGGTTTTTTAAATGCTAATTCCTAACTATAACATGTCTGAAACCTATGGTTTTTTTCAGTGAATTTCAAAGGTTTTGTAAATGACAATTTTTAAATGTATTAATTGTTATATTTATTTATTTTTATACTGATTTACTACATTTTTTTAAACTATTTATTTTTAGATATTTTATTTTTTAAATTACATTGTAATTACATTATACATTACATTACAAAATATACTTTCTCAGAATGAATTACTTTAGTTTAAATACTTTGCAAATAGGCAATAGACTTTTAAGTACAGTAGTTACAGTTGTTGCAATGGGCAACAAAATTTCAAACACAATGCAACATTGAGCTCAATGTGAATTTCTAGCTAAATGCAATTAGTTACTTTATGGATTACTTTTCTAACCACAGGACTGGATCCTAGATTCAGTCCTGGGACATCTCCTGTAAACAGTTGAGTAAAAGCGTTTTGGTTACAGTAGTGATTTTTAAGGAATATTATTGTATTTTAAAAGTTGACACTTAGAAACTTTTTCACATAGAATCACCAATGTTATCCTATGGGAGGAAATTCACTTAGCAGGTAAGTAGTGTTATCGTTACTTTTTCTTACTCAGTGGTGGATCCTGGATCCAGCTCTGGTGCATCTCCTGTAAACAGTTGAAAGAATGCGTTTAAGTCATACAGGCGATTTTTAAGGAATATTTGTAGTTTGTGAAAATCAACACTTTGAAACTTTTCTGCTGAAAACCAGACAATGGATTCCTATGGAAGGAAATATAAGTTACTGGTAAGTACGGTTAAAATTACTTTTCAGGATCAGTACTGGGCTGAAATATGCAGCACTGAGGTCTCTCCTGATAACAGGTGAGTAAATCGGAATTCGTATTTTGGCTGATTTTAGAGGAATATTTGTATGTTTCAAAAATCAACACTTAGAAACTTTTTCAGCAAAAAGCAGGCAATGATATCCTATGGAAAGAAATTCAAGTTACTGGTAAGTACGGTTAAAATTACTTTTCAGGATCAGTACTGGGCTGAAAGATGCAGCACTGAGGTCTCTCCTGATAACAGGTGAGTAAATCGGAATTCGTATTTCGGCTGATTTTAGAGGAATATTATAAAGTTCCAAAACTCCACACTTAGAAGAATTTCCAAGTGAAACCAGTCAATGATATCCTATGGAAGGAAATTCAAGTTACTGGTAAGTACGGTTAAAATTACTTTTCAGGATCACTACTGGGCTGAAAGATGCAGCACTGAGGTCTCTCCTGATAACAGGTGAGTAAATCGGAATTCGTAGTTCGGCTGATTTTAGAGGAATATTTGTATGTTTCAAAAATCGACACTTAGAAACTTTTTCAGCAAAAAGCAAACAATGATATCCTATGGAAGGAAATTCAAGTTACTGGTAAGTACGGTTAAAATTACTTTTCAGGATCAGTACTGGGCTGAAAGATGCAGCACTGAGGTCTCTCCTGATAACAGGTGAGTAAATCGGAATTCGTATTTCGGCTGATTTTAGAGGAATATTATAAAGTTCCAAAACTCCACACTTAGAAGAATTTCCAAGTGAAACCAGTCAATGATATCCTATGGAAGGAAATTCAAGTTACTGGTAAGTACGGTTAAAATTACTTTTCAGGATCAGTACTGGGCTGAAAGATGCAGCACTGAGGTCTCTCCTGATAACAGGTGAGTAAATCGGAATTCGTAGTTCGGCTGATTTTAGAGGAATATTTGTATGTTTCAAAAATCGACACTTAGAAACTTTTTCAGCAAAAAGCAAACAATGATATCCTATGGAAGGAAATTCAAGTTACTGGTAAGTACGGTTAAAATTACTTTTCAGGATCAGTACTGGGCTGAAAGATGCAGCACTGAGGTCTCTCCTGATAACAGGTGAGTAAATCGGAATTCGTATTTCGGCTGATTTTAGAGGAATATTATAAAGTTCCAAAACTCCACACTTAGAAGAATTTCCAAGTGAAACCAGTCAATGATATCCTATGGAAGGAAATTCAAGTTACTGGTAAGTACGGTTAAAATTACTTTTCAGGATCAGTACTGGGCTGAAAGATGCAGCACTGAGGTCTCTCCTGATAACAGGTGAGTAAATCGGAATTCGTAGTTCGGCTGATTTTAGAGGAATATTTGCACAATGGTGAAGGGAGGGGCGGGGCCTGAGGTGACATCTGTGCAAACGCGCCCCGTGGCGCGTTTTAAGTTGGGGGATTAAGTCCCCTTGAATCATGAGGGTCCCTGGGGTCCAACTAGCCCACCCTGTACCTCCAGTATGCGCCAGGGAGCTGCGTTGCAGAGAGGTGTTCAGAGGCCACACCCCTTTTGCACCTCTCTGCAACGCAGCTCTGTGGCGCTTTCTGGACGTACCTGGTGGGCTAGTTCGCCTCCAGGGACCCTCAGGATTGAAGGGGATTTCATTCCCCATCTTAAAATGCGCCACGGGGCCTGTTTGCACACATGTCACCTGAAGCCCCACCCCTCCCTTCACCACTGTGCAAACGTGCCCCGTGGCGCGTTTTAAGTTGGGGGATTAAGTCCCCTTGAATACTGAGGGTCCCTGGAGTCCAACTAGCCCACCATGTACCTCCAAAAGCGCCACAGAGCTGCGTTGCAGAGAGGTGTAAAAGGGGCTTGGCCTCTGTACACCTCTCTGCAACGCAGCCCCTGGCGCATACCGGAGGTTCCTGGTGGGCTAGTTGGCCCCAGGGACCCCCAGTATTCAAGGGGAATTACTTCCCCTTCTTAAAACGCGCCAGGGGGCGCGTCTGCAGACTGCTGCAGGGAGGGGGCGGGGCCTCGGCACGATGCCGGTCTTTTTTTTTTGTTTTTTTTTTTTTTGCTTTTTTCTGCCCAGGGGGTCCTTGTGGGACCCCCTGAGCAGACCTAGGGGGTCAGGGTGTTTCTACCCTGCCCCCTTTGTGCGTTTTGCGCACTTGTTTCTTGTGCTTTTTTTTTTTTTTCTCGGCGGGATTCGCGCACCCTAAGCGCATCCCGCCGATTTTTAAAAAAATGCTTTTTCTGCCCAGGGGTCCTTGTGGGACCCCCTGAGCAGACCTAGGGGGTCAGGGTGTTTCTACCCTGCCCCCTTTTGCGCTTTGCGCACTTGTTTCTGTCCCTCAGTTCTACCGAGGGACAAAATGGCTGCCAACACTTCCTGATTTGGAGTGTTGACAGCCACTTGACAGCCAATTAGCATACAGCTCGTGATCGGGAGGGTACGCGGACCCTACTCGGCCATAGATATATATGTGACTTTACTTTTGATTTTCTCAGGAACTACTGAACGGATTTACACCATTTAAGCAAAAGGCACAACACTGAACCAAGGGCTACCTCTTTGCCAAATTTGGTGTAATTCCGTTCAGCAGTTCGGGCTGTAGCTGCGACTAAAGGTTCCTATGGAAAAATGAATGGGGAAAACGTGTTTTGGGACCCCCCTTTTTTCTCGGCCCCCGCTTGACGAATCAACCCGAGACTTTCAGGGTAGGAGCGGAACGGAGCGCCCCAACAAGTTGAAAGCTTTCGCGAAGATTTGTCAACCGGCGCAAGAGTTATTTCAAATAGAATGTCGCGGATTTCCTATGGATAATAGGTCCTAACTATAACTATCTACTGGCGACCGCCAGTAGATATATATATATATATATATATATATATATATATATATATATATACTTAAGAATGATGTTTTGTTTTCATAATTTTTTACTTGAGTGAGGCACGATTACTGTCATCAATCCAATATTATTTTCCATTCTACTTCGGGTTCCGATGTATCAGCATCATGCACTTGAACTGTTGATGTGCCCGGTGGTAAGCGGTCTTAACTTTTGCATCTGTATTAAGATGGCACTCTAACTAAGAATGAATTAGTTTTACCGTTTCAAGATGGCGCTTATTTCTGTTCGTAACGCTTCAGTCACTTCTTCGCTTTCTACTATTGGGCATAATGTAGTTGACGCGGTCGGCCGAGTGCTCTTGCCTGTATTCGGGTGCAGCTACGAATATTATCAGGTATGTGTGCGTGCAAAATAAGCTTTATATGGCTACGGAGTCTCATTTTATTGCGTGGCACTAATGTTTCGACTTGAATTGATATTGCAGGTTTCCCCGTACTTGAACTGTTGATGTGCCCGGTGGTAAGTGGTCTTAACTTTTGCATCTGTATTAAGATGGCGCTCTAACTAAGAATGAATTAGTTTTACCGTTTCAAGATGGCGCTTATTTCTGTTCGTAACGCTTTAGTCACTTCTTTGCTTTCTACTATTGGGCATAAATGTAGTTGACGCGGTCGGCCGAGTGCTCTTGCCTGTATTCGGGTGCGGCTACGAATATTATCAGGTATGTGTGCGTGCGAAATAAGCTTTATATGGCTACGGAGTCTCATTTTATTGCGTGGCACTAATGTTCCGACTTGAATTGATGTTGCAGGTTTCCCCGTACTTCAGGGACCTGCTCCAGTCTTGGGAGACCACTGTCTCCTACGTCCCATACTTCAGGGAATTGGCTTGTAGACGGGTGCGGCTACCAATATTATTAGGTATGTGTACGTGCGAAACAAGCTTTATATTGTAATTGGAAACTCATTTTATTGTGTGGCCCTAATGTTTAGACTTGATTTGATATTGCAGGTTTCCCCGTACTTCAGGGACCTGTACCAGTTTAAGAGTTTATTGTCTCCTATGTCCGATACTTCAGGGATTTTGATACTCATAACCGGGAGTTTACTGCCTCCCAAGCATAATTGCATTACTATTGCGGTAAGCAAACTTTGTGAACAGATATGGGTTTGTCCATACTTAGTACTGGGTGGTTTCTAATGGTCGACTGTGATTCCCTTACAAGGTCGGCTATATTAAAGAGTTCTTTTAAAATAATCTTCGTGATTTCCACGTTACGCACTGGAACATGGATTCATGCATTGTTGAATAGTGCATGGATTTAACTTATGAGGTAAGGATTACCTCGTTTCATAATTTTGAAGTTTGCGGTTCAGGATCAACAGTTGACACATTGATAACTTATGCCTCATGTTTATTTATATATATTCGTATGTGCTTGATCTTCACAGATAACTGATCTGGAATATCCCCCCAAGGTACAGCACGGCTCCCGGGTATTATTCTTTTGGGGGGAGCATGTGACTCACAAGGAGCTTTAATTATAAAAAGCACAATTGCTGGAATATGGCTCAGTCTTTACACACACTATAGGGGCATTGAGTGATTGAATTTTGGCATTTGAATTGATCTTAAATAGACATATTATTGTCAATGTATTTTGGAATATGTTGAGATTAAGCAATAACAGACACAGGTATTGTGCGCCTACTTTATAGCATGTATTCTTCTGGGCACTATTCTTGTTTTGACTAGACCTTTTGCACAGGGTTGTTATTTGGGCTTGCATCACTTGTTAAGATATTGTACATTAATTTTGCATTACAACTCCGGTATTTGTATTACTTCCAGCCCTGAGGAAGTCGTAGGGTCCTTACCCAGAAACGACGAAACGCGTTGGCTAAGAGTGGAAGATCCCGATATATTAAAGAAGAAACAAAGCCCATATTACTGATTTCATGTTCATTTGTTGCATAGCATTTTGCTTCAAACTTGGGATGCGTGTGCTTCAGAAATTGTGAATTGTTTTGTTCAATCTATGATTGAGTCTTGGGGAATTAGTGTGGATTTCCCCTCTTGGATGCACGGCTAGACGCATGTAACTACTGTCATTACATCAGTTGTTGTGAATACTATTTTTGCGCCTGGATACCCTCTACACCCAAATCGGCGGTGGTATAGGTGGTGGTGGTATAGGTGGTATTGGTGGTGGGGGTGGTATTGGTGGTGGTGGTGGTATTGGTGGTGGTATTGATGGTGGTTGTGGCATTGGTGGTGGTGGTGGTAGTGGTGGTATTGGTAGTGGTGGTGGTGGCATTGGTGGTGGTATTGGCATTGGTGGTGGTATTGGCGGTGGTATTGGCGGTGGTATTGGTGGTGTTATTGGTGGTGGTATTGGTGGTGGTATTGGTTGTGGTGGTGGTATTGGTGGTGGTGGTGTTGATCGTGGTGGTGTTGGTACTGGTGGTGATGGTGGTATTGGTGGAGGTATTGGTGGTGGCATTGGTGGTGGTGGCATTGGTGGTGGTGGTATTGGTGGTGGTGGTGGTATTGATGGTGGTGGTATTGATGGTGGTGGTATTGATGGTGGTGGTGGTGGTGTTGATCGTGGTGGTGTTGGTATTGGTGGTGGTGGTACTGGTGGTGGTGGTATTGGTATTGGCAGTGGTATTGGTGGAGTTATTGGTGGTGGTGGTATTGGTGGTGGTGGTATTGGTGGTGGTGGTATTGGTGGTGGTATTGGTGGTGGTGGTATTGGTGGTGGTATTGGTGGTGGTATGGATGGTGGTATTGGTGGTGGTGGTATTGGTGGTGGTGGCATTGGTGGTGGAGGTATTGTTAATAAAACAGGCTTTGAAAACAACCCGTCAGGTGGCTTTAGTACAGATGACATGTAACAGATGTGCTGTTGTCAGCTTTAGCCCATTAGCACAGGATTATGTGCTACCTGGAATTCACATGATTTAATTCGCTAATCATTTCTAAAATCATTTTACTTGGGGTGGTTGGGGTGGTTGAAACAGATCTGAGATAATGCCGGGTTAAAGGGATTGAAAGCAGGCGCCCGTTCTGCTTAAAAAAACATAAGCGGTTTCAGAAGCAGCTCCTGTCCGGCCTGCAGTAAGAGAAACTCAATAAAGTAATTAGTGCTTCCAGACTAAATAACAGGTCCCGTGTAACAACCCAAGTAAACGAGCCAGTCGCCATGGGAGGGTACAAATGAAGACAAGGCCGTACTAAGGAGGGACTAACAAGCCGATTAACGAATGCGAAATCAGCATTTACGAAATACAATGACACAAGCCAAATAAAAATATGGGAGGAGAGTGGGCGCGGCTTCTCTCCCATACTCTACTACAGCAGTCTCGCAGAACGAGCAGCGCATGCACGCTGCCGCTAGGCCCGACCTAAAAACTTTGAATGGGCAAAGCATATTACCAGTCTATATTATGAGGATGGCGGAAAACTTGGGGAAGGATGACAGACTATTGATACAGCAATATTGTGGTACTGTGGGGTTATGACCACTGGAGACCTATTTAAATGGAATAAGCTCTAAACATTCATAGAAACTGCAACGGGAGACTGAGAATATATGCAGCTACACACAGCATGGGATTGCCCAATAACTCAGATCTTTTTGGGAAAAGTACACGTTGGAGCAAGAAATCACTGGCATGGAGGTGTACTGGTAATGATCACAGCAGCGTAAAAAGGTTCAAGGTTTGTGGTGTTTTCATGGATGCCAACATTTGTCTGGCCTGCAGACCAAGGGAAATATTGTCATGAAATTAAAGTCTAGTAGAGGTCTCTCATTGACAATGGACATACTGGATAATTAGAGCCTTGGAGAGGTTGTCTAAGAATAGTACACTCTGATGCTCTTGCTGGTGTATCTGTTGGACGATAAACCACTTTGAAATAGGATGGGGAAAAAGGTAAGCTTATGTCAAATCTGATGAGGGAAGTTGAACCTAAATGGCTTGAAAACATATTATATGATCCAAACAAACTATCAACCTGGAGGTTTACACACCATATTAGGGATATGTAAAATAGTGCCCACGTTGAGTTCTCCAGTAAGAGAAAAATGTGTGGTTAAAACGTTGTCAAAATGTCACAATGTTTGTCAGTGTTTACCAAAGTCTGCATAAGTGGTCTTAAATGCTAGATGTTTCTGACAAGTGCACAGCAAAGTTTGTATAGCCAATTTCTCCTTGGAAATGATCAAACAGTTGAGAATAAATCTCATTCATTTTCTCATCTAAATTCTAGGTCACATGTTAAGTACAATGATCAAACAAGCACTTCAGAAAAAAATATTTAATCAGAATCTTCCAGGCTTAAGATGTTTTTCATCAATCTATTTGACAAAAAATGATGCAGCGAACCAACACATCAGTCATGCTGGACAATAGACCAGCTCCTCTTGATAAGTCAGACTGATCTGCTGCAGCAGCACTATCAAATAGAGAGGGGAAACTGTGAAAAGAACTGCACTTATGACTGAAAGTAGCGGCCTGTATATAAAATGTTGTGTATATTGAACTCTTAATAAAGATGCAGGCTACTAGACATAAAGGACGTATGCTCAACAGGACTGAGAGCCACAGCAGCTTGAAGAATCTAGGACACAAATCTGCAAATGATTAATTTCTAAACAAAATTCACTCCTTTTTTGGACAGCATTTGCAATCGAAAACACACTCCCTAGTGATAACAAGAGTCTTTCATACTTTTGAAGTTCCATTTTTGTCCAATATTAACAAATTATCTTAAAACATTTCACTTCCTACTGCTGTGTTCCCAAATATACCATTCTTTGTCTAAAAATAAGCTCACTTTGAAGAGAACATGTATCAGTCTCTACAGCTGTAGCCAAGATCTGTCAATGATATATACAAAATGAAAAGCACTTTATAGAAAGTATCTATGTGCCTGCTGCTCCAAATTGCCACAGTTTGTTGCCACCTATTTTTAACAGCATTTGTAGTATTCTACATATATTTATTGACATGGGTTGGTTACGACCCTGGCAATACGTTTCGAATTGAAACATTTGATGAACTCAAAATTCTATTTGATAATATTAGTTATAACGAAATACGATGAAAAAGGATGGCACGTTTTTCGAAATCTGCACCCAAACACTACTCTAGCCTATTTGTTGATAAGAAGTGCATTACTATAGGACAGACCAATCATTTAGGATCCCCCATGGAATTTGGGGTCTTATTTTGATATCAAAATGTGTATTTTACAAAGGACTAGTGTTGCAATGTGAAGATCGGTTTCAGGAAAAAATGCTTAATTTTACTGTAACTGAAATTTTAGAAGGACAACGATTAACCTTTTGTGAGCCGAGGCCTAATACATTACCAGTCACAGGGTCAAGAGGGAAGTTAGTACTCGTGGTCAAACATGTTCTTCGAACCATTTTAACTGAATACTGTAAGAGGCCGAGGCTGCGATATAACCACGGAGCGGCTGGACGAGTCCATCAGTACTATTTAGGTTTTGTTACTGTTATGAGAGAAGATCATCAATGTACAGATATATGTTTAAAGAGAGTAAGTGAGCAGAAGCACCTGGACACCCATATTGCTAATTGCTACTGAAAAGTCCTACCTTCCTGAACACGCCAAGGCCATGAAAGCACATTTTATTTATTCCGATGTTCGATACATCTTGAAAAAAAAATAGCAGATTGTGCTATTCAGATTTATTTTCAATTTTGAAAGCAAGTATGGCTGAATTATCGCAATGTTTTGAATAAGGTGGTTCACAAACCCCCGACGAACTTTGACAGAAAACACAGTTAGGATGGACAGCTTATTCAATAAATAAGTTATTTGTCGGAAAAGACTCAGAGTATAGACGCATTATAACTATGCAATCTACTTGTAGCAATATCTAATTAATGATAACCAAGTGCTTGCAATAGAACAGAATCGTGTCTGCCTCAAAACATGCGCTGAAGGGGGTGTGGCTTAGCGGCCTGTCAAGGTGACATCCAGAGCTTACAACTCCACTCTCTGCAGGCAAAACTAGGCTTATTAAAAGTTAGAAAACAAGAACAACTAAAGGTTCACAGCTTCCGCATGACAAACCGATCTTGATGTAAACTTTAGTGGTGTCTGATTGCACGTGCCCCTTCCTCCAGTTTCTTTCCTCTCGAACATTGGAAACCTCACACCTTGCAAGAACACGCAGCGCCGTAAGAAGTAGAGAGAAGAAATGTACTGAGATTTTCAGTAAAAGCAGTGCCGCAACACTGCGAAATCAGACTCCAATTTCCGGCAATGGTCAACTGACCAATCCGAAGGTGAGAGGAGGGTGGCACTGAGAGACAGAGGCCTAAAGACCTGAACACGACATCGATAATCATCTTCCCAAAACATCACGGATCCCCACTGAGGGACAAAACATCAGCACCAATGCAATACACTCCACAAGAACTGAAAATATTATAAATGAAGTCAGACAAAACCAGGCACAACCACAAACCTGCTGTCGAGAGATGAGCGCAATCTTAAAGTCAGACAGCTAAGATTCTAGACATTCACACTGATTTAAAGGAAAACACAAGGCCGTTAAAACACTGCTACAGTGCAGGTCCAGAACATGCTCGTTGTCAGCGAGGACGCCGGTTTTATCCACACATTTCCCTGGTTTCATCATGGAAGCGTCAGTTACAAAAAAGACGAACGGCTCGGAAGAACCTTCAGTAAAAAGACGAAGAGCAGAGCAATTGTTATTCCTCGTGCATTTAGTGGACTTTAAAGTTTTAAGGCTGCTGCTTCAACCAGAATAGTACTATGACCACCTAACTGTTAGCTGCAACGGGAAGGAACCGTGAACATCATAAGAGGCTACGTTATGAAAATACTACAAACCTGTTGCTTCTGTCTTCAGAGGGATGGTCGGGAATGATGGAAGTGCACACAACACCGAAAAGTAACTCAAACTGCGTAGGAAACTTGTCATACGAGCACAAGGAAGAGTAGATGGCGGAGTTACCCTCTGGCTATAGTTTTAGTTTCGGTTTCAGTTTTAAACAAGCTGTCGCCATTGCGCGAATGAAAAAAAAAGTGCTTACCGACTAATTGAAGGAGACAGAATAACGCAGCAAGTAAAAGATCCAGTCCTGATGGGCGGTCCCAAAAGGAGACAGGGCGGTAACAAGGAGGGACTAAGAAGCCTCATTATCAATCGGAAGCCAGCATTTACCGTGGACGATGACGCCAGCCAATGAAAAATATGGGCGGGGCTTCCACACCACTTCTAAAACATACCCTAATACAGCATGCCTCGCAAAGCGAGCAGCGCATGCGCTGTAACGCTAGGCTCGACCTAAAAAGTGGGTCACAGCTAGTATGAAGTAAACATGCACACACGATAAGACGGAAGTTCTGATATTCAGAAACAAGACCTCCCCCTAGTACTCCATCTGGTGGCCGTCAGAGCTAGGACCACACCAACACCCACCGACCACTCAAGAAACCTGGGGATCATCCTAGACGACAAACTCTCCATGACGGTAGAAGTCAACCCAGTGAGCACCTCCTTCTTCCATATCCTATGCATTCTACGTAAGATCTTCAAGTGGCTGCCACAGAACTCCAGACGGACCGTCACCCAAGCACTCATCACAAGCAGGCTCGGCTATGGCAATGCATTCTATGCCAGAATCTCCAATCAAGTCCTACAAATACTGCTAACTCACACTGGCCCTCCTGCGCCGCACCCACATCGCACATCGAGGAGCTCCACTGGCTTCCCATTCACAAACGCAGCCCATTCACTCTGCTCACTCACACAAAACCCTGCACAAAAATGGAGCAACATACCTTAACAACCTCATACACTTTCATCAGCCTACCAAATACCTACGCTCTCCTCACTCTTACAGAGTTCTGCAAGAAGCTGAAGACCTGGCTCTTCGAATAACTCTGCTGGGACCATATGCCCACTCACATGATCAATCATCTGGATAGCCTCATGGGTGATTAGTGCGTTCTGCAAATCGACATAACATAATACACCGGATATCTAAATGAGTGGAACTTTCTACACTAATCAAGTCAATTATCTATAAGTCATTAAATAAGTTAAACCACTAATGTTGATATGGAGGCAATTGTACAACTTCATCAAATATTAGCATCAGAAAGAAGTACCAGCAAAGCTTTATCTTTCACCTGGTGCACTGTAACAAGGACTCAGTGCTTGATATTAATGGCTCAACAATGTTACTCTGCTAACTGCTCCCCATGTAAAGTACAACAGGCACCTAAAGCTGTTGAAGATGTAAACTTAACTGAACTCTATGGTAAAGGAGAATTTGCACAAGATTACAATGACCATCTTAGTTTGGGGTGAATACCATTGAAGTACATAGGGCTTGAGGGGACGTTTTATGTTTTTCATTTTTACAGTCTTTTTTGATCTACGAGTGTGGTGGTGGGTGCGGGGGAGAAAGGGCGGTGGCCTCACTGCTTATGCTGCACACGCTAGCGCTCTGGGAAAAAAGGATGATGTGCTGCTAGAGAGAACTATTTTATTCGAATGCAGGTTAAGATGTAATGGGGCAATATGCCGTAAATCAAGATGGCTGACAATCTAAAGAACGAATTGCCGCCCTCTAGGTTGATCCAACATGTGACTGACACTGCAAATCAACCAATAGTTCAAGAGGGCTGACCTACTGCCCTATTTAATGTATGCAGCCTGTGGGCTGATTCAGAATGTGAATGACACAGGAAAGCAAAAGCCAAAGGTGGGCGGGGACCTAAAGTCCTTTCTATATAGTATTTTAGAGTATATTCATTAATCAATCACAAAAGCCCTACTGAGACAGCTAAGGCTGTTTCTAGCCCAGACCTAAAAAACTCATCTGACTGTCCACTTTAAATAGGGTGGCTGGTCGGATGGCTTACCTCCGACAACACCTACTCCATCAGAGGAAGTTTTACACCGACAGAGTAAATGTTACCCAGTCGGTGTAAAACCTTCAGTCCACCCAACTCAAAATCAGGTAGACAAACCTTGAGTTTGGTGAACAAGGTATTATATCCCCATTGCAATGGAGTACCTGTCCTGCCTGCCAAATTCTAAATCAGCCCCAGAGGGCCACCTAATGCAAATCAGTACTGACCCTGCTCCTTATGGGAACAGTCAATCCCAGACCTTGGTCATCTAATGCATTCACCCTGCAGCCTACTGCTTTTTTAGTTGGAAAATTTAAGTTTCGCACCCCCTAATGTTACTGACTAAGCTACACCCCTGGTAGGAGTCCCAATTTACTGAGTGAGTGAGTGTCTGCAGTCACCAGGTCACTGGTGTGAGTGATAGCTGCCATTTGCAATGTTCACTCTTTTCTCATAGTCCTCTAATATTTCCCCTTATTACTTCTATTATTAAATATTGATTTATCAAAATAAATATCTGACTGGGTAAATTACTGCAACAATAGTGATGATACGCCAACAATTATTCTTGACTTTCTGATCTTAATGTTTATATTTACAGTAGTTATCATTAAATCTTCCCCAATAAAAAAATAGTTTATCAACAAAATTTTAAATAGGAATTAAGTGCATACCTCTAAGTGCACTTTTTAGGCCTAAACTATACACAGGATTTCTAAATCTAAATAAGCTGCATTGGCTACTCATGCTCCTGTTCTGAAGGACTTATCAACCTGCCAGCGAAAGGCCTGCCTTAGGTGAGTTCTGTCCTGGTGGTGTACCATATAAGAAGCTGGATCCCTCATTAAACGTTAAGGGCTAAATTCTGATCTTTATGCAAACAAGAGTTTGTACAGGGATCGGAATTACGAATTGTTTAATAATTATCAAACCCTCACATTTTTCATCGGGTTGATCCCAACAAGTCAAACCTACCAAAATGTATCGTGGGAAAGGCCATGGAAAAAGGTGGAACGTGTGGAATTCATTGTGGTAAAGACGGATTCTCACTTGGCTGGCTGTTGAAAAACTCGGCATGAAGTTTGGGATAATGGTATTTACGATGTGTGGCAAATACCCTACTGTATTCCACCCAACTTGTAATAAGGGCTGAGATGTCCTAATTTGAGAACCAAGGATAGCACAAACCCCATTCTCTTCTTATTAGAGAATGGAATGTGGCCCTTGCACCGCCTCTCCCACAGGATGTTTGTGGGTGAGCCCCTACTATAGGGAATCCAAGAGCTATAACTTCAACCCCTTCTCGATGTCTTAAGTACAAAAACAGTGGGAGAATCCCTCTGCAAACTGGTCAAGACTCTAGACATTAAGCATCATATCACCGATCCCACCCACAAGAAAGGCAATACTCTAGACAATGAGGGACTCCCTTTACACTCTGCTCAAATCTTTGGACATCAAGAAGCCTATCACTGATCCCACCTACAAAAAAAAGACCACACATTAGACCACATTTCCATCCAGTCTAAGGTCATGTAACTGCTGCATTGGACAGACCATTACACTATCCCTTTCTCTCTACATAATACCATGTCACTATACGAAGGACACGGCTAACGAGGGAACAAACTGATTCTCCAGACGCTGCAAAGACCCATGCAGAACCCAGATCATCATGCCAACTACCACTCCATCACCCAACTTTCCCTCTCATCAACAGTCCTCAGAAAGCAGGCGAAGTTCAAATACAGGATCAGATTAACAAGCACAGGCCTACTACAGGATTACCAATCCCGTTTCAGACCACATTACAGCACCTGGACTGAAACCCTCAAAGTAACAGATGACATCCTCTGCATGAACAACGACCTATCCTAGTCTGATGCATTAAGCACAGCAAACCGCAAAACTCTGATCAACAACCTATAAAGTTTCTCTAACAAAGCCGCGCAATGGTCACCTCCTCCCCCGTCAACAGATATCAGTTTGTCCAAATGTGATTCTCAAGATGACATTAACTACCTATCTCATGCATAGTACCTTAGAGATCCATCCTCTACCCCTTCATCTTCAATCAGTCCATTATCCTTACTAAACAATAACCCCATCAAGATCCACCAATATTCTCAGAAATGCAGCTGTAATTTAAAATCTCCTTGGGCCATGACATCCAGCGACTCAAAAACCACCGAATCCAAAACTCAATTTCAGGGTCCTATTGAAAACTAAAATAAATAAAATCAAACCCTGAATTGCTCCTGCCCACCGCTAGCACCAAACATACTCTGCTACAAATGTGGCTCATCGAACACGAACCTAGACGACTTCAGCCCACACCTAATAGCCAACACAAAGTAGCTTTGACTTACCCAGGTGATACCACATTTCCAGGAAAACCAAGGTCATAATGATATCCACAAATCCTGCAGAAAAGAGGACCTACTTAAAAGTGACACCAGAACAACAATGCAAGAACTACTCCTCTTCCACCTGATTGGAGGCATCACTCTCCTACAGCGCCTTCCCAACTCCACTCTGGCACCACTGAAAGACCTCCAGGATACTGCAGCAAGTCTTATCAAAGGCAAGTTCAGCACATCACTTAATTCTGGAAGGAATTACATTGGCTGTACGCAGGGGCGAGTGGTGTTCATGGGCAGAAGGGGCGTTGCCCTACCACCCTGCAGAAGAGGCAACTACAGGGAAAATAGACACAGAGCAGTTGAAAAGAAATTACTGCTCTGAGGGTGTGTGCTGAATCTCCTTGGTTGAACTCTAGTGAACTTTGCAGATGTTCTACTGCTCATGCGCCAGCCGTGCGAGGTTTTTTTCGACCTGCAGGCTCAAGCTACAGTAGTGACATCACATGAGAGGGGGTGCCGAATTATATTGCCATGTATCCAGTTGCTTTTGGGGCTCATGAACAGTGGCTCTGGGAGGAGTTACAAACCTCCATGCACTTCAATGGCTGGGGGTGGGGCAGGCCGATGAGGACAAGGAGGGAGTAGGTGGCAACAATTTGTTGATTATCACATCGGGCAAGGCTGTAGGAGGGGTGCAGGTGGCTCAGTGCTTAATTTGAGCTGGTGGTTTCTGGTGCTCAGCACTGGCACTTAATCAACACCGGTGTTTTTCATAAGCACCAGTTAAGGACAGAGTCATTTATGGTAGGCACGGGGGATTTTTTCCCAGAATCACAGGATGTTGAGCGACGCCAAGGCTCAAACCTGGTTCCCCAGCTCCGAAGTCAGCCACTCTGGCTATTATGCCACATCCTCTACCCTCTTTCATGGTTAGTAGTTAATTCTGTTTTAGGCTGCACTAACAGGAGAAATGGGCTGGTGCAAGCTGCCTCCTGACGAGCTCCGACACTTATATTTTTCATAAATTAACCACTGAGGAGGCTGCTCTCCTGGTGTTTAGTACTGCATATTCTTTCACTTTGAAAAAACATTATGGAGCTGAGCACACAGAGTGCTCCTTATCTCGAATGTAGAGGCTCAAGAGAAGGAAGGACCAGCTACAGACAACAATTGCACTAGTGGACTAAGAGGTAAGTGTGCAGTTAAGGCTCTGCATCAGGGGCATCAACACCCCCCCCCTCCCCCACCCCTTCCCTGCTTTAGCAGCTACAGAGGGAGTGGGGTTCTCGAAGGGGCTCTTCTGTCTGCAGCTTGGCAGACAAAGGCTCATAATGAACTTGGGAGGGTGAGTGAGTGAAAGGTAGGATGGGTGGATGGATGAAATGGTTTAATGGATAGATGCATGGATGAATGAGTGAAAGGATAGATATAAGAATGGAAGAGTGAAAGGGAGAGAGGGTGCATGAGTGGAAGGGAGGGAGGGTGGGTGGTTGGATGGAGGAGTGAAAGGATGGATGATGAGAGAAAGGATGGATGGATGACTGGGAGTGTAAAAGGATGGATGAGTGGATGAATGAATGGAGTGAAAATATGAATGGATGAGTGAAAGGATGTATGTGGAGATGGATGAGTAAAACAATGGATGGATGAGTGAAAGGCAGGGTAGATGGATGTTTGGATGAAAGGTTGGATGGGTGGATGAGTGAAAGGGTGAATTGACCGATGGATGAATAGATGGATGGATGTGTGAGTGAAAGGATGGACGGCTGAGTGAAAGGGTAAATGGAGGGATGTATGAGTGGATGGATGGATGGAACGATGGATGGGTGTAAGGATGGATGACTGAGTGAAAGGGTGGATAGGTGGATGAGCCAAAGGGAGAATGATGGATGAATGGAGTGAAAGGATGGATAGATGAAGCAAAATGATGGATGGATGATTGAAAGGATAGATGAAAGGGGGTGGATAAGTGAAAAGATGGATGATTGAGTGAATGGATTGATTTGATAGATGAGTGTCTCTGGACCAGTGGCAGCTCTCCTTTATGGGCTCCACACTTGCACTACACCCTCCTTGTTTTGTGGTCCATTTTTATTGTATCAAGAGTGAATACTTATTCACTCTTGGTACAATAAAAATAAAATGCAGACCCGCTTCGGGTCCAGCAACAAACTGAGGCAGCTAATGACATTGTTTGATTGCTGACACAGGTGCATGAAGGTGCCTGCTCCATTCCAGCACTGTCACGTGTGACTATATGTGTGAGTTAAAGTGAGAACTAGTCAGTGAAGGAATAAGTCCGAGTGAGTGAGAAAGAGTGACAGTAACGACGGGTATGTGTGAGAATGAATGTGAGTGAGGGAGAATGACGGTGAGTGTGAGGGAGTATGACGGTGAGTGTAACTGAGTGTTACTGTGTGTGAGGCACAGTAAGACTGAGTAATTCAGATGAGTGGGACTGATTGGGGCAGAGTAGAATGAGTGAGACTGTGTAAATTAGTGAGACTAAGTGAGTCAAAGTGAGACAGTGAACTTAAGGGGTTATATACAAGAGGCCTGTGCTGCCGGAGCGTCACTTTTTTAGACGCTCCAGTGGCACAGGCCTCTCAATCATATCTATGAGGCGACGCAAAACCACCCTGCGTGGCTTTGCATGGCCTGTTAGATATGGAGTAAGGAAGGCAGCGCAAAACGCTGCATGCCTTACTCTTTGTCAAGGAAGCCTTCCATGGGAGTTGCGGTGGGTGTTCCCACACAACACCCATGGATTTTGACGCTGCCCCAGATTTAAAAAAAAGGTCACATAAACGTGGGGCAGCGCTAAAACCTTTCGCCTCCCCAGAGTAGGCGTAACGAGGAGAAATGTTTTCATTTCTCCTAGCTTTTTCCTCTTTCCATGTGTGCTGCATTCTGAAGCACACATAGAACGAGAACAACGCCTCCATGGATTGTTTTTGTGCAGGAAGGTTTCACTTCCTGCACAAAAACAATCCTGCCAACAACGCAGAACTAGGGTGTCTGTGTTGGCGCTAGGCACCAAATTGTGCACCGGCTGAAAGGACAGGAATGCACCGCATCGCGTAGATACGGTGCATTCCTGCCCTTTCGATTTGGCTTAGGGCAGCGCAGCAAAAAGACTTGCCAAATCTTTGTAAATGAGGCCCTTAGTGCACAAAGCGTGAGAGAACCCTTCAAGAAGAAGCTCATTGGAATTTGAACCAATGATTACGCCTCACCACTTTTAAAGGTCACCAGCCGCCCCTGGCTCTCTCTCTGAGCCCTTATCTTCAGATCTATTTGCATCACCTGCAAAGCAATCTGAAACGACACCCTTAAACCTAGCAGAGAAACTAACAACCTCAGGTGGCCAACACTAAACTAGGAGCCAGGGCATCGCTAATAAAAGATGAAGAAATGTAAGATGAAAAAACCACAGTACTCCATCTATGCACCCTGGATCTGGAACAATATCCCCATCAAAAATCAGAAAGGCTCCCAATCCCTAGCAGTTTTGAAAGGACCCGAAAATCCATCTTTTCAAACACCAATACCTCACCACAAACTAGGAACCTGCCTTAGTCGCTCCCTTGTAAACAACAGCACTAATGAATATTATCCAAGGGCTCTTACCCGATGACCAGCAGTCCATTACTACAAAGCTATGTTTTTGCTATATAAATTCTACCACATACGAAGCTTCAAATGAGATAAAATTGGCGAGCTGCATAAAGGACAGGTTAAGAGATGTTACAGAATAAGACTTCACCGGAGAAATGTGGAAATAATTGGAGACAAGGAACTAGGGATTGGACTCCAGAGCATGGCTATGCTAGAGCTGTTGTCAAGATTAATAGAAGAATGCTAAGTATGGTGGGTGGGTCTTTTCACAAGCTGAAACCGATCAAAAAGGTGTGGTCACCTGGCAGCTGCATGAACCTTTGTGCAAGAATTTGCGGATGATGAATAACCATCTAAAGCTCATAATACTGCAAAGACAGAGATTATGACCGGCCAACAATGCCAAAAATATCACCCTTCTGCCATACGACCAACAGCCTATACCTTGGCACACCCACATTCATCAAATACAAAATACAACTCAGCCGAAATGCTCCTGCAAGGCTTCTTCTCTGCCTTCACCCAGGAGAACACATGCCCCCAGTCCTGCAATCGCTCCACTGACTACCTATAGCTAGAAGGGCAATGTTGAAGGCACTACATTGTCCACAGAGTCTCCCATGGAAAAGGACTGTTATATCTACAAGTTAAATTCAAGCACTACAAACAAAACAGAACACTGCGCTCCAAGCTGGCATCACTTATCATTATGCCACCATACCATAAGAAATCCATAGGAGGCACTGCTTTCTCAGTACAAGCCATCAAGCTCTGGAACTCACTGCCAGCCAACATTAGGAACATCCAGGAGCATATGCACTTCAGAAGATGGTTGAAAACATGGCTATTTCCAATATAGCTACACCACCCCACATCCCAGCAACAGAGCCCAGAAAACTGCCCATCCGTCTATCACACCTCATCATCCACCAGACTGCTATGCGCTGCGTCCCATAACATGATTACCGCACCTCGGTGGTCCTCACACAAGACATGGAAACACTTCTCTCATAGGATCACAAACAAAGACAACACCCTTCCAACAACACATGTAGGTAAGCACTTCAGTGCCCTGCATAGGAGTAGTAAGTGCTATATAAATGCTGCCGTACAATACAATGTCAGACAGGTACCGTTCCTTTCCCCAGTGAGTGCAAATTACCAGTTTAGCTGCAGTTTCCATTTGTGCACATAAAATCACTTCCCCCAGTCACCCATAAGGGGAGTGCACCGCATTTATCTTTCCCTCCTGGCAATAATGAGGCGGGGTCTTCAGGAGATTCAAGGCCAAAGGGCTTTAGGTTTGGGCAAAACCACCAAATATGAAGCAGGTCTCTCCTCCCCTGCAATTTCTCCGGTAGCCACCTGACTCACTGGTATCTTTTCATCATTCTACACTATTTTTAGTGATGCTTCCCAATGTTGAACACACAAATTGATAATATATAGTCGTTTATGCAAATCCTTATTTTTCCATGTAGAAATGTCCCGCTGCAAATCCAAATACTTTCCAGTGTCGCCTGCATGAATCGATGCCAGTTCCTTGTGCGAATTGAAGATGTGCTTATATCAGCATAATCAAGCCTGTTCCCCACAAAGGCCTGCATAAACTTCTCAAAGGTATTTGGGTCTCTGCAACAACAGTTATAGTCATGTTCATCAGTCATCATCATCATATTAACTTTATTTTGGCTCAGTTTAACCATAAAAGTACAAAACCGTATATCAGCTTCAAAACATTATAAATACCAGTCTCAGTTTCTAACAATATGTAAAACAGACATGCAACATCAGTTGTTAGCGAAGCTGCCACAGAGCTTAGACAAAAGCCAAGAAGACGAAAACCTTGAAAAAAAAGTCCTTAAGAGAGGGCTCAATTGGGGGTCTGCTATGTCCACAGAGTAATCTGAGCGGAAGATAACATATCTAAAAGAATACTACAATAAAAGACACAGCACTCAGTATACATAGATACATTAAATATACGGCTACACATTCCTACAACATCACATAAAAACAGTTGCCCTCTGCTTGATAGCACGTTCCATATATGTGGCAGCAGAGAAGCAGATCTTAATCGTGGGTGGGTTTTGCAGGTAGATAAAGGCGGCTCTACAATAACGAATATTGGCCACCCTGATGATGGGCAACAGATAGCGTTTCCTCAGCATCTAATAGAATTTGCAAAATAACAAAAAATGTAAGGTAGTTTGTGATGATTGGTCGTTACAAGGGCATAGAGGAAGATGTAAAAAAAATTTGCGCCATGTAATGGAAAGACAGCAAGAAAGTGCACCGTGCATAATCTAAATCTAGTCAGTAAAAATGTATGATGCATGTTTCCCTCCCACACTAAGAATGGCGCAGGACTAACAGCTGGACAAATCCCCATATAGGTCTGGACTATTGGTTTATCTACAACACTCCGGATTCTGTTCTCTAGGCATCCCTCTAAAAACGGCATTTCTGAACTTAAGTAAACTCTCAGTTTACTTAAGTTCAGAGACGCCGAGGGAGAACTGACAATCATGTCAGTCAGCATGACGTCGGACTGCCCACCCCCTTCAGAGTCTGAAGGGGGTGGGCGGTCCGGCGTCATGTTGACTGACATGCATGTCAGACCAGGGGCAGGCAGCAGCACAAGTGCGCATGACTGGTGAAGGTCGGCAAATTTTTCTGACCAGCCCAGTCATGCGCATTAGTGTCTGCTCAGGCTGGCGGCTGCACATTAGGAGAGCGAGGGTTGATCAAAGGCTCAAACCTCGGTCTCCTAATGGGCAGGCGGGCAGCGAGTATCCCTGCTAAGCCAATCCTGGCGCTGCTGGAGCAGTGCCAGGATTGGCTGAGAGGGGTTGCCAGCAGTGACGCGGCTGTTCCTGTAGGCGTGGCCCATTTGCATACCGTCTGACAGGTCCACTATTTTTAGAACCCTTTTTTGAATAGAGTGGCAATGTAGTTGTTTGGTTGTTTTCTCTTTTTTTATCAATAAAGTTTTGCACGAATTGACTAATTTTGAGCCCAGGTTGGTGTGGCTCATTTACGTATTTTGTAATGCGTTATTGACGCGGGACCTGATGGAGTTTTACGGCAGCAGAAGTTTATTTATTGGCTCAAACACGGTTGGCGACGTGACCCTTTCCACTTTCCTGCCAGTTGTGAACCAGGACAGGTGAGTACCGCTGTGATCTGACTGTTGTTCCGAACTAGTCAGTTTGAGTACCATGCGTTACGAGGGAGGAGGGGGTTCCATATACCAGTGCAGAGTATTAGGTGGGAGTCCTCTCAGCGTGCAACGTTGTTTTCGGGGATCCGTAATGTCGCATGTTATGATTTATTGTTGGCTGTACTTTGGTTATTTGTACTGACAGGAGGGCCCTCCATTTGTAAAGTTTTGCACTGGAGACATAAAACAAAATAATGTGCCATGTTTCCCCTAATGGAGGGAACAGTTCTTTGTGTTCGGATGCAGCATTTAAGCGGTTGTGTGATTCATCACGGGTGTGCAGGGCCCGAGCGATTTGGTATATTCTCTGGGGATAATGTATTCCACTTTGTTTAACTGAGGGGTGCATACGAATCATCCTCAAGGGAATGACAGAGTCTTGGTGCACGTGAATGTGCCGTTATGAGCCAGCGCTGCTCATTGACAACAAATATGGTTCTAGTGATCATGTTAGATATCGGACGCGTTAGGTCTCCAAAAGTAGATTTTGACTTACAGCAAAAACTTGGAAACATACTTTCTCAAGATCAGTGTGGGCTCGAGACATGTTTTTTTTTTTTTTAGATGAATAGGAGTTGTTTTTTTCCCCTAGAAACCAGTACTGATGCAAGGATTTAGAGTGATTCATTAACTATTATTTTGATTACTTGAGCGTTCCCTGCACTCTGGGGGAGGGGAGACCTCATCCGGCCCCTTTTTAGTAATTCCGCACCATTAGGTTGCCTTCTAAGGCTGCTGCCTTACCTCACCTTATGCACGCACGGGCCCTGTAGGAAATATGGGAGTAAGTCACATCTTCTTACAGAAAATCTTTTGTGAATGGGCCTTGTGTGCTCGTCTCACTCACTGGTCTTTAAAATAGCCCCGAGACGAGTCGATAACCATCGGCTTTGTGAAGGAGTTAAATCTTAATGTAAATCTATTTTACGCTGAGAACCCCCTGTTCTAGTGGGAAAGATAACTGGGTATGTGAATGCATGCACTGCAGAGGCGCTATTGTAACCAGAATGCCGAATGTCAGAATCTAGATGGGTCCACTCAGCACCTCACCCTTCTAAGGTCAACCACGCCTTAACACACCCTACATTCTTTTAGTAGAGTCAGCTCAATATGTGCACTACTTTATATAAGTATTTCTTTTCAAGGGAGAGCGCGCCTTCAAGTTCTACAGGCCTGTACTTCCAGTTAATGCAGCCCCATTACAGTTAAAGAACTTGGCATAGTACAGTCTGTGCTTCAGTCTCCCCGGCGGCCTTTGATTACTGCACTGTGACCCGCGCTCCCCCCCCCCACGAGGCAATAATCGGCTGCACCTCATGAAAGTCAACAGTCTGTGAAGGCGCTGTGAGCAAAATGGCCTCTCGCTAGACCATAAGCTTCTGAAGTGTACGTGTGTTTTTCCACAAAACTGCACACAGTGCTGTAAGATCAGTATTCTGGTAACAGAACAAAATCTGTACAAACCTGATGACGTAAAAGTGTCAAAATCATTACAGAATTAGCTGCGTTTGTCGGGGCGGTGAAGTGACAGAGATGTGAGGAAGGGCATTCGAGGAAGAGTGAAAAGAGGATGCTGAAGAGGAAAGAGAGGGGGTTGAAGATGTGCAGATGGACAAGATATGCAGAGAAAAAGAGGATACATATCTAACATATAGCACACATAATTGAAGGCCAAAGCTCCTTCCACAGGCCTCAATGCTATTTAATTCACAGACTCACTATTTCAGAATTTCAGAATTTAAACATTTTCAATGTTAATTATTTTTAAGAAATCATTGTTGTTACTCATTTATCTTAAACAGCTAACACCCAGTGACAAAGCCAATCATACTGACATGCTTTAGGCGTATGTCAGTTGCTGAGCCATTTATCTGGATAAAATTACATATCAAGAGAAACCAAAATACCGGTCTGATGGCACACTATGGGAATCACAGAAATGGATTTGGCATGTTCCTTTATAGGGAGCACCCACTTTTTTCATCTCACTTAAAGACCTGTCTGCACATATTTCTATATGACTGGTTACAGCCAGCAGCTGTGGGTGCTTCCCGAAGTCTGGTTAGAGCATATTTTTCCAAAGTTAATGCTGCAGGCAGTGCAAGACACTGGGCAAGCATACATTTTAAAGGGCTAAAGTTGTTGTCATGCAAAACAATTTACATATTACAGTAACTGTTGAACAAATTAATGCAAGAAGATACGGGGCAGTTTTTAATGTGTTTAATATTTCAAGACTATACGTTCCCACTACTTCATAAGCCTTGCTTTATCACTGCATTCATTTGCTTTAAAATGCACCATTTGCCAATCTTTTTTAAATTTCTTTCTCAGGAGAGGGACACTCCCTAGACCCCAGGTTTGTCCATTGAACTTGTTCACATCGCTAACTAGTGTTTTCTATTGGAAAGGGTAGAGCCAAAGCAGTCTTGCTTAGTACCCTAGCACCCTTCAGAAGTCAGACTTGCTTGGCAACCCAGAAATTCTCTGAAATAATGTATGGGTTTTCTTTTATGAATGCCTAGAAAAACTGAATTTTTAGTCCATTTATCACAGAAATAGTGCTGAAAATCGCACCAAAAAGATGCCAATTTTTTAAACATTTCTTCGCGGGGGAAAACCCCCCCGAACCCTCTTTATTGCCGTAGGGCTCGCTCGCTACGCTCGCTTGCATACGTTGATTCGTTCTGCATACGCCTCACCAGTTTCAAATTCCACCAGCCGCCACTGCATTCTTCAGAGTCCTAATCGAGCTGGCTAATGCATTGCTAGGAGAGGAAAACAAGTCCTCCTGTCCCATACTATGACATACATTCTGTATATACTTTAACCAAGGGATACTCAAACAGTGATCCAGTTTTAAGCAGTCTGCAAGCACAGTCCTATGAAAGGATGTCTGGCTTTTAGTCCAAATTCTAAGCCACAGAAGAAGTGGTTGAAGTTTGATGAAATTGCTAATAGTCGATTCCGATCTGGGTCGGAAAGCCCTCCGACCGAGCCGGATCTGGAGTGTTTTCCGACCGAGCCGTACCCCTGGAGTCCGACCGAGCGAGTACGATGCTGCTGTATGCTGACGGACTCGGCTCGGTCGGATTCCCATTGAAGTCAATGGGAGCCGGTCGTATGACGCGTGCATGGCCTCGCATCAGCTGAATAGGTACGTCTCGCAAAAGGGCGCCCCCTGCAGTGGGTACGCGTTGATGCCATCCGCACCGTACATGCATGTGAAGGGGGGACCCTTGGGTCCCCCCCTGTGTTCGACTCGTTAGGCTACGGGTGAAGGGGGTCCGGCACGGACCCCCGAAGTCCGCTTCCCGGAGCTTTTTCGTCCCGGAGACTCCGACTCGATTCGGCTGTCCGAATCGTGCATTGTACTGGCTCGGTCGGAAATCGACTCCATTGCGTGGTACGGTTCGTCTGCGACCGAGTCGTACGGAGCGGTTCGGACCTGGAAACGAGTCGGTCGGCGATTTCGCGTTCATTCGCATCGTACTTGGGCGTCCAGACCTCTGTACGACTCGGTCGGAAACAAAGCCTCCGACTCGGATCCGGTAAAGCGAATCCGATTCGGAGGCCTTCCGACCGAGATCGGAATCGACCCTATAGCCAATCCCTGCCTCAGTGTGGCAAACAAAGGAACTAGTGCTTTGGGGGACAGCTAACAATCTCTTAATTAAACCGTTCTCAATTTTTTCAAGGGCCCCCTGATCTTCAATAGCACAGCATTTGGCTTTGTAAACCGTCGAAAGTTCCTTTATTGGTTTCTGACCACGTTTGCAGGCAAAGATTAAGGATAGCCTCCACTGATTTTGAGAAGGCAGCAGCTCTACTGGTCTTCAGGGGTCCCCATGAGAGATGCGTATCCAGGGGGATGCCAAGGTAGGAAAAAGTAGGAACAGAACCAAGTTTCTTGCTGTTCACTACAAAGGACACATTATCCTTCTTCCTTCCCCCAAAGATCATTATGTGGGTCTTATTTTGGTTGACCATAAGATCTAAACTGGCCATAAACTCACAAAAGCCGTCCAGCAGACGTTGTAAGTCATTTGTAGTCCTGGCAATTAGGACAGTATCGTCTGCATAGATTAATGTGGGGATGCTCCGAGCGCCTACACGAGGGCAGTCTGCCCTCAGGGTTACCAGTTCTTCCTCCATGCTGTTTATATAGAGGGAAAAGTGGGTCCTTGGTCGTGGAGGGCTTTGTAGTTGTGTGTCAAAAGACTAAATTGGCATCTCTTCTGAATGGGGAGCCAGTGGAGGTCCTTCACGTGCTCTTGAAGGTCCTCTTGGGTAGGTCGAGGATCAGTCTGACTGCTGCGTTCTGGATCGTTTAGTCTTTTCATGAGTTTGGTGGTGGTGCCTGCACAGAGTGCGTTGCCGTAGTCCAGATGGCTCGTGACAGTTTTTCTGCTGCTGATGGGGAGCCACTTGAATACTTTGCGGAACATGCGGAGAGTGTGGAAGCAGGCTGAGGAGACAGCATTGATCTGACATTTCATGGAGAATTTGCTGTCCAGGATGATGCCGAGTTTGCGGGCATGGTCTTTCGGAGTGGGGGTGGGTCCAAGTTCCGATGTCCACCAGGAGTCATTCCAGAGGGCGGTGTGCCTGCTTAAGATCGGAACTTCAGTTTTGTCCGCGTTTAGCTTCAGGCAGTTGTTCTTTATCCAGGCTGAGACGTTCTTCATACAGTTGTGCTAGTTGGCCTTCGTCGAGGTGGGGTCAGCTGAAAGCGAGAGGACGAGCTGGATATTGTCGGCATAGGAGGTGATGTTCATGTTGCGGGTTCTGACGATATCAGCAAGTGGTGTCATGTAGATGTTGAAGAGGGTTGGACTGAGGGATGAGCCTTGAGGGATGCCGCAGATGGTGAGCTTGAGTTGTGAGGTGAAGGGAGGGAGACAGGTTCTCTGGGTATGCCCCATGAGAAATGATGCCATCCATCTGTATGCGTCGTCTGTGATTCCGATCTGACGCAGTCGATCGATGATTGTGTGGTGGAAGACGATGTTGAAGGATACGAAGAGGTCGAGCAGGATCAGGGCGGCTGATTCTCCTCTGTCTATTAGGTCTCCATTCAAGGAGAGGAACTGATATCTGACTGGCAGAGGACAGTACCGACTGCAACCCATGGTTTTCATTTTTTTATTTTTTATTTCTTTATTGGTATTTTAGGAAAGAACAGCAATACAACAACAGCGGGGAAGGGGGGAAATGAGGCAATGGGACGGAAGCAAGCTAAAGTACAAGTAAAGTAATCATGGTACACTGACAAAATATCGACACTCAAAATATCCCCATACAAAAATATCATGACCAAAATATAGATGTAAAAAATATCTACATCCTATAATTATAATGGAAAGTACAAAAATATTGAGAAAAAAATATCGATGTCATAAATATAGTTTTACAAAATATTGTTATATATATATATATATATATATATATATATAAATTAATACATATTAAATTTATTAAAGTATAAAATTAATTAAAAATAAATAAATTAGATTTAATATACATTTTAACAAATATAACAAATAAACTTAATTTATAAAAGTTAAACACAGATATATAATAATAATTAATATATAGATTTACTTTAAATCAATTATTAAACTATTCTAATTTTAATGTCTTTTATTATTTTAAAATTATATAAAAATTTAACAAATATATATATATCTATGTATATACCAATAACATAAAATCTATTTAAAAAAAAAACATTCTATTATACATTAAAACATTAAACTATTTAAGAATCTTTAAACTCAAATTTCCCACTCCAGTCAGTGCAACAGTAGGTAAGTGTTGGATAGTGGAGGGGTAAAAATGACTATTCCCACTCCAATTAGTGCAACAGTAGGGGAAGTGTTGGATAGCAGAGGGGTAAAAATCACTGTTCCCACTCCAGTGAGTGCAACAGTAGGGAAAGTGTTGGATAGCGGAGGGATAAAATGTACTATTCCCACTCCAGTCAGTGCAACAGTAGGGAAAGTGTTGGATTGCGTAGGGGTAAAATGTACTATTCTCACTCCAGTCAGTTCAAAATTAAAAACAAACTAAATATCATCAACAGAATAAAAATATTTTTTTAAAGTAAGTAAAAAAATATAAATATGTTAAAAAGAAAAATATATTTAATATAAAAAATAAAAAAATAAAATCATATTATAATGTTAAATACATATCACAAATACCTACATATATTATAAATATCGGGAAAAAAATATCGGTCATAAATATGGTTTTACAAAATATCGTTTTTATATATATATATATATATATATATATATATATATATATATATAAAATAAATTGATAAATATTAAATATACTAAAGAATAAAATTAATTAAAAAATTAATTAGATTTAATATACATTTTAACAAATATACCAAATAAACGTAACTTAAAAAGTTAAACACACATATATAATAATTAATATATATATATATTTACTTTAAAACAATTATTAAACTAATAATTATTATGTCTTTTATCATTTAATTTTTTTAAAATTATATAAAAATGTAACATATATATATATATACATACCAATAACATAAAATCTATTTTTAAAAAAACATTTTATTATACATTAAAAACATTAAACTATTTAAAATTCTTTAAACTTAAATTTCCCACTCCAGTCAGTGCAACAGTAGGGAAAGTGTTGGATAGCGGAGGGGTAAAAATTACTATTCCGACTGCAGTCAGTGCAACAGTACGGAAAGTGTTTTATAGCGGAGGGTAAAAATCACTATTCCCACTCCAATGAGTGCAACAGTAGGGAAAGTGTTGGATAGCAGAGGGGTAAAAATTACTATTCCCACTCCAGTGAGTGCAACAGTAGGGAAAGTGTTGGATAGCAGAGGGATAAAATGTACTATTCCCACCCCAACTCCTAAACATGTTTTTAGAGGCTAAGGACAAGGGACAGTTGCCGGAAGACTAAAGAACCGCCACCATAGTGGTAATCCCAAAAAAAGGAAAATCGCAAGTGGAGTGTGCATCATACCGGCCCATTTCCCTGCTTAATGCAGAACCTAAAGTACTAACCAAAGTCCTGGCAAACAGGTTAGCAGGAGTGCTACCTTCACTGATTCACCCTGACCAGTCCGATTTCATGCCAAAGCGCAGTACACGTCTAAACCTGAGAAGATTGTATGGGGTATTACACCTGACAAGGGAATATGGGGCGGAGGATGTGGCAGTCCTGTCCCTTGACGCCCAAATGGCCTTTGATAGTGTGGAATGGAATTATTTGTCTTACTACCTCGATTGGGCTTCGGCCCTAATTTTTGCGCCTGGGTCCATCTACTGTATGAGGGACCAAGAGCCAGGTTGTGGGTGAACGGCTGTGTATACCGTGCGATAGAGCTACGGAGGGGCACGCGACAGGGATGTCCTCTATCCCCCATGATCTTTGCTTTGGCTCTGGAGCCGTTGGCAACTTGGGTTCGTGGTTGGTGATCCGCTTATCCAAGGGATTGCAGTAGATGATAACTGGGAGGAAAAAATATCGCTGTACGCAGACGATATCCTGCTTTATGTAAGTAAGCCCCGCACCTCTGTTCCGAGAATTCTACATATTTTCAATCTCTTTGGGTGCTATGCCGGATATCAAATCAATTGGGATAAGTCCCTGATCTTCCAGCTCGCTCCGGACCCCCTGCCCCTACCAAATCAGTGCCCAGCTCCAGTAGCTATGGATGGGTTCAAATACCTGGGAATTGAAATAACTAGAGATGAAGACCTATTCTTGGCACGTAATATTGTCCCCCAGATAGATCGCTTCCAGACAGACGCAGGCCATTGGCGTACACTCCCCCTCTCGCTGATGGGAAGAGCGGTCCTCTTCAAAATGATGACCCTCCCGCAAATACTATATATTTTCCAAAATACATTATTCAAAATCCCTGAATCATATATGCGAAGATTAATGGTATCTTGAGGTCCCAACTATGGGATGGTGGGGCGGCCCAAATCTCGCTGCCAAAACTATAGCGGGGAGTGTACGATGGGGGCCTGGCGGTCCCAGATCTCCCAGCCTATTATTGGGCCGCCCAGCTAGCGGTAGTGAACGAATGGGTGTTTGGGGACCGACAGGAACCTGCATACAGAATGGACCGCCTGGCCATGGGAAGCAGAGATTACCCGGCGCTCCTCTATGGCAGGAAAGGTCAGAACCGGCTTCCACCTCACACGTTGGCGGTATTACGAGCTTGGATAGCAGCCAATAGATGCCTCGGATGGGAAGGGAAACTTACGGCAGAAACCCCATTATGGGACAGTGATGAGCTAGGCGAAGTCAAGAAATTGAGAGCATACACGAAGTGGCACATGATAGGGATTGAGAAGTTGGGGGATGTATGGAGGTCGGGCACCCTAGTTACTTTCGAGAACCTAAAGACTGAATTCCCGCTGGCACAGTGATCCAGCGGGTTACTAGCAACAAGCATTCATACACAAAATACTCACCTGGGCCCATTCATTCATGCTAACTAATAATCACCGCTGGTGGGAATCAGTTGTACTCTTTATCAAAATCCCTGCTACCAATTACCTTTTCTGATTGAAGAGTAATGACTTACCAATGGACCTTTGATAATTGGGGATGAAATGAGATCATACAATACATAATTTTCATTAGACTCCTGAAATAACCACTGACTCAGGAAGTTTTAAATATTTATCTAAATTCTTTAGCAGAGTAAATTACAAACCACATGGCACTTAATCGCATATCAAGGAGGAAGCACACTATATAATCACCTATTAATCACAAATGACGGTCCCTCAGAAAGGAGAAGATAGAGACAGCAGTACAAACTAAAGATCACGCATTTATAGTTACCTAAAGGTGTGAAAACCAAACCCCTTGGCCAAGGAGTTGGAAAAGGGTCCCAAGAAAGATGAAGACCAAGACCTCCGGACCAGGTTCAGGACAGGATAGGTGACCTCTCTACCAACGACGCCTGCGTCGTTCCCCTCTCTGACACTTCGTTCCTCCTCGATTCTTCCGTGTCTTCTTCTAATAGAATCCACCGCCCCCACCTCAGGACCTCTTTGGACAGCGGTTCAGTCTGCAATCGATCAGCTCGTTCTGTGCTCCTAAAAGCTGACAGCCTCTACGCTCTGCACTAGCTAATTAGCTAATTCTATATCTATTATACCCTTCTACACCCATGTACCTCCCATTAATGTTTCAAAATTATGGGCCCACTATTTCTGATTGGACAGGGACAGGGGGTTGATCCTCACACCATGTCAATTTAGTTCAATTTTCTTAAGCCTATTGTTTTAAAAAACCGCCCCTCTCAATTAATAAATTTGCTTTATTTCCCACCCGTCTCACGACAATTTTTAATACAAAGTGTATACAAAATGTATCAATTTGTAGGACATCTCGGATGAACTGTGAAGGTGATCAGCGGGTCATGTCCTTGGACATCTTCCAAGTTGACTTCATCGCTTTCCTTTGTTAGTTTTCAGGGCGCATGCGCAAATCACATGGTTTCTTGAGCTGCCGTTTAGTCAACCCAGGCCCACTTTACGAACTAATAGAAAATCAAAGAAGAAACATATTAAAATCAAAAATAAATGATTTCACTGTATACCCCCTACTTCTACTCTACTCCCATTTAATTATAAATGTCTATCCCGCATTAGTAGCGTTAGAATACCTCATTATTAATTGCAGCAATGCAAAAGCTTTAGCATGTGAGAACATTAAGCGGCCATTTTAACATTAAGCGGCCATTTTAGCATACACTGCACAGAAGCAAAAGATTCCCTCCAAGCAAAGAAAGACGTCATCCCACGTGACATGGTTGACACATGCGCAGTAGAGTACCCGCGCTTTAGCGGCCATTTTGGATTAGACGAGGATTACTTATTAGTGGAAAACACATAGGCAAGCATCTTTTAGATAAAAAATTTGTGTTTGCACATTATTAATAAAGACATTACAGGTTTTAATACAAATTAATTAATACTGTGAGAAGATTGCTTTTGAGCAAGTCTCATTGTGAGTCCTTGCTCCATCAATCCCCTCTCTGATGGCGTTTCTGAGCCATCAAAACTACTTATAACCAGATGCCAACTTAACATATTTTCGTCACATTTTCATTTTTACATTGTCTATTCTTATCCTCTCCTTTCAGTTTCTTGTATATTTCACTTCTCAGATCTTCTAATTCAATTTCATCAGATTTCCTTTTCTTGCCTTTTCCTGTCACCCTATATGTTTCGTTCTTTCTACAACATTTGCACCATATCATTATTGACAATACTATTATTGCTATCCCTACTATTATTTGACCTATAAGTCCTTTCCCTACATTAGTAAACCAGGTACCAATTGACGCAATGCTATTTGTCAATCTTTCCCATACACTATCAACTTCCAGTGGTTTCAGTTCATTCTCAAGTTTTGTAATATTCTTTATATATGTTCCAATTTCTGCACTTTTGTCTGGAATATATGTGCAACAATGTTTTGTTTTCAACAATTTACAGACTCCGCCCTCTTTTGCTAATATTATATCAAGAGCAAGTCGATTTTGCATAACCATAGATCTCATCGCAACCATCTCCGCATTAATCATTAGAAATCCTCCAGGAGTATCCGTTGATAAACGATCAACCACTGTAGACAATTTACATATTTTACTTGAGTTCAGAATTATTCCCACTGAAGGTATCAATGCACCAAATATATCACCTACAATTTCTGAAAAACTAGCCCTTCTACTATGTGTTAATTCACTATTATTTTCATTGCTCCCAGTGTTTCTTTTTACGTGGTATACTTTCGGAAAAACTATTCCAAAATAACAACTTCCATACCACCGTGCAGGAAGCCTAAAATAAGCCTTATTCCCACACACATAATATATTCCAGGAAAAACTGAATCTGTTCCTCCTTTTAGTCCCCAACCTCCAAGAATTAAGAAATTATGTTCACATTCACTGGTACCAATAAAAACATTATGAAGACAAATTTTCCCTGTCTTTACAAAATCTAGAGCCATAGCAGCTTGAGCCTTGCCAGGTGTAGAAATACCCTCTTTCTCAGCCTCTTTCTCAGCCCAAGGTGGAAGATGAGCTTTATGCTCAGACGCTTTCTTTTGGAAATTCTGTCTTCTATTCTCAACTAAGTTTAAAAATATCTTTTCTTCTTCACGTAATGAACATGTTAGATTGCTCCTATGTGCATATGTTATGTCTATCGACTTCATCGTTAAGAAAAAATCTCCCATAAATTGTGCATCTTGACTACTAAGCACTGGGTTCAGATTCTTTCGAATAGGAACCTCTGAAAATATCACATCTATATTTGAATAATAATACTGAAGTTTCCCTGTTCTATAAAATAAACTAGTTAGTACACTACATGATATACAATAAGTTAAAGGCAAATGATGATATGTTAAACCTTCTGCTACTGATTCAGGTAACTTCATACAGACATAACAGTCACTAACATCCATTGTATCTACGTACTGAAACAATAATTTAGTAAAAACATTTAAACTAGAATCATTATCTGTTACTACGTGATGAAAATCTGGTTCATCTTCTGCTTCTAGTTTTACTCTATCACTTTTCAGGTTATCTATCCTTCCCTTGGTATCGTTGTTATTCTTTTTGTCCATTATCATAAGGTAAGGAATTGCTACAATCACAACTAACCACACTATAAGCACCACTACCAGACTACATATGCATATAGCACAGCATCTTTTACAACATTTCCGTTTCGGTCTCCCAGAAACTCTGTCTTCAGCCATTTTGACTAAGAAGATTTCTCTTCTTTCCTTTTCCCTCAAATTTTAACGTTATCAAGGTGGTTTCACTTCTTTTTCATAAGTCAGTTCTGCACTTGTTCCTTCGTCACCACTTTCACTTGACTCTGAACTTTCTCAGTCTTCAAGGATTATATAAGTCCAATCAGGACCTTTAAACTTATTGTTCACGAGTTTCAATCTTTTGCTTTTTCGTTTTTCAGTCCCACTTGTTTGTCCAGATAAGCTTGTTACTTCATTTACTTGTTCTGGGTCTTCACTTCATTTTACTATATGGTATTTCACCCTTTTAATGACACTAGGCCAATGATCACCCTTTCTGACTTTCTTGGTTTGCACTGTATCTTCACTTTCCGAGTCTTTTCCAAAAACTCTTTTATTCTCAAGGTGTGGCACAAATTGTTTGTCCTCGATTTCAGTTTCCCCTTCTATCTGCTCTTGTTCAGGTCTTGTTGTTGTTTCTTCAGTTGCCTGAGTGTGAGTTTCTGCTAACTGGCTCTGTTCAGGATTGACGTTTTCATGCTTGATGCTTTCTTGTTCGATGTTTTCTTGGTTTTCTTCTCCCTGAACGTGTTTTTCTTGTTCTAACTGGTTCTGATCAGGGCTTATTGCACTCTGTACTTCTGCAGCCTGACCGCGTTCTTTTGAACCTGTCTGTCCCTGCTCAAATTTCGTTGTTTCGTTGTCAAATTGAGCCCATTTTCCTTTCCCTATCTGGGCCTGCTCAAGTTCTCTTATTGTTTCAATCTCCCTATCCTGAGCTGGTTCTTCTTCGCCTATCTGGTCCTCACTAATTTCCTCTAATCTAGCTCTGCTTCTTGTTTTGATGAAGACTTCCGGTATATCAACCACTGGTATCCAGCCCTGACTTGTGCTCGGTTGTTCTTCTTCAGCTTCTCCCGAATCTATCACTTGGGATTCTTCAGCTGTCCAACCTTCAGCTTCCTCAGCTATTGATGCTGACTGAGGATCTTTTTCTTCAGGAGCTGGCACCCTTTTGGTGTGGCTTACATGAATCCAATTAGGCAAGCCTGCACATTTCACTGCTGTGTTTGTAACCAATATAACCTGACAAGGTTTGCCCCACCTGGGTGATAAACACGTTTCTCTGGTGTGATGCTTCACTACCACCCAGTCTCTGGGGTTCAGATCATGCTCTTGTTCAGGCTGCCTGGAAACTGCGTCTTCTCCAACCTGGTGAGAGACAGAACGCACGAGGTCAGCCAATGCTTTGCAATAATCTAGAACCATATCATCAGTTATGTTCAGCAGTTTATTTCCAGGTACATGGGCTTGTCTCATCGCTCTTCCCATGATAATTTCATGCGGACTCAATCCTGTATTTCTATCAGGAATGCTTCTGAGTCCCATTAAGACAAGAGGCAACGCATCTGGCCAATCTAACGATGTGGATGCACACATCTTTGACAATCTTGATTTTATTGTGCCATTCATTTGTTCAACCACTCCAGAAGCCTCTGGGCGGTACGCACAGTGCAATTTTTGTTCAATTTTAAATGCTTCCCAGATTATTCGAATTACATCATTATTGAAGTGACTTCCTCTATCTGATTCCAAAGTTACTGGGAAACCGAACCGTGGAATGAGTTCTCGTAACAACAGTTTTGCAACTGTTATGCTGTCATTCCTCCTGGTAGGGTAAGCCTCCACCCACCTTGAAAACAGACACACTATTACAAGTACATATTTCAGTCCTTTACATGGTGGTAACTGAATGAAATCTAACTGCAATCTCACAAATGGACCTTCTGCCTTTCCAATTTTTCCCAGACCAATTACTGTTCTCCTTCCTGGATTATTCATTTGGCAAGTTAAGCACCTCTGGCAAAGACTCTCTGCTGCAGCCCTAAATTTTGGATTGTACCAACTTTGTCTGAAAAGTCTAATCATGGCATCTCTCCCTACATGTGTGTCTCCGTGATACATTCTGGCCATTTGTGAAATCAGGCAATCAGGCATGACTGGTCTGCCATCTGAATAAACCCACACGTCATCATCTGTTCTTCGTCTACACCCTATTTTTATCCAAACATCCCTTTCACTCTCCTCAGCATCATCCTGCAATCGTCTCACATCATTCCATGTTTCAGGTGTTGAACATAGCATAAGTTGGCAGCTGATTCCCATCCTTTCGACTTTTCTGTTTACTGCCAATCTGTTTCTGGCACAGTGATGAGCAATTAGGTCTGCGTATCTGTTACCGGCTACCACCCAGTCATCTCCTGACTGGTGTGCGGCACATTTCACCACTGCCAATTCTTTTGGTGATTGTATTGCCTCCAATAATTCCTTTACAAACTGCCCATTTTTGATTGGGGATCCTGAAGAAGTCATGAAATCCCTCTGCATCCACAGTTGGCCAAAATCATGCACAACCCCGTACCCATATTGACTGTCCGTAAATATGGTTACTTTTAGATTTTTCCCAATTTTGGAGGCTTTGATTAAAGCAATTAATTCAGCTACTTGTGCAGATTTGACTCCTGGTAAATAGGATGCTTCGACTATTCCAGAAAGTTCACATACAGCATAGGCTGCACTCAATTTGCCATCCTCATGCCTTAAGCATGAACCGTCCACAAACAGCTCCCTATCTGGGTTTTTCAGGGGCATTTCCTGTTTGTCAGGAAGCGGTTTGGTACACAACTCTGTGACCTGCAAACAGTCATGTTCTGTGTCGTCCTTAACTTCTTCACAATATGGATCTGGCAATAATGTAGCAGGATTTACAACTGTGCACCTAGCTATGGTCACATTTTCAGCTCCTAGAATTATTCACTCATATCTTGTCATCCGACTAGGTGTGAGATGCTGAGTTCTAGTTCTTGTCAACAGGATCACAACTGCATGTGGGACGAACACTTTAACAGGATGTCCCATTACTATTGACTCACTTTGTTCAATGCTCATACAGGTAGCAGCTACTGCTTTTAAGCAGCCTGGCAATGCTGCAGCCACTGGGTCCAATGTAGCAGAAAAATATGCTATAGGATGCCTGTCTTGTCCATGTCTTTGGGTTAGCACTGAAAGTGCACAACTTTCTCTTTCATAGCAAAACAGTGTGAATTCTTTTGTATAGTCAGGCATGCCCAAGGCAGGTGCCTCAGACAAAGCATTTCTTAATTTTACAAATGCACTGGCACTTGCATCATCCCATTCAACTGGATCATTTGCTTTCTTTTTGGTTAACTGAATTAAAGGCTTTGCTAGTAGTGAAAACCCTATAATCCATTGGCGACAGTATCCTACTATTCCAAGAAATATTCTCACCTCTCTTTGTGTTACTGGGATTTTCATTTGCTTAATTATTTTCATTCTTTCAGACGTTATTCTTCTCTTTCCTCTTTCAATTTGGTGTCCCAAATATTTAACTGCTGTTGTACAAAATTGTAACTTCTCACTTTGTGTCCTTCCTCAGCCAAATGATTGAGTAATGCAATTGAATCTGCGACACAATCATCATGTGTTCTTGATGCGACTAACAAGTCGTCTATATATTGCACCAAGACTGAGTTCCTGGGCATTACTAATTTTTCTAAGCACCTTTTCAGTATTTGATTAAAAATGGAGGGACTTTCTGTGTACCCCTGAGGAACACGATTCCACACATAAACATGGTTTTCGAATTTAAACGAAAACAGATATTGACTATCTGGATACAATGGAATTGAGAAAAATGCTTGGCACAGATCAATTACAGTAAACCATTCTGCATTCCATGGTATCTGGTATAGGATCACTGCAGGATTTGGTACTATAGGACAACAAGGTACCACAATTTTATTAATTTTCCGCAAATCCTGAACGATCCTATATTTTCCACTAGGCTTTTTCAAACCCATAATTGGCGAATTACAAGGGCTACTCATGACTTCTTTTAATATGCCTTGTTTCACCATTCGGCCAATTTCCTCAGTAACTCCTGCTTTTACTTCTGCACTCATTTTGTACTGTCTGGTATTTGGGAAAATTGCGCCTTCTTTTACAGTGATCTTCACTGGGTCTATTTTTGCCATGAGACCTACTTCTTTCCCAGTAAAATCCCATACCTTAGAGCTCACTGTAGTTCTTAACTCTTCTGGTAATTCATCTTTGGTTATCAAGGAGAACATCTCATCTACTTCCGTACCTTGCTTGGCTATCATGAATTTGTAAACATGATCTTCATCCGGGGTCTGTATTGCAACACCATCCGGTGTGCAAAAAATAGTGCAATTCATTTTGCACAGTAAGTCTCTGCCCAGTAAATTTACTGGACTGGAATCACACACCACAAATTGGTGCATTTCTCGGAAGTTTCCTATTCTTACTTCCATGGGCTCAGTAAGAGGAGTTCTAATCTTTTCATTGGCTACACCTACAACTTGGATAGCTTCTCCAGAGAGCGGGAGGTCTGGGATGTCTGCTGTTCTTACAGTAGAACGGGTAGCACCAGTGTCCAACAGAAAAGTGATATCATTACCTTTTACTTTCCCTTCAACATATGGACCTGACTGATCTACCGGCAAGGATGCGCCAAGTAAGCACTCCTTCTCCCCCTCTCTTAGGCACCATCATTGATAATCATATGGATTAAAATCATCCTGTAAAAGAAACTGTGAAGTTACATATTCATTCTTACCACTGCCTCCTTGATATCCGACGTCTGTACCGTGCTTTGCTCTGCTTACATTACCCTGTATAGGGGCAGGTGGCAACTGACTCTGAGGATTTACACCCTGCTGTGAGTCATTCTGCATCTGTGGATTTAAATTATGATTTGGGCCATTATTATTTTGAATCTTTTACATTCGTTCTTCCAATGTCCCAACTTTCCGCATCCATGACAAGGAAATTTCTTTTAGCCTCTTCTCTACTCATTCGTCCTCTTACCTTTCCACCATTCCCTGTATCACCATTCGTTCCAGATTCTTTTCCCTGACTTTCTGTTGGATTATCTAAATTAATTCCCTGTCGCTCAGCCATTTTCACTTGAGCCCACATCACCTTTTCTTGTAGTTTCTTGTGTCTATCCTCAATGTCATCTCCACAATATTTAGCATATTTCAAAATTTCATCAATAGGCTTTCCCTGCCAACATAACATGTGTTGCTTAATCATCTGACAAATCTCTGGTTTTAGGCCATAAACAAATCGATAAACAAACTGACTCATATTTTTGTCCCCAATATCTTCGAAGCCACTGTACTGTTTGAACACCTGTAATAGACGTTCATAGTAGGCATGTACCGATTCATTTGCTTCTTGGGTAGTTCTGTCTATTTTCACCCAATCTGTTTCTTTTGGTGGTATTTTTTCATCACATCATTTGATGGGGCACCTGTCTTTGGATCCCTAGGATACTCTTCACTAGGCCAGTCCATTGTGATTTTACAGTCTGTCCATAAATCAGCAGGTACCACTATGTCTAACAAGCCATCTAGGTCCTTTAACAAAACCTTTGAAACTTTCACAAACCTCTCCAACCTGCTTGTACCATTCAATTGGTTTTTCTCTCAATTTTGGAAAATCATTTGTCAATGACAAAATGTCTTGCCTACTCCATGGGACATGAACATAACCTCCTCCTGGAACCTCCCGCATCGGGTACATCTGTTCTACTTTTCCTGTTTCCTTTAATAAATACTCAGATGTCATTCTATTTGAACGTGCTTCTTCCTTTTCTTTGTCCATCTAGTTTTCCATTTATCCAATTCTCCCCATTTTTGTAATACTGACATTAATTCTTTAACTTGTAATTTTCTACCAGATGTATTCATATTTTCTAAGTCTTTGTCAGTAAATTCTGCTCTATATGGTTTCTGTAGTACCTTTGACTTTCTTATTTCAATTCCTATCTCTGAGGCCAAATCCGTTAACTTTTCATGGAATATTTTTACATTTTTGGTTATGCTCCTACATATGAACAATAGTTCTTCTTCACTGTAGGTATTTAAACGATCTACTCCTACATTGCCTGCTATCATTTCTTCTAACTCAACTTTTAATTTATAAATGTCCAAGATCTTTGGGGGTGAACTTTGTCTGTCTATTCCTTGTCCCCATCTTTCTGAGGGGCCGATTCGGGCCGGAAATCTCTCCGACCGAGCCGGACCCGGAGAGATTTCCGACCGATTCGGACACGTGCAGCCCGACCGAACGAGTACGATGCGCACGTATGCCATCGGACTCGAGTCGGTCGGACTCCCATTGAAGCCAATGGGAGCCGGTCGTACAACGCGTACGCGGGCTCCCATTGACTCAATGAGTGCGAGGCGGACCAGGGCGCCCCCTACAGCGTGTACGCGGCGAAGCGACTCGCGCCGTACACGCACAGGTAGGGGGGACCCATGGGTCCCCCCTGTGTGCGACTCGCGCGGCTACGCGTACAGGGGGGTCCGACACGGACCCCCAAAATACGGCCCCGACTGCTCTTTCGAGCCGGAGTGCGCGGCTCGGTCGGACTGCTCGCGGCGCGCATCGTACTTACCCGGCCGGGGAACGTCTCCATTGCGCGGTGCGAGTCGAGTCCGAGCGAGTCGGTCGGTGCGGTTAGACCCGGGTACGAGTCGGTCGGAGCGGTCGGGACGCCCGGACGAGTCGGTCGGCGATTTCGCATCGTACTCGCTCGCCCGGACGCGCGTACGAATCGGTCGGGAAATAGGGCTCCGAATCGGATCCGGTTAAGCCGAATCCGATTCGGAGCCCTACCGGCCGAGATCGGAATCGGCCCCTAAGTCTTCTGGAGTTACTAATGTTGCACTTTTAGTTCCTGAAGATGTTATTATATTTACATCCTTTGAGCAACGAGGTGTGACTCTTCTGGGGGTGCTATTTGCAGATTCTCGAATAGGCAAATCCATTAGTGAAATCATAGATTCACAATCGCTGATATGGTCATCAATTATTACAGCTTCATGTTTAGGAATATCCACAGGTGTAGTCATAACTAGAGGTTTCGGACAATTTACTTTGTCGCCATATAAAGGGACCACGGGACCAATGGTTACGGGTATGGTCAGGGAATCAGGATGTACATTCAACTGTGTTATTTTCTGTATCAATTCTGCTCTGTTTCTGTCTACAGCCTCTCTTTCCTTATCCTGAAGTACCCTATTAACTGGTGGATTATGCAGTACTTGAGGTACCAATGGTGTTCTCAAAATTGGTGCACTTGGGGAACAACCACCCAACTCTTCCTGGTATGGTGGAGGGTTCTTTAATATTTCCTCCATAAATTCATCTTCAGATTCACCAAACCCTGTCATGTGTTTAGTCTTTTCTTTGCATTTGCTCCCTAATGGCTCATCTGCCATGAATACTGGATACAAACCCTCGGTAAGCATCGCTCGTCTCCACTGTTTCATCTGACTTTCTCGTGTCTCATTTTGGTGTCTAGGGAAAAATCCCCTATAACCCCTATTGCTTCTGGGTCTATCACGTTCAAATGCCTCTGTTTCCCATTCTTCTAGGGGTTTGTATTGCGTTAATCTTGGTCTGGGTTCTAATTCATTCATTTTTATTCTTAAATTTTGAAGAATTCTCCCATTGAAAGTACCATTCTCTGGGAAAGCTAATATTCCGTCATCTTTTGTATATTCTATCCAATTTTCTAACCATACGCAAGTATGATAACCCCTCTCCATCATCATGAATGAGGCGGGCGTTTTTGCTGGTGGAATGATAATTCCTTCTCTAGTTTTTATTGGCTTATCCTTCTTAAAATAATTCTTAATCTTTTGTAAGAATGACAATTTTCTCTTTTCTCCGTACATTTTGGGTAAATATCTGTTTATTGAGTTATATTCTGCAAAACCTAGGAATCTCCTGTCTGGACATGTTCCTATTAAAGTCAGATCGCGTTTCCACATATAATCTACACTGTCCACTAAGATTTCGACTTCTATGCTGACAACCAATCAAATTCCAGCTACATTTGTCTCGGGGCCAATCCTAGTGCGGCTTCTCTGTGACGTCTATTCACTCTCTCTGACGACCCCTACTTTACAATCTGCGCTTCCCTGTCCCTCGCTGTGTCGACCAATCCCAGCGCGGCACCTGTGACGTCAGTATTACTCCTGACTACTGACCCCTCCTTTACAAAAATCGTACGCAAAACTTTATTTTCTCAACTCTTCTTATTAAATTTTAATAACAACATAAAACATTCGCTATCTTGTCAGTTTCCCTAAATTGAAAAAATAGATTTCTCACACGTAGTAAAACCCTTCAGTTTACTAGACATACACTACGAGTAAAACCCTTCCGTTTACTCTTCACATAAGCTTCGGAAATACCTGCTACTCCTTCAATGTTACCCTTTCTAGGTGATATAACATCAAATTTTCACCAGCATATTCCTTTGCTGTCACTCACACGCACAGAGTCCCTAACAAGTACTGATAGCCCTGCTTAACTTTTCAGTACTATTTCTGCCTGACAGATAACCTCACTGCAGTATGGCTTCCACTTACCATCCGCTATTCAAATTCCCCGGGATTTCTAGACAACATAAAACAAAACTTTTAAAATGGATGTTAGTTCATAAAAAATAAAATTCTCATTACCCAATTAACAAAGTATAACCATCCTCTGCTAGCCAGAAAACTGATCCAGCGGTTTACTAGCAACAAGCATTCATACACAAAATACTCACCTGGGCCCATTCATTCACGCTAACTAAAAATCACCGCTGGTGGGAATCAGTTGTACTCTTTATCAAAATCCCTGCTACCAATTACCTTTTCTGATTGAAGAGTAATGACTTACCAATGGACCTTTGATAATTGGGGATGAAATGAGATCATACAATACATAATTTTCATTAGACTCCTGAAATAACCACTGACTCAGGAAGTTTTAAATATTTATCTGAATTCTTTAGCAGAGTAAATTACAAACCATATGGCACTTAATCGCATATCAAGGAGGAAGCACACTATATAATCACCTATTAATCACAAATGACGGTCCCTCAGAAAGGAGAAGATAGAGACAGCAGTACAAACTAAAGATCACACATTTATAGTTACCTAAAGGTGTGAAAACCAAACCCCTTGGCCAAGGAGTTGGAAAAGGGTCCCAAGAAAGATGAAGACCAAGACCTACGGACCAGGTTCAGGACAGGATAGGTGACCTCTCTACCAACGACGCCTGCGTCGTTCCCCTCTCTGACACTTCGTTCCTCCTCGATTCTTCCGTGTCTTCTTCTAATAGAATCCGCCGCCCCCACCTCAGGACCTCTTTGGACAGCGGTTCAGTCTGCAATCGATCAGCTCGTTCTGTGCTCCTAAAAGCTGACAGCCTCTACGCTCTGCACTAGCTAATTAGCTAATTCTATATCTATTATACCCTTCTACACCCATGTACCTCCCATTAATGTTTCAAAATTATGGGCCCACTATTTCTGATTGGACAGGGCAGGGGGTTGATCCTCACACCATGTCAATTTAGTTCAATTTTCTTAAGCCCATTGTTTTAAAATACCGCCCCTCTCAATTAATACATTTGCTTTATTTCCCACTCGTCTCACGACAATTTTTAATACAAAGGGGTCGATTCCGATTCGGGCCGCAAATCTCTCCGACCGAGCCGGACCCGGAGAGATTTCCGACCGAATCGGACCAGTGCAGTCCGACCGAACGAGTACGATGCGTCCGTATGTTATCGGACACGAGTCGGTCGGACTCCCATTGAACTCAATGGGAGCCGGTCGTACAACGCGTACGCGGGCTCCCATTGCCTCAATGGGTGCGAGGCGGACAAGGGCGCCCCTACAGCGAGTACGCCGCGAGGCGCTCGCGGCGTACACGCACAGGTAGGGGGACCCATGGGTCCCCCTGTGTGCGCCTCGCACGGGTACGCGTACAGGGGGTCCGACACGGACCCCCAAAGTACGGCTCCGACAGCGAGTTCGAGTCGGACGGCGCGAGTCGGTCGGAGCGGTCGAGGTGCGCATCGTACTTACCCGGCCGGAAAACGTCTCCATTGTGCGGTGCGAATCGGGTCCGACCGAGTCGGTCGGAGCGGTACGATCCGGGTACGAGTCGGTCGGAGCGGTCGGGTCGCCCGGACGAGTCGGTCGGCGAATTCGCATCGTACTCGCTCGGCCGGACCCGCGTACGGTTCGGTCGGGAAACAGGCTTTCGCATGGCTTTTTTCCCGACCGAATGGTATTGGGTGCGCCTCCGACCGAGATCGGAATCGGCCCCAAAGTGTATACAAAATGTATCAATTTGTAGGACATCTCGGATGAACTGTGAAGGTGATCAGCGGGTCATGTCCTTGGACATCTTCCAAGTTGACTTCATCGCTTTCCTTTGTTAGTTTTCAGGGCGCATGCGCAAATCACATGGTTTCTTGAGCTGCCGTTTAGTCAACCCAGGCCCACTTTACAAACTAATAGAAAATCAAAGAAGAAACATATTAAAATCAAAAATAAATGTTTTCACTGTATACCCCCTACTTCTACTCTACTCCCATTTAATTATAAATGTCTATCCCGCATTAGTAGCGTTAGAATACCTCATTATTAATTGCATCAATGCAAAAGCTTTAGCATGTGAGAACATTAAGCGGCCATTTTAGCATACACTGCGCAGAAGCAAAAGATTCCCTCCAAGCAAAGAAAGACGTCATCCCACGTGACATGGTTGACACATGTGCAGTAGAGTTCTCGCGCTTTAGCGGCCATTTTGGATTAGACGAGGATTACTTATTAGTGGAAAACACATAGGCAAGCATCTTCTAGATAAAAATGTTGTGTTTGCACATTATTAATAAAGACATTACAGGTTTTAATACAAATTAATTAATACTGTGAGAAGATTGCTTTCGAGCAAGTCTCATTGTGAGTCCTTGCTCCATCAACAGACAGAAACATTCCGGTATCGACAGTTGCAACACACCCTGAAAAGTCATCTTCCGGAGGGGGAAATGATTCCAGACTACTCTCCCCTAGAGGATAGACTACTGTTGGATCAGATGCCCTCTAAGGCAGTATCCCTGACATACAAAAAGATCATGAACAATATGCCTAACAGTCTTGTTCCGCTTCGAGAGGCCTGGTCGGCTGACCTTGGGTCTGTGGACGATAAAGAGTGGAGCAAAGCGCTTCAGAGCCCAAGAGAGATAGCGATAAGGGCTAGGCTTCGACTAGTGCAGCTAAGGATACTACACAGATCCTACCTGTCTAGGACAAGAGTGCTTAAAAATGAGACGGATAGACTCTGCCAACTGCCCCAGGGGATGCAGTGAGCTGGGCACATTTTATCACACACTTTGGTCCTGCCCTGTCATACAAAATTATTGGTCCAAAATAATTGCAACAATGAGAGAGGTGACAAGCGTGCAAGTACTGTTAGAAGCTAAGTGGCTACTGCTGGGAATGTCAGTAGACGAAAAATGGCCTAGCCATGTTAATATCTAACACCTAGTTATCCGCGGGTCTAACAGGCTTCACCGAAACATTAAGGAGCTAGGACACAGGCAAAAGAACTCTCAATCATTCATTGGGGAGAGTCCTTACAAAAGGACGGAATCCCATCACCCACCGAGGTGGCATGCTTCATCATCTGGGATTTCTCCTCTTGGCTGCAACGCCTAGTGCAGCCAAGGGCTACAACCCCCTCACTGTGAGGGAGGAGCTCAGGGATGTTTTTTTGAGATACTATTCTTATATAGGATCTGCTAAAATCCAGGAGATGTAAAGCACGTTATGTTTGAGTAACGGGCGCAGTGCAAAACATGTAATGTGTATTAAAACTAACTACCAAGAGAAAAAGGAGCTTTATTAGTTGACTCTTGGTGTCAGGATTAAAAACAGTGCATGTGCGGTTTGAAAATAATAACCGCATTTGTCCATGTATCAGGTCTACATGTTTCGGCCATTTGACCTAAAAAGTGTCTCGGCCTTCCTCAGGACCTTCGATATTATATGCTACTGCGTGATGAAGTGAAAACAATAAGTGTGACTCAAATGTGATATGAAACAAATACAACCTACAACACCAGTAATTTCCTTTATGTTGGATGCGATGTACTGGTGATACCTGTGGGAAAAACAGAAAAAGAGATCATAATGCCTGTGTCTTGTAAGCTTATATTGAGTGAGTCAATCAGTACTCATCTATGGACATGTCTACATGTGTCCAGTGAATATCATTAATTTGTATAAAGTAAACTTACCCATAGTGTATGAGTAAGAAACCTCACCTCACCTGGCAACAGCTCAGGACGGGAGGCACCGCTATAAAGAGAAAAAGTTGGCAGGGATCAGACTCAAAAATGTAAACAAGTCTATCCGCAACTTTGATGAATTAAAAAAAAAAACCAGTTTGTTCACACTGTAATCCTATCCAAGATCAAGGTGGGAATTCATGGAAATAACCAAGATCATCATAGGTTTAACATATATATACATTCCCAGCTGAGGTGTGATTTGCTAAGAATCTTTTCCATGCATTTTCAGATCTATCACTGCTATATGCTGTACATAGATGAAACTTTGACGCTACATATCATTAATACTATGTACCAATTAAAAACTTGGGAGTTGTTAGCATTGCAGTACAGTGTGGATTACTTCTCTGTGGGGCCACACAGAAGATGGAGTCAAAGCCACAGATCGTGTCTTAGTCTGCTCTGATGTGGCTAAATATAGACGATTCTACATATATATGTAGAAAGTCATCAGGCGCCAAACAGTCCTGTAGAACTTGTGCCATGTATTTGTTATAAATATAGATGCCTACAAAGGTTTTAGATTTCCCATACACCGCCTGTATCTAGCACGAAAAATCGGCAGTGGCTAAACCAGCAATACAATCCGTTTGGAATCAGTCCAAAATAGCGTATATTAAATGGAAGCGTAACTACCGCCTAACTAACAAACTGTTTATGCGTGCTTACCAGTCCGTCGGTACCTCGGGCTTCCAAAAGCTGCAAACGGAGGTGACCGACGGTAGGTAAAAGTGAGCTTTATATACCTTGTCTATGGCAGCCCCGCACCGGTGTTCCTAATTAACCTGAAAGCGTGGCTCACAGTAATGACGCGCACGCATTGAACTACCATCCAACTCGCGGGCTCATGGGAGTTGTAGTGTTACATGTGTTTTCGGAGTTGGGCATGTATTAACGCTTAGGAAGCGTTTTGCTCAAAGTACATGGGATCTGAAAGTTTCAAATTTTGCAAACCTAACATGACGTGAATACTAAACCTAACAACATTTTTATGTGACATACGGCACGCACGCATGGAACAATCAACACGCTCTCACGCTCATGAGAGTTGTAGTGGTAGTGACTTTCGTTTATGTTGGGACAAAAACATTAGTTAGCGCCTGAAAAGGCGTGTGGCACTGAGTGCCTAGACTGTAAAAGTAGGCTAAAAAAATGATCGAGCTATTTTGTATTGCTAGTTTGCTGGATAGGATACAATCCTTTCTTAGATTTGTAAGAGCTGTTTGGATAAAACTCCTGTTGTTCAAGCAAACTTTTTCTGGAGCTGCAAGTTTGTAAAAACACAGTATCGAGTCGTGTTGATTCGCAGTATGAAATGTTTTACTGTTCGTCATGTGTTCTACACATAATCCTGAGTAATTTGTAGCCCGTTATTGGTCATAACAGATACAATTATAGGGACAAAACCTACAAAAGTTCTGATATTGTGTAAGCCAGCGTGTGACACTCTAATGCTAGTCATACCCCTCTAATTTAGGTGTACGAGGAGGGCTCATAAGTAGAGCCATATTGATTGGTTATATGTTATCTGGACCCAGTTCCAAATTGCTGTTTATCGCACGTGACCCAGGTGATAGAACTTATTGAGAACTACCCTCATGGCAGAGGGTCGTGTAAAAATTATTTTCCCAATGGTAAAAACAGTCATGACCTATTCATATGGTGTTGTATATATCATGACTATTAGGGGCATGTTTATTTTGACTCAAAGACTCTAACGTCAATAGTGGGTGATCTATAGTAGGGTCCATGGTATATCGTCATTGAGCCCCTTGCTGTCACTCTGTAATTTGAAGACCCATCTTTGTTCTTTACGAAACAAAAAGTTGGCTACATCTGTGATGTGGGCTGGAATAAAAGGTTGCTCCAGGACCGTCCAGCTAAGTTTGTCTGCTTTATGCTTCATGTCGAGAAAATGATTAGTTAGCTTAGTTGCTTGTTTGCTGCACCTAATGGTACTTTTATGTTCAAGGATCCTAAGCTTAACCTTACGGGTAGTCATGCCCACATACCGAAGCTTGCATGGACATGTAACTAAATAAATCAATTTATCACAGTTGCAGTTGGTATGCTTGATCTGTGACCATGGTCTATCAGTGCCTATGTCAATTATCGTAGTGTGTTTTGTCTGTGGGCATGCTGCACACAACACACACGGGAAATGCCCTTGCACTGCTGGTAAATTCCACAATGTTTCTTGTGTGGTAAATGTCTGAGTTTTAGGTCATGTATGGACAAGTCTGACGCCCGGGCCGCATAATTTCCGGCGCACAGAGGGTTGGGGAAGGTATTTATACCTGTCCCCGCCTTTCGTGCTCCCTCTTTGTGGCCGGACACGCCGTCTGCAGGTCGTATCGTGGTTCTGCGTGGCGTCGTGTTTGGTCGGAGACAGAGTCGGTGTTTGGCGGTGAGTCTGGGCCATTTGGGGCAGTTCCTCTCGCTTTACAAGGTCTTTTGGGGCTAGATGCGGCTGCCCCCCCCCCAGGTGTTCCAATTCTGCGCTCACTGTGTGGCACGGTACATCCCGTTATGGAGTCGGGTTGCTTGGGCGGGAGATTGGTTCCAGCCGGTGGAACATTTGTCAGACCTGGGGGGGTGCTTTGACCGTCCCGGGTCCCGTCTTGTTTTGGCAGAAGGGCGTGTCCGTTGGATTTGTTTCGCCGTCGCTCCGACCACCTTTACTCAATAGGGTGGTCTTGAGGGAAATCACAATCCCCCCCCCTCCCACTTTTGTTGGTTGCCCAGTTGGCAGGACGAGCCCCCGCTACCACGGCCATCGATGCAGCGGATGTACAGGGCTGCGAGTGGGCTGCTCGGTGACGTGGGGATCGGGACAGTGGGGGGGTGGCCTCCACCTACTCGCGCTCCCTATGTTTTCGGGGTGGGCCAGATGGTCAAAGCGGCTAAGGCTGGGTACGGTGTTATACGGATCCGGGTCGGGTCCGACGCCAGCGGGTACAGGTCACACGAGCGGTTGCTGCTCTGGGGCACACGTCGAGGGGGGGCGCTGCCGTTAGCCCCCCGCATAGGCTCCTGTCTGCAGCACAGATCACTCGGGCGCAGTCGGGGCTCCCCACCAAGGTCCAGGTCCCGGCTGCGCATGCACCAGCTACTCGTGGCAATGTGGGTGGATGGCCTTCGGGCATGCTGCTTACATTTACTATTCACATGAGCAGGGAAGTGACTGAGATCTATGCTGCGCTGCTGTGCTCGCATGGAATGCACCCACTCACTTGAAAACCGACCACGGGTCGGATGCGAGGGTGCCGAGGGATGGACCGCCCCCCCTCGTTGTTTGCATGCACTGACTGCACACCCTCCTTCGCCCCCCCTCTCCCAGCGTAAGAAGGTCTGAGCGCCGCCTCAACGAATCGCTTGCCCCCAGCGGGATCCGGTTCTCCGGGCACCTTTTCCGGCTGTCTCGGGTGGTGAGGGATCACGGTTTCATCTGCTGCCGCGGTTGTGGGCGAGTTGCGGCTGCAGGATGGGCGGCAGTATCCTCTTAGCCGCATAGCATGCGAAACGCTGGACAACGGCCCAACCCTGGCATATTGTGAGGGTTGGGCCGTAATTAGTGAGTATTGTGAGTATTGTGAGGCCAGAAGAGGAGGGGTGCTTCGGTTCCGGAGTCACCGTTTGGCTTAAGTGACGGCATTGAATCGCGTTGGACGCCCTTGGGTAGCTTCGCGGGAGATGACGCCGAGGATGTGTGGAATTAGCACTTCAGCACAGCGCTAAAATGGGCAGGCAAATGTCTGTGCTGGTTCTAGCATGCATTTGACTAGAAAGGTTTGCATGCCTCCATGGAGGATGGTGATGTGGTATTACTGGGTGCCCCCTCCCTCCATTTTTGATCAGAGTGCCCGGATTCTCACGCAGCCTGCGTGCGTGCGGGTGCGGAGTTGCTGCTCGGTGATTGAAGGTTTGTGTGTGGCGCTCGTCCTCCGGGTATTTCGTCCTCTCATGTATCTGGGCCCGGATCCTCACGCAGCCTGCAGCGCGTGCAGGAGGTTGCGGAGTTGCTGCTCGGCGATTGAAGTGCTCTGCACCATGAGCTTAACAGTGCCTCCCAAGTCCTAACCATTAGCTCATGCCCCCTGATCACCTGTTGAGGGGGCGCCGGCATCTCTGTGACCGCCTGGGCTCGGACAGCTGCACCTATGCTCAGGTGTCGTCTCTGACGGGCCAGTGTCCTAACTCCCATGAAGAAGATTGTTTTAGTGTGTGTTAATACACACACCAAGTGATATAGGCCTCCCACCTCTTTAAACTGGGCTCTGAAAGTGCCCTTCTCTGGATACCATGTAGTGGTCTGTGCAAAGGTTGTACATACGTGTTGTAATTGTGTTCGCCTGATCCAAGAGTGCTTGGATATAAAATATGCACTTTATATATGTATAATTAGGGGCGCATTGGACTAACTGACAGTATCCATGTGTATCCCTGCAGAAAGAAGAATTGCAGCAAGCAAGATTGTTTATCCTGCAGCTCGAGGGAATAGTAGAACATTTACAAATGTTCATGTTTATCATTTAAAATTGCATCCTCATTTTGACACTCGTGGTTTTGACTAACAGCCATCATACTCCTCTAAGAACCAGAACACAAAGTAAAAACAATAGGATTGATTACATATTGCAGATTGACAGCCCATAGGATGGCAGTGGAAGGGAAGAGAGGATGCTGCACTGTTGTTCTTTGAGGCAGATCATAGGATGTCATAAATGTGGCTCGGAGTTTACTGAGCGCCTTAGCTGAGCATTTGCCTTCTTCAGTGTGCTATAGTCAGACACATTCACGTGCAGCCAGCAAAAACAGAGGGCCAGCTCCACTGATGGGGCCTCTTGTTGTGACCTTGCCTGGTTACCCTCTTTCTTGGTGCCATCAGTCAGGCTGGTGTTCTCTGCTGTTCTGAGCTGGCTCAGTTCTCTCCCTAAGTCTAACTCTGAGAGTCAGGCTGTAAGGAGCAGTAAAGACCACAAGGGTAGCTGCAGTAATTATGAAAGACTCTCAGCGGGTGCACACTCTGTTTTTCAATGCTCCAGGTCCTTAAGGCTTGCAGTTGGCATGTGCCCATCTCCTGTACCTAACTGTGCCAGGCTGTTTAGACTGACTGTGTATAGTATGTATGTGATACTCTGCTCCATCTGAGCTACGTCAATTTCATACCATACCTAGGCACTTTGCCTCCCTAAGTGTCACATATATGTTAATGTCACACATAGGCACACTCCAAGCTCGGAAATGTCTCACAAAAGCAGCCTTACAACTTGGTCTTCTTAGAGTTTCTCGTTGCTCTAATTGGTGTAAGTATTGATATTGATATGTTTCCCCCATCGTCATTGTTTGATTTTGCTTGCAAGGAAGTGTCACTCATAGTCTTTAAAATGTCACTCATAGTTGCCCTGAAATTATGAAAATGTCACACATAGCTACCTGAAACCTTGGCAGCTATGGATGGGGGCGGCTAGCTCGGGTCAGGCGCGGCCAGTGTCGGGTGCCTGGCCCCTGACGGACAACACGCCACCTGGTGGCTCCGGGCTGCTGGGCGGTGGGGTTAGAAGGTTGACAATGGCCTGCTGGATGTTGCGGCCGTGGCTCCGAAGGGCCGCGTGCTTGCTTCTGCCCCCCAGCAGCCTGCGGCGCACCCGGCAGCCATTTAAGGCCATGGGGCCTCTGTGTTCACCGCCGGACACGCTGTCAGTCGGGTGACATCTGGCGATACGGACCAGCATTTGGGGTGCGTTGGTTGATGTTTCGGTGAGTCGGGTTCGTTAGGGCAGAGAGGTTCGTCTCTTCCCCTGTTGCGGGTTGCATCGGGGCTGCATGGCCGCTCAGGGCGGCGACAATTGTTTGTTTATAAGGCGTGCCACTGGGAGTTCGAGGTCGCGGGGCAGGCGGCCTTGGTCTCCGGGGTCGCTGTCGGCAGCTTGAGAAGGGGGGGGTGCATTCGTGGTCCCAGGGAGGCGAATGAGTCGCAGGGTCATATGGTGTTCGGGCAGTGCCTTTTGAATTCAGCGCATGGCTGACCCCCTCCCCCAACTCCCCCCGCAGACCCAACTGACTGTTTACAGCAGTATGTAATAGGTAATGGTATTGTCTCGCGCCGGAAACGTTCCACGGTTCATGGGGCCACTAGACAGAGAAGGGTGGCAGCGAGCCCCAAGTAACACTTGATTAGGCACTGAATATTGTGACCGACTTGTTGTCATCTTCCTAGGCCGCGATCGGCTTTAGGTTCTGCCTAGAAGAGATCGGAGGTTTGTCCAGGGGAAGCATTGACCAGGACATTGACAGGGCACATCACAGCAAATCCCCAGGCACACCCAGGCAATGGTATTAAAGCAGCTACCCCTATTATTCGATAATGGGAAGCCATATTATCATTGCGCCTTATGGGTCAACTGATGAAGCCATTAGCTCCAGCTTCACAAGGAATGCTCCTATATATGCTTTCATAATTTAGTGGCTCAGAGTCCCCTGACGGGCGCAGTCGGTACGTCTTATTTATTCAGACCTAGGGAGAGTAACTGGGCTGCATCCAGGACCTGCAGATCAGAGGAAAGGTCGTTCGCATCTGGTGCCACGGGCCCCGTCCAAATCAAGGGGTCAGATCCCAGAAGCATGGGCATCAGTACCTTTCATTGACCACCTGTCTGCAGCACATCCATACTCAGGTTACAATTTGACCTGTCTGTGAGAACTACAGCTGGCTGTCTTTTGGGGGGCTTCATAGCAGGGTTCATCACGTTGACCTAGAATGCAGAGTCTCTGGGGACATAGTAGGGCACACTTTGGCCTCCATTTCCTGCTTCCCAGGTTCCAGTAAAGGTGCCATATTTTCATGCGCAAATCTGGAGGTTTCTTTAGACTAATTCCACTTAAGTTTTTTTTTTTTCATAAATCTTTTTATTAACTAGAAAGAAAAAAATAAACATAAATAAATCTCAAACAAAACAGGTGCAGTCTCAAACCGTAGAATAATTACTGAAAAATAGAAGGTACATTCAAAGTAAATCAATACCTTGGGTCAAAAGCAAGTCAGTTGGATCATCATCCCATGTAACAAAGAAAAGTTTACAGTGTCTCATTCTCCACCGTAGCACAGGGCGCATCATCAAATAGAGTACAAATAAAATCTCTACTCTCGTTCCAGGGGCCCCATATTTTAGTCCATTTGCCGGGCATCCCCTGCTTTCATACACTGCTCTCTCCGCTTGCATACACCAATCCATGTCGGATTCCCAATCAGTATGTCGCAGTTCGACCCCTCCCTTCCACGTCCTGGCAATGTTGCGTTTTGCCACCATGCAACCCAGTGTGACCCAAAACTTCTCAAATCTTGTCAAATCCGTGGCGTCCCAGATATTTAAGAGGCACAGCCGTGGGGAGCCTTCAATTGTTTTGTGACATATCTGAGACATGGCTGAAACCACCCTCCCCCAATATTTCTGAAGGCTGGGGCATTCCCACCATTAATGTAAAAAAGTACCCGTGCGCCCACAGCCACGGGGACAGGCAGGGGAGACTAGGAGACCCATCTTAAAAAGCGTGGGGCTGGTGAAATACGCTCTGTGGAGTATTTTGAGTTGTATAAAATTGAAGCGGGAGCGGATAGCCACCTCCCGAGGTGATGCCAAGGCCTCCCTCCAGTCCTCATGGTCAAGATCTCGAACCTCCTCAGCCCATTTTATTCGTATTTTATATGGGTCTCGGGTAAGTTGTTAAGAATTTTTCGATACGTTAATAAAATCGCTTTTTCTTGGAGATAGTCATCTAGTAGTCTATCTTCTAAAGGGGAGGAGGCTGGCAAATCAGAACCTTTGGGTATTGCCTTATGTAGTGCATTCCGTGCCTGAAGATATCGGAAAGTTTCCCCCACCTGAAGTTGATATTGAGTTTGCAGGTCCCCAAACGGGACAACACCCCCTCCCCCTCATCCATAGGTCTCCCACTTTCGAAAGGCCAATTAGATCCCATTTATCAAACCCTGGCTGTTCTGAGAGCACACCTAGCTGACTAGCCTCAAGCAGCAGAGTGGCCTGCGTAATCTTGCCTTTCCAGCCCAACGCAGCAGTTGCTGTGTGCCAAATAGAAACCGTAGTGGAAGTCGGGGTGTGTATTGGTGTATATTTTTTTCCCCCATGCAGTGCCCTGAGGTAGTTACCAGAAGACATATTGTACCTATCCATGCTATATGCTGGGTCAGTGATGGGTCAATTCATCCAGTGATTGAGAACCGCCAGCTGTGAAGCCCAGTAATATGCTCTAATAGCTGGCCAAGCAATTCCGCTGTCATACCAACTTTTGGTGAGTTTGGCCAGGGCGATTCGGGGTGTACCATTGTTCCAAAGGAGGGAGCGTACCTCGGAATCAATAGAGAGAAAATATTGAGATGGGACCAAAAAAGGTGTGTTTTGCAGGGCATAAAGAAAACGGGGAAGTGCCATCATTTTATAAAGGGCAGCTCTTCCCAGGAGTGTTAGAGGTAATGATTTCCAGTGCTGAACGTCAGCACGGAAACGGTGGAGAGGAGAAACGAGGTTTTGTAAGTGGAAGTTTCCTGCGTCTTTAGTAACATATATGCCGAGGTATCGAAAGCCATCTGTGACTATTTGGGCCTTACAATCTAAGGGAAGGATCGGGTGCTCTCCACTCAGGACGTAGACCAGGGATTTGTCCCAGTTGATAATCTAACCAGAATATTTCTGAAAAAGAGCAAAAATATGAAGTACGCGATGGATCGAAAACCGGGGTCGGGCCAGATAAAGTAAAATGTCGTCAGCATAGAGGGAGATTTTATCCTTCCAGTCCAAAGACCAGTTGAGTCCACGAATCAAGGGATCCCCTCTAATCCATATGGCCAGAGGCTCAAGGGCTAGGGCAAAAAGAAGAGGTGACAAAGGGCAGCCCTGCCTTGTGCCTTTACCCAGCTCGAAAATTGCCGATCTGCCGCCTTTACCATAATCCGTGCCAGGGGGCACGAGTAGAGTAGACGTACCCAAGATAAGAACCCTTTGCCAAAACCATATCTCTCCAAAGCAGCAAACAAGAAAGGCCACTCAATCATATCAAAGGCCATCTTTGCGTCTAAAGACATGATCACCAAGTCCTCCTGAATAGTGGAGGCCCGGCCTAGCACTCCGAACAGGCGGCGAAGATTAAGCGCAGTGTTTCTAGCTGGCATGAAGCCGGATTGATCTGGGTGAATCAATATATGGAGACAGGGTGAGAGACGAAGGGCCAACAGTTTAGCTAATATCTTGACCTCTGGGTCTAAGAGGGAGATAGGTCTGTACGGGGAGCAACAATCCGGGGGTTTGCCCTTTTTATGTATGACAACAATATTGGCTAATCTCTGCGTTTCAGGCAGAGTACCCCGGGTCACACTCTCGTCATACATGCGCACTAAAATGGTGAAATAACTGAGGCCGTAGATTTGTAGAGCTCGATTGGGAGGCCACTCGGGCCCATAGCTTTCCCGGATTGTAACGCGCCTATCGCCCTTGACACCTCTTCAGGAGTCAGATTAGCGTCAAGATCTGTCACTTCTTGGGGGTCCAGTTGTGGCAAAGGTAGCGTGGAAAGTAATTCCGCCGCCGCGTCTTGGGTTGATGTGAGCGAGGGGTCATAAACAGTTTTAAAATGACTAGCAAAAGCTTCCGCAATCCCGAATCTATTGTGATGACGGGTGCCCCGCAAGTCTGAAATTTCCGCTACCCACCTATTGGCCAACTCTCTCTTATCCAACCATTCTAATAACTTGCTGGCTTTATCACCGATGTCGTATATACGATGTTGAGTGGCACGATATTGAATTCTGGCGGCATCTTCCGCAATATCTCTATATTCTTTTTGTTTAATAGCCAATTTATGTGAGGCGTCGGAGGATGTAGATGTAACCATGTCTGCTTCAAGTAGTCTTACCTCTCTCTCTATATCTTCTAGCTGTTTACGCTTCTCTTTCTTGTGTCCTGCCACTGCTGCCACTCCGCAACCTCGAATCACAACCTTGTATGCCTCCCACAATATTACATCAGAGTCTACTGAGCCCTTATTTTCAGTAAAATAATTTTGGGTGGCCTTGGTCAATTTATCTCTTATCGCTGGTATGCGAAGATACCATGGATTGAGCACCATTTCGTGACTAGTGGGAGGCGATATACCACCGTAATAGGTCACGATCGGGGAGTGGTCGGAGAGACCTCTGGGGAGAAAAGTAATCTTGCCAAATTTGGAAAGTTGGGTGGCTTTACAAAAGAGATAGTCAATGCGGGACATACTCCCATGTACCCCTGAGTGAAAGGTGTATTGTCTAGCTGTAGGATTGCATATACGCCATATATCGATCAATCCCATGGCATCTAAAAATTCCGTCAGAAGCTTACCAGGTGACTCCCCTTACCGGGGTGGTAGCCGATCGAGGTCCCCGTTAAGGGCCGCATTACAATCCCCTCTCACAAGTATATCACCCTCCGGAAAGTTAAGCATGTGTGGACCGAAGTCGGTCAAGGTAGAGGAATGAAGTTTGGGGGGCACATAGATGGAAGTTACATTTAAGGGCCTACCCTCCCATTGCCCTGAAATTGAAACAAATCTACCAAGAGGGTCTCTTTTTTTTTTTTTTAGATAATGATCTTTATTCGGCATAAAAAAATATGACCATAAAAGATACACACTCAACAATACAACGTTACAGTACTTTGATCATCATATATATTACAGGCCAGTCGGGACACCGCAAAATTATAAAACACTACTATAAACATATTAAGATATTTATAAGAACAATAAAAACACTAAAAAGACGAGCACCAACTGGTGTCCCCATTTATCGGCTAAATAATCAAGAGTCTCCTCCTTTTAGAAGCCCTCGTATTTCTTAGCTTTAGGACAGATCTTAAAAAATTCGTAACACATGATAATGTAAAAACACCAGAGCACAATTTTAAGAACAATAAGGCCACCCGGGCCTGCTTGAACTTTTGTTTCCTTAAAAGCCCCTTGAGATGCACTCTTCTCGGAAATGAACAATACGGGCACAATAGAACAAAGTGGAGGGTGTCCTGTGGAGACTTATTGTCGCAGCCACAGGGCCCCTTTTGATCTAAAGATGCTGTGTACCCTGCCGGGACAGCCAGTAAGTGATGTAACAAGTCCAATCTGAACCGTGTGATTAAGAATCTATCGTGAGCACTGGCTATAATAGCTAGGTATGGTTCTATGCTTTGTGTTGACGTAACCAAAATATATTTCCTGACCGAGGGCTTTTTTAATTCAGTTTCCTCCCTTTGAGCCCCAATTAGTTTAAGAAACTGATCTTTAATAAGAGCTTTGTCCAGTGGGCTCACCTTGGTCGGGCACGAAAATAAGTCTGCCCTGCCCAGCATGGTCAGGGAATCTTTTATGTATTTTAGCCACGGGATTTTTAACACGTGATCCAGGGACAGGCAGTCTTGAGTTACTTGTCTGCTAAAGCCTGTCTCCTCATTGGTCCACGTATTCACCCAGCACAAAAGGGGTTTCACCTTCACCAGGTCCGAAATGTACTTAATTCCCAACTCCTCATGTGCAATAAAAGAGGGGGTGCTTTGGGAGACTCTCAACAAACGCCTAAAGTACCTATTTTCCTCACTTTGTAGTTCACTTATCCCAGTGAAACCCCACACTTCACTTCCGTATAGCGTTTTGAGCTACAGAATGAATTATACAGTTTTAAGATTGTCGCCGGTGACCACTTGCCTAGCCTATGGGCAAAAGATGTAATTGCTCCCGTGGATTTTACTAGGCCTAAACGCTTACTCTCTACTAACTGTTTAAAGTTCAGTTTTTCATCGAACAAGATACCAAGGTATGAAAAGGCCGGTACTTTCCCCAATGTGTGTGTACCGGCTACATAATGGTTCACCTTCCTGCTCCTTTTCCCTAGTTCCATTATGTAGGATTTTGAGAAGTTGGGTGTCAAATCCAAGTCCTTCATAAATACCACAAACCCTTCTAATAGGATCTGCAAGGCCTTGGGCGTGCGAGCAAGGAGAACCGCATCGTCCGCGTAAAGTAGGAGAGGGACTGATCTTAAACCTACTTTAGGGAGTCGGCTTGTAATGCAGTTAGTGCCGCTTCAAGACCGTTAATATAAAGTGTAAATAAAAAAGGAGCTAAAATGCATCCCTGCCTAACCCCACTTGAGCATCTAAAGTAATCTCTGGTCTTCCCCTCTTGCGTGTATCTTACTGTGGCAGAAGTGTTGGAGTGTAAAACCATAAATATGTTGATTAGTGCCTGATCCGCCCCCAATGTTCCCATGAGCTTCCATAATTTAGTTCGATTCACACAGTCAAATGCTGCACTGAGGTCCATAAAGGCGAGGTAAAGCGCCCCGCCTTTCGCTAAGGTGTACTTCGCGCTAATTAAGTAAAGGTTTAAGCATTGTGCAACTGTGGATTTACCCGAGCGAAACCCATATTGAACATCTGTTATAATACCGTGGGTCTCTGCCCAGTCAGATAACCTATTTAGCACCACTCTACCCAGGACCTTCACAGTTACGTCAATGAGCGATATTGGACGATAACAATGTGGGCTGTCCCTATCTCCTTTTTAAATATCGGGACGATGGTTGCCAAGGACCACGAGGAGGCATTTCTGTTGCGACTGACGCATTTATTACTCTTGCCAGAATAGGTGCCCATACCTCTGGGTTACTACGGAATAAATCAGGTGGAATCCCATCTGGTCCTGGGGATTTGTTACTCGTGAGACAGTCTATTCCTAGTCTCACCTCGTCTAAGGAAAAAGAGATAGGGCCAGTTCTCCCAGTCTCAATCTGTAACTGTGGCTCAACTCCTCTCAAGGGCTGATTGTACAAGCCCTCGTAGTGAGCCAACCATTGCTCCGGTAAGATGTTATGGGATAGGGATGGACTGTTTGACTCTTTAAAGCATGGACTGTTTATAACCTAGATGGAAGTTACATTTAAGGGCCTACCCTCCCATTGCCCTGAAATTGAAACGAATCTACCAAGAGGGTCTCTTGTAACTGTATGCACCTGAAGTGGGAGGGAGGAACGCACGAGAATGCCCACCCCTCTGGAACCGCAAGTGTATCCCGCATGAGCAATCAGTTTATAACCCCATCTATTAAGCGCACAGTAGGAATTGCCATGTATGTGTGTCTCCTGGAGCAGTACTATGTCTGGGGAATGTCGTTTTAGATATTGCAGCACTATGCCCCTCTTGATTCGATCACCCAACCCATTTACATTCCAGGAGAGTAGTTTTAAGCGACCCATTGGTGGATCCGAAGTACAATTAACACTCATTTAACTCTGTGAATCGGAGGCTCTCTTCCCTCAGCATACAGGGAACAACTGTAAATACACTCGGCCCTGGTCTATCTAGTACCATATTGAAGATGATGCACATTTGAACATGGGAAGGTACAGAAACACCACATTGACGACCCAAATGACGACTGCAACCACAACTGAAAACAAAAATGCAAACAAAACCCCTATATCTCCCTGGAACCCCCCCCCTGCCTCCCTGCAACGTGGACTTAGAACTGCCCACCCCCCAATTTTGCAGAGCGCCTTTATACCCCAAAACAAGAAGAAAACCATGTATAGGGGAACGCTACTCAGCCTAAACAGTCCAAGAAAGTGGCCTCTATTCCCCCCCAAAAAGGCCGATGTTTCTGCCCAAACCTACACAAAATAAAACTTCAAGTTCCGTGCGTGTCAAGTGCACCCTGATCACAATAAACACTCCCACCCCCCGCGACAACCACACTATCCGGTCTAAATCCCGAGCTACTATGAAACAAGACCTAAGCATGCAAAACCTGGAGAGTGTCAATGGAGAACAAATTCTTCAATCAATGATAGGCACCCATTATCTCTTTAAGTTGTTGTCTGCCCACACCTTCCAGAACTGTTCAAAAGACCTCACTGTCTCTCAGGAGCATGACCAACCTCTACATTAGAGCCAATGACAGCCATAATTCAGTCCCCTTCAATACGGTTATTCCAGTCCGAGCGACTCTCTGATCCACAGTCGCCAGGCGGGGAAGAGTGTATCTGTGCGTTGGTGGCTCGCCACCTCTCCAGCCAGTCCCAAGTATCCTCTGGAGTTTGGAAGAACCACGACTTTCCATCTGCCTGTACCCGGAGTTTTGCAGGGAAAAGCATTGCATATTTTAGGTTGTGGCTTCTGAGTGCACGTTTGACTTCCAAGAAGGACCTGCGTTTCAATTGCACTTTATAAGTGAGTCGGGAAAGAAGGTGATAGTGGAGTTCTCGAACTTAAGCGGCCCTAGCTGATTGCAAAATATTGTCCCTATCTCAGAAGTTAAAAATTCTTGCAAGTATTGGACGTGGTAGGGCCCCCGGCTTGGGTAGACCTCCAGGAACTCTATGGGGCCGCTCCACCGAAAAGTAGTTGGAGAGGGTGCGAGGCCGCAAATGCTTTTGGATCAGGTCTTCAACAAAAAGGTCCGCCGCCTGACCCTCTGCCTTTTCGGGCACCCCCAAAATTCGAACATTGTTCCTACGAGCCCGCCCCTCATAATCTTCTAGCTTGGCCTAAAGGTCAGATGTCTGGGCTTGCAGGCGTTTAACTGTGGACTCCAGCGTTTTGGTAGAGTGCTGTAGGGTAGAGACAGAATCTTCAGTCCGCTTTTACCCTGTCACCCATGTTCCTCAGGTTATTGTTATTGTTATTGTTATTTTAATTTTATAAGGCGCACAGCTACCCTAGGGTTTTCCGGCGCCGCCTGAAAGGAGCCAACGCAGACAGAAGGGATCTACATGTTGAATAACCAAGTTTTTAAGCCCCTTCGGAAGTTCTCATACGAAGATTCAATTCGAAGATCGATCGGAAGGGAGTTCCATAAGGAGGGGCCCAGATGGGAGAAGGAACGATCGCCCATGCGCACTAGTCTCGTCCTAGGAACAATAAACTTGGCCTGGGTGACTGAGCGCAGAGCACGAGACGGCACATAAGGATGAACAAGAGTCTTCAAGTAAGGAGGTGCCTTTCCAGATTTTATCTTGAACATAAGACTCAGTGCCTTAAACTTAATGCGGCTTTCAATCCTGAGCCAATGAAGATCCCGAAGTGAACTGGAAATGGGAGCAGTTTTAGGTATCTTACAAAGCAGCCTCGCAGCAGCATTCTGCGCTAGTTGTAGCTTGCGTAACACCTCCTTGGCGGCACCCAGATACAAGATGTTGCTGTAGTCCAGTCTTGAGGTGATAAGAGCCTGGACCACCGTACGTTGGGTAGAGGAAGGCAACATCCATAAGATTTTTTTTAGCCATCTAAGGATTGTGAAGCAAGTCGAGGCTACTCTCACTGCTTGCTGCTTCATGGACAGTTGGTCATCAATTAAGACACCCAGGTTTTGAACTTGATGCTTAGGCTGGGGCAAAGGACCCATTTCAGTGGGCCAGTACTGGGGGCCCCACAGGTCTTTATTTCGGCCCACAATCAGCACTTCTGTTTTCTCGCCGTTAAGTTTCAACAGGTTGGTATGCATCCAACCTGCAATATTCCTCAAACCGGCCTGAAGTAAGGAAGGATTGCGAGCTCCATCCGCAGAGAGGGAGAACACAATCTGGGTGTCATCGGCGTATGAAAAATGGGGCATGTATCAGAGTAATTTCCGTGGACACTGTGTCAATCTTATTTTCCAGCGCGGTACGGACCCCCTGGATCGCCTCCATCACATCAGCCCGAGTCAGGGCAGAAGCCCCGTCTTCAGATTGTTGTTTGGATTCCGAGGAGTCTTGCTGCCCGTTCGCCCACTCTGACCTGGTGTGCGCAAATTTGGCTAACTTCGTAACGTGGGTCTGTTTTGAACCCCTTGCAGTGGCCATCACGGCAGGATGGGCTATGAAATAGTGATCTTAGCCTTAAAGAACGGCTTGCGTCTGGGCGGTGAGGACGGTTGAAGGGGCGTAGTTGTGGCGTGGAGTGACTTTACGTCTGTCCCCGGCAGCCCAGTGGACTATTGGGGCACCCAGTACCCATGTAATATGGTGATCCGATTTGGATTATGGCCGACTCTCCCAGGGGTCTCAATGAGGCCTGCGCGTATCAAGTGCCTCAGGTCTGTCCCAAATTGGTGTCATGAGGGCCGCGGGGGGCTGTGGTTACAGGAGTCCCCGAGCCGATCACTTGTGCTAAGTTTTCAGCCCCTCGGGAGGCCGCAAAGGATAAACAGCAATGAATTACACCCTCGAGTCTTGCCACTCGAGAGACGGCCCACCCGGGCCTGGCAGCAATTCGGGGGCAGTAGGCGGTAGAATGACGAGGACTGTGTTGACGCTTCTGTTTCTCCCCAAGGGGGGCCCCGCTACTCAGAGTGTAGACGCTGCGCGGGGGGAGCAGGGACCCAAATGCCGCCCCCGCCACTCACCTCCACCCCGGCGCACTCCGATGAGTGCCGAGCGAATCGCGATGCAGCCGCACCTCCCAAGAGGCCCCGCAGTCCTCCGGCCCAGTCACAGGCGGTTGGGGCCCTTCACTGAAGCGGCGTTACCAGATGGTGTAGGGGACTTGATTTTGATAAGAGCGTATCACACCCCCACTCGCCCAGGGTCGCAGGAAGGCAGATGAGCCCCCTGTTGCTCTCTTGCGGACTCACTACAAATTGTGGGCAATCAATTTCTCGGGACCGGTCACTCAGCGACGCACTCCCACCACCAGTGCGGGCCCTGTTATATCTGGCCCCACCGTTGCAATCCAGTCTATGCCGCCTCTATGCCGCCGATGCTTCTTTCGACAGGGTGGGGGAGGGGCACCGTGTGAGTGTGTGCTGGCCGATCCCAAGCGCCAAGAAGTGCCAAGATCCTGCGCTTGTGCAGGCAATTGTCAAATGTATTCACGGGGGGGGAAGGGAGTCCAATATCACTGCTCCCCACTCTCACCACTGCAGCGATAACGCGTTGCTGGAGCCTGAAGCTGGCGATTGAACTGCGTGTGCACCGGAGCCCACCCGGCGCCACGTTACGCTCGTGTTGCTCCCTGCGGTCTAATTATGGCTGGAGATCCTTGAATTTCATGGATTGGCTCTGCCGTCCTGTGGGCACCGCACCTGCAGGTCCTCGCCGCCGCCCCGTTACCTCAATTGCTGTCCATGCGTGTGTCGGAGCCCTCCCGGCACCGCGCCAGGACCCTCTCGTCCGGCACAGAAGGGAAGCAGACAGGGGCACCCCGAGGCTGGGACGCCAATGTCGATCCGCCTCGCGGAGCTCGCAAGCCTCGCGGCAGCAGCGGATACAGCGCAGGGCGGCTCCGGACGTCGTCTTGGGCGAGGCTGCGTCACTCGGTCTCGGTCTGCACTCGGAGCCGGATATCTCGTGGCGGAGTTGCCAAAACTTCGTTGTTGTTTGACCGGGTGACTCCACAGCTCCGCGGGCTCCCGGATCGTCGTTTATTACAGGCAAAACGGATGAGTTTAACGGATTTTGGGGGAAATTTAACTAGTTAGGGCTCGGAGCTTCACATCATTGCGGCCATCTTGGGTGTTGGCAAGCCACGCCCCCAATTCCACGTAAGTTTATCCTTCAATTGGCTGAAGCAGAGATTGGAAGTGGCATTTTCTGCAACCTGTGTCCCGGCAAGTCTGTTGCCGAAGGCAGGTATAAGTCTCCCCAACCACCTCTATTTCACCCAGGCTCTAAAAAACTGAATAAAATTGACTTTCTCAGGCCCAGGCAAACAATTGTAATACAATTCAGTTGCAGCTTCAGCCAGCTGATCTCACATTGAGTTTCAGAGGCTGAGGAGTTGTTACCTCCATGAAAATGTTCCCAGTCCGGTGCAGGGGGAGGCAGATCTTGGGGCGAAGTATGTCCTTGGTCAACTTTGTGCTTATTAGGTTCTCATGACCAAAGCGGATTGTTGTATCTTTTCAGGGGGAAGAGATACTAGTTAAGTACCTATTGCTTACCTCGAAGCACTTTAGGTGGGCGGCTACAAAAAATTTCAAGTTGCAACCTCTAAATTCCCCCCCCCCCACCCATTAGGTCCGCACCTGCTCACGTTGCTGGCAGTTAGGCAGCCGGGGTAATCAGGGGGCAAAAAACACCACAGATCAAACCAATCATGCAACTCCCTGCAAGATAGGAGTGACACGGGCCAAGCACAGGAGGACACCTTGTTTAATGTCACATATTTCCAAGCCCATCTGATAGTTGAGCCATCGCACACCTTGGGGGTTGGTCACCATCATAGAACAGGCTATTGGGTCTGCCTGGTCACCTCATTGACACATTCTTTTACCAACTGGACCCCTAGAAAATATATGTTGAAAACACAGACTTTGGCACGTTTGGCCTCTATTCCCCGTCACCATCTGCAGTGCTTCTTGTTGTGCTGGTGCCCTCGAGTGCCAGGCAAGTGCATTAGGGGAGCTGCATGCATCAACGAGGTCACTTGCATTGAGGCAGAGCAGCGGACCCACATAAGGGGGGGCTGCGTCTGAACTTGAGACAGGGAATCTTAGATTCCGACTTGGACATTGGAATATAATACACACGTCTGCCTGGCGACGCTGGGAAAAAATTTATTTTCTAACCTGAATCACAAATTACTAGAAGGTAAGTCGAATCTGGTGTGATTTTGGTGGAGGGCAATTATTCGGGGTAAACCAAGTGAACCAGGCCTAGTGCTTTATGCATCATGGGTCACAGCTGGTTAGCACGCGGTGTGTATCTGGGAACGGACCAGGCACACTCAGCAGTGAAGAAAGCGAAGGAGCAGCATATTGCCACCATCCGGAGTGTGACGGAAGCAATAATTCTATCCCAGCCAAAGCAAATCAAGGTACTCACTGTCAGATGCACTACATATAGGTTCACAAACCAGTCTTGACACAAGTAAGTGTTTGCCACAGTTTTTCAGTATACCTGACCGGGCAAAGGTCTGGTCTCCTAGCAGATACGGTGACCCCGTAACCAGCGCGTGTTAGTGGTGCTTCAGTTAAGCTAATTTTCGCTCGCATCATCGCCCTTGCAGCCAGACGGGTTGCGTAAGTTTGTTACTCAACATGCATGTGGTTCCAAAGCTAGGAAACACTGGGTTAGAGCACACAGGGTCACAGCCATCAAAACACTTTGAGCATTCCCATTTCCAAGAAAGGGCAGGTATCTTTACATAGTGTTCTCTGCCTAGCCACCAGCCCATAAGCTTTTCCATCCAGTCTGCACTATGGTAATCATTAACAGAAGTATGGAACGGGACGACTTGCGCCAGGGTGCGGACATTTAGCGGGGGACACAGCAGATAAAGACTGCTGTCAGACGAGGGTGCTTACAGGCAATGAGGCCACGCAATGTAGCAGAACCTAACGGCACAGACCCCTCCCCCCCGGGCTGCCCTATTATGTTAGGGCAGTGGGATTCGCAATGTTACAAGTGTTAAATTCGCCCACTCAGGGGCAGAAGGGTACATTGCAGGAATCGGTATAAATAGAGGGGGAGCCAGACCTATGGAAGATGTGCACCGGTAAACATGAGAGCATGGGGATAAGATCAAAATTTCGTAGCGGCCATTCAGCCAGGTGGGTTGCGTCAGTTGTTCTGCCAGAAAGTGTGCCGTGGCTACAATAGCATCAAGAAATATGGGTTTGGAGCACAATTGCTGACAATTCCAGAGCACCCTGCAATCCGATCCAAGTAGGTGAAGGTACATATGCTCATATAATTTTGCCATGTCTTCTGAATCCATAAGCATTGGCATCTTCTGCGGCACCTGGGATACCTGCAACAAAAGCTGGCGATGGGCCATATATGCTTGGTGGGGTCACTAGCCTGGCGACATAGCATCTGTAGATCGCAGTCAGACGAATGGGTGGCGCAGGCATGGACATGAGATGGAGCAGTATCTTTGGAGTCCCCGTAGGGGACCTCAGGACCCACCCCTCTGTGATTAGATCCACCTTTGTCTCGTTAGGTGGGGAGTTCCACCTGGCGTTCTAGGAAGGCATGTCATTCCTTGCTGGGGCAGCAGTCGGTTATCAGTTGAACCCTCAAGTTGGGACTCGCAAGTAGGGGGTAGGGTGAACAATGGCTTAATCAACCCCCAAAAGGTACATGCATATCCTTGCACACTGGGCTCAACTGATTATAGCACACAGGACTGTGGTTTCAAAGTAGAGCAGTAGTTTGTTATGCTCTTGGGGTCCCATCTCCTGGTGGCACTGCGCTCCCGTACAATTGGAGGTCAGTGGGTTGAGATAGAGCAGTGGTTCCCAATCTGTGCGCCACGGCACCCTGGTGCGCCATCAAAACTAGCCAGGGGCGCAGTGAACACAATTTGGGAACCACTGTCAAGGCCTTTGACCTCTTCTTCCGAACTGCACAGCTCTGCTACCAAAGCTGCGAGAGAAAATGGCATCAAGAGAAACAGAAACACCCAATAAATAACTTTTCAATGCACTGCCAAAACGCACACCACGGGCTGCAAAGCTTTATTGCTACAAGGGGAAAACAATCAGAGCTGCGCACACAACGGCAGATGATGAGTCCTAACCCTGCAATCTTCACCCCTGCGTCAGAACTGAGCAGGCAGGAACATTTGGAAACCCTCTGTTCATCTTTCTGCATTCTTTTTCTCTCTCCACGCACAAGAGGCTGAATAGGTCAGACTGCCTGAGATGTGCATCTTGCAGCCAAAAAAGTCTTCAAATGCAGACTTTCCCCCCCCCAATTCTTTTAATAACTTCTTGGCTGCAACAATTGTTTTGAACCAATATTTGCACTATCTCGTCCCAAAAGGTACGTTGTTTTCCCCTCACAGTACAGGCCTGTCATAAACACGTTTTAAAAAAAAAAACAATACCAATTTGTAGATATGTTTTTGGCAGTGCCCTCACTTTCTGTCACAACCCTGAAGACCAGGTATATCAAGTTGCTGCTGCTGCCTAGCAATTTAGCGAGTTAAAAACACGACCTTGCAGGCCAATCAGGAAATGTTCCACGTCGGACTCAAAAACTTCTTTATTATAACTTAAAATAATTCTAAACTCTCTCAATTAAACACATTTACACGGAGCGGTTTAAAGATAGGATCTCAAAGGAAGCAGCAATACTTTTGCACTTATAATGGCAAGATTCGAATCTGTTTGAAAACAATCACAATTCTGATATTTAGGCCAGTGGTTTCCAAACTTACATTTTAGGCAATTATTCCTATTTTCGTGCAAATTCATATTCAGGCATAAACTCCCCAGCGCCTGAATCTGGTGTTAAAGTGGTGTGGTATAAGTGCATGCGGGGGTATACTTCTCTGCACAGTTTTCATCAGTTAAACTGTCCCATTCCAAAATGGTGCAGAGAGAATCTTTACATGGCAACTTCTTATTCCAGGAGGCATTTGGGGAAGCTCTGTATTTTCAATTATAATTCTGTGCATATTTGAACATAGCTCATAAACACAGAAATCATGGTCACTTTGAACAGGAGGTCTGCATTTTTACAACATAAAGATGACAGAAATCTCAGGTGATTGAAGTGAGCGATCTGAGCTGATTAGGATAAAAAAAAACTCAAGGCTCAAATATTGAACATATTCTTAAATAATTGCTGAAATGTGAATATCTTAACATAACTGGAAACTAGTCCCACCATATTCAGGGCATGCAAGAGATCACTGCGCTTTTTTCCCTGTCTGGAGCAATGTAAGGAAAAGATCAACTACATTTGTACCGAATGTAAAATATCTTATTCTTAACAGAAATCTGTAGGAAATTTTGAGTTGAACACAAAATGCATTTTATTCTAAAAAATAAATATTTCTTGTAAACCAATTAAAAATGGAGGGGGGGGCAACTGTTCCACGTGGTGGAAAACTAAATCTAACAGTTGCAAGTGGGCTCCAGAAGTAGTGTGGAAGATTTTCAGATCTTTTTCTCTTTTTACCTTCAATGTTTAGGCAATTTTGAGGAATGACATGTATAGTTATCCACTATACATGTCATTCCTCAAAATTCTTTGACACTAGAATGCAGTACAATTTTAAGAGGTCATTGACATGACTTTCCTCAACATCTTTTGGATTTAGGTATCCTCAGTCTTGAACTTTACCAGTTAACTACAAATATTTAATATGATTACAAAAAGAGTTCAGGTTAATTGCCTACTAATCATGAACAGTCAGGGTCATACACTGTCTATTATTGAGCCACCTGTTGGGGGCATTCATCACAATACTTTGCCTGCACTGGCCTGTAAGGTTAACTTTGTTTTGAATGCACTGTGACTAAACCCCAAAAAATATTTTATTAAACAGCTGTTATATATTTATTTAATTGCATCTATGATTATAATACCTTCATGGCAATTATTTTCAGGGAGAAAAATTGAAGTTCTACTGAGGTAGGGTTGACATCCCCTCACCCACTAAAAAAAGTAACATAATGGGGAGCCACGGCTTATGGCCAATAGGTCAAGGGAGCCACTGAGATAGAGTATTGGTTGGCCCGAACAATAACTTGCAGGGTAAACAAGGCGGTGGTTAAAGGAGAGAACAGTAGTTACCAACTTCCGGGGAGGCCATCGTACAGTCATACGGAAGGGTAAATATAGCCATGTGCAAGCCCACCAGGCAGGAGGGCTTGGTTCAACTCAAATTAATATCCAATAGAGGGGCTTGATAATTTAGACATGGCCTCTTTTTGTGCAAATACCACACGGTACCCTGATAGGGACGGGGCACACCTATCAGAGGTAGATAGGGAAGTCGTCCAACTAGAAGGACGGTAACGGCAGGTTGCAGGAGGTTATAGAGCCTGCAATAACGTGCAGGGTAATAAAGCTGTGGTTATCAAAGAACAGTATATCCCCCTCCCGGGGAGGCCATCTCATTTCGTCAGAAAGAAAATTAAAGCCATGGACATCCCCACCAAGTTGGAGGGCTTGGTTCAACTCAAATTCAATATGAAACTTGAAGGGTTAGGTACATTGGCGTGGCCTTTTTTGTGTACACACATGGTTCTCCCGAGAGGGACGGGGCACACCTGTCAGAGGTAGCTAAGGAGATGGTCTACCTAGAATGACTAAAGGTCAACAAAGAGGACGGGGTGCACCATAGGTGGCCATGGATCTGCTCTTATTGGACACTAGCCAGGCGCTGGAAACAGCAGGTTGCAAATGAAGGAAACGGCAGACCTTGGTGGGGGGCTCTGGAGGCGACGGTGGCCACATCCAGAGCTTTGGCGGAGTTACAGGGCGATCCGGAAGTGGAAGGGTACAGAAGGGTACCTCTTCTGGAGCACAATAGGGGTGCCTGTGCCAAACCCCAGGAGTCTTTACGGCAGGACCCTGGAGAAAGAATTGTCGGTGCCCTGCTAGTCCTTCGGGCGGTTGTAAGCCTGAGCAACCGGGGGCTTGCCTTGCAACGCTCCGCCCTAAAAAGGGGCGTGAGTAAAGTGGTGGACCAGTGGTTCACGGTATTCAAGGGGGGATTCCCCTCATAACTGGTAGCACCGATTGGATTGGCCACGGTGCAATTTGGCTCTTCAGGCGGGCAAGGCAGCGTAGGTCAGTCACCGCTGCCGGCCCTTGGATCGCCCGTAAGTTAACCCACCATGTTGCATACTTTTGTATGGAATAAACCTGCAGCAATCTTTTCCCAACAAAGAATTGTGTTGTGTATTTATTTATTACATTGTGCATGCTAACTTTGCAAAGGGTGGGGAGTGTTGCCTATATAGGCACTAATGGGCGGAAGACCATGATTTCTCTAGGATAAGGACACTCGTACATCAGGGGGATGAGTGAGCAGGTGATGGCCAGGCATCAGGGATGGTCATGTGCATTGTCTGGGAGGGAAAAGAGTCGCCACCCGGACGGGTACTTCCCGCATTCAGCCGGCGGGGCGAGTCTCCCTGTCTTAGATATGTTAGTAGTGGTTTCCAGATGTCTTTGGGGAGAGTGAGGAGATATGAGCTCCCCATATACGGAGAGTTGTTCCCGGCAGTAGGTTGCGTCCTGCAGCCAAGTCTCCACTGTGCGAGCAGGTTGTCTCCCCCAGGGTATGGCCACCCAGCGCTTGGCCAGGAATTGGACTATATTTTATAAGAACAGTGGTCCTTGAAAATGGACGAATGTAAATGAACAATAAATATAGACTAGAATCAGTGCTATATTACTACTGTCCAGCCGGACAGTCAAATTTAATGTATAGCAAAATTGGAGATCGAACAAGAACCAATAAAGTAGGACACAGTCCTGCGTCCTACACATTTACAAGACACTTACAAAACATATATAATAAACAAAACATTCAGGCAGGGCAAGAAAGCTTGTTTGTGATGCAATCAATTGAACAAGCAATAAAAAATGATAACCGTTACACTAAATTATCAATTAAGATTGTGTACACGGTGTTCAAACAAGTCGACGACGTTTCGATCCTTTACAACAATATTAGGATCGTCATTAGGACCTCCACTATCAAAATACCATGCCACTGTGCATTGTCCTTACCTCCACACCCTGTCTCTAGAAACCCTCCCTTGGACGGTTGAACTGCCCATTGCGGCCTACGATCCCCTTACTTCATGCTATCACCGGTCAACGAGCACATTTGCTTCGGCATCGGAAGTTCCAATTGCGATCCATTGAGGCTCCCCTTCGGTGACCTTCCCTTACCTAGGATTCCCGAGATTGCCCTGCCACTTGATCAGTCGGCTCCTAGCTCTTCAGGCTTGTATTAAATTGTCCTGATGATGATCCTAACATTGTTGTAAAGGATCGAAACGTCGTCGACTTGTTTGAACACCGTGTACACAATCTTAATTGATAATTTAGTGTAATGGTTGTCGTTTTTTATTGCTTGTTCAATTGATTGCATCACAAACAAGCTTTCTTGCCCTGCCTGAATGTTTTGTTTATTATATATGTTTTGTAAGTGTCTTGTAAATGTGTAGGACGCAGGACTGTGTCCCACTTTATTGGTTCTTGTTCGATCTCCAATTTTGCTATACATTAAATTTGACTGTCCGCTGGACAGTAGTAATATAGCACTGATTCTAGTCTATATTTATTGTTCATTTACATTTGTCCATTTTCAAGGACCACTGTTCTTATAAAATACTGTCTACCCAAGGTCCTTGTTTACCTTACTCCCTTGTCTTTTTTTAAAACAGGAGTTGGACTATGGCAGTGAGGCGGCGTGCCCCAGGGGGGGACGTCTTTGACATATACAAGGAGGCTGACCAGGGGAGTTTGGGTTGGGGGTGGCCAGTAATAAGGAGCAGAGCAGAAAAAAACCCAGACCAGTAATCAGCCACTCGTAGGCACTCCCAAGCTAGGTGAAGGAAGGAGGCCTGAGGGGCAGGGCAATGCAGACAGCGGGTGTTCTCCACCAGACTTATGCGATGGAGCTGTATCGGGGGTGCGGTATAGCCGGTGGAGGAATTTGAAGTGGATGAGGCGCAATGTATAGTTAGGGGGGAGGGCTTCTGTTTGGCCACAACAATATGACCATTAGGCATCAGTGATAGGAGGGTTGGTATCTTCTTCCCAGGCAGTACGGGTGGCCGGGGCTGTCACCGGAGCCGATTCTTGCATACCAGAGTAAAGACGAGTGACCAGTCGGCGGGGTAATGGGTTAGTCAGTATGTGTTCAATGGCGTGCAGTGTGGCAGGGGGAGCGTGAAATGTGCCATGTAGCACGACATGCCGCTCGGAGCTGGTGGTAAAGGAGGATCTCAAGCGCCGTGGGAGGGGGGCCCAGAGGATGCAAATAGCGGTAGAAAGTGGTCGTCGGTATATAGATCCGTGAAGGTGTTGAGGCCATGTCTGCGCGCCCTCAACCCGGCCCTCTCGTCCCGCAGTTGGAGAGGGTTGCGCGCAAGGGGAACAGAGGGCGTGCAGAGACAGGGAAGTCGGGTACGCCGCCGCATGCCATCCGACATCCATCGCACGCACTCCACCATATCAATCTCAATCCCCGGTGGTTTGTATGGTTTGTAGAGCGCCACAGCGAGGGCACACGGCGCAGCACGGTCCGCCTCAATAGCTGTGTGTGGTTGTAATTGAGTGGGGTAGAGTCAGAAATGAATGTTTTGAGCCTGGGCTCAGAGTGCATAGACGGAGAGGTGGATTCATTCAGATCCCGGTGACGACGCTGACCTGTAGAATTACAAGGACGACGTAGTCGCATGCACCCGAGAACACGTCCAGAGAAGTGTGTCTCTTTTCATCACGATGTATATCAAGACATCCTCTTTTTCATGGTGATCTGGCCATATTTTGAGAGCATTTGGAGATGATCCATTAGTTACCACTGGCATTGTGAGAGTTTCTTCTTTACTTATGAATCGAAAAAATTATTTTGTCTGCCTTTGCTTGTGACTCCTAGCGGATAAGGACTGGACTATCTAGCGGTGCTTATCGCTGTACTCCCTGCCTGCCCCCGGATAAAAGTTTTTACCCACTTTGAGGTTTAGTTTTATGTAGCTCTTTTGCACCCTGAAGAAGGTTGACCTTGGAGAGAGATCTCTACCGAAACACGCGTCGGCGCTATTCCGACAACTATTTAAACCAGGACATTTGCCTTATTTGAACACCATTGGATGGAGGCACTATTGGCCATTTATTATTTGACAAACCTTGATTACTCAGAATAATTTGTTACCACTCAATTGATTCTTTCTGGTCCACAGGCAAATAACTCGGTTGTTTTTTACCAATTGTGTGAGGTGTTAGAATGGTTGATATGTGAGGTCGGTTAGGCTTGTATGATTTGAGTGAATGGCAGTTTGAGTGAGTTGATCTAGGGTTTATTGTGATTTCGGGGAGTCTTTGAGAACTGTGTGTACATTTATGGTTATATTGTGTTTTGTATGTTTCTTTTTGTGTATAAATTGTACAAAAATGAATATATGATTATTTGTTTTTAAGTTACTTAAAAAAATGAATGAATAAAAAATGTCAAACCCTATCTCATGGAAAAAAAGATTTATTATGAGCACCACAAGGTTGTCTTTGGGCTGCTTTGTGATGTTTTGCACATTCGTATAGATCATCAAATATATTCTTTAGATTTTGTTACCGGGCAGGGCTTTGTTCTGTCTATTTGACTGATTTTTTCCCCTGAACGTGCGGATATATCCGATTACAGGGGCCCTCTTGATTTTTGTTTTTGATGCATAGACGGACATGTCAGGTGCACCCAAGACCCCCTGTTGGAAAGGTAGGGTGAGTGTCTCCCATGAAATACTTGGTTGCTTGCCGGCCCAGATCAGGACGACGAAGTTAGAGGGCAGCCACTGTAAGAAATGTGCATTGAGTGGGATCGGTATGTTTATAAATAGACACAGAAACTTAGGCATGACGACCATTTTCGCAATGGCTTTCCGACCCTTCACAGATAGTGACATTCTGGTCCACATCGGAATCCTCTCTTCCAGCCACTCCATGGCAAGGCCATAGTTTGTTTTCCTGAGTTTATCAAGGTCATGGCTGAGCCAAATGCCCAGTTAGCGCACCGGTTCAGAGGCCCATTGCAGCAGGTAATCTGTGGCAAATGGTTGTGTACACGGTGATGGGAAACGGTGTGGACTTGGGCAGTTGACATGGATACCACAGTTTCTACTGAAATGTATGACCACGCAATAACTGGGATTGGCTTTCTTGGGGTTTGCAAATATATAGTGTCACATCGTCCGCGTACATGGAGACCACCAGGCTTCTGGCCACGAAGCCGAGGCTTCTACGGACATGATGTTGCTGCAGCCGGGCAGTGAGGGGATCCTTTGCCATGGCAAATGAGATCGGAGACAGCAAGCATTCCTGGCGAGTCCCACAAGAAATCAGGATTGGCTCTGACAGCATACGTTCAAGGTGAAGACAGGCCGGATCAAGCAGTTAATGTGTGGGCTAAGTCCGAGCCGTGATAGTAGATGGAATAGATACAGCCACGCCAAGGAGTCGAATGCCTTCATGGTATCCAATAGTACGGCTGCAGTGGCAAGCTGAGGGTCAATGGAATGCATGAGGGCAAACATTGTGTGGAGATTGTATGAAGCAGATTGACCTGGCACAAACCTGGATTGGCCCAGGCGTATGATGTTAGGTAGCAGAGGGACGAGGCAGTTTGCAAGAAGTTTTGAGAATATTTTGTTGCTGACATTTATCATGGAGAGTGGCCAATATGAATCGCAGCGATCCGCTGGCTTGCCGGGTTTTAGAATTGGGACTATAACTGCCCCTCGCAGGGACAGCGTTAGCGCCCCAGACTCCAAAGAGTCCTCACACATAAGAAAGTGAATGAGGGGCCAGCAGGTCTGCGTACTCTTTGTAAAAAGAGGTGGTAAGACCATCTAGTCCTGGCGCCTTGTTGCCAGGCAGGCCCTGAATGACTTGTATGACCTCCTCCACCGAGAAGGGGGTGACCAGATACGAGCGGTAAGCATTGCCCAGCCAAAGCAGCTGGATCGAGTCTAGGTATGTGGTTAGATCCTCAGCGCCGGGCACCAAAGTTGCTTCGTAGAGCTTGGAGTAGAAGGAGGTCATGGCTTGAAGTGCCCAACGGAAGTGGACTTTGGCTCCTGCTCCTCATCTAGGAGCTCCCGGAACACCGCATTTTGGAGTACTTTAGGGGGCAGCCGCTAGGCGAAGGCCGGCGGGTCCAACTGCAGTAGTGAGAGTTCCAACAGAACAGGCGCATGGTCGAAGAGGGTACGAGGCATATGCATCACCGAGGTTGCCCAGGTAAGGGTGTCCCAGGAGAGTAGCCGGTAATCTGTACGTGACCATGCTTTGTGTGACGGGGTAACACACGTGCCCGCCATGCTGGTCGTCTGCGTGAGTCGCCAAACATCATTTAAGTAGATGTCTTGCATGAGTGTATGAAGTTGTGCCGCTGCATTTGGACTGGGGCGCCTCGTAGCACCCGAGTGGTCCACCGCACTGTCAAGGACTACATTGAAGTCTCCCCCCCAAATAACGACTCCTGGGGACAGGTTAGTGATCAATTGCCATACTTCGGAGAAAACTTCAGTGCTATCTATGTTGGGGCTGTATATTGAAGCCAGTATGATGAGTTGTCTATGCAGTGTGCCGGCAAGGAGGACATATCCCCCCCGTGTCATCACATATGGCATGTCGCAGCTGCCAACGCAGGTCTTTGTGCAATAGTATTGCCACTCCTCTGGCATAATTAGAGTATGTGGGAGTGTCAGTGCACCAGTATGCATGCAGTCGGGATGCAGTAGACGGGGTTAAATGGATATTCTGGAGGAAGCAGATATCTATGTGGTGTCTGTTGAAATATGCACGTATCAATCTAGCCTTTCTACGGTCATTTAGCCCGCTGATGTTCTAGGTTAGGCATCTGGTGGTAGTCATTATGCTGAGGAAAGACTGTGGCAATAATGTAAAAGGCAGGGCCAAGGTCAGTGTGTATCTGTAGGGAGCAAGGAAATGGTGCCAAGATGTGCAGGGGATGTATCAGGGAAAAAGAAATCAACCAACGGAAGCCCTTTAACGCAACCCCAAAACATGGTTGAAAGCTTCGATCCCACACCCCACCCCAACATCCATCCCAAAAACAGCCATACAACATGAGAATTATCCCTGAGGGTGGCAGCAAGCCAAGCGAACACCCCAGTCAGGGTCCAAATGAGTGGCCAATGGCATGCAGAGGCACCCGACATGAGGTCTGCAGGCTTCCAATGTAGATTGACAGCACTAGGGTTCACTGTATCCACAGGCCACGCGGAAGGACAAGCCCAGTGATGGTACAGCGAGGGAGGTGAAGCACCGCCAGCGTTGTCACGGCACACCCGTGACTGCATACAGGCTTAGTCATTGTCGCTGAGGTAGTTCTCTCCATAATGTTGGGGGACGTCCATGTGATGACTTTTTGGCAGTGATGTGTTTGGCAAATTTTAGGGCAGCTTTAGGGTCCATGAAATAGTGAGGTTTCCCCTCTTGCCGGATGCGCAACTTGGAGGGATAAAGAAGTGCGTAATGGATGTCTGCTTTTGGAAGAATTTGCTTTGCTGGTAGGAATTCCTGCGGGTAACCTGCACCACCACGTGAAATTGGGGAAGAAGGAGACCGCGTTGCCCTGATATTGAATGGATTGACGCTTGAGGGCAAGGCAAAAGACCACGTCCCGGTCCCTATAGTTAAGGAGTCTGGCAACTATAGGTCGGGCTGGTGCCCCGGGGGTGGAGAACACGGCCCAAGGGAGTGGTGGGCATGCTCCATAATAAAAATTGGGGATAGAACATCTCCGAAGAGTGTGAGGAGCAAAGTCTCAATGTAGTCTTCCATTTCGTCGATGGCTGTGGTCTCTTGAATCCCTATTATACAGAGATTGTTACGCCGGGATTGTGCTTCCAGGTCTTCATTTTGAAGTTAGATAAGTTCCAGGACCTTGTTCATGCAAAGGAGGTGCTTGCTGGTGATCGCTAGGGCGTTGTCTGCATCTGACACTCGAGTTTCAAGGTGGTAAAGTAGGTCTTCATGTTTGTTGACTTTCTTCTTCATGTAGTCAGTGCGGCTGGCCAGAAGGTCAGTTTTCATGTCTGATGTACGCAGACTGTTTTTGATGTCTACTAGTAACTCCTTGAGATCATTGTCTTGTGGAAGGGGTCCATACAAAGGCCGGTCAGAGGGGTCCTCAGCTGGTGCATCCTGTTCAGAGTAGCATGTATGGCGTTTGCCCTCAAATGTTAGTTTGGATTGTTGCGCATCCTTATTCCCCTTGATGCACTGTGTTGTAGAGTAGACAGGGGGTCCGCAGAGTAGGTAGACGGCAAGTGTGCAGAACCAGCATGATGTACAGCGAGGCAACGTGTAGATTGCATCCCCAGGCCGGACGCATTGGGGCCAAGTTGAGTGAAGAGGCACCAGAAAACGTTCAGTAGCCCCCCCACCCCCTCCCACGCCCTGCCTCTCCCTGGAGTGATATCGTCCAAGGGGCATGAGGCCTGGAGAGCAGAGGAGGGGAGGCCTTAGGGGAGGGATGTGTCAGTTGGCATGAGGGGGCTTGCAGTAGTCAGAAGGGCCGCAATCAGCAAGCGAGCAGTGCCAGGGTGGTGGGCCTGGATTTGCAATGGGGGCCCTTCTTGTTCTGAGTTTTGCAAGGGTGCAGTGCTGGCCCAGATGAGACGCACTCCCAGCAGGGAGAGACGCCTTGCGCCCCCCCGCTGCACGTCTGGAAAGGTAAAGTCACCGGGGCAGGGCAATGTGTAGGGCGTAAGGGGAGGCTCCACTAGTGTGCTGTAATGTTTGGGGGAAGACCGCTGAGCGATGCACCACTTCCCCACCATGTGGGTCCATAAGTAGATGTCCCGGGCAGTCACGCCAGGCAACCGCATGTTGTTTTGTGCCGATAGCGCTCAGGGCAGGCTGTCAGCTGATGAATAGTGGCAGGGTGGCGGCGACAAGGGGTCTCTCTCCACGCCACCCACAAAAGCGACCAGTGAGGCTCAGTCCAGGGGGGGGCAGGACCACTCAGCAGGCACTAGTGGCTGGCTCAGAGGCCTCGAGGCAGGTAGGGCATGCTGGCCGTCCGAGGCCACGTGCCGTTAGTCATGTCGGCAGGTTTCGCTAGCGCCCAGGAGCCCAGCACGGCCCCTGGGGACAACAGGGCCAGACCAGTTCATGGTGAGCAATTGCTTGGCTCCCCCGAGGTCCAGGCAGGCACACATTGTAAGGAATGGCCGGCTGAAGTGACCTGAGAGGCGGGCTGCAGCTGAGGCCCAGCGCGGGCTGCAACAGGAGCTAGTGCAATGCGGGCGTCATGGCCTAACGGCAGGGACGGCCTTCTCACTGTCTCCTGCAGGATGCCATCTCAGTTGGGGCCTTACCGGAGCCCACTGAGCAAAGATGCCTGTTGGATTTTGGCATCAGCCGGCAGAGCCATTTAGAGAGCAGCCATTTTGCTACTGGGCTAGGCTCCGCCTCTCGGTTTTACATACCTAGGTTTGTGTGTTAAGAGGGATGCTCAGCAGTGCTGAAAACTCAACATTGCCACCATGGTGGATCAGTTGTGAGAAAAGCAGAGAAGGGATGCAGTCCTGCTCTTCATTATTGAGAGAATAGCTCTAAGATGATTTCACTCTGTACTACTGTACGCATTGCAAAACTACCTCATGAGATCCCAACAGACTTTTTCACAGGGCTGCATGCCAATTTTGCGATTTGTGTTGGCTGGTAGGCTGCCAAGAGTATCCTAAAATAAAATATGTACAGTTGATGTATGATGCATGTGGCAGACATCCAGTTTTATTACTGGTCCATCCAGCTTGTCCTTATCAACTACTGGCTGTTTGGAGATACAGATGGCCCAACCCACAGATTTGAGATCAACCACTATGACAGACTTGAGATTTTGGTCCTATGTTACATCTTGGCTATTCCACATGCTCCCCTCCACCAGCAAGGTAACTCTTGAGTGTTGGGGCAGAGTGCTGAGGTGGGATGGCATCCCATGCGAGAGACCCCATGATAGGAGGGAACATGGCTCACTTATACACAAGGAGACTCAAGGGCTTTTGACCATGAGACATGATTGGCATTTTAAAGCCATGTCAGCGACGAATGGGAGAAAAGCAATATTAAATTGTTTGAAGAAGCACAGGAAGAATTTTCCCTTCGCAACTCCCAGTTTTATTGTTATTTACAAATATAACATGTGCTAGAGGCCCATAATGCAGATCTGGCGTCCCTACCAGACTTCAATTCGATGGAGAGCAAACTAACTGGAACACCGAGGGCAAAAAGGAACCTCCTGAACTTGTTTTTCTCTGGTAGTTAACTCGTCTGACCATTACTGACCCTTAAGGACCGATGGAAACAAGATCTAGGCCCTTTGAGTAGGCAGAGTAGACTGAGGCAAATATGGCCCCTTGAAGCTGGTCATTTAATTTTGTTTATGCCTAACACAATTTAAAGATTTCCATAGGCTATATAATACCTCAGAGAGATTGTGATAGATGGGCAAATGCCGTAACCCAAAGTGCCCCAGGTGTGAGGCCTCAATATATACCTGCATGCATGATTTTGGACTGTCGGGTACTTAGCGTACACTGCCAACTGATTCATCTCAGCCTTGGGATGGTGACTGGCCAGTCCATTAGTATGGACCCGAAATTGTTGACACAAGGATTAATAGGTGACTGGAGAGGTCCACAGAGCACATGGATGCTGGTTAGAATGGGTTTCCTGTGTGACATCGCTTGCCACTGTAGGACCAGCATGGTTCCCACAGTCGCTTAATAGCTGCGCTAGATGGATTGCTCGAAGATTCATTGATGGTGTTGCTATAGAAGCCCAGAAAGCTGCAAGCCATGGTAACTTGAAAGAACTCTATGACATAACAAGGAAACTCCCCAATAGATACAGCATGCCAGAAAGACCTGTTAAAGACAAAGCTGGAAAGACAATCATGAGTAAATGAAAGCCAAAAACGAAGATGGGTAGAGCACTTTGAAGAGCTGCTGTACCAGCCTGTACCACAGTCTCCACCAGATATATAACTAGCTGACAAGAACTAGTCAGTCGACTGCAGCAGACCAAACAAGGAAGAAATACAGCAAGCCATCAAACATCTGAGAAATGGGAAGGCAGCCAGACCAGACAGCATTCCTGCAGAAGCACTGAAGACAGACATTTAAACATCAGTAGACATGCTCTACCCCATGTTTGCAAGGATCTAGGAAGAGGAAAAGGTGCAATAGTTCTGGAAGAAGGGATATCTCATTATTATCCCAAGAAAAGTGACCAGCGTAACTGCACACAATATAGAGAGATACCTCTTCTATCAGCCCCTGGCAAAATGTTCAACAGAGTCACCCTGAACAGAATGAAGAAACAAGTCGACGCCCAGTTGTGAGACCAGCAAACTGGCTCCCGCAAAGATAGATCCTGCACAGACCAGACTGCAACACTGCGCATCATTATGGAGCAGTCGATGGAATGGAACTCCCCCCTCTATGTCAACTTCATTGACTATGAGAAGACATTTGACAGCATAAACGGAGAGACTGTTTAGAAACTCCTCTGCCACTACAGATAAACTTGTAAGAACCATCATGAACTCTTACGAGAGAAGGAGCCGCAAGATAGTCCATGGAGGACAGTTTCTTCCAAGTGAGGACCGGAGTCTGCCAGGGCTGTTTGCTCTCACCTTTTTTCTTCCTGCTGGCCATAGATTGGATCATGAAGACATCCACATCAAGGAGAAGAAAAGGGATCCAGTGGACACCTTGGACGCAGCTCGACGACCTGGACTTTGCAGACAACCTAGCCCTACTCCCCCATACCCATCTGCAGATGCAAGAGAAGACTGACAACGTGGCAGCCACATCAGCACACAACTCAGCATCCACAGGGGAAAACCAAGATCATGAAGGCTAGCATGGCCAGCAAAACTGCAGTCACTCTTGCAGGCGATGCACTGCAAGAGGTTGAGGCCTTCACCTGCCTGGGCAGTGTCATTGACAAGCAGGACAGCACAGACGCCGACATCAAGGCAAGAATCGGCAAAGCAAGGGCTGCCTTCATTCAGCTAAAGAATATCTGGTGCTCCAAGGACCTAACACTGCAAACCAAGATCAGGCTTTTTAACACCAACGTAAAATCGGTCCTTGGAAGCCAACAGTGACCACCACAGACAAAGTCTAGCTCTTCATCAACACTTGTCTGAGGAAGATCCTCCAAATCTGCTGGCCAAACACCATCAGCAACAAAGACCTATGGCAGCCGACTTCCCAACTCCCTGCTCATGAAAAAATGATGAAACGACGCTGGGGCTGGATAGGTCACACCCTCCGCAAGCCCACATCAAACACCACCAGGCAAGCCCTGACCTGGAACCCTCAAAGGAAAAGAGGAAGGCCAAGAAACACCTAGCGCTGAGGCCTCAAGGCTGTCTGCAAGGAGGTTGGTGACACCTTGAGTCAGATTGAAAGAAAAGCCCAGGACAGAGATGCCTGGAGAGTCCTGGTTGATGGCACGTACCCCAGGACGGGTAGCAGGCATAAGTAAGTAAGGTGGATTGCTGCGCTCAGGCACAGTGAGTTACACTTACTGCTAAAAGGTCACATAGCAGTCATATGGATTGAAACAGGGATCACAGGATTCAGAAGCTATGACTTCACTATAGATAGCCCTCATAGTGAGGTGGATGAGCGAGTGTTCTCATTACACAGGGGTGCTACTGAAGCTGCAATCACACCATCAGGGAATGGCTAAGTTCTATTTACTTTCAGTAGCCACAGCTTTCTTGTACAGCTTATGCAGCCGTGTTTCAGTCATAGCTCAGGGCCACTATCCTTAATCTAACCATAGACACTGAAGGGCAACACCAGCAGTAGCTGTAGTCATGGCCCAGGAAAGGGGATAAAACCACTTAAGATACACAAAATAACCAATCAGGTAATGCTACACATCTTAATGGGTACCTTGGGCACATGAGGACAAGAGTGGGATTTTTGATCATTAAGCTAAAGTGCTGAGAATGACATCCTACGCCTTTGGCTTCCTGCCATGCCGGATTTTTGGGTTAGTCAGATCTTGTTTGGTATTACCACTTTAAAATACAAATCTGCTGCTTCAGTGGGGACTGACATGTAAGTTCCTAAGATATTTTGTCCTGGACTGAAGCACCCATCATTATAAGCATTGCTACACATCCTCGCTTGTGGTGCGGCTCCAGCATTGCTTTTGAAAACTAAATACCTGGTAGGTTTTGTTTGGGGACCTAAGTAGGGGCTGCTTTCTCAAAAGGGTGACATGCAGCACACATCCAAGCGAGAAAGTGGGTTCTGCAAAGAGTGGAAGACTCATTAAAAACTGTGCGAAGTTTCTAAAGACCTTTTTATTCGCATATGTTTTACCTGCATGGAAGTATTGTGTTTTGGGTGTGCATTTTCAGGTCTTTATTTTGCAGCAAATTAGCATGTATTGCAGTCAGTTTATATGTTATGTTATCTCAGTACAGCCATTATACTGGATAGGGCACCCAGGCACCGTGATAATGGATACCTAGACAAAGTTACAAGCAGCACTTTAAACGAAGAAGAGAGAATTCCGCTGTTTCATATTGGTTTGAAATGAGTCAAGTGAGAGAAATGCTGGCTCCCTCGGTATCTCTTTATATGTGGAATCAGCAATGATAAGTGGACTGGAGTCATTTGAGGCCACAACAGGAAGCGAGTGAACTCTACGTGTCATGACAACTTCACTGTTAAAGGCCCAGGAAGCAGGACCTTGCCTCACCCTCTCTGCACTAGGCCTTACCCCCACAACCCCTTTCCGTATCAAACGTGATTTGAATCAATACACCTATATTGCATGCATGTTCTATAAATGTGGAATTAATAAATAAATGTTATGATTTCCAGAAGATCACGTTGCCTGGATTCTGAATTTATCAACATGATTAACGTCAAGTGATGGAAAATGTTTTTTTTTTTAACTTTTATTTAAAAAAAATAACAGGGACCTTTCTCTCTTAACACCGCTTGAGAACGTTTGTTTTAATTCACAGATAAAATATTATTTAATCAAGCATTAAAAGGAGAGAACGAAGAGCGAGCATGGAGCATTCTTATTAGGAAAACGCCAAACAAATACACAATGAGGAGGAAGACCACATTTTCTCGGATAATGCGATCCCTTCAGAGGAAGGGCAAAGATTAAAAGGCCAGGCCCACGACTTCCTAATTAGTTATCTTAAAAGCTGTCAAACCTGCAATAGCCAGGTAGACTTTATCTCAAAAGCAATCCCCTCATAGAGGGACTGAGGCATCCTGACGGCCAAAGGAGTGCATTACAATAACAACATAAAATCACAAGTCAAATTTACAATGCGTACAGATATTAAACTTACCCTTGATCACATGACATCATAAACAGTGGCCAATGATTGAACAGGCTTGAAGATTGAATTAACTGCACTTGGATATAAGCCACAGGAGACAAGCTCGAAGAAACATTCCAATTCTATTGCCAGCTACACTCTTAGCTACCTCTATGATTGGCTTTATAGCTGACTACATTACATTAACGTCCTTCTCAAGTTTAGTGACAATTGTCATTTATTTTGCCATTTAGGGCTGAGCTCAAATATTTTTCTAAGCCACGATTATTACAGGGGACACCAGCAGCCCAAAGTGTTCAACCACCTCATTGATGTCACTGTGTGTTCTTTTCCTGTTCTGATTCTGTTGCAGTGAGTTTTTCCAATGATGGTTGGGCATCGATATTCCAGTCTCTTGAAGCCTGCTGTCACCTTCCATGAGGATCTGTAAATCCACTTTGCACCTGCATGGCGTCATCACCTTGGTTTTCCGATTGATGGATTTCAGGGCTGTCAGCTGTAAAAGAAGAATACACAAACCAATCTAAAGAAATATTCTAATGCTAACATTGTTGCAAACTTACAATAGCAATTATCACACACTTGTGTTGCGCTAGTTATAAACAGAAATGTCTATATGTAGTGAATTGGTGCTAAGCACCGAAAATAAGGAAAAACAAGCTACTAACGTAAGCGTAAGTGCCATGTTTTTCTATTCGATTCTCTACCTGGATCTGTTAACAAACATGTCTGTCCAATCTGTGTAAGACGAAAGCACTGCAACAAAACTTTGAACGACGACTGTCTGATTTGACAAATGCTTTGCTTGTTTCTTTTCACCAGGGAGGGAGCACCGTCCCCACTCTTCCTCCTCTATTCACTCTTACTATGTCTTCGTCCTGCTGGAATTGCTTTTGTTGATCTGACAGCCAAACCCTGCACCCCCCCTCTAGTACCACCTGTACAAATGACTTCCTTTGTTTCTTTCCATTGACATATAAGTGGCCTTGTGTTGCATACTCCTTTTTGAAGTTCAGCCTCGTCTAGCAAGTCCCATTTTCTATTTCCTCTGATGAAAATCAAAGGGGTCCCAGCTGACTATGCCTGCTCTGTGTTGCTTCTGGTGTTCTCTGGGGCATGTGCCTGCTGTTTCAATGGTCTTGGGCAGGTTGCGCCCTGCTTGCCAGCCCTTGGTCCTGAACCTGTTGTGTGATACTTTCAGTTATTAAATTAACTTATTTTCAGGTTAAAATGTGTTCTATTGAGCCACCGTAATAACATTTTTCCTCATGAATGCACAACAATACTCAATTTCAACATATCTCTTCCCTGGATATAATTTCTGATTTAAACCTACAAGGCATGCCAACCCGTTCAACGGGAGCAAGGAGATACAGCGAAACCCGTGATTCTCGCACTCTGTCATTTCAAGCTCTAGACGTCAGTTGTATTCATCACCTTTCTTGTCAGAAAATATCAGGCTGCATGTACCTAGGGAAATACATATGTTTGTTTTCACCTTATACTGCCCTCAACTTAGCTGCATGTACCTGGGTGAATACTTATGCTTTTTCACCCACTACCTCCCTCAGCTTAGCTGCATGTACCTGGATGAATACATATGATTTCTTCACCCTCAACTTAGCTGCATGTACCTGGATGAATACATGTTTTTTCACCCTCTAACACCCTCACGTTAGCTGCATGTACCTGGGGAAATGCATTTGTTTTTTCACCCTCAACTTAGCTGCATGTACCTGGGTGAATACATATGATTTCTTCACCCTCAACTTAGCTGCATGTACCTGGGCGAATACCAGCCGCGGCCGCTGCAGGTAAGAGCAGTGGGGCGGTGGGGCCAGGTGAGAGGGGATTTCGAGAAACGACCATGAGAGAAAATTAATTATTTATTTAATTCTCCCTCGTGGTCGTCTCTCGAAATCTCCTCACCTGGCCCCACCGCTCTTACTCTGCCGCGGCTGGCGAATATATATGCTTTCTTCGCCCTCAACTTAGCTGCATGTACCTGGGCGAATACATATGCTTTCTTCACCCTTAACTTAGCTGCATGTACCTGGGCGAATACATATGCTTTCTTCACCCTCAACTTAGCTGCATATACCTGGATGAATACATATGATTTCTTCACCCTCAACTTAGCTGCATGTACCTGGGCAAATACATATGCTTTCTTCGCCCTCAACTTAGCTGCATGTACCTGGGCGAATACATATGCTTTCTTCACCCTCAACTTAGCTGCATGTACCTGGGTGAATACATATGCTTTCTTCACCCTCAACTTAGCTGCATGTACCTGGGTGAATACATCTGTTTTTTTACCCTCAACTTAGCTGCATGTACCTGGGTGAATACTTATGTTTTTTACCCTCAACTTAGCTGCATGTACCTGGGCGAATACATATGCTTTCTTCGCCCTCAACTTAGCTGCATGTACCTGGGCGAATACATATGCTTTCTTCACCCTCAACTTAGCTGCGTATACCTGGATGAATACATATGATTTCTTCACCCTCAACTTAGCTGCATGTACCTGGGCAAATACATATGCTTTCTTCGCCCTCAACTTAGCTGCATGTACCTGGGCGAATACATATGCTTTCTTCACCCTCAACTTAGCTGCATGTACCTGGGTGAATACATATGCTTTCTTCACCCTCAACTTAGCTGCATGTACCTGGGTGAATACATCTGTTTTTTTACCCTCAACTTAGCTGCATGTACCTGGGTGAATACTTATGTTTTTTTACCCTCAACTTAGCTGCATGTACCTGGGTCAATACATATGTTTTTTTTACCCTCTATCACCCTCAACTTAGCTGCATGTACCTGGGTCAATACATATGTTTTTTTTACCCTCTATCACCCTCAACTTAGCAGCATGTACCTGGGTGAATACTAGGGCACGTGGTGGAGTTTTTTCTCGCGCGCAGCTTGTGTGGCGAGTGAGAATTGCCATCCTCTAGCTCAATTTTCGGGTGCTAGGACGGCACCCGGCAAGATTTTTTCATCACAGGCGGTCGCGACTGTATGCAGTGAGAAAGCTGCCGCTCAAGTAGAAAATCTTCTCAAGCGGCAGCAAAGAAGCAGCGCCTTATTGCGTGCCGCATTGTGCCATTCGCGCTGATTTTGCAGTGAGGGACAAGCTCCCGGCGCAAAAAATCAGCGCGACTTGCCGGTACCACCCGTTTGCAGAACTCCACAGAATCTGACAGAGCTTTTATCCCACTCCACAGAATTCCTTGGAGTGAAACTCCGCGAGTTTCCGCCCTCCCCTAGTGAATACATATGTTTGCTTCACCCTCCACTACCCTCAAGTTAGCTGCATGTACCAGGGGAAATAAATATGGTTTTTTTTTTCCACCCTCTGCTACCCTCAACTTAGCTGGGTACCAGACTAAGACCCCCTGATTCAGTTGCAAAAGGTCTCGTCTGATCACCTGCACTTACTGCCGCTCGCCCTGCTCAGGTCCGAGAATACACAAATCTTTTTGATTCATCACTGGAGTTTGCTCTGTCTCGCAGTGGCCCGTGTCACTGTTTCCCTGAGTCGGCCTGCCCAATTCAGTAACAATTGGGCCCATCAATGCTGGAACTGGAAAAACTTTAATCCAGTAACTCATAAATTGGAAGTTAAAGTGTGGCAACAAAAAGGGGGTGGAGTCGCTAGGGGCGGAGTCAAGAAAAGCAGTCTGAAAGTCAAATTATGCATGTACTTTTTTAATAACTGTCTCAAAGAAATTGGCAACAAAGAGAAACATTACAGTAAATCTGTTCTGCATAATTGGTTGCAAAAGCTGCTTTTTAAAATATCTTGTAGGGTTAAGGCACATGCTGCAGAAAGCTCTGTGTGCCGGTAAATCTTAGGGAATAAGAATAAAGGTCTGATAACTCTGGTAGTTAATGCACTTGCTGGAGAGATCTGTGTCTTTTTCAGTCACAGCTTTGACTCCTAAAGTAGCATAAAGGGTTAATGTGTCTCCTGCAACGCACACTGTGTAACATGCGGATGACAGATTATTATTTTAAGTAGATATGTAAGTGGGTTACCGCTTTTGACACCGAGATCATTTTATTACTTACAGTTCATAAATTGCAATCCTTCTAATATAGCACAGTGAGCATCAAGGACATGCATGCAAACTGCAAAGCATTTGTTTAGAACTTTTTGTTTTTCTCAATCTGGTGTTATTATAAGGCTGCCAAACAAGGCTTTTCAGGGTAGTAATTAAGTCTTATTAGTACAGACAATCACAAGCACTGCGTTATTTTGAATCCTGATTTTGTGTTTCTCCTGGCCATGCATTCTTAACATATAATCCTTACCAGTAAAGATGATGTGCGACTCCTACACCTTGAAACCCCTATTGTCTTATGTAACACTGTGTGCATTGATTTACACACTTGTAGGATTAATTATCAATGTATAATGTGTGCATGTGATGTAGAGCGCTCAGACACCCTACAATGGGATGAGCAGAGCTATAAAATAATTAAATTAAAAAAATAGTAAGTGCTATTTAAATTGTTTTATGTGTAAATACTCATACAGAGCGATACGTCTGACATGCTTACAGTGCATGCATATCTCTTATATATTATATGGACTGAACAAAGTTTCCTCCACATCGTAGTTTCTCTTAAGTACTTGTGGAGTGATAACATGCTGTGTGCCTTTGTTTCCCCTCCACTGCATTGGCGTCTAGGTATTAGGCTTCAGATGGCTCCCAGTAAGGATTGTACTTGAACAAAAGGAGGGCTAATGGCCCTTTAAATTCCACCTTTGTTTTGGCCCAGATGGAATTTAAAATAAGAGCATCTCGAGCATGTTGCTGCTCCAAACAGTAAGCAGATGCGAGGGCGCTTCTGAATTGTGTCCCGGTGTTCGCAAATTACACAGGGACATATTGAGCATATTTTACTGGGACCAGATGGATCCCTGATCTGGCTCAATAATAGCAGCCGGATCAGAGATCCGACTGGATTCCCCCTTCATTCCATCACTGGTGCCTGTACTACTTCTCCAGACATTGTTCCCCTAGATCCTCCTGTGGGAAGTTTCTCTGCTTTTGTGATGGATATATCAGTCGCCCCTGGCAGGACATCACATTTTAGGAAGGAAAGCAGCAATACTAGCATATGTTTTCACTCAGATAGAGGAGGGAATTCCACTACTCTGACCCAAGCGGCTCTCAATCTGTTCTCATGGGTTTCTATCTCGGACTCCATTTTCAACAGGAGCATCATAGAATTTTCTCAGAATGTCTCATTCTTGCTTTTCTCACCTTGGAACTCCTGCCTTTGGGTTTGCATCATAGCAAGGCCTTGTTGCACTGCTGTGATCCTCTTACGTTTCTGTAATTCTTGAGGTGCTGTCTCCCAGACGAGCCTCCATCTTTACCTTTCTTTGTATCACAATGGACACCAAGGCGCTTAATGTTCTCAATGTGTCCATAATTAGGGTCTGTCCCTTAGTAAGTAACACCTCCATGGCGTCTCCCATGTCTCCTCTAGATTCATTCACAACACTGGACGTGCACTTTGCTGCCGAAAGAAGTCCTGTTTAACTTTAATTCTCTTAGGCTTTTGTTCTATAGGCAGCATTTCCCCTCATTAGCACAGGGCTACTCCTTCAATAGTTGCTTGAACTGAGCCTACGAAATCCTCAGGAAACATCAACATCGTCACCCCCAACAGATAACACTGCCTTCTTCCATCAGAATCAGCAGCTCCTTATTCACTGTCTACTATACCCCATGTTAGTCACTGGGGTGGAGATGCCACCACGTGGGCCCACCATTGTCACACCAAGGGTATCCAAGGCGGGAATCCTCATGGTGCCCGTTCTTGCTCTTCTTATGTTTGCCCTGCCCCTGGAGCACAGCCTCTTTATGATCTTTTTGATTGGTTGACTTGCATCCTTCCACTACTCACATTTAGGGAACTACTTGTTTTTCTTTCATTCAGCACTGCATGAGAGTGCATGTGCTTTCTAGATCTTTCCCTCGTGTATGCTTCCCCACCACCACCACACCATCACCTGGAGCTGTGCTCCCCCCTCCCCCCTCCCAGCTTGTCAGTAGAAGTACAGCAACAGGTGTATTTTCCCGGGGTGTGGCTAAAGAGCAGGCTTTAAGGGTCGTTTTGATTTTATCTCCTGCATTCCACAGACTGCATTAAAGCACAAGCTTTGGTACACAAAGGCTTTTATGGTGAAGGGCGAATTGTAGCACTTCCACAGCTGGCATCCGAGGCAGAAGGTGTACATAGCAGGTCACTTCTCCTGAAGGCTCATAAACCTGCTCTGGGCGTCTACAGAGGACCGGATGGCTGAATCCTGTGGAAAGTACATTAGACATTGGCAAGCATTTCCCTTTACATTCTGACATTTCTTATTCATTTTCAGTTCTGCTCAGAGTTTCCTGAGTGAAATGTATTTAAAAAAGAAATCAATCTATTTATAAGGTTTGAAAACATTGAATTCAATGTAGTTTTGAGATATCATAAGATATGTTTGCTTTTCCTCCAGTATTTTGATTTTTTTCTTAAATTTTTACTTAAAAAACACTTTACAGGCAAAGATTGGCAAAGGCAAAAGCTCTGGCCTTGCAATACAAAGACAAGACCTTCGACTTTGACAGTGCTTGTTTCTTCTTACCTCTTGCATTGTTAGACATTCTCATGAAATGGCAATAAAAATTTTGTGAAAAAGTGATATAAGTTGGACCAGTGGCATCATATAGGAACTTGCCTTCTAACTAAGAAATGTTGCAAAAATATGAACAAAACCTGTTTCTTCTCTGGAATAGAAATCTAAGAAGTAATGCTTATAAAATGCTTGGTAAGCCAGGATAGGTAGCCATGGCAGCAGATCCAATATAGCTAGCCAATCTCTAGTAGAAAGGGCAGCGATCCAAGGAGTTCCCTTTGTCACTTCATAGCTGCTTTTAATTTGAATATAAAAACACCTCGAGACATTCTACCTTATAGCAATTAGAGGTGGAAGTGTGCAGGTTCGGAGGGGCATGACTGACCATAATTTTTAGGTCTCGCCTAGGCAGCGCTTGCGATGTCTCTTCGAGACATGTGGTATCTAAGATACCTCAGTCTAGGATCTAGAAAAAACGCCCCTCTTTTTCATTGGCTCCTGTTGCTGGCTTTTCATTGGTGAATTCACTTTGTAGCCCCTCCTTTTGGAATTTTGTATCCTATCATGAGGACTGTCCACCTTACATGAGTTCTTACTGTTCAGGTTAATTATACTTAGAGAGAACTCATTTTTTAGTTGGCCTGCCTCTTTGGTCGTTAACTGTTCTGTTTACTTGTGCAGTGAAACTTCTGTTGCATCATTTGCTTGCAGTGGCTTTATCTCCTGTGCCTCCCCCCTCACCTCTCCCACAACACTGCTTTGGTTGCTTCATATCCTTTAATCTCCCGGTGGCTCCCCCAACACAGCTCGCAGGCACCCACCACCCCTCTTGAGGCCAATGCTGTTTTGCTAATTTTTTTGTTACTTTACAAAGGCTTTTATTTATATAGCGCACCTAGCCATGGCCTTGGGGAAATTAAACAATCAGCCTATTATCACAGGATGTTGAGCCTGACAGAAGACTGGAACATGGATCTCCAGCTCACCAGTCAGCAGCTCTCACCACTGCCCCATATCCTTTGCCTAGCCATGTTGTAGGGTGCAGTACCGTATGTGGCCAAAAGAGGTCTCAAGGGACCTTAGTGACAGACTGGGGTACTGCACCCTCACAACACTGCTTGTTTTCTGTGCGTTGCCTTTAAGTTTTCCCTGTAGACAGCGATGGTCCTCCGCAGACCTTCTTGCCTGAGAAGCTCCTCCTCTACCCATTGTTGCCTCTGGAGCTCGTTGTAAATATACCTTGTATGAGGTGCTCAAACAAAACAGCATAGCAACTGGCTACATGTACCACAGCAGCAGACACACCCCCATTACATGTCCCTGCCTTGCTTCAGTCAGTACAGAGAAGAAAGCTGCAAAAGACTGCGTGCACACTGCAACTGGTTCAACAAACCCACTTGGAGCACCCATTAGCATCACAGTGCAGAGGTAAAGACTGCAATAGCTCCGGAACCCATTAGCTGGAATCAGGCTCTCCTATTTACTCACCCAACATAACAGTTGTTGACGTTTTTACTTGCTGCTTCATGCCTGTCAAAGCACGCTCCCCCACAGTTCATTTAATAGTGGAAGGAGTGCTCTTTATTCAAAAAGGTCAATTTCTTGACTTTTGTGGCAATGGGGACACGCCGTGCTTTAGTTTTAAATATCTAAAGCTAAAGTGTGGCGTGCTGCCATTGCTACAAAAGTCAATAAATAAAAAAACAAAGGCGGGTGGATGGCGCATTTCTTTTCCATTTATTTACTTTTAAATATTTTAAGCTAAAGCGCAGTGTGTTGCAATTGCTACAATAGTAAATAAATAGAAAACAAATACAGCGGCCGCACAACTTTTTTTTTCTATTGACTTTTGTAGCAATGACGGCACGCCGTGCTTTAGCTTTAAGCATCTAAAGCGCGGCGTGCCACCATTGCTACAAAAGTCAATAGAAAGACAAAGAAAGGCGGGTGGACAACGCATTTCTTTTCCATGTATTTACTTTTTTAGCAATCGCTGCACGCTGCGCTTTAGCTTTAAACATCTGAAGCTAAAGTGCGGCATACCACGATTACTACAAAAGTAAATAAATACAAAAACAAAAGCGGGCGGACTCCGCATTTGTTTTTCATTTATTTACTTTTATAGCAAACGTGGCGTGCCACACTTTACTTTTAAACATATTAAGCTAAAGAGCGGCGTGCCGCAATTGCTACAATAGTAAATAAACAGAAAAAAATATATGGCGGGCGCACAACATTTTTTTTGTATTTATTGACTTTTGTAGCAATGGCGGCATGCTGCGCTTTGGCTTTAAACATCTAAAGGTAAAAGTCAATAAATAAAAAAAGGCAGGCGGACGCCGCATTTCTTTTCCATTTGCAAAGTCATGAGCTCTACATTTAACTCATGCAAGACCTATTGCATTGCAAATTCTTGTTTAATTTAAGAAAAACAGTTCCCCCCTACAGGTGAAAAGACAACCGTCAGAGGACGGTTAATTCAGAGAGCAGACATGCTTCAGCTGAAGTGCAAAGCAAGGAGTCTCCTGTGCTATGAAACCAAAGGTGGGAGAGCCAGCTATACAAGAAACAAACCTTCTTGCCAGGGTGCCTGCTTGCCCACTTGCCTGAAAGAAATGTAAATGTGCGCAACTGGTTAATCTGCAAATGTAAAGGGTGCATGGAAGCCGTTATTGGCTTTCATTGATGGAATTACTTGAAGCTTCCTGATGGCACAAATGTATTCTTTTTGAGTGATAGTGAAAGAAAGTTTCCAGATGAGCTGTGAAGTGCATGCCTTTAAAGGACAGTTATATAAAACAAGCATTGGCACAGCCAATAGGTTGCACCTATGCGAGATCTATTGACTTTGTCAATGTTTTTGTAGCCATGTTGTACAGCAGCCACCTACTGTGCATCATGGCTGAAAGTGGGGGGAAAAATGCAGGCAACATCAGAGCTTTTTTTAAACAATTTTTTTTTACTGTGAACTATGCTGTTTTAAAAAACAAATTAAATGTTTGAAGGGGCTGTCTTCTGCCTGGTCAAACATTCGAAGACTCTGAATTATGAGGCCACGAGGCTCAGAGCAGTTTGTTTTGTTAATTGCGCCTGTTAAGCCCTATAACCGAGCAGGATAGAGCGGTGTGTGGAGGGAGGGAAAAGCTCTCTTTAAGAGCCAACTTATCAATTATGAGGGGCACTCTCAGGGGTTTTTGATGTGGAAAAGGGTGCGTGTGTGAGAGAAAGGGGCTCGCAAATGGACTGAGAACCCTGGGATGAACATGTTGGAGCCAATGAGCCTTCTGGAGGGGACGTACCTAAGACAGGGTGGGCGAATTGATGGATGACTATGCGAGGTGAACGGATGAGTTGCTTGGGTTTGACTACATAGATAAGAGTGGCTAAGGGAATGGGTAGTGGATGGATTTGAGTGGGTTGGTATGATGGGTCGGTGGATGGATGTTAGATGAACGGATGGATGAATCAAAGGATGGACGGATGATGGATAAATGGTTGTGGATGGGTGAACTGATGGAATACTGGATTAGCTGTTCAGACCAGAACAAGGACATTCTCCACCCTCTGATGTGTGGCTGCTATTTCTGTATGTTCTTAGTTCCCTGGTAGTTTTAATGAAATACTGTATTACTGCTGTCATTGCATTCATTATAAAGCATCCGTTTCAACATTTGTTAGTACAGTACTTTATATAAAGACAACGTCCTAATTTCTTACGTGTCTCACGAGGAGCTTCAGAAATGGACATTTTCCAATGTCGCTGTAGTTTCCAACCTTCATCAACAATCCCCCGGCACGTTAGCACACGCTTGTAGAAAGAGAGCGCCGCGGGCACTGGGATGTGCCAGAGGTGATTCACGCACGGTGGCGTGTGGCTGCGCTTGGAGTGCGGAATAAGTCCCTCTGCACACGAGCCGTGAAGGTCTCAGCGCTTCCTCCTTCAACTGGTAGTCTCCACAGGTCGAAGTTCAGGATCCAACACATATATAGGTACAAGGAGGGAAGAGGACTCCATCTAGCTTTGTGATAGTAAAACGTTTGAACCGCATTTAAAAGGCAATGTAGGCATATAAAACAAACCACCCATTGTAACGGATAAATGCATAAGGACCCCTCATGTACTGTACATGTCCCTTCCCTTGCTCACAACAGGATTCATTGGTCTGAGGCCAGGGTCAGATTGGTAAGGCGGGCACTCGGGCAATGGGCCGGTATCAGAGTTGCAGCTGTGGGGCGCTTTATGGGCCAGCGTGGTTGGCGATTTGAGCTGTGTCTCTGCTGTTCAGATGCCACCAGTGGCCCAGTAGGCGACCGAGCGGCCTTTCCGGAGGCAGATGGGCCTCTATTACCTCCCTTTTACCAATGGGCGGAGGTGTTATTCCCAGTCTCTCACTGGGTCGGCCCATTAATGTATGCAGATTGAACAGGGGGCCTGAGCAGACGTGGCCTTACTTATATTCAGGTGTGGTTCACCATTGTAAACTAATCGGTACACAATTAGTCCTGGCAACATTTGCCTTTATTTATCTCAGTGAAGTTAGGAAAAAATCCTCTTTTAGAGAAACCCCACTCCATTTTCTTATACTTAAAACATTGATGCAGTGTTTTGTGAAAAGGCACACTTTACAAATGTGGGGCACTTTTTTTTAGGGTGTACTAGCTCATTTTTTATCGCAACCCTGCCTTAGGCACCTGTATTTTTGTAATTAAGTAGACGTCGCCTTGTTACGTGGATGCCCGGCGGTTTATTATGCACATAGTTGGTAACATGAATGAGGAGAGGATGAGGCGCTATGGTCAGAGCTGCTGACTTTGGAAGTGGAGGAGGAGGCTTAAGTTTCGGCGGCGGCTCAACATCCTGTGATTCTGGACAAATCACTTAATGTCCCCGTGCCTAAACGTGAATGTCTCCTTGTGCAATGCAACTGGTGCTCATGTAAAGTGCTTGAGTTTGTGCTATAAAAAATAGGAAAAAAATGCTACAGAAATTCCATATTATCCTGATGTTGGTGAATCCTAACAAGCCCCTCAGAAGACTGCACCTGACATTTGACCTCAGTCTTTGAATGCACAACAAACATGACGAGATAATAACAAGATTTAAAGGCCTGTTGACAGAAAAAAAGTTTGTGGAAAAATACAGTGAACATGGCTTTAGCATTGAGCGGGACGAACTGAACTTGGACAGCCTAAAGCAAATAAAGCCAGCAAATGGGAAGCAAGAAAACATGAGCTACAAAGCCAATGGCAAGCGTCGGCCAGAGTGCTGTCTGGTAGGCTGCTACCTAAAAATGTGCACTACATACAGTCTGGGTATAACTAAAATGTATATTTTGGAAGCAACATTTTATCTTAAACCTTTTTGCGTATTTTGTAGCAGCCTATGTTATACTGTGTGCAATGTAAATTTTAAAATAATGACTTGCATATTCACAGTGCTTTCTGTCACAAACCGGGACCTCGCAGCACTAAAGTTACACAAGTCCCTATTATCCACTGCACCAAGCAGGATTCTGTATTGTGGCTCTCTGGTAACACACACAGACATTTGCAGTGCATTAACTAATAGAGATTTCATAATGTAAGATAGTGCAATTCCCACTAATTAACTTAACTTGTATTTATTTTTCATTTAAGGTGTGCATTATTTTATATGTAGTTAACTGAAGGTGAAGAACAAAACAACTTTCAGGATTTGTTTTTATTTTTAACCCACACCTTGGACCTCACACCCACGCTCACTGATCATGCACCCACTGCATGCAGCATCACAGTCCCACACATTTTTTAATGCACTTCTACCGTTGATAGCAATACATTGTTAGCACCAGGGAAAACCAACCCAGAACAAAGCAGCATGTTTAAGTCGAGCCTAGTGCAGCGCGCATGCGCTGCTCTAGGAGATGACCTTTAGAAATCGGTCAGCTCTTTTCAAGCACTCGTGCTTGTGCTGGCCTCCACCTTGCGGGAGCGAGCAGCGGCGCGCAAGGGCCATCTGTTTGCAATTAGCGTGGCCGCGCGCGCGTCTGCACTTTTCAAGCACTCGCTCCCCTGCCTGTCTCACCCTCGCCCTCCCTTGTTTATTATTTATTTCCTCTTACTTGGCTCCCAGCTTGTTCCACTTCGTGCTGCTCTTTTACTTTCTCTTTTAGCCGATCTTAGGTCGGTGTTCTTTGAACTCAGCATTTTTATAGCTCGGTGGGCGTCTTTCCAATGCATGCTGCCATACGAACACATTACTGCCTGCCTGGCTGTTCGTTTGTCGATTTAACCCTTTCCGAAACGAGTGTTTTTTTCTGTTTGGTTGCTGTTGAGCACAGTTGTGCTTTGGTTGATTTAGCCGTGAACTCGCTCGGTTCGCTTCAAAGTGCAGTCTGCCAGCCGGCTCCATGAATTGATGGTCGCTTCACTCTCCGAGCCTGCCTTTGTTTGCCTTTGTTCAGTGACTCCTATAAAAAGAATGTTCCCTCCTGAATGGCTTGAACATGTCGGCTGCAGGAAGCTGCGGCCTCCGTGACGTTTGGTTTTCATTGCTGACTCTGGGCTGTTATCACACCTTCGGAATCCGTCTTGTGAATCCCACATTCTGCCTTGTGACCCTGCGTGTTTGCTTCCCCGCAGCTCTGAATCTGGTGTGCTACTTTTTCCACAGTACATTTTGACTTTGTGAGTTTAAATTCTGCTTGATATATGCGTTTTTTTTTAGCGAATTATGCACAATTTCTTTCCTCCTGGTAAGCCCCTTCGTTATTTGCACTTCTTAACACCCGAGCGCTTCCTGGCATTCCTGTTCAGACTATGGCTGCTTTCGGATATTTCTTTTTGACGTATTAAGTCACGCTTAAACTCCCCACTCCCTCTCCAAACATCTTAATAGTCATTGCGAGTCCCAGTTTTTAGGTGTGGCTAGAGTAAGCTTCAGCTGTTTGCTAATAGGTCTGGCAAAACACTTATAAGGTCCCAAAGGCGAGACCTATTGGCTATGCCAATGCTTGTTTTACTATTGTCCTGTGACTACGAAATAAATTCATTAATTTTTGGGACCAGTCTACGCAAGATCATTTGCATCTACGAAGGTTTAGGTATGGGAATAAAAGTGGTAAACATTTGCAACAAACATTTTGAAGTTGAATTGATATTTTGAAACTACCTTGTGCAAGAACCAATGGTTACACTTCTTTTTAAAAATTGTTTTTTTCAATCCCTTCCCCCACCGCCCCACCTCCCCTACCCCCTGCCGCCCCACCACCCACGTCTGGTAGCAGCTGCTACTGTTTAAAAATATGAATAACCGGCATGTTAAAGGATTCTTCCTCTATCACTTAACAGTCCTTTTCTAAACAAAAACCTTGTCAAATAACATTGTGTGCCAACCACAAGGCATCTTGAGGTACAGAAGACAGTAATTTAGACGGGTGGCATTACCAGGCTCTTTCTCCCATGCGCAGTTCTCATTTCAGCCCTGTTTCAGCACAGAAACTCCACCCACGTTCAACAGTAAGAATATGTGAGTGGACATGGGAGTTCCTCCCGCCAAGCCTGGCGAGCCGACGCGCAGCAGCCCACGCCCCCACTCAGCGTTCCCTCCCAAAATAACCCAGCCTGAGACCTCACTTCGTTGTGTTTAGAGATTGATAAACATCTCAGGCTGTATTTATTCACACTCTTTAAACAAAATCAGTAGTCAGATAACCACAGTACAATCCAAAAACATTTTACATGAGTTTACATTTCAGTTAAGTGTTTTTAACAGTCAGCTATACATTGAATCACCTAACCCCTATACCACCCCAGCAATTAATTTTTTGCGAGTTCATGGTTGACTCGTCACCCGATCACCTCTGCCCATTCCAGGATCTACCCTTTGTGTGGAAACTCCCTGAGCCTTCCTTAAAAGAGGCTCCTGTGAACTAGTGGATATCAAGTCAAATGTGGACGGTCTGCTCGCCACAGAGCGATTACGCCTCGGTTGCTCACCCATCATAGTGCCAGCCTGTGCAACCGGGCCATGACTAGGTCCCCTGGCACAGACTTCACTCTCCAACCCCCAAAGGGCCAGTGTACCAAAAGCGCCTCCGTGCATGTGTTGAGCTAGGCTGTGGGTGCAGAAGCGACCATCCCAACTCCTCCACTGGCAGCTTCTCTACCAAATGCTGCAAGCACACCCATTTGAGGTCCCACAGACAAAGTTATCATGAAAGTATTACTTAGTGACTTGCAAGGGTGACCTGAAAATTCCTGCCAACCGTGAACTCACCCCGCCACAGGCCAGCATGGTTCACTGACCATCTGGACCTCCACCCTGCTGAGAGAGAAATTTAAAAGTGAAAGCGAACAGGTTACCCACGAACATGGCATTGCCCTCCGGAGATAGGTGTACCCCACCTGGGAAAAAGAACCTCCCTCCCCTGATGCAGCAGTGGGGGAATACAGTCCAACCTAGATGATCTCCGCAACTTAGAAAGCCGTCTGTTCAGGGGCTTGGTGAGCCACATAACTTCAACAACAATGGCCTCAAACAAGTCTCTACGTCCAAACCACACCAAATTGTTGCCACCCAGATGGAATATCACTAGAAACGGAGGTGGATGCTCCTGGGAACTAGCGTCTCCACAGCTGATAGAGTGTCTTCTCCTCCTTCAAGAGGAGAGGCAGAGCAAAGAATATTGGATGAGTGATGGATCGCCCAAAGTGAAAAGGAGTCATGACTTTTGGCAAAAGGGCAGCCCTAGTCCTCAACACTAGTTTGTTCAGGAAAAAGGTGGTGTAGGGTGGCTGGACCGAGAGAGGCTGAAGCTCACTCATGCGACGAGCTGAAGTGATTGCAATGAGAAAGGCAGTTTTGAGAGTCAGAAGACACAAAAAGCAGCTAATCATTGGCTTGAAGGGAGTGCACAAGTTTGGTAGTCAGAGGTTAGTCCCTCAGTATCGCTGAGTACTTTACTCCCGCCATACTGTTAGTCCTCCACCTGCCAAATTTAGAGTTGTCCAGAATCCCTGCCAATTCCTGTCAATGTTACAAAAGTCTGACAGACGGCTCCATCCGAAAGTAGGAGTTTGTTTTTGAAAAAAGTTAAACTAATGGCCTCCACACCCTGGAAATTGTCTCCCATGGTGTGGGGGGGGGTCACTATTTTCTTTTTTTAACTGTCCCTTACCGCCAGGACAAACAGCAAAAAACCCCAAAAGAAACATAACACTGTCCACTCGAAATTGGGCGGATGGTGTTATATGTGAACTTCTGACAGCTCATACTCCATCGGGACGTTGGAGGACTATGTCAGCAACGAACCGGAGTAGGATCCGTCGCTAACATACTTAAGTTCTACCTGACTGTAAATCAGACGGGTGGACCTTCAGTTTGGTGGAGAGGGTCCTCTGTCACTATTGCGACAGAGTATCCTCTGCCAAACTCAAAATCAGCCCCTGAGATCCCACTGTGGTATCACAAACAGTTTGAGATGGAATGTGTGTCAAACCTTCAATAAACCTCATTACAACAGGGGACTTAAGTAAGGTCAGTTGGTCTGGCAAATGCAAGAAGGCTGATAGGAGCAACAAATAACCATTAATAGTTCCCACTGCAAGGCCTTGCTGGGCCAAAGACAAAACAAATAACACATCTAACAGCTTGGCTTGCAAAGGGTCTGTTTGATGGACTCCACACCAGGCCACAAATTTGTCCCAGCACTCGGCGTGAATGGACTTCATAGACAGACACCTGGACCATTTGATGGATGGCAGGAAGGCCTTCAATGCCCGGCGGATGGTCTGCAACTCTAACAGGCTTATGGTCGAGCAGTCACCACTGCAGATCTTGCGAGTTTCCTCAGAAACCTGGATGACGTCTGCCAGGTTCGCTTGGTGCTGGGCCCACTGAGACTTCAGATCCCACTGCAGAGCCCGCATATTTCACCAGGCGATTGGATAAGGAAGATGCAGGAGGCCAGCAGGCCAAGAAGTCTTAGAACTGCTCTCACTGTGATACCCTGAACTGCACTGTATCCATATCAGCTACTATGAAAGGAAGCCTCTGCGAAGGAGTCAGGTGTGACTTCGGATCTTTGATTGAGAACCCCGCCTACGTTAGGAAGTTCACCCTTTTGTGGAGGTGGTCTATGACTGACTGTGTCAAGCCTGCCTTCAACACCCGAGTCATTGAGGTAGGGACTAACTGGTACACCCCCCCCCTCCAAAGAAGGGCTGCGAACACTATCATCACTTGTGTGAACACCCAAAGGATGCTAGTAAGGCCAAAGGGGAGCTAGGCAAACTGAAAATGATCCTGGCTGACCTTGAACCAGAGGTAATGTCTGTGGTACTGCAGGACAGGTACATGAAAGTAAGTGTCTTACAGGTCGATGGCTACTATTCAAAATGCCTAGATCCAGGCCAAATAGAACTTGGGCCAGTATGAGCATTTTGAATTTGTTCTTCTGTAAGAAGGCATCCAAAGGATGAAGATAGGGTGAATGCCACCATCCTTCCTTGGCATGAGGAAAGAACAGGAGTAACAACCCGTCCTTATTTCCAAGGCAGGCACCCACTTAATGGCACATTTGGGCAGTAGAGCTCGCACCTCTTGTAGAGTGGATGGGTGCTCCTCTGAGCCGCATTGATGTGGGTGAAAGCTGTGGTAGGTCAGAAAGAAACAGAAGGGCACAGCCCTGGTGGACGATCTGGAGAACCCTTCAGTCAGATATGATGGAATGCCACCCTGAGAGAAAATGTTGATTCCTGCCTTCCAGAGTGATTGTGCTCTACTAAGGGAAAACTAAAGCGGTTTGAATGCTGACACCACAGAGGAGACAGACTGGGAAGATTGGTGCCCCTGGTGATCTGCACATTGTCTGCCTGTTCACCGTCCCCTGTCACGATAGGGCTGAGGTGCCTGAAGCAGGGGGCTGGTGTTGTCTTACGCCAAACCTCTAGGAAAGCACTATAAGGACAGAAACTGATGAGGAGACTGTCTGGCAGGGGTCAAAAGCCCCATAAAGCATATATGGCCCACACTTTCCTTGAAGTACTTGGAGTTGGAATCAGCTTTTTCACCAAAATCTTGGGATTCATAAAAGGGCATATCCATGAGGGATGCCTGTAAATCTCTAGAAATCCCTGTGGAGCTCATCTAAGCGTGGCGACGGAACATCACACTAATGCTGACTGCTCACGCTAAACAATCAGTAGTATAAAGGCCAGCCTGAATTACATATTTCGATGCATCCTGCCCATCGTGAATGGCTTGAGCCAAAGAGACCTTGAACTCTTCAAGGACCACCAACAAGACAATCTTGGCCATGTCCCAATAGGCATGTGTATAATAGCCTAGCAAGCAACTACTACTGACCAAAATCAAGGGTAGGCTGGCCGGAGAGAACAAACGTTTCTTGAACACCTCAATCCTTTTCTACTCCATATTAGGGGGGTCATGGTGAACAAATTAGGATTCACCCTACTGGTGCAAGCTTGAACCACAAACTCTCAGGAGTAGGATGTTGTGCAACAAAATCAGGATCCCCAGATGCCAGTCTGTGGCATCTAGTGACCTGCCTGTTCACTGGTGGGAAGGAGCAAGGTTTAGAACAATTCCCCATAAGTGTGTTGGTTAGGGCTTAATTGAATAGTAGTAAGTTCTCAGCAGAAGATGGCCCAAGCTGAAGAACTTCAGAACATTTATATTGACCTCAACAGAAGTTAGTTGTACATCCAGGACCTCAGCAACATGTCTGATGACTACAGCAAAGGATTACTCTTTTCCATTGATGGCCCACGAGAGAAATCAACGCAGTATCAGGGTCAGTATCAAGCCCATTGGCCTCTTGTAAATCCATAATAAATTGTCCTCATGAAGATGTGGAGGAAAATCATCCCCATCTTCACCATTGGCATATCCCAAGTGGCGGCAAACTCTGGTCAGAGCCAGAACAGAATCACTGTCAGACTGCCGGGATTTCTTCCTAACCGGCAGGGGTGTGACTGTGCAGGAACGCCAGCAGCAGCAATTGACCACAAGAGGCATCCTGCAGCGCAGGAGCCTCCATCAATGTCGGACTGCCAGGATTTCTTATTAACCGGCGGGGGTGTGAGGCGGCGCAGCAGCAGCAGCATTTAACCACAAGAGGCATCCCGGAGCGCGTGGAGCCTCCATCACTGTCGGACTGCTGGGATTTCTTCCGAACCGGCGGGGGGAGTGACGCGGTGCAGGAGCCCCAGCAGCAGAATTTAACCGCAAGAGGTGTCCCGCAGCGCGGGACGTGCGCAGGGTGTGCCCGGGCAAAGACTGGGCCAAGACGGGCCCGTCTTAGCCCGCCATAGACCGGAAGAGACTGGGCTGGGCCCCCTCCCTTGGATTCGCTTCCGGGACGTACTCCGCTCCTGCACAGGGTCATCTACATGGCCCCCATATCATATTAAGTAACAACCCAGCGTTCCTTTGGGTCGGCCACACAGCAACCATTGAGAGGACGACGCCAAGACGTCCCGTAAGTGCTATTTCTGTATCTTTGATGGTTTCATATAACCCGGTATGCCGTAGTAGCACTACTTGCTTTCTTTTGGAGTCCCCACTCATACACCAGTGCACCTCTTCCCTGTGTGGTCGTGGTGGCAAATACAAGAGCCAGGGTGTTTATGTAACTGGCACAACAAACTATAAACAATGGGGAAGCGTATACAAACGACAGCCATCAAGCACAGCCCCAACTAATACCCCCACCCCAAACTTCCATTGATCGGATGCTCCAGAGGGCCATAGGGGTAGTGGCTACCGAGATAGAACTAACCGAACGCCGGTTGTCATTGACCCCAGACCTCCGGTGCACTCCGACTGACCTGGCCACACTTACAACCAATAGCGATCTGGAAGGAACCCCAGTGTTGTCTCTGCAAGCACCAGATATCGAAATGGGAACCACACCCAAACCATCTAAATGGAGGGGGGGTGAGAACAAGGGCACAGTCAAGAACAACAAAACCAAACAGTCCACAAGGGTAAAGCGGAAAAAATCCAACGACGGAACACCTGTAAACTCGGGAACCTTGACCAACCAGGTCCCGGACAGTGGCCAAAGTTTACAACTGGATACAGCATTTCCGCCATGGGTGGCCTCCTTGATGGAGGATCTAGGAGAACAGATCAGAACCATTGTGAGAGATGAGTTTGCCCCTGTGGTAGCCCGACTTGATAAACTGGCCAACCTGTGCGCCAACAGAGACGGAAAAACCCTTGTAATCCCCACACCAGCCAGAGCGAGCGAAACTGACCTTGTTGACCACACAGCCAATGGCACTGCAGAGGCTATGGAAAGGCCTAAAGCACTACGTTGAGGAGGTTTCTAATACCGTGGCTTTGACTAACGCTAGCTCAGTCTCTGGACCCAAGCAGGGGGAGCAGGCGCTATCAACCATGGGCACTTTGACCAACAGCATGGCCAGAGCTGGGCATCAGAACCTGCGGGGGGCAGGGGTCGATCTACCATCAATAAATCTCCCCCCGGCTTCAACCCCATATGTTGTTGTATTTCCTGGAGTCCCAGTAGATAAAGAGGGCCAGAGGGAAACCCAGCTATAGCTAAAAAATAAGTGTTTGCACTGGCTGGCTAGATATAATCAGTTTGCTTACTCCCATGCAAACAAAATCCTTATGACCCGCAGGGTTAGCTGGGTGGGAAATAGGCCCAAAGATCAATGTGGGGATTGTGTCATTATTAATTTTAAACACCCACGGATTGTACAACACCTTTTACAACTGAATTATCCCGCCCAGGATCTAGGCACCTCAATTAGGTTAATCCCGCTTACTTATTTCTACATCCCTAGATCATTGATCCAAACCAGGGCAAGTAACAGACGATTACAGGATGACTGGTATCAGAACCAGCCAACACTGGGACAGGGGTTCCACCACACGAGACCTTGAATATTTAATCTGCCCGTGACAAACAGATTTGGGGTCTTGGAAGAAGTTGATTGACTTGTATTAAAATCTAATCCCGACTCGGAAAATTACCTGTCCTCGGACCGTAATTGGGAAGGGCATGCGGCCGAGCTTGTGACCTGACTCGGTTGTTCTGCACAGGGTAGGGAGGGAACTAAAGACGGTGCAAACGAGAGAGGTTCTAATGGGTACGGCCATGGGTTCCAAAGTTGAAGAGTCCAGTTAATGATGCACCACCCACAGAGGAGGATGAGCTTTGGGCCATCCCTGAGTCTAACATCTCTCCAACCAAGGCTTGGACACCACTGGCTCTTCAGATTAAATCGTTTACCCTAAAACACTCTCGGAGAGCCTGCAATGGCCGAACCAGTTCTGACTCTCCTGGGAGGTATACTTTTAATAGGGTCAGCCACTCTTCTATTATAGACTACATCCTGGTAGAAACCAGGATGTGGGATAGGGTTGTTGACTTCGCTGTCTTGCCACGACACGACAGCGATCATAGTGCCCTAACTCTGGAGCTGCTGTTCCCAGTCAGTGGGGGAAATCCTGATCCACCCAAAATGACAGATAATAGACTAACACTCACCAATGGTAGGCGAAAAGTAAGGTGGGTGTGGATTGAACAATCGCCCAAAAGAATGGCCCTTTTATTTGAATCTATCATACCCATTCTTTTGGAACTAGTAAAGCTCTCAACAGCAGGCGACACAGTCGCATCTTTAACAGATGTTGCTAAAAAAATTAAAGCAGTCCTGGTTCAGTGGTAGCTGTTGGGAGGCAAAGAGGGCCTTGGTAGTGGCTATAAAATCCAAGAGTGGAACCCAAATAAAAACAGCGAGGGTCAAAGACACCATTGCACTCGCAATAAAATCCTGGGAAATGGACCAATGGCCAACCCTGAAACAGGCCTTAGCAATCAAGGACATGAAAGTATTCTGGAATATCGTAACAACAGGTAGCAGCAACTGGAAGGCGGCTCTGGAGCCTAACATAGCTGCCGATAGTTGGAAAGAGCATTTCCAGGCCCTTTACGTTCCACTGGAGGCTGAGGCTAGTACTCAGTTCTTAGCAACCCAGTCATTACCGAATTTCAGTGTAGAGACCCCTGAGTTAACCTTGGTAGAAGTTACCAGAGCTGTAAAAAGAATACCTCCTGGCAAAGCCCCCGGATTAGACAAGATACCAGGGGATCTTTTTCGCGCCGAGCCTAGCATCGGGGGTCCCTATTTGTGGGTGCTCTTCAATGCTATTTTAAAAGGGATGGCACTCGCCGCAACCTGGGCTGGAGCTGAGATTCTTCCAGTATACAAAAAAGTGTCCCCCTTATTACCCATCAACTACAGACCGATCAGCTTGATCGATGTATCGCAAAACGTTTTTGCCAGGATCCTACTGGATTGTCTACAGACCTGGTTGGAGGAACACAAGATTATGAGCCCCCTACAAGCTGGCTTCAGGGAAAAAACATCCACTATCGACCACATTTTTAGGCTCCAACTACTCTACTGGAAGTCAGTGTATCTGGAAGGTGGTAGTCTTTATTTGGTCTTTGTGGACCTTAAAAGTGCCTTTGATCTGGTCCCTAGAGATGCCCTCTGGGTGGTACTGATCGACGTTGGAATTCCCTACTATCTCTTGAACATGTTCGGAAGACTGCATGACGGCAACTATGCCTAAATTAGGTATGGGAAGTATGGGGCACTCACTCCACCTATTCCAATTAACAGAGGAGTTAGACAGGGTTGTGTGCTCGCCCCTACCTTGTTCTGTATTTACATCAACGGACTGGTAGATGTGCTGAGCGGATTGAAGGACATAGTTGCCCCCAAGCTAGCACACAAGCTAATCCCAGCAATGATGTTTGCAGATGACACCCTCCTGCTTTCTAAATCTCCGATGGGCATCCAGAGAATCCTTGATGGGTTCTGCGAGTTCTGTAGAACTAGGGTCTGGAGATCAACATACAAAAGACAAAATACATGGTCTTCAACCCCACGCGCTCAACCCGCACATGAATGGTATTCAACTGCAGCGGGTATCTGTTTTTGACTACTTAGGTCTCACCGTAACAGAAACAATTGATTGGGGGCCCCAAATGGATAAATCAAGCCTTAAGCTGGCCCAGACCGTTGGCGGGCTGGCCAAGATATACAGAAACTCTTTTCATAAGCCTGCAGGACCGCTTATAGAGATTTATAAAGCCCAACTTAAGAGTGCTGCTTTGTATGGGGCTGAACTCTGGGGGCATCGTCTTCCCAAGACCATCATCAAAACTGAGAACAGTTTCCTCAGACAGCTACGTTTGGATCTAGGGGTGAGACCCATTGCAGAGGAATATGGTTGTAGACCCCTATTACTTTGGCGGCATCTATGGGTGACCCCGGAACTGGCCGAATACAGGTCTGAGCGATAAGAACTACTGGGTTTTCCCGGTATAGGTAAACTGGCTTGGTTCGCACACATCAAGGAAGGTCTCCATATTATAGGTAGAGACACTCTATGGAGCAACGCAGAGATAGCTTGTGCTGCAATTTCGCGCAAACAACTAGTTAGCAGCTACAGGGCGGAAAACTCGCCCAACTCCATGAAAACTCTGCCCCTGGCTCTCTTACAGCTAATGGTTTGGCAATAAAGGATACGTACAATCTGGAGCCATGCTTAGATGAAATACAACAGGTCCTAGCTAGGAAACTGTATGTACAATTTAGGCACGGCTCTCTCCCTCTGCGTGCATTTACTAACAAATGGTCCGGCAGTTTTGAACTGGGGTGCCCTGCATGCAGTAGGGGAGAGGAGACCAAACTCTAAGTATTCTTTTTCTGCCCTGGATATCAAAAAATCAGACCAAGATGGTTGGTACAATTGTGCAAGAACCTAGGTACACGACGCTGTGAAGAAGCCTTTATGCTCCTAAAACATAACACACAAATGGCAATCGTTTATGCCGTATCCCGTTTCTTAAGTTCTATGTGGTGGGCGCGAAAGGCTCTTCTAGGAAACAACAATGGATTTAATACTGACTGATTTTTAACGGCTACTGTAACAATTTTAGCTTGTTTTATCTGGGTTCTAGCTTTTTAATTTGTGTTTATATACTGTGTGTGTTTTGAATGTTCTTTTATGGCCCATGGACCGAAATAAAGAAAGATTGGATTGGATTGGAAAGCTGGTGAAGCAACTGAAGGTGGCTTTGTGGTAGAGGGAAAGTTTGTCTGATAAAGCTTGTATAGGAATAAGGTGTGCTATATTGGAGCCAGAATGCAACCTCAGTCAGAGACAAGACGGGTTCAGCTCGGAGTCAGACAATGGAGTCGGCAGGGGATCCACCTCTGCCGATATCGGAACCGGCACAGGTTTTGTAGCCTGAACAAAAGTCAGCACAGGAGTAGGTGCAGAACCCAAGGCAGGTTCCAGTGGCTCAGATTGTGTTGAGGACAATTCCACCGGTGGTAATCTGAGCTGAGGCGCTTGCCGATACTTAGAGCCCAATATAGTGCACTTCAGTGAATATGTTGTGATCTAACCTGCAGATCCAGCCTCACTGGGAGCAGTTGTTTAAGTATGAGCAGAACCATTTGAAAATTGTTAATTTCAAGCCTATCCATTCAACAATCATTTTCAGGAGACTTTGATATCTGACAGTGTCACATTGCATGGACAGACTGAGGAAGGTGTTGAGGCAGGTGTCGCCTTTGTCTAGAATAAGGAGGGTGTCAGTAACATGAATCACAGCAGTCTCTATGCTGCAGCATGCACTGAAGCCTGATTGGTAGTCTCAGCAAAGGTTATTTTCAACAATGACCTGTTTTAGTTGTCTTTTAACACAGATTGCAGAGGCCTTGGCTAAGATGGGTAGATTTAATACTGGATGGTAAATATTCAGATCATTGGGGTCTGTTTCCATTTTTTTCAGAAGAGAGGTGACTTGACAAGCTTTAAGGCAGTCTGCGGGAATGCCTTGCAAGAGAGGCATTGATTAGATTGGTCCAGAAAGGTATCAAGGAGTTTCTTTGAAAAAGAAGGCAGAAATAGAGGTCAGGGGAATGGGTGGACGGTTTCAGGTAAGTTATGGCTTTGCACATATCAGGTTGTGTTATTTATTTATTAAACTCCGACAAGGTGGGGGCGGGAGGGGACCATGGGAGGCCCAACTAAATGTCTTATCGATTATGTTGTTGTGTATGTTTGACCTACTAATCGATCAAAAGCCTGCTAATATTGTAATGCTGTATTTGCCAAAGAGTAAAACCAATAAAAACTGTTCCCCATGCCCACCCACCCAAAATAAATTAAAAAAATATGACAAGGTGGTTGCGGGTTTCTGGATTGGGTCACTGATAGTAGAAGAGGAGAGAGTCTTCAATTCTGTATTTTTTTCTTTGAAGAAGAAGAAAAAGTTCTCCCCATTATTTCAGGGTTGTTGTTGCTATTGGAATTCGGAGAGGGTTTCATCGACTGCCTACCTTAAAAAGCTTTTTAAGATGATTTCTAGCTCTGTTGATCTGTGCTCTAATATGTGGGACATCGAGGATAAGTCTGTGCTCTAATATGTGCTTCTTTAGCATAAAATCCGCTTTTTGTATTTTTTCATTTATGCTAAGATTTTCAAGTTGTCTACTGAGGGTTACAGGCGCCAAATGTATTGCACTGTTTGGAGTACTTTTCGTGCTTTAGTTGTTCAGAGAACTATTATGCAGAAACTTTGGTTTTCTGGCGTTTTAATGTTTTTGGGGAAATATCATGATCTTGTTCATTTCCTTTATGAATTGATCAGTTAAGTTTTCTACCGCTTGAGCCAGAGACATTTTGTTGAAGGATCCAGTTGTTTCGTCTGAGAGTACCATTAGTACTATCTATCTCTTTATACTCACATATGCAGTGTTTGGGTTTTCTCTTGTTGTTTGTTTATAGTTCTTGTGGAGGTGAGGGCCAATAGGACAAGGAAGTGGTTAGACCAGACTATTGGGATTAGGGAAATCTTTTTGATTAGGTCAGATTTTACTATCCGGAGGTCCAGTCTCAACATTTTTTCATAAGTAGGGGACAAGGAGCATTGCATTAAATTTTTGTTCAACAGGAAAACATTTAGCTGTGCCATGTAATAGTTGACTTTTTGCTCTCATGCGGGCATTGAAGTCACCCAAGAATACTTTTTTGGAGGCGGAAGACAATTTGTGTAGAATCAATTTTGTGATTTGTTACACAAAGATATGGTTGTCTCCTGGAGGACGGTAGATGAGATAGAATTTGGTAGAAGTTTTGTCAGAAGTTTTGATCTCTAACAAGAGGCACAAGAAAGAGAGGAAGATGTTGTTTTTCAGCGTTTCGGCATTGAATTGAGTTCTTGTGAATAAGTACCACAACGCCTCCGGTTATGCCAAGTCAGTCATGGTGAGTGAATTGGTACCCCTGCAGGACCAGGAATTCTAGCGCAGGTTGTGAAGTGTTTATTAGAGGGCAGTTTAACCAGTTCTCTTTGGGATTGTTCTGAAGCTTTGAGTGGAAAAAAAAGTGATGACTTTTGCTTTGCAGGGTCTGGTATTTAAGAGACGATTAGGCTGTGATGAACTCGATCCTACATCCTGGTACCATATTAATACAGAATATTTTGTAGAGTGAATCATCGCACTGCTGATGCTGACTGTTTCTGGTCAACATGTTTTGCACTTACGGAAACATTTGCTGATGCAAAAAAATACTTCTGGTAGCAACATTCAGAATAGCCCTTTACATCTATAGTTTTTTAGTTAATTTCTAGTGGTGTAAAACACCATAATTGCCCCATTCGTTTTCTAAATTTCCACTAATCTCCTACTAATAAAGTGAAACTTGCTCTCCGTTATTCTTCACAGTTGTTTCTGTCCCTGAACTTTACCATGTCATCAACCGCCTCTGCTACAGTCCACAGTCAGTTCATGCTGCCAAAACTTAAGACAACTTTTTCATCTCTCACCTCCTTAGAGGGGCAGGCTGATTTAGATCACAAAGATTCAGGATAGGCCATATCCCTCCAATGTTTTTCCTTTCAAGGAAATAGTAGAAGTAATATCACTGCCCTCTTTCTGAAGGCACGACAGACTGTATTTCTCCTAGAGGAGGAGAGTTGAAGGGGACGGGGGGTTCTCGACCTCTTGAAGAATTTGTTGGGATGCTGACTGAGGCAGTGGTGGCCTGGATGGAGTCAGCTGGGAAGGAACAACCAAGAGTACCCGGGAATCTGTGGTGATAGCAGTCCAGTGATGGTTGGATTGAACTGTGACTGAAGAAGGCGGTGGGACTCTAAGGAAGTATTCTGGATTCGTTCCCTCGAAGAATTGCATTTTCGAATGCTAAAGGCTAGAAAAATCATATTTCCTCTACATTAATTTCTCTTTTTTGGATTCTTCAGCGGCAAGAAGTCTTTTTTTAAAACTCTCTACATTGCATTCAAAGCTGTGTAATAAAAAATAGCATTACTATTTAGTTGATAAACTGTTGGTACAGTAGCTCAGGAGGCACATAAGTAAAATATTAGTTTAAAGATTATAAGCATCAGAAAGGGAGAAAACCCAGTCAAACTTTTTTGGCCATGTGCCCTGGTGATCAACAAGCTCCATCGTTAAGCATATTCTGACAGAAGCTTAAAACTTTTTTAAGAATATATTTCGTGACAGAAATGGCTGCAAAGAAAGACAATGAAAGTCAGTTCTACAGTTTCGGTACTGTTCATAAATTCACATGCTTTGTATCAACTCCTCAAAAACTTAGATTCTTTGTAACTATAACGAAGCAGTGTTAAACATATGTTTACTACATTAGACTAAGGAAACAGGTTACTTAGCTTCGGCAACGCTTTCTGGTGGATGCTCTATTTAAATGCAGATTCCTCACCTTTAGAATATTCCCCAGGCACAAGAATGGATCTGGACATTTTTCTGCAGTGCTCACCATGCCATTAGATGGTGCCATACAGCTCCACGTAGGCATCGTTCCGCCCAGAAATCACGGCGTATCAGCACCTTCCCTGTGAGCCAATGTCAATTTCTTGCTTGACTCATTTCATACTGTTTGATTCAGAGCACAAAACAAATGTTGGTACCAGTGTGCAGATCTCTAATTTAGATTTTTTTATGGTAAAATGAGGTCACTCCACAGAATGGGGAGGCAGTCTGTACATCTCCCTGTGGACCTCATCCATGCATGTCGACGGAGAGCCACACTCAATCAATCAATCAATGAGGGAGAGGTACAGAGACATGAGAGGACTGTGGCAGCTTTCTCCTCAACCCCAGCTGAATTTCGTTTTTATCTCTACTGATGAAGGATAATATCCAGAAACACATGTGTCTAGAGATTAACAGCACTAAGGGAGCAGTTGAAAGTTCGGCGTCGTTCGGATGCGATGGTGGTGGCGGCCCTGTGGAAGATGTGCGGCGGGCATGGGTCAGTAGGTGCTCCGAACTGGATGCTTATCATGGTCTTAGCTGTGGCTTCTGTGGTGAGAGGGGTCCAGGTGAGGAGGGTCTGTTGGATGGCATCGTTGGGGGGTGTTGAGGCGGTGCTGTGATATCTGTCATCAAAGTTGTCGTAGAGTGTCTTGAACTTGAGGTGGAAGAAGGAGCTGAGTCTGTTGCAGAGGTCTTGGGAGGAAGGGACGTCGATTGTTTCGCTGTTAGGTCTGGCGAATTCTTGTATGATGGGTAAGAGTTCCTTGGAGTTGTTTGAGTTGGAGAGGATTCTGCCTTGGATGAAGTTTCTCTTAGTTGATTTGATGAGTTGGTGGTGTGCCGTGGTGGCCGCCTTGTAAGCTGGTGTCAACTGCCCATCCAAAACAATCAGTATTATCAAGGTCAGCACAAATCACTTATTTTGACGCATCCTGACCATCTTTAATGGTTTGACCAAAGAGTTCCTAAGTTCTTCTGGGACCGCCAGCGAGATCCCTGCTGGCAATGTTCAAGATCACTTGTGTAGATCAGCCTAGCAAACAAAAAGTATTGACTTACCTCAATGCTAAGCTAGCTGAGGAGAAAATGTATTTTCCAAATGCCTCAATCCTCATCAACTACCTATCTGGGTAAGGGAAGGGTTGAAGGGAAGAATTGGGGTTCACTTTACTGGTGGAAGCCTGGATCATCAGACTCTCTGGAGTAGGTGCTGTGCAAGGAAATCTGAGTCACCCGGTGCCCTTCAATGGGATCTGGCCTCCTGCCTATCAATTGGCGAGCACAAACAGGGTTTAGACCAAGTGTCCATTAAGGGCTCAGTAAGAGCTTCACTGAAGGAAAGCAAGGGCTTGGATGAGGCTGGCTCAGGCTGCAAAACCTCAGTATGGACATTTGGCTTGACTTCAACTGAAGGCAGTTGTGGGTCCAGGACCTCGGCTGCTCTGCTCATCTAATTACCACAGCAAAGGTAGCATTTTCTTCCATTGGGGGCCAAAGAGAAAACGTCAACTCTGTATCAGGGAAGTATCAATCCCACTGGGCTCCTGTAACTCTATGTAAAACTGTAATGATCATAAGGGGGAGTGGGGAATCATCCCCTTCCTCACCATTGTCATCTGAGTGATAGTAAGCTCTGGAGCCAAAAAGACAGTGGGCCTCCAAGGGTGCCTTTGCAGCAGGGGGAGCATTGGATCAGACTCAGATTGTATGGGGACTGGGTGCTAGCGAGCCCACGGCAAGATGGCCACACTCTAGTGCTGCTCTGCCAGCCGGGACCTCAATCCGCCAAATATCTGGACAAAAAGCAACATCCTTGGCTAGGAGCAGAGAGGGGGAGCCCCACAAGTACACTCCAACACCCCCATGTGAGTCTGGACAGCGGGGCGTTCCAATAAGTGACAGCAAGCACGGCTGCGGGTGAACGGCGAGGCCGCTCAAGATGGTGCTGGGTGGCCGTGGCCCGCGGTGAAGCAGGCTGGAGAACTGGATCCTGTGGATCGAGCTGCAGAGCCGGGTTGTGGTGGTGCTGACGGCCCTGGCTCACCTGGACCTGTGCTTGCGCAAAGACCGTGACGGAGGTGGGGAGACTGCTGCGCGAGGTGTGGCGGGGGCCTCATGGGCTGCCGGATGGAGGCTTGTGGGACTGCTCCCCTGAGGACGCAGGCGCCGCAGCTGTGAGGCGACGGGGGCGCTGCCCTGCTACAGCGGTGAAGTGAGCGGCGTGCTGCTGGTCGCTCTACGCGGCGCGTCAGTCGCTGAAGCTGCGGTGCCAGAGTGGGACCAATCACGACTGCCGGCGAGGCCCGGGGACTGCAGTGTCTGTGTCCCATTTGGCGGCCCTGGGGCACCGGTGGGCTGGCCGCGCAGTGAGATCCCCGCAAGTCCCCGAACGCACTCACCGAGGAGCGCAGTTGAGCTGGCAGCTTCTGGGAGCAGACTCCGCTTGAGGAGGCCCGGACTTTGGCTACAACCCTAGGTGAAACAGGACAACGCTGGCCTCCTCCCTGACGGGCGCGGGATCTGGAGCCTCACGGTGATCATCGTGGACGTCACGCCTCACTGCCTCGCCACCTGGGACAGAAACCTGTGATCAGGTACTGGCGGCCTACGAGAGAAAATACTGAGACCTGCCTTGAGTCCCCTGTAGCCCTCCTACAGGAGAATGGAGCTGACAACAAAGGTAAGCGGTTCAATTGACGGCTGGGCGCTGGAGGAGGGCAAAGGCATGTTGCAAGCGATGTGGGCAGTGCTAAGCAAGTGCACATCATGGAGAAAACAGACAGGCAGCAGTCCCGCCTTACCTTTGAGGCGAGGAGGGTGCCTAAACACTCACAACATGCTCACTCTGACTCTGAGCAGGAGGCCCCCCCACAGCCTGAGAAGACCCTGGAGGCCACCCTGCTGGCTATGCAGCAGAGCCTGCAGTCAATAGATGGCAAAATCGACGTTCTAAACGCATGCATGGACAATATAGACTCCAAGTTAGACAAGCAAGCTACGCGCCTCAGTACGGCGGAACAACGCATCTCGGGAGCTGATGACATCCAAGAGCTCACCCATAAACAACTGAACATGGACAAAATCCTGGCCGTTATCCAAGAAGAGAACAAAGATTTGGGGGCATGTTCTCGGTGCAATAATTTACGCATAATAGGTATCCCGGAGTACACAAATACAGGCCGCCTAGAGAAGTATGTTGAGGAAATGCTAAAAGATATATTTGGAAGTGAGACGCTGTTGATGGTGTTTATAATGGAGCCTGCTCACAGATCCTTGCAGGCGTGCCCGCCTCCCGGCCCCCTCCCCCCCTCCCCGAGACCCATCATTGCCAAACTTCTGAATTACAGGGCCCGGGACGCGGTGCTGCGCCTCACACGTGAAAAAGGAGTCATGCACTATCAGTTGAATGAAGTATCCTTTTACCCTGATTTTACAGTAGCAGTGCAGGTGGCGAGTAGAGAGTTTGGCCCAGCGAAGAAGAAACTGCAGGCTCTGGGCTCAAAGTACGCTATGCTGTACCCTGCTCGTCTAAAGTAGAACACGATGGACATCACACTATATTCGCCACCCCCAAGGCAGCTATGGACTTTATCAAGGGAGCAGGATGCTCCCAACATGCATCCCCGAATGTTGAGGCGACAGCGACTGACAACAGAGAATAAAGTTTGAGACTCTAAATAAGTGCTATTTGTAAAGAGAACGCCTCCTGAGATTTGACTCGGAACTTATGGTGCTATGGGGTTAAACATGGGCTGCACAAATATGGTAAGACTGTAGTTGGCTGTAAATGCTTTGTGCGGCTAACTGGAGAGACGTTGGATGGGCATATTTTAATTCCCATTGCATGTTACTGTTCCCCTCGGCACCATGGGGCTAATGGGCAGGGGGTGGCGATGGGGCCCCCTCTCACTTTGCAATCTCTATTGTCCTGGAACCAATTAAGGTTTTTTCCTGGCCCCCTCTGTTCCAATGGAGGGCAGAGGGCACCTTGCGCCCCCACGATGGTACACCCCACTGGGAATAAATGTCCTACAATGCAAGTTACGGCCCTTTTGGGCCATGTTGTGTTGTAAGTGTAAACTACATTTGGGTTTCATATCGGGTATGGCTTCGGCAAGTTGAGGGTGCTGAAGTGGGTGGGGGGAGGGTATGGTACTGTTGTTCTGTTGTTGTTGAGGCTCAGACTGCGCGCCACCTGTCACATAACCACAAAGAATGGCCTCTCGCCAAGCACTCCTGCGTACTGCGTTGTAGCATAAACACGATATGAACACGAGGGTGGTGTCGAGTAACCTTAACTTGCTCACGTGGAACGTGAGAGGGCTAAATAATCCCAAAACGGTCAGGCAGGTATTTGCCTACTTGATCGCCACCAGGTACACATCGCTTTTATACAGGAAACGCACCTAACAGCCCAGGCGGCGATTAGCGTGGGGACACGCTGGGCACACACGAAAATAGTCTCCTCCTACTCCAGAGGGGTCCTCATCTTCATTCTTAGAGGTATTCCCTTTACCACCCTACACTCCGAAACAGATGATCAGGGGAGATATGTTATATGGCAGGGCATATGCGGGGGCACAACACTAACCCTAGTTAACGTGTAAGGCCCCGACACTGACGACCCAGACTTTTACACCACTCTCTATGCCCGTATTTATAGGCTACAACCCTCTACTGTTGTATGGGGAGGGGATTTCAACATTACATTAGATCCCCATGTCGACAGATCGACGGGCCTCAACGGGCAGACCAAACAGGCGAGTAGGGCTCTACGGGAGGGTTTGGCTGGTTTAGAACGCATAGATATATGGCGGACCCGACATCCAGCGAACAGAGAGGGCATGTTTATCTCGTCGGCACACAATATGTGGTCATGCCTGGATTACTGGGTTATGTCCAGGGAGGCAGGCACATGGGTACAGGATGTGTGTCACCTACCCAGGACACTGTCGGATCACTCCTCAGTGCTATTGTCTCTGTCGCTGCCATCAGGGGTCCCTCGTCCCTTTCAATGGAGGCTCCAGGCTTCCGCTCTACAGGTTGCGGTTTTCAAAGATAGTGTAAAGACAGCCATTGTACAATACTTTGCGGAGAATAAGGGCTTGATTGCTAAAGTCGGGACACTGTGGGAAGCGTTTAAAGTCACAATTCGGGGGACATGCATGGGGATCCGGGCGGGGGTCCTACAATCCCTGCGGTCTCGCCAGCTCTCGAGAGAACATACGCAACCACCCTAGAGCTTAAGGTATTGGCAGACATACGAAAGCACCTGTCAGAATACGCTGAGACAGCAGACCAAGAAATCTGTCATATAGCAAAGCACTGGGCCGCACGCGAATATGGGGATGCGGGCCGTCCTGGGTGCAGCTTGGCAACTAAGATGAGAGGGCCAGAGACATCCCACATATGCTGAGCATCGGGACCCAGCACGGGAAGCGCCATCATGACACCCGGGAAATCCTGAAATGCTTCGCAGACTTCTATGCTGACCTATATGGCGAGCGCCCATCGGTGACTCCAGGGGAGACGGACTCATATTTAAATGATATTGCGCTGGTGTGGCTATCACCAGGTCAGAGGGAATATCTATTCCAACCAATAACGGAAAAGGAAGTGTGTGAAGCCATCCACCTACTCCCAAACGGGAATTCGCCTGGTGGGATGGTTTCCCGTGTGAGTTTTACAAAACATTCTCTGACCTGTTAACACCCCACCTCCTGGAAATGTATCAGGAAGCATATGACAGTCACTCTTTACCCCCCACATTGCGTGAAGCATTGTTAATTACGCTTTTAAAGCCAGATAAACTGCTCGATAAGACACTCATATCGACCGCTGTCAATCAACACTGATGTAAAAATACTAGCAAAAATAATTGCATCACATCTGCAGCCACTGCTTCCGTCGCTGGTACTCCCGGACCAGGCGGGCTTTATCCCCGCTAGATCCACAGCGCATAAACTTCGCACCCCTCTTTGCTGTTATACACCAGTTGAACCCCGAGCTGCCAGCGGCAGCTGTTTTTCTGGACTCCGCTAAGGCGTTCGACTCTATACATTGGTCGTACATGTTCACCGTGCTGGCCCGTATGGGGATGCCATCAGCATTTCTGCGCTGGATGAAGCTGCTGTGTATAAATCTAGTCATGCGGATTCGCATTAATGGAGAGATATCCGACCCCATGCAAATACACAAAGGCAGGGCTCCCCGCTCTCCTTGATCTTATTCACTTTGGCTCTGGAGCCCTTGGTGTGTATTATCAGACAGAAACACTCGTCAGTGGCTCTGCGGTTCCGCCAACGCCCACTGGCTATCTCGCTGTACGACGACATAGTGGTGTACGTGAGGGGACCCAGTGCTAACCTGGATACAACGGTGCGTGAGTATATTAAACACGAATGGTTCTCTGGGTTAAGTATAAATTGGACCAAATCAGTGGTCTTTCCAATGACCCCTGCTACGGCTCCACACAAGCTAGAGCACCAACTAGAATGGTTCACGGAACCCCTGAAATACATGGGGATCTGGGTACATCGCGACTCAGTAGTAGTGAAACGCCAAAATTATGGAACAGCTATAATGAAATTGCGAGATCAGATAAAAAGCTGGATTCAACCGCCCCTCTCGTTAGCAGACAGGCTGGCAATTATAAAGATGGTCGTGCTGCCCAAGTTTTATATTTGTTTACTAACATCCCCATCCCACTAACACAGGACTTTTTCAAAACACTGCAATCCTACTTAACGACTCTTGCATGGGCTAGCAAACAGCCTAGAATAGGATGGCAGACGCTCACTCGCCCCTACCTTCAAGGAGGGTTCAACGCACCAGATTTCTACCTCTACTACCTGTGCGCTCAGGCCCATTCGCTCACTTCAGGTACCATCCCAAAAAATACATAGCACACACTGCTGTGGAATAGGAGGAGGCTCAACCGACCCCCCTCAGTGCGATGGTACCACATGTGGGGTCATCTAACAATCTCAAATCCTTCGGTCCAGTGCATACTACAACTAGACCATGGGAGGCACTCGCAACCAGAGCAAACAAAACCCCAATATATGCTGCATTGCTACCACTAACACACCACCCATCCCTCTCAGTCACTGGGGAGACAGTGGCACTAAATATTGTGCGGAAGGCGGGGTGAAGACCATGGGGGACGCTTTCCCTGCGGGCACCTTCCTAACACTAACAGAATTTGAGGGGGGAGTGACAATGCACCCCGCTGCAGAGCTTCGTATATCACAGGCTGCGAGCGGCAATGAAGGTGCTCTACCCTTGCTTCCCCCAAGAGCCGTCTTCGCTGGCCTCACTATAGATACTGATCTTATGTACTGACCGAAAGAAGATCATCACCAAACTATACAGTGCCTCCCAATGCGAAAAGGGTGGTTCTGTGGACAAGGCTAAAGAGAGATGGGATGCCATCATGGACGCCCCAGTGACGCAGGCAGACTGGGAGTTCTGCTATGTTTTACTAGACAGGCTCACGCCCAACTGCATCCTCAAAATAATACACTTCAAATACTTGTAACAGGCCTACTACACCCCCCTCCAGCTTCACAAATATGGATTATGCTTAGAGCCAACATGCGTACGCTGTGGGGCTACTGAGGTGGACTTCTAACACCTGGCATGGTCCTGTGGGCCTGTGTTTAGGTACTGGAAACAGGTCACGCAGACCCTATCCAAAATGGTAGAAACACAAATAACCACGCTATCTGTCTGTTGGGCCTCATTAAGGCGCTTTCGCCAGCAATACGTATGCTGGTGGCGGTGGCACTGCTAATGGCTAAACACAGGGTAGCAAAACCAAAGGGGATGATGGACGGAGTGTTGAACATTGCAAGCACTCACCCCCAGTCAACTGATCTGGGTTTAATCCATCATCATTCTTTAGCTCACTCCGCCACCCCAGTTCAGACATGGCCATATGCAAATCAGTCTGACCCTGTGCGTCATGGGAACAGTCCAGCCCAAACTGCCAAGCCATGTCTTCCCTGGACCGGAAACAAGCATCCTGGGACCGGTTTCTGGCTTACAGCTGTCATCAGCCAGGCTATCTTGAATCCAGTGGCAAAGTGAGCAAGGGACACATGTCTGGGCATACCCTGCCAACTTAGGGCGAACATAGCAAAACCAAAAGGGATGATGGACGGAGTGTTGAACATTGCAAGCACTCACCCCCAGTCAACTGATCTGGTTTTAATCCATCATCATTCTTTAGCTCACTCCGCCACCCCAGTTCAGACATGGCCATATGCAAATCAGTCTGACCCTGTGCCTCATGGGAACAGTCCAGCCCGAACTGCCAAGCCATGTCTTCCCTGGACCGGAAACAAACATCCTGGGACCGGTTTCTGGCTTACAGCCGTCATCAGCCAGGCTATCTTGAATCCAGTGGCAAAGTGAGCAAGGGACCCACGTCTGGGCATACCCTGCCAACTTAGGGCGAACATAGCAAAACCAAAGGGGATGATGGACGGAGTGTTGAACATTGCAAGCACTCACCCCCAGTCAACTGATCTGGGTTTAATCCATCATCATTCTTTAGCTCACTCCGCCACCCCAGTTCAGACATGGCCATATGCAAATCAGTCTGACCCTGTGCCTCATGGGAACAGTCCAGCCCGAACTGCCAAGCCATGTCTTCCCTGGACCGGAAACAAGCATCCTGGGACCGGTTTCTGGCTTACAGCCGTCATCAGCCTTGCTATCTTGAATTCAGTGGCAAAGTGAGCAAGGGACCCACGTCTGGGCATACCCTGCCAACTTAGGGCGAACATAGCAAAACCAAAGGGGATGATGGACGGAGTGTTGAACATTGCAAGCACTCACCCCCAGTCAACTGATCTGGGTTTAATCCATCATCATTCTTTAGCTCACTCCGCCGCCCCAGTTCAGACATGGCCATATGCAAATCAGTCTGACCCTGTGCCTCATGGGAACAGTCCACAGGGTATCCATGTGTTGGAGGGGGGGGGGGCAGGAGAGCACCATGTCAGCTACCTCTAGCATACAGGCCAAGAGACTTTTGGGCCCCATACGTAGCCTACATGCTGTCTTCCAGCATGGACTAACTGCTGCACCGAGCTGCACTCAATGGGTGGGGGCAGTCGGCTGGGAGGGCAACAAATCAATGTGTGAGATTCATCTATAGGGCGGGCAGGAGGTCATTTCAGATCTTCTATTCTGTTACTTCTTGTTGCTTTGTTGTACAGGCTTGCCTGTGATGTATAAAACCACAATAAAAAGATAATAAAAAAAAAAAAGATTGTATGCGGACTGGGTCTGCTGTAGCGGGTCTAGAGCATAATTTTGATAAGGGTCATGAAGACGCCGGTTCAGGGTCAGACTTGGGAGTTGGAACCGGATTCTCTCGAGCATCAATGAAGGAGGGACCGACGCAGGCCAAGGAGCTGGGGTGGAAGTCTGTACCAGAGTCTGTGTTGAAACCATGAGGGGTCCAAGGGGCTCAGATGGCGCATAGGACGGATCCACCAGCAGTAATCCAACAGGAGCACTTGTGGATCCCTGGGACACAAAATTGCACCAGAAGGAGGGAGAAGAGTGCCACATATAAGCAGTATGGCCTCCTTAAAGGCCTCGTCCTGCTGAGTTATCGCCGATGACCTGGGGAACCCGGTGCGCCTTGGGATCAACTGCAGAATCAGCTCCTCAATCTGAGATCATGAGAGAGGTCCATTGCCACCTTTACATCCTCGTAACTTCTCTTTTGAAAAAGTGGCAGGAAGAGTCCTGTTTCAGTTTCTTATGCTTCCGCTTGGATTTTGATGTATCAGAGGACTTCTCAAGGGGGCTGGGCCATGCGCTCAACTTGGAGCATGAGCAGCACTTACAAGAGGCCTGTGACTTCTTCCTGTGTTTAGTCACATACAGCTTTGTGGTCCTAGATCACCTTCGGGGGTACTCATCACACGACTTGGAGTTGCGCCCTGAAACTAGGCACCAAAGACACACCTCATGAGGGTCCATGACTGATATCTGTTTTCAGCAGTCATGGCATGGTTTGAAGCCTGTAGTTTTAGGAGGGGACATCGTTTCCTTCTATTTTGGGAACTGTCGAATGACCGATGAAACTGGGAAGCAGTGCTCTGGATCCATGTTCGAATGTGCAGAAAGAAAGGAACTGACATCAGCACTTAGATGTGACGCTTATATGCAGCTTTGCTCTTTCATTTCTCGGGTGGAACAAATCCTTCATGAAGCTGCATGGCGCCACCTAACAGTGCACAGGAGCACTACAATGGAAATATTCTGGGTCTGGTCTGGCGCCTGGGGAATATTTTAAGGTGAGTAATCTGCAGGTAGACGTATCCATCATAAAATCTGTTCACCTCATTGTTTGGGTCCTATGATTGACCAATTAGGTGAATAAGCATAATCTTTACCCCCACCACGGGTGTTAGATCTTGTGATAGACCAATGAAACATGTGTACGCAAATCTCACTCCTTGTGGGCCTTCTTCAGATTTCAGAGTGCAAGTGTGCGGTAAATACATTGCCCTGAAAGGACGGAGTGCTGCACGTGCATCTATGAAATATACCCACACTTGAGTACTGTAGTTACAAGTATAAGTTAAGTTTTATTCTTCAGCACTACTCTTTAAATTAATTCATATGCTCTTTAACTTAATTAAAGTAGTAAGCAGCACCTTATGACTGGGAAGGTAAGAATGAAGGCTTATCTTGTTTGAAGAGGTTTTACAGTACCACTAGTGTTGCAGGGATTCTGCACAAATACAGAACTATGCGCAGGAAATGGGACCTTGGTGTATAGGGACTGAGTCTTCCCACCACCTTAGTACCCACAAACCCAGGACCGACTAGCTATAGTGTCCCACTTGCTCTCCTACTCACTCCAAGAGAAACAAATGATTAGATACCCCAGAACACAACACTCCCAGATTTCTCACGAATCGCGGTAACAAGACACACCTTTTCACTCATTCTCTTGTACTCGTCCACAATAAGATCTGACGGAGACATGAAACAGTTTAAAATATTTATTTTAACTAATGTGCCCTAACATGCAGTATACGTGCCACAACAAGCAGGAAAATGCATAGTACAAATATTATCAGCATAGCAGTCAGTCCATAAATCATGAAGGGAGATGTCATCATAAAAAGACAATGGAGAAAGGACTATAGTGCCTAACCTCCCTCCCCTTGTTAAGAAGTATTATTATATAATAGAAGATATCTGGGCATTGTCAGCAGACCCATACCTTAGCCTATAGATGGTAGAGCTACATCATGGGTGCTCGTCTCCCTGGAAAGGTCCCTCTCCAAGTGTGTGTTACCTATTCGTGCACCCCACTAAAAACCCAAGTACGCTGTCCAAACAACAGCTGCATCGGTATGTTTTGTCTAAGGGCTAAGGACTGGCCAGAATAAAATAACAAGGGGCATTGTTGTTCGACCTTGCACATAATGTTCAGTCAAAATCCCAGGAACATGCAGAGAGCGAACACAGCGATGAGTTCTCATGTGAAAGCAGTCTTTGAAAATATTGCAAAAAATAAAGACGTGTAGTAACGTGTTCAAAGCAGCAGGCAAGCTGCAACGAGCTCATGCTAAGTTAGTGAAAAACGACAATGTCCCTAGTGGCCACGTGACACTAGCTCCAACTCTGGACTTTTTTTCTTGACTGAAACTGCCCAGTTAGTGTGTACAACTTTCACCACATGGTAGCTTTGAATATGTCCAAAATCGTCATACTTATGTAGAGTGCCATCATTGTTTTTGTAGATATCTGTACAGATGTCTTCAAGGCAACAGGTTTATTGTAGCGGCAGAGAATAAATGGCAGGATTCAGTGGGAGATGCTTTTCTTCGATAAGAGACTTGTTAGAAGGGCATAAACAACTGACTAGCCTTCTTAAATCTTTAGTTCTGTCTAGATTATAGTTTTGCAATATGGCAACAGGACGTTGACAGAATGTCACCAAGCCCACCTACTCATCCTTGTATAATTTTGTGAAGGTTTCTTTAACCATCAAAGCCGTCACTTAATTAACTTGCCTTTGAGATATTGTCGCCAGAATAATTGCATGCATTTCATATTTATTTATTTATTTTTATTTATAATGGTTTATATAGCGCGAACATGACCCTAGAGGGTGTCAGAGCGCTTTACATTGCAATGTGCGGAAACGTTAGATGGTTGAGGGTAATATACATACAATCAGTAAACGATGTTCGATATCGAAAGATATAGACAGTAGTATATAAGATGACAAAAGTTGCTAACAGTGATATAAGGTTAAGCGTTTTATGGAATGCATTTGTTCATTAGAAGCGATTTCACTTCTTTTTTGAAGGAGGAGGGAATTCGTCGTACATCTGGGGGTAAGGAGTTCCAAATCTTTGGTGCAATACTAGAGAAGGCTCTGCAATACGTTCTCTTTTTGTTGAAGGATTGTAGTTTCAATAATAGTGAGCTCACACTACGGGAGTCTCTGCACCCTCCAGAAGGTACTAGCTTTTGCGCTAAGTAGCTGGGGGTTTTGTGATGAAGGGCCTTATGGGTCATGCAGGCGATCTTTAGTTGTATTCTTGCCTCATATGGTAGCCAATTCAGTTCCTTTAAGGTCGGTGAAATGTGGTTATTTCTTTTTGTTCCAGAGACGAGCCTGGCCGCAGCGTTGAGAGAAGCCCTCAGCAGGGCCAACTTGTATTTGGGGAGACCACATAGAGTGGTACTTCCGTAGTCCAGTCTTGGCAGCACTAGGGCTTGTACCGCCATTTTTAAGTCGTCCTGAGGAAGGAAGGGTTTAAGTTTCCTTAGGATGCCCAGCTGATGATTAGCTCCTTTGGTGGCATTACTGATATGCGCCTGCATATTCAAGTGCTTGTCTAGAATGATTCCCAAGGATTTAGTGGAGTCAATGATGTGGGAAGAGCAGTCAAAGGCGGTTAGATGCTTTAGCCAAAGGTCAATCTTGGGTGTGTGGTTAGGAGGGGAGATGAGGAGGAATTCTGTTTTTTTGGTATTGCGCATGAGGTGGTTGTCAGTGAGCCAATTTTGAGCCCTATGCAGAATAGCGTTGAGGAAGATGAAGTCTTCTGGGGAGGAGATTTTCATATAGAGTTGTGTGTCATCTGCATACAGGTGATATAGAATGTTAGCAGCGTTCAGTGTGTTTGCTAGTGGTTCCAGGAGTAGATTGAAAAGAATGGGTGAGAGTGCTGAACCCTGAGGAAGCCCTAGGGTGACCAAGGAAGGTTGGGAGAGCGATTGCTTCATCTTGATTCGTTGGGTTCTGTTGTTAAGGAAGGAGGTAAACCATTGTAGCACGGTACCAGATAGACCCATCCTTCATTCCAGAAGGGACAGAAGGTTGTCATGCTTAACCGTGTCGAAGGCGGAGGATAAGTCAAGAAGTATCAAGAGGCATGATTCATTCTGGTCTAGCATTTTTAGTATATCGTCCGTTATATGGGTGAGTGCTGATTCGGTGCTGTGACCCTGACGGAATCCGGATTGGTGTTGGTCCAGGAGGTTGAAATTCTCGATATGGTTGCATAATTGAGTTTGTACACATTTTTCTAGTAATTTCGCCAGAGTGGGGATGTTGGATATAGGACGGTAGCTGTTGAGATCAGAGGAGAGGGAGTTGACTTTCTTTAGTATGGGTGTTACCTGCCCTACTTTGAGGCATTCAGGTATGGTGCCTTGCATGAGGGAGGCGTTTACAATCTTTGACCATAAGGGGAGAGGTGACTTTTTTATCGTTTTGAATAGGGAAGGAGGTAAAGGATCAATGGAGTGATTGGAGGGGTTAATCGCAAGAAGGGTGATATAGATGTCGTTTTCAGAGTAGGGCGTGAAGGTGTGCCAAGAGGCACTGTTCTTTGGGGTTCCCGTTGGTGTACTAGCCTGATCCTTGATCTGGGAGTAAAAAGTAGATTCATGGTCAGTAGTTGGAGGAGGGGCATTCCTAGATTGTATGTCGCATCATGGTCGGTAGTTGGAGGAGGGGCATTCCTAGATTGTATGTCGCATTCAATGTTTTTAGTTTTTTCTATGAAGAAATTGGCAAGCTCCTCGCAGCCAACTCTCTGAGTTCCGTAGAGATTGGTGTGTTGAGCGATTGTTGTTTGACTATTTCAAATAGTTTTTTTGGGCGATTGATGGCATGGTTCAGCTGGGTTCTAAAGAAGTCTGCTTTGGCCTTTAGGATTCTCCTGTTGCATGTATTCCTTAGTGCTCTAAGGAGATTTATGTTTTCTACGGAGGGTCTCGATCTCAAAGTTCGTTCGGCTGATCTTAGCTTGCGCCGGTCAGAGTTCAGAGTCTCGTTGAACCAAGGTTTGGAGATTTTGGTGGAAACGTTTTTTTGTTGGAAAGGGGCAGTTGAGTCAAGTATTTCAAGAATAGTGGAATTGTAAAAGACTGTGAGGTCATGAACATCTGTTATGCCTGTCTGGGGGATCAGATCGGTGCTGCATCGGTTTGCTAGGTCGATAGGGTTGATATTTTGGATATTCCTTTTCCATTGTTTTGTTTTTGTAGGTTGGCATCTTTTAGGAGTCACCTCCATGTTGATTGAGAAGAGTATGCTGTAATGGTCAGACCAATCACAGGGGATAATGGAGTCTAGTGAGACAATGTTTGTTTTTGCCATAATGAGGTCTAATGTCTCTCCCTTGTTGTGGGTTGGACTGTCGCAGAATTGGGTCAGGTCCTGATCTGAAAGGAAGGATTTGAAGAAACTTACAGCGTGATCGTTCGTATTATTCCAATGTAGATTGAAGTCTCATAGAAAAATCTGCGACATTTGTGAATTGTCATTGAATGTAATGAGTTCCATTATCTGTTCGATGAAGGGCAGATTATCACCTGGTGGGTGGTATATTATGTGAAGTTTGCTAATGAGGCAATTGTTGTTCGTGATGTTGATGCAAAGATATTCACAGGTGGATAAGGAAATGGTGTCAGTTTGATTAACTGAGATTGTGTTTCTGAAGATGCAGGCTAACTCACCGCCAGGTTTAATGAGTCTGTCTAGACGGATTATGTCGTGGCTGGGGGGGACCAGTAGGTCTAGGATAGTAGAGGAGGAGCTATTTAGCCATGTTTCAGTAAGGATGACAATGTCAAGCTCATTAGAGAGGATGAGATCATAGATGTCGGACGCATGCTTGCTAGCTGATCTGCAATTGAGGAGTACACACTTCAGTTTGCTAGTAGGGTGGGAGAGGGTTGTGTGCATTATGTTGATATTTTTTAGGTTTTCACTATTTATAGATCTGTTGTTGAGAGTAGGTTCTCTGTCAGGGCTAGCTTGAATGGTTTGAATGCAAACGTGTAGAGGCTTGCTGCTGTCTAACGGGCTGGCATAAAATAGGAGGTCACGAATGTCGGTGTCAGATAATTCAGCAATTAGTCTATTGGGACGAGAGGGGTCGTTGGGGAAAGGTATGATGTTCTGAATAGTATATTCAGTGTGTGATTTTTTTGGTGATGTATCTACTAGTTTGGTAACTGATTCGGTTCACAGTGGCATTGGTGGCTCTGTGAGAGCTTAGGAGATCTTTTGTGATTGTTGATAAGTTTTGCATTTCGTCCTTGAGATAGGATAGGCCGAGGTATATCTCATTGAGACGTGCGATCCAATCAGAGTTAGGATGGCAAGATGTGTGTTGAGGTGTGTGCTCTATTGGAGGGAGTCCACATGTTTTGGTCTTGGAGAGTGAGGAAGACATTGTTCGAATCCAATGGAGTAAGTTGAACCGGGCGCATTGGGGGGTGTTACCTGATGAAGGAGGGTGATGGCCTGGTTAGGTGATGGGATGGAAAGGCCTGTTGCACCTGAGAGAGGTGTGATTGAAGAGTGGTGGATCGAGTTGGGGGGTAGAAGTGTCGTAAGGGGCGGGCCAATCACAGACCAGGGTTATTGACAGCTCAGGGTTAGCCATGATGGACCGTTCATCTGTAGATGGGATGATTGGGATAACGGGAGCGGGTTCAGAGTTGAGGGATTCAACGTTGGACATCCGGGATGACTGGGGGTGTAGGCATTGGGTTGATCTGTATCTAAGTGGATCCTTGTCCCACCTGGGTCTGGGAACCCTGGAGTGGATGGGTCCGTTATGACGGACGAGTAGACGAGCATGGGGGTATGGTGAGAGTTAGGAACAGGTGATGCAGTCATGTGACCTTGTGGTAGAGTAGGAATATTGACAGGGTAATCAGGAAGGTTATTGATTGGGAGTGGGTTTTTCTTGTTTAGTGCTTTCTTGAGAATAGGGAAGATCTTATCTTTTTTATTTTTTTTAAACATATTTTATTGATTTTGCATATCAAAGATGAAACCAGAAGACATTATGTTATACGCATACATGTCATCATATAAACGTTCACAAGAATGACGGTGCAGTCTGATAGCAAAGCAGTGCTCATATACAGAACTGATCAGCAGTTAACATCAAAACAAGTGTACAGAACTCCATTTCTACAGTGCTTTGCAGACGGTATTCTATATGATCCAACCTTTGTGGGCTACTTCATATTATACAAGTAAGTAATATAACAATTCCTGGTGATTTTGTTTCTTTTATCCCAAAAACTAACTAACTACCTCTATGCCCACCCTCCACCCCCCCTGCAGACTCAGCCAAAGTACCACACCCTCAGTGTGTCTATTGTAATGTTGTATGTCCATAGAAATTCAAATTTCCCCACAGTAACAGTAAATTACTTTGCATAATAAAGACATATTATAGCCCATCCTGCTGCCAGTGGTTCATTGAAAGACTTGAGGGGGTAAATATGTAGTCCGTTAGTACCTTTGCATATCAACAGCAACAAATTCTTCTAACAACATATTCCAGTCCATAGAAATTGGCTTTTTACGCAGTCCCCTGTGGTTTTCTCTCTGCAGCTCAGAACCCTCCGCCCTGCCCCATCTAACCATTTCATTGTGCCATTCCTGTAATGATGGTGTTTTAGCGGTTTTCCACCGCATGGTAATGTTGCGCTTAGCTAGTAAAAGGGCAAGATTAGCAAATTTGTTAATCGGGTTTCCCTTCTTCCCTTTGGTACCCAACCCTATTAGACAGTACTCCATCAAGTCATTGTTCCGCACTGGGGCGATATCCTTCAGTATCGTACTTACGGACGCCCAATAGTGTCGTAGTCTCGGGCAGCTCCATATCATATGTATGAGACCCGCATCCGGTGAATGACAGCGGGGGCAACTATCCGCTACGTCTGGAAACATGGAACTCAGTCTGCGTGGAATCAGATAAGCCCTGTGTAAGAGCATAAGCTGGATAAATTTGAATTTAGGATTTCTAGATACCTTTTTTGGGTATCCCAACATGACGCTCCACTCTTTATCAGTAAGCGCGCGCCCCACATCCCTGTCCCATTTGCTGCGGAGAGGTTGAAGCGGCACCGCTGCTATCGTACGGATCCCTCTATATAGCCACTTTGTCAAATTACTCCCATTCCCCATTAAATATTGCATAGTGAGCAGGGCGTGCGTTTCTGGTTCTAGCCCCTCCGGGGCCCAAGTGGTGCGTATGTATCGAGAAATACTAGCATGTAAGAGGAACAATGTAGGCGGCACTCCATGCTCTTGAACAAAGACGTCATGGGGCATTAGGGTACCATCCAAAAAGAACATACCAATTGTGTTCACTCCAGCGTCTCCCCAAGCCAACAGTCGTCGACTAGTAACAGTACCCGACTGGGAGGGAATTCAAAAAGGGGAATTGTAGGAGCATACGGGGCCATCTTTTTGGTGTATCTCAAAGCAGTTCTCCAGTACAACAACGCAATTCGCAATAAGTGGGGCGCCGTCGAAGGGATCTTGCCATTGGGCAATAAGAGTTTGTGTAAGTCTCCTCTTTCCCATGCCTGGCTAGTCATATCTATCTCCTGAAGATTACGGCCTGCTACCCAGTACGCCAGCCACTGCAGTTGGCTTGCATAACAATACGCCTTCAGATCCGGTGCCCCCATTACCCCTTGTTGTGTGCCCAATTGCATTTTCGTAATTCCAATACGCCTACGGCCTGTTCCCCAGATCAGTTCAATTAATAAGGAGGTCAATAATTTAAATATCTGTGCTGGGACAATTATGGGCAAGTTAGCAAAATAATATAACATCCTAGGGAGCATTACCATTTTGGCAATGGCCACCCTACCAGCCACCGATATGGGCAGGGAAGTCCAGAATCTTATTTGGGGTTTGAGCGCAGTTATAGCACGGTTTAAGTTACCATCGAGCAGGTCTATTGTGTCCCTATATATTTGGATTCCTAGATATCTGAAAGTATCAGGTGCTATCTGAAATTTCCACTTCCCAAAGCATAGGGAACCGCTACGTGTGTTATCAGTGAAAAAATAGGCATAGGACTTGTTTTCATTGATCGAGAGACCTGATAATCTCTGGAACGTGTCAAAATAGAGGGAATGGGTTCCGAATCCTCATCCAAGGTTTTGAAATATAATATTAGGTCATCCGCATTTGCAGAGACGATATGTGTACCGTGTCCCATTACAATTCCCTTGTGTCCCATCGTATTCCGGAGTTTATGTAAGAGAGGCTCCGAAGCTAAAATAAATAATAATGGCGAAAGCGGACATCCCTGTCTGGTACCCCGAGCAACACTGTACTGCTGTGAGATGTGCTGTCCCGTACGTGCTCGCGCTGTGGGGTTCAAATACAGCAGTCGCACCCATTGTGTATATGTTGCTGGTATGCCAAACCTGGAAAGGGTATAAAACATATATTGCCAGTGTAGGGAGTCAAAAGCTTGTCGTAGATCAAGCGAAATGCATCCCCTTGCCTTGTCCGTTGTCGGTGTACATGTCATGATTTGGTGCAACCTCCTAATATTAAGCGCCGTGCTTCTGCCCGGCACAAATCTGCATTGATCAGTATGTATCAACTGCGGTATATACTGGCAAAGTCTGGTCGCCAACAATTTACTCAATATTTTATAGTCCGTGTTAAGAAGCGAGAGTGGCTTATATCCCGCCATGTCCACACCATCACGGCATGGCTTCAGGAGCGAGACCACAGTCGCCTGCATTGCTGTAAGGGGGAGCGCATCAGCATCCAACGATGTCTGATATAGTCGTTGTAAATGAGGTACCAGTAAATCAGAGTAGGTTGCATAAAATTCGATAGGCAGACCATCACTCCCTGGTGCTTTATTACGAGGCAGATCTTTGATCGCCCGCCGTATTTCCACGCTAGTTACCGGCAGTTCTAGTTCCTCTTTGTGGTTTCTCAATAATTGTGGGAGCTGCAGATCGTCAAAGTAGGGCTCAAAATCTACATCTTTAAAGTCTGCCGGTTTCTCATATAATTTCTCATAGTAGCTTTTAAAAGCAGTGTTTATTTCTAATTGGGTACTAACTGTGTCCCCCTCCATATTCCGAATTTATAGAATAGGGGAAACCGCTGGGGCGTCTTTAATAATTTTAGCAAGAAGGGGGCCAGCTCTATCCGCCGTGGCATGTTGTTTCTGAGTGTAAAGACAATAGTCTAGTATACGTCGGTCTTCTAAAAGTTCTGCGTATTTTATATGTGCTTCTTGTAATTGTGTCCGTTGTGTATCGTCCTGTGCAGTTTCCTGTTCTAATCTACACAAGCGGTTTTCGACCTCTGTAAGTTGTTCAATGAGTGCGAGCTGTGCTCCCGCTTTCGTACTAATCGCTACCCCCATTATTATGGTCTTAAAGGCATCCCATTCAATTTGACGCGTGCTTGCTGTATCCGCATTGTCAGAAAACTAATTGTCTATGGCTGTGAATAGTGTGCTACGAAAGACTGAGTCTTCTAACAACAGGGGTTGCAGCCTCCTAGTCGGTACCGGAGTAGGTATCCTGCCCCATCGTAAGGTAAGTTCTACGGGATTGTGATCCGATAATGTTTTGCCCAGGTGTGTTGAATCGCTTACTAAGCCAAGTAAAGTCAAGGAGCAAAATATTCTGTCAATGCGGGTATGTAACCTATGAGGTGGTGAGAAGAAAAAGTATTCCCTGCTATTGGGATGTGCCATACGCCATGCTTCCCCCATCCCCCATCCCTCTGCCCACCCTTCGAGTGCTTCCGCCAATTTTTTACTTCCCGTGTTGTGTAAAGGGGGGTGCGACCTGTCTAAATCAACATCAAGCACTGCATTGAAATCGCCACCCAACACCCAGGGATATTCTTCCCATCCCGTTAAAACCGTGCTAACGGCTCCCAGACATTTGTCCTGATCGGTGTTTGGAGCATATATGCTTCCCATCACAATGTGTGCCCCATCTAGTAACCCATGTATTAAGACATACCTGCCATTTAAATCAACCTTTTGCTCCAATAACTTAAAAGGGGTACTACTTCTAACCCAGATCGCGGCCCCACGTGCAAAGGCCGAGTAGGATGTGAAAAACAATTGTCCCCTCCATTTCTTTTGTAGTTTAATTGCTTCAGCATGGCTTAAGTGGGTTTCCTGAAGGAATGCAATATTAATTTTCCTTCTGTTAAGCTGCCCCAGTAATCTATGCCTTTTATGAATGGAACCCAGTCCTCTTATATTCCATGAGCTGTATATATACCTGTTAGGGGATGCCATCAGATCTCAAGTGGAGTGATCGACCCTGAGCATATAGGATTCTAGAACTATCTGGTGACATGTAATCTGTAGCCGAGCCCGCAGAACCATCAGAACTCCCCAATACTAGGTTCCCCCGGAAAACAGCAGAGGACCAAACCTTAAAAGCAAGTTCAACAGGAACTCTAAACAGAAAATACCATAGTGCAGTCGCCAAAATGGGGGGGGAGGGGGGCGGCAACTACCCCATTCTTAACACACATTACCCTGTGTGTAGTGACCTTGTTTACATCGTTCCAACACAAGCCCCATCATCATATAATGGTAACTGGACCTTCCATCCCTATGTTGTACAGTTAAGCACCCTGAGTAACACTTCATACATCACCAATTTCTGGAGGGCCCATCACACCACTCTAATAATCATTCGCAGTCTGAGCAGTAACTGATGGAAACAATGTCAAACTGGTATCCGATTCAGAGCGAACTGTGGCAGCATCCGAGGATTGTGTAGACACCACTCGGTTCTGGGCATCGTGTTCCGCCAGGGCCGCCGCTGTCAGAAGGGCATCTCTTTGGCTATTCGAGATCTGCTCCAAGGATGGGCTCACACTAGTATCACCTGCTTTGCGCTGGTGCTCATCCAGGCTGGCTGCAGCTTCACGTTGCGACAAGGGTCGTGTTGGCTGACCCGAAGGGAGCGAGTTCTGGGACACTGTAGGCGTAAAGGTAATTTCCAACCAGTCTGCCACCTCCTCGGGATTATCAAAAAATATAGATTTTTGGCCAAAAATGACTTTCAACCGGGCCGGAAAAAGTAGAGCATATCTCAGGTTGCGTGCTCTCAATTTCTTTTTAACATCCTGAAAAGTGGCCCTCGCTTTCTGCACCGCCAGTGTGAAATCTGGATATAGGGAAATTGTTTTGTTTTCAAAGCGGATGGGAGCGTTCTCTCTTGCAGCACGCAGGATTGTGTCCCGGTCCTTATAATTCAGGATGCGCGCTATCAATGGTCTGGGTGGCACCCCTGGATGGGGAGGTCTGGGCGGCACCCTGTGTGCCCGTTCCACGCTGTAAAGATCTGTAAGGCCCTCTCTTGCCACATGTTCACGCAGCCATCGTTCCACAAACTGGGTGGGGTTAGACCCCTCGCTTCTCTCCGGTATTCCGAGTATGCGAACATTATTGCGGCGGGATCGCCCTTCTGCATCATCTACTCGATCCTGCAAGCCTCGGAGCTGACGTTGCAGTTGTTCCATTTGGGAGGTGTGTATATTTGGTTGTGGGATCAGATCATCCAAGGCAAGTTTATTCGACTTCACTTTGTCCGCCAGTTTTTTGTGATCCGCCTGTAAAAGGTTAAGGCTAGTAGATAGCGACCCTATTTGCGCCTCAATCGCCACTCGTGAGTCCCTGATTTCTTTTAGTATTAAGTCCAATTTGTCAGCGTGGCATTCAGTCCCAGTTGGCGGCACCACATCAGTGTCAGAATTCTGCGACAGTACACCGCCCGACGTGGAATTCGTGTCATCAACGGCAGCTGGATCAGGTTGCTTAGTCTTGACACGACCCATGATGTGTAGGAGCAGCGATCACACACGCTAACCTGCTCCGATTTCACGAGTGGGGAAGCTCACTACACGCCCCTCACGTTGGGGTATTGCTGGGATAGATTTCCAATGGTCTAGTCCCTTCCTCATATGTGTTGGCGCAGGCAGAGAGGACTTTATCACCGACGTGTCCTAGGCCAGGACACCAGGGGTGCCTCAGGTGTCCGACGCCTACGTGCTCGGGGATCGTATCTTGCCTCAGTATGTAGACTTTACCATGAGGATAACGTTGCCGCGCATGGGTGGTGTCGTGATTTGCACCCACTGTTCCGTATTGTATCTAGTTCGCCTCTGCCAACATTCGGTACCTCAGACCACAGTATCCCCCGCTGGTTGGCTCCTCACCGTGTCTGGCAATGAATACAAATATGGGCTCACATCCACCGCAGCGAGACCCGTTATTGCCAGTCGTGCCTCCTTATATCCCCCATCAGTTTTAATGCGCGCGGTCTGTGGCCACTCCCTATGCCAGTGTGACAGCGTCTCCTCCTCCGTATCACAGCCACAAACAGTGGAAATGTCAGGCGCTTCCTGTCGAAAGGGGCGACCTGTGTCCCAGTCAAAAGGTCAGTCGGACAGCTCCATGTATTTCCCTATTCTTGTCCCCTCGCTTAAATCTCCAGTCTATGACGCAGCAGAAATTAGCCCTGTCGAGTGCATTCCCAGCTCGTCGATATTGAGTAATACCCCAACCGCAGTCCTCACCGTGTGCCTTTTGTGGTTACTGCCAACGAGGGAGGGGGTCCACGCACCACATCGACGGCTTCCAAGATTCCGGTAATGATCCGCTGCAATCAAGCGCTGCCCTCAGCCATCTTGTTACTACCTCGTCAGGCATACATGCATCGCCAAGCCGGGTATTCACCGCGTTCACGCCGAGATTCTCACACTCGGTGCGGGCGTTTTGTTTTTTAAAGAAATCAGCTAATCAATGCAGGCGCAAGTCGAGTGTGTCCTCTCACCGTCGCTACACACCGCGCCCTCCGGTCGCATTCAGCATTCCGCCCATTTCCTCTCAGTCACAGGAGCGGCTGCTTTCAGTTGCTCTAAACAGGAGCTGGACACTCCGTTTCAGGATCGCTGGTGCCACATGTGTTCCGCTGCCCACGGCGCTGTGTTCGAACTCAGTCGGTCCAGTTACTGACAGGATTCTTGGCGTAGTATCGGGGCTTGACACAGAGCTCCTTCAGCACACGTCTACCATGCTCGGCAGTCGGCCACGCCTCCCCGTGGAAGATCTTATCTATAATAGCGAGATTGGCATTTGAGGCTTGTATAAGGATATTACCATTATTGTACAGGGATATGGTGGCGTTCGCATTGCAGACGTCTGAGGCGGATACCGTCATTTTGAGGGCATAAGGGTTTTTTTGGGATTCGGTCATTCGGAGCATCGAGTAGAAGATTTCCTCCATTGTGCACGTTTTTTGGTGTGGAAGATGAGGTCATTAGTTATAGCGCCTTTGTTGATACAGAAATAGGGATCTGAGATCAGGGTCTCTGCGTGAGTTTTTAATAGTCTGTGTTTGAACTTTTTTGCAGCATTTATGGATAGATTGGGTGGATATTTAATGGTGAAGGCATGTAGTCCTGAGGGTTCCAGGTTTTGATCCATTTTTTTTTAAATCTATTAATTTGTTTCAGAATCTTCTCTTTAATCCCTTTCTGCCTAGTCATTTGCCTCTCATATTCGTTAGAGCCTTCCCTTTTTATCAATTATTGATGATGCCACTGGTGGAGGTTGACACCATTCCAAGATGTCTGCCGCTTTTACAGGCTTAGTTTGCTGGACCTGTAATAGTATCCATTTTTGAGAATGGTTGACCCCTTTCCAAGATGGCCGTCGCTTATACCGGCTTAGATTGCTGAGCCTGTGTTAGTATCCATTATCAGAAGGGAGGGGGGAGCCATCTTTGTTGCAGCTGGAAGTGGGGAAATGATTCTGCCAAGAAAATGGAGGTCCGGGCCTCCCGGTACCGGGGGGGGGGTAGCGTCTTAATCCAGAACGAGGACATTGTGGTGAGGCTCCCACAGAGACAGCCACCTCATGAGGTGTTGAGGGGAGGGCACTGTTCCCTCGTATGCACCATGCAGCCCCCAGATATCCGATCAGATCACCCCCAGCGAGGGCGCGCCGATGTGCTCAAGCCAGCACCAGCTGCGTGAGAGAGTCCAGGTCCGACCGATTTACCCCCTAGGGGCAGCCGGGAGCTGCGATCAGCTTCCGCATGCTGGAGCGGTGCTGCGCGATCCAAGTGGGGTCTCAGAGGCCCTAAGCAGGACGTCTGTGTGGGAGAACAGGCACCCACCGGGGCGACCCGCTCCTACGATCGCATTAGTCCGACGGGCGCCCGCCCTGCTACCGTCCCTCCTGGCCCGTGCCAACCACTCAACCCTAGCGGGGCCCAGAAGGCTTCAACGGGGGCCAGAGGCGAGAAACAGGACGACGATGACGATTGGGCCGGAGACTGCTGGGCACTCACCGGGAGAGGTTGCTCCGTTTCAGCTCCTCGTCCATACCAAAGGAGCCTGACGGTCTCCGGTCCCTTCTGCACACCGCCGGCGAGACTCCAGGTCCACTCCGCTCTCTTTCAGCAGCGATTCCCATGGGTCAACGGGTCGGCACATTCACGAGTTATCGAAGTCTGGCTGCTGTGCGTGTTGGTGCAGGTAAATGCCGATTTATAAGGTGTGGCTTTGGGTTGTTCTAGGATTAATACCCTAAGGTAATCCTAAACCACTAGGAGCTCCGTTGCAGAGCTCCTGCTCCGCGGCCATCTTGTGATTGTTAAGCATGCTACTCAACTGTCTGAGATAGCATAGATATACAAGAGATAGCCTAATAGCATAGACTATGTAGTGCAGATCTGCCATACTGACACTGATTTTGCTATTGTTGGAAAATAACAAAACATACCCCTCATGAATTCTTTCACAGCTATACAGTATCTCCGGGGCTTCTCTTGCACTTAGAAATTGCCACCAAATGTACTCCATAGAGTGATACTGTGGTCTTGATTTAGCCTTATGAAGTAAGTAAGGAAAGATTTGGTGCAGTAAGCCAGAACTGAGTGTAGTCTTTTGTGAGGACACCACACAGACCTAATCTTCTTGATATGAAAGCATTTGTGCACCTGTAGAAGTTCTATAGCTAGCCACAGAATCTGCATTCCTTCAGAATTACCAAATTCATACATTCTGAGTGGGACTGCAGGAGACCAGACTGATGTAGAGGCCAATCCAGTTCCTGAGTCAGCATGCTTAGCTGCACTGCGAGAACCTCCAAATTCTTGGAGGAGATGGATGTGCATGTCCAGGATGCGGGTCAAGTAGGGATATGCTGAAGTGGTGTTGAACACGTTACCTACATTCAATTATATTGTTCTGGTGGATACTCTAACTGTAGATTTCTCACCTTTTGAATTCTAGCAGTTGCAAGACTGGATGTGGAAACTTCTGCACTAGTTTCTGCAAGCCAACAGATGGCACCATCTGCCTCAACATTGACTCTGCATCACTCCAGATATAATGACACAAAAGTTGCATAAAGGCGACAGCCCTGTGTGCGGACATTAGTTTTTTCTTTGAAATATTCGCCTTCAGATGCAGAGTGATGGCCAATTGAGGAAATTAGCAGCAACACCTAACTTGGGACCTTATTAATGACAGCAAGGGAATTTCACAGAAAGAGGTGGTGAGCGGGCAGTGAGGAAAATGTAATTAGATACAATATGCACTAGAAAAAACTTCACCAAATGTATGTAGCTTGTGCTTCTGATGATACTTCTAACCACAGATTCCTCACCTTTAGAACCAATACCAAAGCAGTACCCACAAAAACTCTGTGAGGCTGAGGTGTTGACAAGGACCTCCTGCAGGACCGAGTGGGCGAAACGGCCCTACCTGCAGACCTGAAAATCAAAGCAATAGTCTCTGGTAACGGTGTGGACAGTCCCCTATGAAGCAGCTTGGCAGATGTTCGACACCGGGACCCCCTTAGCCAAGGCTGTGGTGGCAACCTTCGCTATGGTGACAAACACAAATGCTCTCAGGAGGCTCCTTCTTGCCAAGGCATTGCACAGCTTGAAACAAAGCACAGTGCACTTCATTAAGGTCAGCTTTTGGCAGCCTTTTCTTTCTCTGCACTGGCAAATCCAACAAATAGTTGGTTGTCTTACCTATGGTTTTTAGTCTTATCAATATCGAAATGAAGAAAATGCTTAAAGCTAGTAGAGATGTGGCGAAGAGAAAAAAGTAAACACCGCATGATGGACATACCCCATTTGGAAGGGCCCGCCACCTTGGATGCCCTAGTCCTAAGTAATAGTCAGTCAGGAAAGATGGTGATATAAGGTGGCTGCAAAGAATGCACCTCCAACTAAATAACACAACATACAGAAGTAATCGCAGTAAGAAAGCAAATTTTTAAAGTCAAAAGCCTCAGGGAACAACTGTGCACAGGCTCAAAAGCTTACATATAAAAAAACCCATCAAATTAAGGTTCCACTGCAGTACAAAAAAAATGGGCAGGTAGAAACATATAAAAATGCCTTACAACACTTGATATGATAAAAGAGGTCTGATAAGGGCAATGCAGAAAGGTCAAAAGCGCCAAAAAATAACTTTCTAAGAGCGCCCTCAGGAAAGTCTTGCAAGATAAGGGATGGGATAAAATAAACAAAAGGACAGCAGACAATTTGACCTCAAGAGGGTTGACCTGTTGGTTCTCACACTAGCCCACAAATTTAGCCCAACAGTCAACCCAGAGACTGGGGGATAGGCTGCAAGCAACCAGACGACATCCACCACCTCTGATGGCAGATCAAAACAACGAATCTGGTTCCGCTCAATCTCCAGCAATGATGATGTTGATTGTGGAGGTTCCGATTCGGGAAACTGCCTTGCTGCTAGGACAGTAGGCCTTCCTAAAAAGCTGGCCGAATTGGAGGGCAAATGCTCATATTCAGGAGTTCAGAGAACCCCAAATCGGTGGGCTCAATCTGGGGTTATCAGGATGAATTGCCCCCTGTGCCTCTAGACCTTCCTCAGGACCTGGATGATGAGGAGTTACGTCAGAAATCAGTAAAGGAGGCCTGAGACCCACTAAAGGATGAACACTTCTCCTAAGGAACCTCGAAGAGAAAGCTCCAAGGCGCAAAAGGCCAGACACTGCAAGTTCAGTGAACAGACTTACCATGAGCATGCCCACTTGGCAAAGACGCTCTGTGCCACATACAGCAAATCCACTCAGACGATGAGTCATCTAGGTGGCTGGTCATCATAAATATCCCATTAGGACAGAGAGAACAAGACTTCACACCGCCCTGCCTGTTGCAGTCAGTGGTGTAGCTAGTGGGGTGTGAGGGACGATCCGCCCTAGGTGGCACTGTTTTTGGGGGTGACGGAAGTCGTGTCTGTAGACTACGCCCCCCCACCCGCCCCCCAGCCAGAGAACAAGTTGTCTGTCAGCCACCTACCCCCCTCAACCCCCGGAACAAGTCTTCTGTCAAAAGCCACCCCGCTCTCTTACCTGTGCCTGGGGCAAACTTAGGGGCCACCCCGGGTGGCAGTACGTCTAGCTACGCCACTGTTTGCAGTACCATACGATGGTGCTATTTTCCATCAGGACTGGGACAGATCTTCCGTTGATGAGAGGTAAAAAGGCCTTCAGGGCTAGCTGGATGGCACATAGCTCCACAAGACTGATGTAATGCCACTACTCCACCGGAGATGAGAGGCCTTTGATCTCCACTTATCCAGCCCAGGGTCGACACACGCATCACAACCATGAGCCCTGGATTGGCCAAGGAGAACTTTCTGCCACACGTTAGATTGGCATCCGTCATCCAACACTGAGGGTCCCAGGCTGTTGCTTATGAGATGCAGAGATTGTCCGGCAGGCAAAGGTTCTACTGTAGAGCCCCCATGAGACAGTATCAGGAGGCACAAAGCCAGGAGACTAAGAAGCCCCAGAACCATACAGGCAAAATCAGAAGCTCGGGTATGAAACATCGGTACCACCGCCTCATTGTGCCAGACTCGATATGGTGTCTGAAAGGCCTTCAAAGCTACAGTGTCCACAATGGCCCCCAATGAATGAAATCTGTTGCATGGGCCAAGATGGATTTTTGTTTCGTTGATGGAGAACCATAGGGTGTACAGCAACAAAACCATCGCCTACAGATGACCCTAGACTAGCTGAGGTGATGTTACCTTCAGGAAGTCGAGGTACATAGGTATACGTATCCCTGACCTGCGAACATGGGCCCTGATCACTGACATCACTTTGTGTGAACACCTGAGGAGCAAGGTGAGGTAAAAGGGCAGGACGGTGAACTGGTAATGCTCCCTTCTGACCACGAATCGGAGATAAACCCTGTGAGACTGCAGCACATGAAAGTATATGTCCATCAAGTCGAAGGACACAATCCAGTCTCTAGAATACAAAGCCAGCAGAACTTAGGCCAGCATCAGCATTCTTTCTCCCTCAGGAAGGTTTCAGAAGTCTGAAGTCCAAGAACAGTATCAAGCCCAGTCCTTCTTGGGAACCAGGAAGCATAGGGAATAACATTCGATGCCCCTCCTCTTCTCAGATACCACCTCAATCGCATTGTTGGCCAGCACAGACTGAACCTCCGTGAACACCAACGACCTCGGAGTAGCTACTGGGAAAACGTGGGAGGGACTGAGACAAAAGGGATGTGTAACTAACCTGAGCAATCTGAAGGACCCACTAGCCTGAAATAGCAGTACTCCAGCCAAGCAGACAAAACTGGATTCTGACAACTAACAGAGGAAGAACTAATGAGGTTTGGTGCCCGTAGCAGCACGATAGTCAGAAGAATGTTGGCCATGTAGCTGGCATAGGCATCTGACACTAACCCTTCTTTTGGAGCCACAAAATTGCTGGACAGCAGTCTGAACACGTAGGAAAGGATACCTTTGTAAAAAATTCTTGTTAGGGTAAGTCACTAAATTAACCAGAGCTTAACCCCTGGTAGCTAAAGCATAGAACAGACAGACTTAACTTGGAGAGACTGTGTAAAGTATTTATGCAATTCTAAAACAGTAATAAAGTCAAAATGCAAAGCAATAAAAATTCAAAAAGGAATTAGATAAATAGAGTCAAATTTAATAAACCGCATTACACCAAAATGACAAAAATACAATAAGGGTGACCAGAGATGTGATGTTTTAAAGTTTTAAGTAGAAATAGAGCCAAGAAGCACAAACTGTCAATGATAGTAAATGGTCGCAGAAGAACTGAACCTAGGTTCATTTTTGAGGCTGACCTCGATGGAGCACGGGTCAGATACTCTAACCAGGTTTGTCCTGGTCAAAGATTTTACCTTCTGATGTTAATCCATTACGTTCCAATCCACCACAGGATTACACTTCTAAAGACAACCCAACAGGACCTCAGGGGAGGCACATAGAGACTCACAGGGTGGCTGGCAGAGGCCAACAGGAGAGTCCAGTCCAGGTCCAGCTAACACTGATCCGCTGAGAAAATGCAGGAAAAGGAATCTTGTAGCTTTAACAGGAGGTCAGCCTTATGACCCTTTGAGTTCACTTCTTTGTCTTGGGTACAAGAAGGATAGCAGGTCCAGTCTTCTTGGCTCTTCTCAGGTCTCAAACAGTAAGTTCAGACCTCTTCTGGTCTTTCACAGGTCCAGGAGTATTCTGAAGTGGGTGCCTGGAGATGCCACATTTACGCTTGGCACGAGCTAGTAGGTGGGAATGCCCTAACCAATGGGGTAAAGGTTCCTGAGGCTATGGCCCAAATCTTTGGTCACACTAAACGTGAGCTCTGAGGGCTGTACTATTGTAATCCTAGTGTCCTCTCACACTAAATCAAGTTTGATGCACTCTCTGTACCCACAACATCAGAGACAGAAGTCTGGCAGAACAAAGTTGAGTTGTCAGCAGCCATAGGATACACATGGATTGTTAAGGCATCCGGACTTCACCCTTTGACGTGCACCCTGAATGTTATATGTAAACTAAGCAGAACTGTCCAACAGGCTGTGACACTATATTGTCAAACAGAGACCTACTGTGATTGGGGCCTGACTGGCTGGGGGGACAAAAGAAGGACCCGGCCCAATGTCAGTTAACATTTGCCTGTAACAGGGAAGGCCTCTTTGAAGTGTGCCCCAAGCATAAAAAACCCTGGCAAACCTGTGAAGTCCGGTGTGACATTCAAGCAGGCCTTGACACTTTGTCAAAAATGATCCTCATAGCCTTCTGCATAATCTGTCAGGTTCAGATGGGTCACTTCTGCCCATTCAGGTTAGCATTTGTTTGCTCTTGGGAGCAAGTTCACACCACATTCACACCTACTGAAATGCTAATTACTGAATGGCTGAAGATGGAGAGCAAAATTCAGACTTAGTTGCTAGGGACTTCAGGCATGGCAAAAGTAACTTTAATATGGGTGTGTAATTCTTCCCTGAGGGCTAGGTCTTTAAGAAAGGGTGTGTGGAATTACCATTTTGCCCTTCTCCTAGGATGATAGCTCCATTCAATGGTAGCACTTTGGGGGCATGGTCTAAGATATAAATTGTACCTTTCATGGATCTGGAGGTCAAGGCCATGACTGGGAGCTCAAAGATATGACATTTATTCATGAATATGTCTAATGAATATGTGAGAAGAAAGGATAAACTTGCTCCCTGTCGTTTTGTTCTCTCCAAGCATCACTTATGCCTAACTGCCCTGGAGTTTCGGAGTATGATGCAATATGACCCATCCTGTCTCTTTCAGGGTCCCAAGAAGTATAAAATTGCCCCATGAGAATGATATTCCCTTTAGTGAACTCTGCCAGTGTCTCCAGGGTTTTTGCATAGGAAATCATCTTGCCCCGCATTGGGGCATAAATCACTGCTAAGGTGAATTTGGCTCCTTCTAGAGTCTCTTTGAAGAAGAGATACCTTCCTGCCTCATCTTTCATAGTATCTACATGAAGGGACGAAAGGTCAGCATGTAAGAATAGGGCCATGTCATTGTGTTTACTGTTGCATGAGGAGTAGTGAGCTTGTGGAAAATGTTTTGAACTTTGCTTCCTTTCCTCATTTGAGATGAGTCTCCTGTAGTGCTATAACGTCATGACCCCCGTTTCACATATTTCCATATTTTGGTCCATTTATTAGGGGCGTTTAGAATTTTAACATTCAGGGAGAGGACCTCAATCCTGGTTCCCCTGAGTGATGGTGTTTAAGGTCTAACTCCACCAAAACCAAACTCAAAAAAACAAGTAACTAAAAATAGAACTTTCACACAGTGGCTAAGGGGTCCTCGTTGTAAGGACAAAACATCCATTCCCTGACGATGGAATTGTATGTGCACATGGGTTAATAGGTTCATCTTAGTATCTTTTAGCAATTAGGACAACTACATGTGTCACACATCCCAGTCATATTTGTAGTGTCTACGCAGAAACTGGGGTATTAACTCTTCCTGATGCTGAGGGATTTGTCAGCATTCTAGACTAAGGTTCGTTGAGTCTCAGTGCGTCATCTGACTTTGCCAAATTTTTAGTTTGTCAGTATCGCTGGGGTCAGGGTGTCTGCCAAGGCAATGTAGTTCATATGTAGTTCATGTGTGGTCTGCTCCTCTTGCGGTTAAAGGTTTGTCTTGTGACGCTGTGGGGTAGCAAAAAAATTTTACCCAATAGATGTGCCACTGTTGAGAGATCTTGTGGCTTTTATTATCATATTTGAATGCAATACCAAATGGGTATAGCCATCAACACTGAATTTTTGTGACATTGAAGGGAGTCTGTAACTGGCTTGAATTTTTGCCGGTGGAGAAGTGTCACCAGGGTGATGCCTTGGAATAGGGTGCAGAAATGGCCTTCATGTTGGATTTGATCTTGTGATCTGGCCGCATTTGAAATCAAGGAACTTCATTAGAATGTCCCGGGGTGTGCTTGATTCCTGAGATCTCCTCAGACCCACATGATGGACTCTGTCTAAGTTGATTCTGTCAGAGTTCTCCCAGGAGTTGGCAGAGAAGAGACGTAAGACAAAGTGTTCAATGTCTGTGCACTCCGCTCCTTCCAGAAGGCCATGGATTCCAACATTTTCTCTTCTAGAGCGGTTTTAAAGGTCCTCTATTTTTCTAGTGCTGGCATCATTTTAGGAGTGGAGGGCAGTTCATTTATCCATAAAGGGATGGATTTTTCTCTTCAATGTGTCCCTCTGCCTTCACGGTTCTGGAGCCCACTGAGTCTACGTCTGTTCTCAAGGCAATTATTTATCCCCCAGATCTGATCCGGGTGTGTGCAATTGCTTAGATATGCCCGCCTTCAGCTCCAAGCGTAAGTCAGATTTGAAAGTTTGTATGCTGGCAAGGAGTTCTGCTTTTGTTAGCACTAAAGATGATATGTCTGCAGTGGGGTCTGTGCTCAGAGACTCTTGAGTATCACAGTTTAGTCGAATCAGTTTTCCGAGTGTGGCGTTTTGAAGGCATAGACAGACTCCCCTAAGGCCATGGGGGAATGCAGGATCCCCTTCGATGATTTGATATGGAGAATTCAGGCGCTGGGGGGCCTGGCAGATAAGTCTTTCAATTAATTTGTGTCATCTCCTGTACTAGGTCTCAGCCGGTCATGGCCCGCTCCCGCACTCTGTGGTGTTCAAGGATGCGGGCCAATGCAAGCAACCCCAGTCCCTCAATCGGTCTCCAGCAGGAAACCCCTCATGGAGGCCCAGGGATGATCACAGCATCTATAAGCGTATGTAACGTGTCTTGCTTTATAAAGGGGCTTAAGTGATCTCATGATTTATCAATTTTGAGAGGGCGGCTGTCAGACAGTGGGCAACATCCAGCATCTAATTTCGCCCTCACAGCTCTGAAAATAACTTGCAGGCCCTGGCTACATATACTATGGACTTATAGGTAAGTTAAATATGTCCAACAGAAGTTCTATAACCAGCAAACATAAAGTTCAGCAAAAAGGCAAAAAAAAAAATCAGATTGATCCTCCAGAAAGGGCATATTTCCAACAAAATGCCTCTTGAATAGCCCTGGAACTTGAGATACTCACTGCTGGTAGAACTGACGAGCAGGGGAAAGCAGCCCCAGAGAGTGCACCACAACCCCAGCTGTTTTTAAAGTGCTCTAGAGCAGAGACAGGAGTTTAACCAGACAGCATGGCTCCTCTAAATGGCATATACAATAAAGAAGCTTCGATATCACAGGGAAAGCCTATGATGCGCATCCAGTCATGAAGAGAAATAACCACACTTGTGCCTGTGGTGCGTGTGACACAATCAGTGATGTTCAGGCCAGTCTGAAGATCATATCTGGCTGCATCCTGTCATTTTCCATATGTACAAAGGAATTTCTGAATTCTTCAGGAAGAGTAGTCAAAATTTCACGTACCATATCCCAAAGGGTCTGCGTGTCCAAGAGGCATACTGTGTTAAAGGACAGGACGATCATAAAATTTCTTTTTTTTTTTTAAATATACATTTGCATTAAGTCGTTTCGACTCCTTGTCCAATAGAGACATGGGAAAAGGCATTCAGATTAACCTTGCCAGTGGAAACCTGCAATACAAACCTTTCCTGAGTCAAGTGCAGAGCCACCTTGCAATCTGGCAGCTCACGGCGGGGGAGTCCAGAATACGTTTTGGACCACAAGTCAGAAAGGCAGTCCATAAGCGTCTCATTCAATGGCAACAAAGGCTCAGAGGTAGATGGCTTAGCTTGAAGAACTTCTGTGATAAGATTAGCGTTAGTATTCACAGTAGGCAATGCAAATCCAAAACCTCCACCGCCCTGTATACAGTCACCGCCTATGCATGTGATGTTGCTAAGTTTCTGGGGTGGAGGTGGGTATTAATAACTAATGTTTTGAATTTAAAGAATGCATATCTGAGAATTCTACTGTGAAGCTAAAGCGCCCGATAGACGTGCTTATTCTTTAACCCCTATATCTAACCCCATGAGTGAACTAGTAGCACAGATTTGCTGGGATAAAATTCTTAAAGTTGCTGTCTAAATGAATTGCCAGATTGTATTTTCATCTGAATATAATCGCATCATGGTCATCTATTAGATTCTTTTCTTAAAATTATATGCAAACTTAGTTTGCGATGACCCGTTTGAGGGATATAATATCTTCCTCTCATATTATTTCGGTAACAAGTAGTTTTTATCTACATCGAGATGGTTTGGTATTTATATTTGTATGCATTAGTAATATAGATGGAAAAGCTTGTTTCAAAATATCTCCTTTTAATTCATGCTGCATTATTCTATTTGTAATTAATTGTTTTCTTGGCTCTTTTTATGATGCAATAACAAGTAAGGACATTTAACTGTGGGCAAGTGATGGTGTTATTTGCACTAGTGTCTTTATACAGTTTACTTTGCTATGCTGCGATGCTACGGCTCTCACACTAGAATGAATTTTTATTTAACTTCTAAAATGCATATATTTTTTTTATCACATTGTATTTACTTGCTTGCTTTTATGGCATGAATTGTCGAAATAAAGCTTATTAAATTGCACAATCACCGCAAAGGAGAAACTCTCTTCTAATGGGGAGGAGGTCCCAAAGGAGAATTAATGTCAGTTTCAGGAGCAGTGTCAAGGCCACTACCATTCTGCAAATCCAAATACAGGCCTTCATCAATCCAGTGAGCAGGGAGAAGCTGATGATTCTCATCATCATCCTCGTCAGAGTACAGGGTCAAGCCTCAGGATGGGGTCAGAGTCAAATAAGGCCTGTACCCTTTGTTAATATCAGTGTTGAAACAGAGGGGCAACAGGGTAGTCTTCGAAAACCACAGGCTGTGCTTTCGTTATTTCATAGCGTGACATAGGGCAGCTCGAGCGATATCTGCTCTGGATCTGACAACAAAAGATGTTCAGAGTCTGAAACCAGCACCACCAGATCCAAGGCCGGCACTGAACCAGGGACAACAAGTCGGACCTATGGCAGACCCTCGAGCTGATGGGATTCTGGTTGGACCCCCCCAACGGATCTGTGGGGCTCGAAGGTGACTGGGACCACCTTGAATCACTGCAACATGGCCTCTTTGAAGGCCTCAATTTGCTGCGGAGTCGACAAGAGTCAGGGAAAGAGGGAAAAGAGGAACTGACTTTACATTTATATGTGACTCCGTGTCATCCCATACAGAGGCGGTGAGGAATCAAAGTGAAGCCTGATGGTGCCATCTGTCGCCATACTGGAGCTATTGCACATGTTTTTGGATCCAGATGGGTACCTGGGAGGATTCAAAAGTTGAGAAATCTGCAGTTAGAAGTATACATAACTGAGGTTATAAATGAGAGGTATTTATTGTTCTATGATTTATGTCTCATTTGATTTGGGATTGTGTGCGAGTAGTTCACAATAGTTGTGTGTGTTCCAAAAGAAGGGAAGAAGTGAAACACTGCGAAATGTGACGGAGGAAATAGTGACTTAGGAACCATCAGCAGTCTTTGTCTGCGTATCTCAGTCAGCATGGTATTGGGGTTCTAGGGAGTGCCATCTACAGTTTTGAAAATACGGTTATAATACCTGTGGAAATTATCTTTCTGGTGGATATTCTAATCGCAGATTCTTCATGTGTAGGATAATCCCAGGCTAATACCAAAGGGAGTCACCGTTCCTGAGTGGAGATGGAGAGAAGGGAAGTAGGGGGTACTCTTGTCGTGTGCTATTCTGCTTGTGGGAGGCAGGGTGTCCTCATCTTGATGCCCTCACACACCCCGAAGGATGTCAAGCTTCATCATTGGGCTTTTGCTCCTCGTCGGACCGGCGCTGCAATGCCCTACGGGTCCCCCAAAGGGTCTCTTTTTCGGAGATCTTTTGATGAAGCCGTATGGGTGCGTGGGTGTAAGTGGCAGTGAAGTCCTAGAAAGTGTATTAAAAAATGGCTGGAGGGAGAGTGATACATTTTTAATAAAGTGATCCCTCTGTCATTATTAAAACAAAGTGTATGGAGCTGCTTTAAGGGGTATTATGTCCCTTGGTAGCTGGGTGATTATATGTCCCTAGTGGGCATATGTTATGGTCAACATGTTTCGCGCTTCAGTGGTCTCAGGGGGAGATCCAGGCCGCTTCGTCAGAACCGAATAAGAAAGTTATATCTACAGTGGCCCGAAAATTTCGGTGCCCCCGGATAAATGAAAGAAGTAGAGATTCTGAAACGACAAGAGTCAAAAAACAAAGATACAATTTGCCATTAGGGTATTAATACCAATGGAAGTTATGCTCAGGTCTGGGTTCTCCATTGGAGGGCCAGGTGCTTGTAGTTCGTAGCGTGATCATTGCTGTTAATGGTCGCAGTATGTATACGTGAGCTAAAAGGTGCTGTGATCTTTCTAAAAATTGTTAAAAAGGTGGTTATAACTAGGTGACAGACAGACGGACGTATAAGATCAATGATTAGTGCTCAGAGAATGGTGTCAGGGTTGTTCTCTGTATCAGTATTTTAATTTTTTATTTGTGAACATACCCTGGTTTTATCGAGTAGGCGTGAATCGTATAAATAGAGTCAAAAATTCAAAAGTGAAAAGGTTCTATTATCCAGTAAGCGTGTGAACCTTTTAAATCTAGGTAAGTAATACCGTTAGGCCCTACCATTGATGGCAAACCTCGAGACGCTGTGTTTTTATGCGCAAGTACTTAGATAATATATCTCACCCCTTAGTAGGTAGGGTAAGATCCCATGAGATCAGTGAGGGTCACTTGAGAGCTATAATGGGAAGGAAGAAAAAAACAGAAAACTACATTTGTCATTTTTACAGGGCTTCCTAAGGCTCTAAGTTATAACTCACAGTTGGTTTTTAGAAATTGAAGGGAGAGGATGTGTACACAAAACATAAAAGACATCGTTGTCCACACGAGACCGCAGAAAAAACAAGGGGACAGCCAGAGGACATTATGGGACCTGCCGACGCTCAAGGGACACTACCCATGCGGGACTTGCAATGTCTGCCCGCTCACAGCACATACCAAAACGCTCCAATTAAAGAACCAAGAGTGGACACAAAAGAGACACACCAATTGCAACACAAAAAATTGCGTCTACATGGTGAAATGTCCTTGCAACCTACTATACATAGGGATGACCTCTAGAGTTGTAAAAACAAGGGTGAATGAGCACAGGAGCAACATCCGGTGCGGTAGGAACACCACCAAAATGAGCAGGCATTACATCGAAAAGGGACATACACCAGACCAAGTCAATTGGACCATCATTGAGTCCAATCCTCTCTGGACAACAAAAACCTTCTTCCAAAAAGAGCAAAGATGGGTGCACCGCCTCCAAACGAACACCCAGGGTCTTAACGATGAAATACCTCAAGGATTGAGGTACTATAGGAATTCAACCCTTGACATCGATCTCACCAGTGTGACATTCATAAACACTATAGTGAAGACTATGTCAGCAGACCTCCGAGATGCACCACCCACCGCAAAATGATACACCAACTATAAAAACTGACAGAGGACACTAGTGCACCGCAAATAACACCAACAAATACGGTGACCCCTTATTGTGATTCATCAGCCCACTAGGGATACTTCATTTATCACATCTATCACAAGAACCCACTACAAGATGGCGACCGAGATTCTGCCTATTGCGCGCCGCACCAATACATTAGATTTATAACTTCATACACAAGACATGCATCGCCCCCCTTTAAGTAAGATCACCGTACCAGCGACACATAACAATTATCAGCACACAGAGATTCAACAGCCCGTGAACATCTCTCATATGAGCATTTCATAGAAGATATCACTCCAAGATGGCACCCATAGTAACAACCAAAACTTCCTCATACGAGCTTGTCATAGTAGATACCACTCCAAGATGGCACCCATAGTAACAACCAAAACTTCCTCATACGAGCTTGTCATAGAAAACACCACTCCAAAATGGCACCCATAGTAACAACCAAAACTTGCCAATCAATGCAGTGATTAAACAATCAACGCCCCACCCGGAAGCAGGCCACTCCTATAAAAGGAGACAGAATTTTCACTTCCCCACCGGCGGAGACAGCGAGAGGCACACAGCCCAGATGCACCGAGAGAACCGTGAGTAACTAAGGGGCAAGATCAGTCCAGGACAGATCCTGCACATGGCAGCATCCTCTCCCTTCAATTTCTAAAAACCAACTGTGAGTTATAACTTAGAGCCTTAGGAAGCCCTGTAAAAATGGCACATGTTGTTTTCTGTTTTTTTCTTCCTTCCCATTATAGCTCTCAAGTGACCCTCACTGATTTCATGGGATCTTACCCTACCTACTAAGGGGTGAGATATATTATCCAAGTACTTACGCATAAAAACACAGCGTCTCGAGGTTTGCCATCAATGGTAGGGCCTAAAGGTATTACTTACCTAGATTTAAAAGGTTCACAAGCTTACTGGATAATAGAACCTTTTCACTTTTGAATTTTTGACTCTATTTATACGATTCACGCCTACTCGATAAAACCAGGGTATGTTCACAAATAAAAAATAAAAATACTGATACAGAGAACAACCCTGACCCCATTCTCTGAGCACTAATCATTGATCTTATACGTCTGTCACCTAGTTATAACCTCCTTTTTAACAATTTTTAGAAAGATCACAGCACCTTTTAGCTCACGTATACATACTGCGACCATTAACAGCAATGATCACGCTACGAACTAAAAGCACCTGGCCCTCCAATGGAGAACCCAGACCTGAGCATAACTTCCATTGGTATTAATACCCTAATGGCAAATTGTATCTTTGTTTTTTGACTCTTGTCGTTTCAGAATCTCTACTCCTTTAATTTATCCAGGGGCACCGAAATTTCCGGGCCACTGTAGGTATAACTTTCTTATTTGGTCCTGACGAAGCGCCCTGGATCTCCCCCCGAGACCACTGAAGCGCGAAACATGTTGACCATAACATATGCCCACTAGGGACATATAATCACCCAGCTACCAAGGGACATAATACCCCTTAAAGCAGCTCCATAAACTTTGTTTTAATAATGACAGAGGGATCACTCTATTAAAAATTAATCACTCTCCCTCCAGCCATTTTTTAATACACTTTCTAGGACTTCACTGCCACTTACACCCACGCACCCATACGTCTTCATCAAAAGATCTCCGAAAAAGAGACCCTTCGGGGGACCCGTAGGGCATTGCAGCGCCAGCCCGACGAGGAACAAAAGCCCAATGATGAAGCATGACATCCATCGGGGTGTGTGAGGGCATCAAGATGAGGACACCCTGCCTCCCACAAGCAGAGTAGCACACGACAAGAGTACCCCCTACTTCCCTTCTCTCCATCTCCACTCAGGAACAGTGACTCCCTTTGGTATAAGTTTAATTTTGGGAGCCCGGGTCACCAGACCTTTTAGAATAGCTCCTAGAGTCCCCCTCTTTTGATAAATGGGATAATCCCAGGCGTCAGGCTGGATCCAAAAACTTCAAAGCTCTCATGTTGCTGGTAGGGGACGCTGGCTCCGTATCAACGCCACAAGTGCCGTCAGATGACGTCACTGAATCAATATAGCGCCCATCCATTTTTTCCCAGCGTTCGAAGCAAATGGGCAGACTGACACGATAGAGTAGTGCAGTACCAAAATAAATGTATCTTGGGATCTTAATAAGCTATCCCTATAACTATCCATCAAACGGGGAGGCGGGCGGGTCAGTGAGGACACCAGGTAGAGTATTTACAAGAAACATAGTTATTGCAGGTAAGCAACTTTTTCTTCTGATGAACACTTCTACCTAATGATTCTTCACCTGTAGAATAGATTCTATAGCCATACCCCCCCAGAGGAGGAGGGTTGATGGATGGTTGTACCAGGACATCCTGCAAGACAAATCTGGCAAAGAGACTGTCTCTAGGCACAACGGAATCCAGGCAGTTATGCGTAGGGAGAATGTGTGCAGATGCTCACGTTGCTACTTTGCATATCTGTGCAACTGGAACTACTCTTGCAAGGGCACAAGTGGCGGCTTTGACCTTGGTAGAATGGGCCCCGATTCCTCCTGGAGGTTCCATCTTGGGCAACATACAGCAGGTCTAAATGCAGAGGATTATCCACCTTGAAAGGGTTCTTTCTTGGCACCACAATATCCCACGAAGAGCTGGTCATCTAGTCGTGAGTCCTTAGTGCAGCCCAGCAGTAGCTGACTGCTCGCCTAGAATACAACCTATGCAACTGCACTTCCTCCTTTGCGGAATGGGGAGATGGATAGAAAAATCCGAAAGGCGATGGACTGGATCAGATGGAAGGGAGTCAACCTCTCAACACACAACTTGACATGGTAAAAAGATGCAAAAGGTGGACGGGAACTAAGAGACTGCAACCTGCTCACCCGTCTGGCTGACGAATGTTACTAGAAAAACTGTTTTCAAGATCAAAATTCTTAAAAGACAACTATGTATGGTCTCAAATGGTGCCCCCATCAGAAAAGTTAAAACCAAATTAATGTCAGTGGCGGCTCCTCCGCCAAGGCGGAGAAGCGTCGCCCCACTGCTCTAAGAGCAGTGCAAAGGAAAAATAAAATGATATTAATAGAACGTTATCATTTTATTTTTAGTATTGAGCTTGCAGCCAGGTTAGGGCGGGCGGGTGGGGCTGGGCTCACATGACGCCAGTGGGAGGAGGAGTGGTTGCTGCACCATTAAGTGCGCTTGACAGTTTGGCCGGCTGACTTGGACCAGCCAAACAGCCATGCGCATTTAGCATGTTATCCACTGGCTGTATTGCACAGCCTGGGTGGGGCGCATGCACAGCCTCCCACTCTCTGAGTGCCGAGCCACGGCGCTAGGACCAATCACAATGCTGCTGTCATGCTGGTGACAGCAGCGTCGTTATTGGCTATGGTAGTCTGGGAGCCTGGGTGCTTCCTGAGTCGGAGGAGAGGTGGTGACTGACGACTGACAACCAGCAGGTAAGTTTTTTTTTTTTTTCTTCTAACCCCCTCACCTAATCCCAGCCTCCCACCCCCGTTCCCTACCAGCTGCCACTGATTAACATCCCTCTGGGGAACAACAAACTGGTTTGGAGGATACAGATTTTGTCAACACCTTCGGAAAAGGCATCACAATGTGGGATTTGATAAGGGGTGGTTGGTCTGACTGACAGGGTTACGCTGAAAGTTCCACTAATTACCCCTCGACAGTCCTAAGCATAGAACCCCTCTGGGCTAGGAAAAGTGCAAGTTGCAGAACCTGGGATAAGTTGCAGAACCTGGGATAAATTGGCTTGCACAAGGTCTACGTTATCTCTATGTAGGTTATTTCTTGAATGCAACTGTTACTCCAAGGAGTGTCCCGGCACTTATGCAGAAAGAACAGTCAGCTGAAGAAATAGGAGGGGAGGACTTAGGGACTAGAGAAGAGCCAGGTCTTAGTGGTTTGTTACCTGTCATCTGAGGAACCCTGGGAGTCCGCCAAGCCTACTCAGGGGTTCTGCAACTGCTTAGAAAATTAAATATTAACAGATTAATAAAGTGTATATAAATAAATAAGCAAAATGTAAAACTGAAAATTTGAAAACGTTCTGTAAATGTGAAAGTATTTGAAACTGGAGACTAAAAATAAATTTAGTATCCTCAGATTGATCTCTGGGAGCATTGAAAGTGCATCAAACAGAATATGCTATGGACGATGAGTGGCCCTAATTGAATTTCCATTAAAGTTAAATCATTTTTTTGTGAATTAAATAAAAAAATTCATAATGCGCATATCTGAATAAATGCTTGTTTCTGGTTTTTTTGTGGTTCAAATAATGGAAAATGTTTAGGCTGGGGTCCCCAACTATCAGTAATGACTCAGTGGGGGTCCCCGGATTTCAATGAGTCAGTGATGCCCCCAGGTTCCAGTAATGATTAAATGGGGGTCCACAGAAATCAAAAGGTTAAGAGCCACTGGCCTACGTTGTTGCCCGCGCACCATGCAACAAAGTGTCTCCATCTGCCAGAGTAAGCCGATTTTGTAAAGGGGCTTTGCTCCAAAAGGATGACGTCAACAACCTCCTGTGGCAGCTGAAGGGAGCTCAGATGCCCCAGCTCAATCTCCAGGCATTCAGGTTGAGTCCTCGGAGACTGGGATGAAGTACCATCCCCTCCGACTGGAAGAGGAGGTACGGTCTGAATGTCAGCTTGAGCGGGGGGACATAGGGAAAAGTGCCTACATACCACACCCTCCTTAGCCAATCCGGAGGAATGAGAACAACTTAGGCCCAGTCTTGGCACATCTTATTCAGAACTCGAGGAATCAAGGGTTTGGGGGAAAAGAGCAATGCAGCTGAAAGTTCCACCTCAACTGAAATGCGTTTCCCAAGGCTCGCTTCAACGGATACTGGAGAGCACAGAACTGCTGGCATTGAGCATTTTCCAAAGAGGGTACCAAGTCCGCCTGAGGTATACCTCACTAAACGAAGATGTCCTGGACTAGTGATATGTAAATACGCATCCCACAAGTTGCGGGAAAGCATTCAGTCTCCTGCTTCCAACGCCAGCAGCAGTTGGGATAGAGCTAGAGGAAGCATCTTGATCTTCTCCTTTTTGAGGAAGAGGTTCAACCTCTCAACGTCCAGGATCGGATGCTGATTGTCGTCCTTATTGGGCACAAGCAAAATAACGGAATTGGCATCACTGGCCTTTTTCCTGCTCTGGCATGAACTCCACTGCTCCTCTCCATAGGAGTGCTGTCACCTCTTGCTGAAGGATGACAAGGTGGTCTGGAATGGGTGTGATGAGGGGTGGAGCATAAAGAAAGGGAAGGTGTAACCTCTTTTCAGTATCTGAAGGACCCAATGGTTTGAAGTTATGGCCTTCCAGACCAGGAGAAAGGAGGATACTCGCTCTCTCAAAGGCTCTGAATAAGGGCGGGGGGGGAAATCTAAGGCTACTTTCCTAGGGGTAGGAGGAAAGGAAGAAGAGGCTTGTGGAGAGATCCACGGCCCTTACCTCAGCCAACACCCTTGTATTGTTGGACCAGTAGATTTTGGGGCTGTTATATCTGTGGCTAATATGGTTGCCTCTGCCAGGATGCCTGAATTACCAGGCTCTTCGAGGAAGGGTGTTCAGAGAGAAATGAAGGGTCGCCAGTAGCAGGCAATGGCATCTAGCCTCTAGCCTATTTGCTGCAGGTGCAGAGGACAGCTTCTCCCAGACTGCCAAGATAGGTTCCACCAAGGCCTCATTAAAAGGCAGTAAGGGCTCTGTTGAGGGGTTGGATGATAGCAGAACGTCCGTGAAGACATTCGTCTTTACGTCTATTGAGGGAATTTGTAGGTTTAGAACCTCAGATGCATTTTTTATGACTGGGTAAATTTATTTAGCGCCTCTGAACATCTACAAGCGGTGGAAGATGCGCGGAGCATGTTGGAGTGACTACAACATCTTGCTGCGGTCCTGAGAATGCCTGTAAGGATGGCTTTCCTGCGACCTGGCCTGCACAAGAAGCGGCGCAGGGGCTCCTTCTGACGAGACCAGCTCACCACAACTGAGATACGAAGGTATTGAAGGGCCAGATATCCACATGCAATTTCCAGGACCTTTCGTCAGCGGCAGTGGGTACGCATTTTAAAACGGTCCTGTGTTTGCCTACGAGATTGTCCTTTTAAGTCTCTGGTGTGCACAAGATGGCAGTGTCCAGTTTCCTCCTGACGAGACCGGCTCACCACGACTCAGATACGGTGGCACTCGCTTCATACCCATGTCTGGCTCATGCATGAGGGCGGCATCTATCTATATCTTGATGAGTGCGGGGCTCTACCTTTGACTCTACTGCTGTGCACTGTGGGGGTCACCGCTAACCGTCCCTGAAGTTCCTGTGCTTCCCTTCAGATAGCTGTAAGAGCGGTAGAGGTGAGGGCGCCTCTTCACACTTCGTCACGGCACACCATACAATACGTCTGATGCCTGCACATAATGTTTATCTGCAGCCAAGGTTGAAGATGTAGTGTTCTGTAGTGTCTTCATGCCGGTCTTGACTCTGCTGTAGTAACCCCTTCTCTGGTGTTAATTTAGAGATTGTGCTCTATGTAAGGCTTACAATCAGTTGGTGCCAAGACTTGTCCTCCTACGGTAGCCATCCTTCATTTTTCCTGTGGTGATGAACTGTGCTTTCTGACTGCTCCAGAGTCCTTCAATGTGCTACCTTCTCGCCTTTGCCTAATATGAGACCACCATCCACTAACAGGGTCTCCAAATCTCTGTCTTCAGTATCTGTACCAGTTTTGTCTTCAGGTTGCGATATTTCTGACTCCAGGGATGGTGCCATGAAGGAGAGACTTCAAGGTTAACCTAAAACACTCTTAGCAGTCCCCGCCGGTTCTTGATTCTCCAGTGAAAGGCAGCCCAGACTCCTCAGCTACTTTAGAGGCCATACTTCTCAAGCTCAATTCGGTACATGACATTGCTCAAAGCACCAAGACAAATACAGATCTGCTTCAGGTAGAGGTCGCTGGTATTCGCAAGGACTACCACGATCTAAACATTAGGATCACTAGTGCTGAAACCAGGGGCGTAACACAGGCCCCCGCAGCCCCCGTGGTGCGGGGTCCCCCAAGCTCCAGGAGGCCCCTTCAGCACAGTACTTTGGCCGGAGAGCTCCTGATTGAGCTCGGAGGGGGGCCCTCCACATACCTTGCAGGGGAGCCCCCTCACGTTTCTTTACGCCACTGGCTGAAACGAGAATAAGTTCGGCTGAAGATTACTCTAATAAGCAAGCCAAGCAAATTCATACTCTCGAACGCTCCGTTTCTGCACTAAAGAGAGAGCTCACGGAGCAGGAAGATCATAGTCGCAGGAGCAATCTTTGCATTTTTGGTGTGCCGAAAGGTCTTGAAGACTCAGCCAACTCAGTTGCGGACTTTTTAATTACCTGGCTACCTAATCTTCTTCAAATCCCTTTTACTAAAGACTTTGAGATTGAAAGAGCCCATAGGGTTCGGTCTTTTAAACCCCAAAACATGTCCACCCCGAGACCTCTCATTTTTAAACCACTGCGCCACCAACATACTGAACAAATCTTGCTGCACATGCGGAGAGTTCGGATGATAAAATGGAAAGATCACAACATTTCTATTTCACAAGACCTTGCACGTGATACGTCATTCATCGCAAAGGCTTTCTGAATCTCAGGAAACAGTTGACAGATATGAGGATTCCCTCCTAATTTAATGGCCCATCCAAATTCCGTATCTTTTTCAAGGGGCAACTAAAGATCTTCACAGAGCCACTAGATCTAGAAACTTTCTTGGACAACAACTCGGAACACCATATGGACTCTGAATCGATTCCCACCACTTCATTGAGACCCCCCTTGCCTGTTTCCCCCTGAGCTTATTTTTACATCTGTTTCTGTATGCTCAGGCTGCTGTATCCACATCTGGTGGTTGCTAATTGTGCATCCTCCTGTTTCTCCTAACATGCTGCAGGTGTCGTATGTATTGTGGGATTTTATGTTACCTTGACTATGGGCTTCTTTTGTAGTATACTTTGACATAAATCTCTATGCCTCTGCACTCATATATTGCTATTGCTTTGTCTTGTATGCCATGTGTACCGCCTTGGTCTGGGTTACCTATTATTACTGGTCTTACGATATGTTTTTACATACTTTTACATTCACGCTGTTACGCGTCACCACTGTTGCGTTCATATTCACTGATCTTTGTCTGTACCATTCATGCTATTTGTTTCATTGTTAACTCTGATAGGAGTCTTTTATGGTCGTAATTGTCAGAATTGGGGCACTTCTTTACAGTACACTTCAGTGTATCCTCCTATGACACTAATTTGCTCGAGTTGTGCCTTAACATGCTGAAATTCATGCTGTTTCATTGATAACTCTGATATAAGTCTTTATGGTCATAACTGTCTGGATTGGGGCACTTCTTCACAGTACAATCCATTGTTTCCCTCCTATGACACCTATCTGCCAGAGTTGTGCCTTAAAATATTCCATAGCACATCATTTGCAGTTTGTTAATATCCTAGTTTTCATAGCTGCCAAGGTTTCAGATTGCTATGTGTGACATTTTTATAATTTCGGTGTAATTATGAGTGACATTTCGACGACTATGAGTGACACTTTCTCGCGTGCAAAATCAAGCAATGACGACGAGGGAAACATATAAATATCTGAAATTACACTCACTTAAGCAATGAGATGGTCTTTAGGATCATGTGTTCAAACACACGTCGTTAATCTAAACGGGCGTGGACCAGACTGGTGACCAAAAACTCAAAAAAGTGACAAAAAAGGCAATTGACTTTCTCCATCTATGCATCAAGGATCTGGAAAAACATCCCTGCATCCATCAGGACTGCCTCAACACTGCTCCAACTTAGAAAAGCGTTGTAGATGCACCTTTTTAAAGAACGTGACAGCACAATACAATAATATTACACGTCTCCTCCCATAACCCATGTCCCTCGCTGACTGTATTCCTGCCTTTGACCATGTACAGCGCTCCATTTGCCTTGGTTTGTGCTATTAAAATGGCACATACTTTGATGGACTAATCTCCCTTCACAGACATTGCACTTCGGAGTACACTACATGCACAGGTGCAAGAATGCAAATGTGTTGCTTAGTCATATATGGAGACCACTAGAATGTTATAAGCGGAAAAGCGATGTTAAATACCATAATCAAATAAAACTTTTTATTTTAAAAGTACCACTGCAGATCTGGATAACAATGTTGAAGTTATTTTAATATAGTAAATGTTTCTAATGATTGCAGCTTGCCAATGCACGCTTAAACAAATGAAAAAAGTTAAAGTGGTCTTGTGTCTTAAGGAATGTCAGCTACTCTACGGGCGAGAATCGGCCCGACTGCAGATACAGCCCTGCCTGAGGTTGTTTCTCTTAGCTTTCTGTTTATTTGTTATTATTGTTCCCCGAACTCGGGTCTAACAGTGCGTCTGCCTAGAAGCCCTCGCTGCCTGTCCCCTGATTTAGCTCCAGCAGTGCCGAGAGGCCCTCTGCCTATGCCATGACTTGGGTGTAAATGTCTGGAAATACCCCGCTGCTCTGCAGTCAGAACACGGCTGAGATAGTGAAAGGTTCCAGGCTTCCCCTGCGGTGCTCTAGCGCGCCCTCCAGTAGACGGATAGCGCCTCTAATACAGGAGATGGGCTGACGTCCCAGAAACGGAGGCTTTGAGTACGGGGTTGGGGGAAGGAGAGAAGACAAGTTTTTTATTTATGTGCATTTTTATACATATGTCATTACATGGATGGTTACAGTTACAAAGCGCTACAATTCAAAAATTACCAAAAGAAGTAGGTTAAACAGTAGGAAAGTACATTAGTGAAACAATCGCTAAGTACAGTGCGCTAGTGATATTTGTGAGCACGCACAGCAAATAGCAGGAGCTGGTGTCTTTCCATGCCAAGAGGCGAATGAGACCATAATACAACCTGCAACTATTGTCTAAAACAACATATCTGCAACTTAAAAGGTAGTCAATGTGACACACTTACTTGTGGCGCGGCTAACACTGCAGCGCTGTCGTGTACGGGTCCGCGATGACTTCCTGCACCGTGAGCAGAGGCCGCGGTCCAGGCCTCGAGTCAATGACTGGCACAGGCCCTGCATTTTTAGGTCGAGCCTAGAGTAGCGCGCAAGCGCTGCTTCTGGCGAAGACTTTATGTAGTGGGGTTTTCAAAGCTGACCACACGCTCGTGCACAATGGCCTTTTCCGTGCGGTTACGCGCAAGCAAAAGGCCATGGTGCACGAGCGTGGGGTCAGCTCAGCAGGCTGTCGCGCTCGCTCGCCCCCGCTCCTCTCTTCCCTGTAGTTGCTTTCACTTTCGCGCCCGCATTCTTACAGCGCGCGCAGGGGCCATCTGGGTTTAATTATTTTCTTGTTTGAAAAACTGGAGCTGTGCAACACAGGAAGTGGCCGGGGCTGGAGCGCAGACTGCCTCCCAGGCCGAGCCAGCGCCCCGTCATCTTTAGCATGTCAGGGCCCCCTCCGCTCCTCCTCGGCACACACTCACTGACACTCACTCACACACCAATGACAAAGAGAGTCTCCCGGCCCTCCGCCCTCCCTCCCGTCCGGCTTCCTCGCAGCGTTTCCTGAGCTGCTCGGGGCAGTGATTTTAACTGGAGAAGGAATGAGAGGGAGAGCGCGGGGGGCAGGAAACTCCTCCAGCTGCTGCCCCTGACAAGGCAGGCGCGCCGGGAAGGGGCCCGCAGCCTGACAGACCTCCGCACAGCCCCTCCGAAGACGCTCGGCTTCTGCGCTACAGCGATGTCAGAGGAGTGTATGTGTCTTTAAGGAGCGTCTGTTTAACCGGCTGCCAGGTAAATAGTGCAGAATCTCTGCTATATGATTTTTTTACATTCTGCATCTCAACTTCAAAACGTGTGCCAAGTTTGTTTCTCACACCCCTGGGGTGTGTTATTTTTTTTAATTCCAGGAGCCGTGTTGAAGACGGGCACAACCTCACCCAATTGTCTCTGAGAATTGTAGCAACTAGAAGCCGCCCTGTTCCGCAGCATTTTTCTTGTTCACTACACACAGCCAACTGGAAGAAGCAATCGCTTGGATACCTGGGGCTTTAAGCGCTATATAAATAGCACATACATATCCCCCACTCGTTGATGCTCGTCTTCCTCCCGCACCCCACAGCGGCCGGGCATCCCTTGTTCATTTGGTGATCATGAATATGTGCCCGACAGAATCAGAAAAACAAGGTGTTTAAAAATAGCAAATCGTGTTTGCTCGGGTCACGTCACTTCGTCAGCACTGGCATTCTGGGAAAGATCATGCCGCTGCCCACGGGGAAACGTGTTTTGATTAATGAGTTCAGGTCCAGACCCCTGTGTGCTGTGCTGGATGGTGGCGCTTTACTCAAATGTTGGCATGCCATTTCCTGCCTGTTGGTGCGGTTTTTGCAGATGAGTTGCCTCCGGATTAGCTTCTTGGAAAAGGATCGGAAGTGAAAGTCCATGATTAAGATTATGAATTTGGAATTAAATATGAGTCAGGTTGTTGCAAAGTCCTGCTTTAACTAAGTGTTTGTTTTCAGTACATTTTCTGTAGTGAGTTAATCCCGGAATTTGCGCTACACATTGGGCAAAGGGTACCCTGGCATAGTATGTTGGCTCATGGCTGTGTTGCCCTGTGTACCATTTTCTAAGGGTGTTTCTTTTTTTCCCTCTTTTTGTTTGAATAGGGCTCGGTTTTCAAGAATGCATTTGGAAGTTGAGGTGAGGCGTAGGGTGGTTTGGTAGTTCTTAAATCGGAGAGGGGACAGAAATTGCAAATCATTTGACTCAGCCGATTCTCATACCATGAAGTGGAAAGTTGCTGTGTGCCATGAAGTGTTATAGATCATCCTTTCTGAGATGACAAATATTCAGTATACCTGATTTCTAATTTTGCTTCAGTATCTTAGAACAAATTTATTATTGAGACAGATAAGTGTATGCCTCCTCTGCTTTAAAGTCTCCTCTGCCCCAGACAGCCAACACTTCAAACAAATCTTGCAAGTCACCAAGAACAAGAAGCACCAAGCTGGGCAAACTTGGCTCAGTAGCATGAACCTGGATGGATTTGAAACAACTTTATGCCAAGTCACTTGGATTTACCCTGGGCAGCCATCGTGCAAATCACTTAGAAAATCAAGACTACTTGATAGTAAGCCTTTCTACTGAAGAAAGTGAAACCTTTCTTCTCTGTAAGAGACTTCAGAACTGCCATTCGAGCCCCTATATCTTCTGGATGGTGGCTGAACACTGCTCCGCAGCCTTCCAGACTCTACACTGGCCATAGGATGCCTCATAAAGGGCCCGAAGAAATCTCACTAGAACAAAGCAACCCTGATGGAAATACACTGGCTCCCAGCCTGCACCATCTTCAAAATCAACGGAATCTTCTACAGAGCCATTGGACCAGTAACCCAGCCCATCTGGTTTATGAGCTCACCACCTGCAGTGACTCTGCACACCTGCAGATAGGTCACATCAGATGGGAGGAGTGCAAAAAAAGAAAAGCATAAGGTCTTTTCCATCTATGCAAACAGGATTTACAGTGATATCCTCGTATCTAAGAAGGCAGCCCAAACTCTGCTCCAATCTAGGGATGAGCTAAAGACGCACCTCTTTTAGAGAACACTACATCACAGTGAAGTAACTGTATCTAGGCCACGTTTGCACTTTGCAAATACTACATCTAAACATACAGGTAGGCTATTTGTTTGCTGTAAATTTCCCCAAGTAAAAAAAACTCCGAGTGCTATCTTCTTCTGCAACGAGAGTATTTGGATATTTGAATTGGGTTGTTAAAGAAAGCCTGCGTTTTTGTATTGATTTTTATTTTGCAAAGTGCAATATGTGGCTACGTGGTTGATTCAGTAAACTTGTCTAACAAGACACCCTAATTTTAGAATACTGAAAAAAATCAAAATAAGTAATGCAGACTGTTAAAAAGGAGGAACTCCAGATCTAACGAAACTGAGAGCATTCCACTGAGGATAAAACAGGTTTCCCTGCTTTCTAAGTTCCCATAAAGGTGTTGGGTTCTTGGTTTGAGGGAAGGCTATTCATGAATCTGCATCCCTAGCCATTCCCCAACAAAATCTGGATGGTGAAACTCCAAACTTCTATACAAAGGCTAATAGGTTAACCGATTCTGGTCCTGCTGAATTCAACCCCATATTATCAGTAACCCTCCTTATTTATTTAAGAAATAAATCACACATTCGTTATATGTTGATGTTCTCATGTAAAGAATGTGGTGTGCTGCTGTCTACAAATTTACTGTCTTGCAAGTTGAATTCATCTGCTCTGTCTCCATTTTGGTTACAGCTTGGTATTTTAAACGTATGGTAGCTAAATTTAAATCTATTAGCCACAGAAAAATAAATGATTCTCTATTGTAATATTGACTCGTCTTTTTTTCCATCCGAGCTTTGTATGGGTCTTCTACTACCAGCACACTCTAATCAAGATTCGCATAAGCATCTCATGCCCAAGTCCGGTTTTGTAAAGGCCACATGGCCTATTGTAATCCTTGGTTTTTCCTGCTCCCTGCTCTTTCTGTCTACCCACGGCTACCGTGAATTCTCTAGTAGGATCTTGTGCACAAGGGACTCGGAGTGATTACCAGCAGCTTCACTTGTTGGAGGGGGGGAGGGAGGGGAATCCAATAACCAGTGCTCCGGCAGATAGGTTTCAACATGCTAATCTCTGGTATCGGTCTATGGTTATGGAACAAAACTAAAGGCTACTTGCTCTGAATATAACTGCCATTTTTATCGGATTTTCTCTTTTGAGAGACTGAAATTGAAGTAAATTAAAGCCTTCTTTGTTAAATAATGTACGTACTCCTTTAACCCCATCACTCCGCTTTATTAATTTTTATTTTAGCCACATTCATCTGTGTCATGGCTAGACTCTGTGATGCTGTGTGGCGTTGACCCTTGAGATCACCCAAAGGGGATGTGCTCAGGGCCGGCTCTAGGGCGGTGCAACCGCACCGGGCACTGACTTTGGGTGGAGGGTCATGTTTGCAAGTATATTATGGTTTGAAAAGCACCTGCTGCCCGTTTCTGGCCCCAGAAAGTTTCAGGGAACAAAAATTAATTGGTGATTAATGTTCTTCCTGGAGGGAGATCGTAGGTTTGTCTAGTGGAAGTTTTGACTCATGGTAAGGTAGCACAGTGCGTTAATATGCCTGTTGCAAAGAACGTGTACCATGCCGATCACAAAGTGCATATAATGTAAATAGGTCAGTGGCTTACTGCTTTTGTCTGAGAGATCCTTTTGTTACTTGCAGTTTACAAGTTAAAATCCTAACATAGAACAGTGAGCTATTAAACTATAATGTCTACCAGTATGGATGACATGTTACTCTTACAGCTTGTAGTCCTCTGATTTATGTAACATTTCCTATACATACATTTACACACCTATGATTGTCTCTGTGTAATGTGTGATGTAAAGTGCTCTGACACCCTACATTGGTATGAGTGGCGCAATAAAACTAATTAAATGCATCTGAGAGAGTGGTTATGGAGACTTGAGGGGCACTGTTAAAGGGTGGTAGGGAGGGAATTTGTGGTGGGGTGGTCATTGGGGTGTACCAACAAGCATTGTTGCACTGGGCGCCACCAGCGCTAAAGTTGGCCCTCCAAGAAATGCAGCACCTGACAGAGAGCTTTTACAAAATGTTTTTGTAACTATCAACTGGGATAAAAAAAAAAACTTTAAAAAAAACTCTAAAGAGTCCCAGTGAAGTCTCTTGGTTAAATACTTTATTTTGAAGCAGAAATCTGTGATTTCCCTTTAACTCTCTTTGATTTACTTGGCAGGTGCTTGATCTAGTCACTTCCTGTGTTCTGGTCTGTTAGAGGTTCTAATGCGTTCTCAATGTAGTATTTTGCTGGCAATCTATGACATCCATGGCATAACTCTCATGAAAGTCACTTAAATCTACTCCTATGTTTTCAAACTATAAGCTTCACTTATAGTTTCACTTTTCCATTATAAGTCCCAGCATGCTTAGTGCGTGCCTGTAAAACCAGAAGTGTCTGACGATGACCCCATGATATAGTGTCCATGTGATAACTATGCTGTTGCTACCTTCATGTGATCGAACGTTGACTGCAATGTCTTATCTCTGTAATCATCGATGTTTATCCGTGACCCAACGAAAATGCTCATCTCTATGTAGAGTTTTCGTCAGTGTCCTCATCAGAGGGATGTGAAAGGTCAGTGGTTCAAGCTTTTGTGTGAATGCTGGAGATATGATTTGCAGCCCCAGTGCGTTTTTCTCCCATCCATTGTAGAAGAGGAGAGGACAATTTAATAGCCCTTAACGTCAAGCACAGGAGCTTTGTTACGGGTACATGTCGTTTTACACATACTGCAACCTCTGTCACAGTTCGAGGTATGTGTTACTCCAAGGGCTTGCTGGCTTGCCTCATGTTTTCTGAAGTCTCAGGGACACAAAACATTTCCTACAATTCTGCTGGAGCTGCTGGACTCGGTCTTCTTTGAGTCCCACCTTTCCTGAGGTGCCCCCTCCAAGCTCTGGGCCTCGGAAGTGGTTTCAGCAGCTGCTTTCATCATCTACAGCTCCTTTTGGCCTTTAAATCAAGCTTTTGGGTTCTTAGCGTTCGTGAATGGGCCAGTTTTCTCCGGAACCGCCAGCGGGCGCAACTTTGATCCTTCGCACAGCAGCATCGCTGCCTGCGAGTCCCCCTCCTGTCTGTCCGCGTCACCTAGAGGCTCTTCATGAAACACGGACCATCGTCTGCGACACTCGCCATTCTCCCGGTGAACCTCTTCCCCCACAAACAGGACTCTTGACTCCACTTGAGAAGGTAAAACTTGAGCTGGACCTGTTTGGAACTGAATATGATCCGTGCTCCACTGTGGTCGGCTTGACTTTTCAGATTGATCCCGGTCTATTGCGACCTCAAGTAACTTTTTTCGCTATTGACTTTTAAGCACTGTTTTTGGATTTAATCATTAAAAATTCATATCTCAACTTCTACTGATTGGACTTTTGTTGTTTTGGTCTTGTTTTACTCAGCAATATATTCTGTAATTGTCTAACCTATGTGGAGTCTTTTTTTGTGATGTTTTCATTGAGTTACTGTAATTTACGTATTACATAAATACTTTACACATTGCCCTTAAGTTAAGCCTGACTGCTCAGTGGCAAGCTACCAGAGGGGGAGCACAGGTTAATTTAGGGTGTTTATCTGACTTACCCTGACTAGGGTGGTGGTCCCTACTTGAACAGGGTACAAACCGCTGCCAACTAGAGACCCCATTTCTAACACTGGTGATCAGCGGTGAGGATAGGACTTATGTTTGTGTTATATCGTATAGTAATTGAGTATCCACAACAACTCTATAGAGTCTGAAGTGGCTCTGGAACTGCCTGTGGCTGGGACCAACGACTTGCCAGGAGCAGTAGTGGTTACCAGAGCAGTAAGCAGTGACTCCTCAAAGAGCCTGTCACCAGAGAAGCTGGCAGACAGGAGGAAGGAAAGAAAATTTAAAATTGGAGCTTGCCAAGTTGGAGCAGGCTTGTGAAGAAAGAAGGCTGGCCATGGAGGAGATGAAACTTGCCCATGAGCTCAGCCTGAGATGGCTGGACATAAGAGCCCTGGTGGGGTCCAGCAACAGCAGTAATGTTGGCAGCATACCACAAGATCTTCAAGTAAGTTCAGATTCCATATCCCCAAAGATATGGGGCCCAGCTACAATGAGTTAGGTAACGTGGATAAATGGCTGGCAGAGTTTGTAGCTCAAGGATCAGAAAAGGTGACTACATGACGGGTACGGTTTCTAGTTCGGGTTACCGTTTCTAATTCGGATTACAAGCGGATATAAGATGATTTTGATTTATAATTTCCCTGCTCTCATATACATTATTTTACTTTTATATGCATATTCAACCCAAAATTCCAACACTTGTTCTTGTCGAACAACAGTGACTTGATTCTATGTATTCCTTTCAGCTTTGCCTGTTCGTGAGTATACATTGAAGCTTCTGTTTTCTTTGGTTTGAGTTTGCATCAAGTTTTAATCTATGACTGCATGGTTTTGACAGCGACAGTATTGCCAGCTTCAGCTAAAAACGATTCCCCCTATTGTCCAAAATGCTTTGGCAGTGATGCAGGTATGCAGTGTGGGCGAGAAGGGTTCCAGAAATTGTTTCATTAGTGGTTTCGTTTGAACCGTATGCTATCCGTCGTGTACTGACACTTCCCCACGGGTGCCAGTGTTATTACACATTTGTGTTTTTATGTGATCAGTTTACAGTTTGACCAATCAGGAAATGGGTTTAACTTTAATGACCAGATAGTGGGAATAGGATATCTTACTGTGTAATAGGAACATCTTTGGGTAATTTGCTATAATTTGTGCAGGACAATTTATGGATCATAGTGCGTGGTCAAGGATAAAGTTTGGGCAATAGTATAGGATTTTTTTGGTCTAACAATACTCCTTTTCACAAATGCAAACAGTCTGAATAAGGAACTATGTAATATGAAGAGGGAACCAACTGATATACTTGTTTTTTTTCTTTTTTTAGTCATCGGACGTGGCTGTTTTAGTGCAGCTTCCTATTTTATTTTTTCGTTTTTCTTCATCAAAAGAAGCTTCGGATGCCCATGATGGGTGTATTTTTTATGTAGGTTTGGAGTACCATCACTTGGATCCGACCATTTGCAACCTCTAGAGCACGGACCTCTCCGAGCTTCATACTACTGATAATTGCCTACATGGTACAGTGTTCTTTCTACCCACTGGCCTCTCTTGTGATGTTTACAACCAAAAACTGAATCATGCATTGCAGTTGTACTCCATTGGATTGCTGATGGATGTCAGAGTACGGATATTCTCTGAGACTTCATCGATAACGCTCCCCTTCTTTGAATAAAATCATTATGGAGAGATTTTAACATATCTTCCAAAATGTTCTAAGCTTCATTCACACTTATTGAGTCTTTCCCACAGTTGGGAACAAAACAGAAAAATCCTGCTAATTTGATGTTTCAACAAATCTTTCTCATTTTCTGTCTTGTACTCCTACTCCTTTGTGATTGTCCTCTCTCTTCATTTTTAGGTCTCGCTGAGCCAGCGCGCATGCGCTGCTCTGCGAGACATTTAGTAAGCGGCTTTTGGAAGTGCTACCAGAGAGGCTCCCAGCTTGCGTTCACGATGGCGTGCACGCGCGCAGCTGCTATTTGGGTGTTCTCTAATGGCTCCTCTGCGCACACTACCCCCTCCCTTCTCAGAGGCGCCATCTGGCTTTCCTCTTGCTCGGACAAGCGCTCCTCCGCCCCTCCCCTCCCTGCCTTTCTTATCTCTTTCTCCGCATCGCTGGCCATTACTTTCACTGCCGCATCTGCCTTTCTTATCTCTGCTTGTTTGCAGATGAAATAAAAAATGCAGGCAGCCCATTTGTACTGGAAAATCAAATACTGTTAAAGGTGTCCAGACATTTGGCACTTTCAACCTTACTACTCTCTGCTTTAATTAATACCACATCTACAGTGACATCTAGTCTCGCACGATGTCTCAGTGAGTTAAACAAAGGATGTGGCATCTCTAATGATCTCTAGTGAATTTAAATCGCTGCAAGGTTACCTCAGCCATCTACTGTTCCAAGTTTGATAAACTGAGCACCATAAATTGTATTAGGGTAATAGCTCCACCTGGTATTTACATAAGTGCATACCGAAGAAGTGCTGTGTGAAGCCTGTACACAAGAAAGCAGATTGTTATTGTTTAGTGAATACTTTTCTTGATGTGTTGTTATCAGTGTTCTTACGATGGGCAGTTCACGCAGAAATGTGCCTACAAGACCTGGTCAGGGGAGTAAGCGCTATATAAATACAATTTACAATGATGTCTGCTGTTTAGTAGCGTGAAAGGGTCCCTGCCAGGACGACAGGAAATGGAAGACAAAGAAAAGCAATGACCTCCTGAGGCTGAGTGACAGCATCATTAGAGGGGAGGGCTCAAAGAAAATGGTGCACTTTTGTTGTGAATTTCTGCCAGTCTCCAGCAAAAGGCACGTCTAAACATTTAATCTTCACTTCCCGCTCACCAGCTTGTTGACTGTAGTCGGAAGGAAAGTGATCCGTCTTCGGTGGAATCCTTGTCCGTGCCCTTTTTGCCCCCAACGTTCCTCCCCTGCCCCTTGCTTTTGTCATGTCTAGAAGACAGGTACATGGACAATACCTCTGTGCTCGGTGGTGCTCTCATGTGGATTTTGCAATGGGTAACCGATTAATGCCAACAATGCTGTTCAAAGCTTTCTACGATATTGGCTGTTCCGTCCCCGCCACTTTTTTTAGAATAATTAGACAAAAACGTGACTGTATTTGCAGTTGCTCGCATGAGCGGCCTTTCAATCACGCTCCGTACACATCACTGTGTCACACGCTATGCGGCCTCTGCAGGTCTTCCAGATGCCCTTTTGCACAACTCTCCCTCCCATGTACTCTGGCTGCAAGAAGTGCGAGCAAGCACCAGGCCTTTCCCCCCCCCTCCACTGCTCTGTCAATCTACTGGGCATCTGGGTGTTAGCAAGGGTAAAGGTTGGTAAACAAACTGCCATCTTTCCAGCAGAGCTACGCTTTCATGGAAGAGCTTCGATTTTCATGGCAAATCGCCTTTCCTGCGGCACTTGGAGAGGATGGTGGTTCCCCAGTGGCGTAGTGCAAAATGATGCCCCCTCCTGCAGAATGTGACGAGGGGCTCCCAAGTCTCAAGATCTCTCAAATATTCACAGACTTTGAGCTTAATGGGGCCCCTGAAGTGTCGGGGCCACCTGAAAGCCCCTCTGCCCCCTGCAGTGCAGGGCTGCAATGACCTGTGATACGCCCCTGGGTTTCCTTTAATATGCTTGTAGTCTCATCAATCTCATTAAGGCTGGGTTTAAGTTCTTCAGCTGGAAACCGAATGTAAGCACATTAAGAAGACAGTACACATCATGTCTGCACACATGAAATAAAATAAATACTAAAATCTTAACTAAAAGGTAAAAAAAAAAAATCTAGATTCACAAAGTATATATTGTTGGCATTTTTTATTTAGATATTTTGCGCTGTAGATCAAGGAAGGTCTGCTGTATCTCGGAATACCCAATTACCCTGTAGTTTCTTAATGCAATTTCGACATGGTCCATAGCTCTGTGCAGTCATTTTGAAAATGCACAAGCAAGAGGAACAAGCATTGACATAGCCAATAGGTCTCGCCTTTGGGACCTTATAAGTGTTTAGTTATCCAGCACAATATCCTTGGTGCAAAAACATAAACTGTTGCATGGCTAAACACTTATAAGGCCCCAAAGGCGAGACCTATTGGCTATGCCAATGCTTGTTATAATGGCCTCAGTTCTGCTGCACTAACTACAGCGCTACAGGTTTCAGGGCCTGTTGAACCACCATCACTTTGGCGGCGGTCGAGTCGAGGGTGACAGGTTCGTCAGATCTGATCTCGGCAGTAATTCAGGGCACAATCACCGCAGCGAGAGCAGAAACTGTCTGCGCAGGAGCACCGCCCGCTCGTTCAGAGGGCGGCCGGGCCCGCCCTATGTGTGTCTGTGAGTGACACACTTTAAACACATTAATATTAACAAATAAAGCACGAGTCACTCGGTGAGTGTCCTGTGTCGTCGCCGGTGAGTGAAATTAATTCACTAGTGGGTCACTCTCGGCTCCCCGCCGGTCTGGGCTGGCAAGTAGTTACGTGAATGCGGCACGCCGGGGGTTATTGTGGCGCTGTGCACCGCAGAACGAAGACAGTCAGCACTGTGCACCCGGCGAAGACTCACTCGACTGACCCAGATTGAGTCCCCCGCCGTTCTGCCTCACTTCCTCTTCCTCCGGACGTTAGGGCAGTGAGTAGTATGATCCCATCCGGATTATAATCCCGGCGCCCCCAGGGTGTGCCACAGTGACTGACATCCAGTAGCATTGACTGCTGAGAGGGCAGGCCCCGCTCCCCTCCCCCCCCCCGTCGGTAATTGGCAGCAGTGAGTCTGTGTCAAAGCCGCACGGCGCCGCTATTGCAGCCTGGAGCCAGGCACGACACGGGCAGATTTGTTACATTGTAGCGGCGCTCTCAGACACTCCAGAGCTGAGAGCAGATCATGGCTCTTTAACTATTTATGAACTTAGCCCAGCAAGCAGCTGCTGGCAGCACGTCTCTCGGAGCAGCAGAGCCGGTGCACAGGCGCCGCTGGTGGCGCGTGCTGGCAGGGGCAAAATGCGTGAATGCATTTCAGTGCGGTGATGCGGAACACCGCACTGAAATGCGTGAGCGTCACACCTGATGCGTGATACTTGGCAGGACTGCCTAAGCAATTCAAGAATTGGACCAAATTGTGAAGATTATAAAGATATCTGCGTGCTCGAGATAGGTGAGAGGAGGTTGGGGAGGGTCTCCTCCCCCCCCCCCCATATGTCCACAGGTCTACCCTAGGATTGACAACATGTTTATGACCAGATATTCACTGAGAAAGGTGTTGAGAGCCAATACGAGTGTCATCTGAATATGTGATCATACACACAATGCTTTGAAATGGCTATGCAGGCATGCTGGGGGTAAAGGGTTTAGGTGGAGACTTAAGGGACAGCTGCTAAAGAACTCAGAGCAGAAACAAAACATTATCTCCCCAGTTTGTGAATTCTAAGAGATAGAATAAGTGCCATGAGATTGACAACTATTTCAGACACTTTGAAGTCCTATCTTGGGGGTAAGCTAATTGCACTGGCGCCCCATTCCAAAATAAAGCGTAGACTAGTCAATGAGAAATAAAAGCTCAAAAAGCTGGAGAGGGCTTATAAGCTGCACACCTCAATAGGGTAGGTTAAAAAAATTGATCATCTGAATGGGCAACGGACTTCTTGAAACTAATAAGGCAGAGCACATTCTCATAACAGTATAAAAAAATCCCTGATAAGGGAATAATGCAGTGATTACTCGCTATGCTGTGAGTGTGGCAAGATGCATCATTGTGCAACTGTGAGCGTGGCAAGATGGACGCCACTAGAGAATTCAATCAGCAGCTGTACAACAACGGAAATAAAGTCCAGTCTGATTGTAAAGATGAACTAGCTGCTTTCACACTATCGTGACTAACAGATGGATGAAGGCTGAACTTAGAAATCCCAAGTGTTGAGGTTATAGGTGACAACTCAAACAATCCCCACTGTCTGAAGAGTTTACATCCTTGCAAGAACACCGCAGACTATCTTATTTAAAGCTTGCACAGAGGGATTAATAACCACAATGGGAACACACCCAATACATGCTTCCCTGTAAATAACTTTGAAATGTTCCCCATGGCTCTCACCCATTATTGATCATTTTCCCCAGCTAGTTTCCTGCTATACAACTATACTTACATACATACGACATGAGGCCTACAAATTGTTGATTAAGGAGCAAAGGAAAGGCAGGAAAGATGGCAAATCATATAGACCCTTGCCATTTATTAATATAGGCACTGTTAGATTTGGGGGTCTCTAGTTGGCAGAGGTATGTACCTTTGTCCAAATAGGGACCCTTAAGTCTAGTCAGGGAAAGTAGGTACACTCCCGAAATAACCCCTGCTCACCCTCTTGGTAGCTTGGCACGAGCAGACAGGCTTAGTTCAGAGGCAGTGTGTAAAGCATTTGTGAACACATACAGTAATCAAGTGACAACACTACAAATGGACACCACACAGGTTATATATTTATAAAAATAGGTATACTTTATATAGATTTATCACAAGACCATAAACGACAAAAATAATCCACAATACTGTTAAGAATACTTAGTTCTGATCAAAAAGGCTTAATTCAAGGTTCTGTGCGAGTCGGTAGCCTCCTCCGGCTACGGCGATGTCGAGAACAAACAGAGTCTAACAAATCCAGCTGACCGCGGCGAGACGGGCCAACACAGCGTAGACAGACTCGGTCACAGTACCTTTACTTGAAGCGGCAGGCACGGGCGTGCGAGCCGGATGGCTGTTCGTCGCGGTCGCGATGCAAAAATGGAAGCGTTGCAGGACGCGTTGTCCCTCGATGCGGTGCAGGCAGCGGCTCGTTGACGTCTGTCGAGACGGAGTCGGTGAGACCAGGGCCGTGCGTTGCAGGGCGAGACGGTGCTTCGATGCGGTGCTGGCAGGTTGCGGTGCGGCGACGGAGCCGGATTCAGGAGCTGGCGTCGATCAGTCCGGACAGCGGTGCGAGTCGGGCGGTGCGTCGCAAAGCGTGCGAGCGGTGCCCAACTCCGGTGCGGTCACAGGACTCGAACTCAGCAGCAGTGACCGTGTCGGTCGGACCAGTTCGATTCGGCGTAGCGAAGCGTTGCAGGACGCGTTGTCCCTCGATGCGGTGCAGGCAGCGGCTCGTTGGACGGAGTCGGTGAGACCAGGGCCGTGCGTTGCAGGGCGAGACGGCGCTTCGAGGCGGTGCTTACAGGACACCGAGTCGGTCGTGAGAGTCGGTCACAGCTCCCTACCTCTGTAGCCACTGAAACAGAGTTTCCAGCAGCAATTCACAAAGGGGGTGAAGTCCAATGGTCCTGGGACTTCGGTCAGGGGGCAAGCTCTCTTCCAAGCCCTTGGAGATCCTTCACAAGTTGATGAAAGTCACAGCAAAGCAAAAGTTCCTTTCTCCTCTCTTTGGCAGTCAGGCAAACCACTGCAGGCCAATCCCCAAGCAGCACTTCAGCTTGGGGATAGTCTCTCCTCAGTTTCTTCTTGGTTCCGCTCCTCAGCAAAGGTTTGTTCTTGTTCCCAAAAGTGATCTAATTTTCCTGGGGTCTGGGTGCCCCTCTTATACCCTGATTCTCTTTGTTCTCTGGAGGCAGAGAGGCCTCTGCCTAGTCCAAAACCAGTTCTGGTCAGTCCTGGAGCACTTTGTTTTTCTGACTCCTTCTTTCCTTTCAGAATGTGGGGCAGAGTGCTCAGCCGCCCGGCAGGAGGTGGAGCCAGCATTGTGGAAGGCAGGCACAGCCCTATTCAGACCCAGGTGCAACTCCTCCCTCCACTCTGGATGCAGATCTTTCTATTCAGCCCTGCGCTGACTCACCCTGTCTCCGGTAGCCACCCCCAGCCCCTGTCACTCAATCTCCAGACAAGGAATACACAACCTAGCAGAGGCAGGCTTGGATAGTTAGGCAAGAAAATACCCACTTTCTAAAAGTGGTATTTTCGAACACAGAATGTTAAAACCAACTTCACTAAAAGATGTATTTTATCATCCTGAGTTCAGGCATACTAAATTCGTTTTTCTACCATGTTCCCTGGGTCAGTTCTGACTATAAGGTGTAATAGTCAGTCTGCCCATTCTGGCCTATGGGGAGCAGGTAGCCTTGCAATAGTGAAAAACGAAAATGGCTGTAATTCACTATTAGGACATGCCACACACACCAGGGCATGTCCTACCTTATACTTACAATGCACCCTGCCCTAGGGCCTACTTTAGGGGTGACCAACATGCAGTAAAGGGAAGGTTTTAGGGACTGGTAAGTGGGTGTACTCACCAAGTCGACATGGCAGCCCTAGGCTGCACACAGGCTCTGCGATGGCAGGCCTGAGACACATTTTACCGGCCGCTTCTGTGGGTGGCACAACCAGTGCTGCAAGCCCACCAGCGGCATTGGATTTACAAGCCCTGGGCACACTGAGTGCACTGTACTAGGGACTGACAAGTAAACCAATCATCCAATCATGGAGTCACTAATACATATATCAATTAACGATAGGGAGCACTTGCACTTTGGCACTGATTAGCAGCGGCAAAGTGCCCATGAGCATCTAGTCCAGCAAAAACATATCGGCAACAGTGGAGGCATTACGAAAAAATGGAAGGGAGACCCACGCCAAGGATGCCAGGTCTAACAGGCACCAAGATTATAAAAGCTAGAATATTAGCCTAGTGGCTAGACCAATAAATGAAAATTGTTAGTTGATTTGCCCCAGAGAGGGTTTGTGAAGGAACACCTGAAGCCCAATAGGATTGGAAGTACCTATTTGAAAAAGGTCTTAGAGATACATATGATCCTTGTGACTTTAGATGCAGCAAAAAGCATTAGACAAAGTTATCTGGTGTTTTCTGAGAGGATAGTTTAATAAAATTCGAATTGGAGCTGCATTTTTGCAACTATTCATTGCCCAGAGCTGGAGTTGTAAATACTTTCGACCAAAGTCAGGTGGCTTACACTTAAACATAGGAATACTTCGGCTACAGCATGCACAGTAATTAAAAGCAAAAAAACGAAAATCATACCCCTTTTGAAATGGGACTGAGTGAAAGAAGCAGGGGCGGGCTCCTTCGCTAAGGCGGAGTAGCGTCGCCCCACTGCTCTTACAGCAGTGGAAAAGGGAAAAATAAAATGATAACATCAACGTTTTTATCATTTTATTTTTCGTTGCTGCTGGGCTGGGTTAGGGCGGGGCAGGTTGGTGGCACAGGGAGGAGGAGAGTTTTCATGTACTTTAGTGTGCATGGCGGTTTGGCGTCTTGGGACAGCGAAATAGTCAGACACACTTTGCATATTACCCACCAGGCTGTAATGCACAGTCTGATGGGGAACATGCACAGGCTCCCTGTCCCAGTCTGAGCGCCGAACCATGGCGCTCGACCAATCACAACGCTGCACTGCAGCGTTGTGATTGGCTTAGTGGAGCCTCTGTGCTTCCTGCCTCTAGGTGGAAGAGGAGAGGCGGTGGAAAAATGCAAGTGGGTGTTTTTCTATATTTTTCAACCTTGCCCGCTATCTCCGTTCCCTAACAGCCGCCACTGGAAAGAAGCAGTAATCCTCTACTTCTTTCCTGATAGGCATGGACATTATTTAGGGGTAGAAGCTGCGACCCCCTGGCTTGCCCTTTGGTACCTCTAGCACTGCCTTTGTGATCTCTGGCCTCAGAGGTGGCAAATTCAGTGCCAGGAACACAGGGGCAGCTGGGGTTCCACTCTCTTTATTTTCTATAAATTTTTTATTACACTAATAGTGAATAAATAAAATATATTATTCACGAATAATGTAATAAAAATGGAGTACAATAAGCTGGAATATGCCCTTCCATAGCAGCTTAGGTAAGTAAAAAAATGCTTTTTAATGTATGTTGTGTCCGTGCTTGCGGGTGAGTGTGTGTTTATGTGTGAGTTTATGTATATGTGTGAGTTTATGTATATGTGTAAGTATGTGTGTGTGAGTGAAACTGGAAGTCAAAGGGCTTGTGATGTCACTTCCGCTACCCATGGCATTTCGGTGAACTGACGTCCATGTTGATAGGCTGTAAAAATAGGAACGGAGTAGGAATGCATGGGTAGCAAGAGGTTTGTGTAGAGGAGATCTTAAAATGTTCAGTTTTCTTCTTCAAACACTTCCTCCAGGGTCCCCAGCCAAGGCGGTACCCAAACACCTGGAAAGGAGAACGAGCAGGACAAACGTTTTCAGTGTTATTTAGTGGAGAAGCCCCCTGGAAAACTGGGCAGTACTTGTTTTGGGTGATACAGTTGTGCCACTCCTTTTTTTTTTTTTTTTTTCTCTTGCTCTACAGTCCCGGAAATTGTTCTTAAATACATTCTTCACAATTGATCGTTTTCAGCGAATCCCATTTCATAATTTAAAGAGTGCCATTTTTACCTTTATTAATTTCTAAGATGAAATGCTTACTTTTAGTGAGGAACAGCCACAAACCAACGAGGGAGGGATGGAAGTTAATTTTCCCTGGAACAGTCTACCAGGGTGGGACAAGAGGAGTTTGTGTCACACAGGGTAAAGGTGTTTCCAGGAAGAAAAACATCTCTTCCGGTTGAATAAAAAATATTTATTTTTTGTTTAATAGAAGCTGCAAATGCAATTTTCTCGTTTGGTAAGAAGTGTAAAATGATACGAGAAATATAGAGACTACCAACTCACAGAATTTAAACAGTGAGGTTGATAATAAATTTAGCATTTGCATTAAATGAAGATGTTAGAAAAACGTAAAAAATATTTATTACTCCCGCATGTCAACAGGTAATATTTCATAAGCATTCAAACTCCGAGGAAGATCCAATGCTGAGAACCTACCTGCTCTTTTCCTTCCTTATCACTCATGCATAGGTATGTACATTCCTGTAGAAAATGCTATTATATTTTAACTACATGGCTTTGTATTTTATGCGGAGGATTATTTTTCAAGCAAAGACATTTTATGATATCATTTTCATTGCTGCACAGTCCTCGCAGGCTTTCCAGAGAGATACTGTTAAGTGATGACCCAAGCATAAATCAATTGCAAGTACATTTATGATTTTCACACCTGCTAACATGGTTATTCAAACTGTGGTCAAATTGACCAAAGAATGAGTTCAGCTGTATGTGATTTGGTAGGGGTTGTAGAGATAAGTGCCCCCACGTCCAAGAGACAAGTCAATCTATTCGACAAGTTCTAAACACTTACAATCAATATCTGCAAGCATCATTGTGATCAGAGGCCTTAAACAGCTGTGAACGTCAAACTATTGATAAAGGTATAAGAGAAATAGCGGGACTACTGGCCGCTGACATATACAGTGTTGAACAATTATAGATTTTTAGCATCGGTGGATTCAGCTATTTATTTAACACTAGACCTTACATATTGGGAGCATTCGCTTCTTTTTCATTTCAGAGCGGGAACAATCTATTGGCCTTTATGCTTTAAATGTGTCCCCGATTCGGAGGGGAATGCAGTATCATCATGTCCATGTGATAACAAATCTCAACAGTCACGTATGCACTTTACCTTTTTTTTGCTGTTTGTACAATTTTTCACGTAAGCACTTTCTGAAGCCCATGTTAAAAAACGTCAGGGCATCGACGGTGTAGAATAGCTCTGCTTTAAGAGCCAGAAAAAGAATGAATGGGTGATTATGATAACTTTCTCCTATCGTTCCGCGCCCATGACAACTAATAGAGGATGACTGTGATATGACACATGAATTGTTTTAATTAAGTGTGGTTTTATCCCATGTTTAAAGAGTTTTTTCAAGATATACTGTAATTCTTTCTCTTTTTAGTGCATATCCTGCTATTCGTGTATCTTATGTGTTTCTGATTTGTCTTGTGTATTTATTTTGTGACTTCTTTTATGACCTAAATAGGTAGAATATAGAGTTGTTTGATTTGATATTGGTACAGGTTCAGGTTAGAGATCTTACTCACAAGTGAAACAAGCATTGGCATAGCCAATAGGTCTCGCCTTTGGGACCTTATAAGTGTTTAGCCATTCAACAGTTGATGCTGTTGTACCAAGGATATTGTGCTGCATAACTAAATACTTATAAGGTCCCAAAGGCGAGACCTATTGGCTATGCCAATGCTTGTTTTGTATGCCGTGGAGTGAAGATATTTGCATAGCGCTATTTCCATTGGTATGACCTCGAGGCGCTAGACAACTAGAAATGGGAAATAGGTTATGAGGGAGGGGAGTCCAGAGTAATATGCTACCTGGGGAAAAAAAAAAAGTAACAACATCCTGGAAATAGCAAACAGTTATAGGGAATGCAAGATTAAGTAAAGCATGTGGAATGTAGGCAAGAGAGCCATTTGTGGAAGTTATGGTTTTCAGCAAGTGAGGACGAGCGAGACAGAGACAGACAGACGGAATAAGAGGAAGAGGAGGAAAGAGAGGGGGAAGAGGCCCAGTGGCAGAGCAGCAGAAGTGAACACTTTTGTGCGGAATTAGAGAAAAAGAAAGTAGCGCTTCACTGGCAATCTCTGTAAAGTGGCGCTAATGCACTTGGTTGTGAAGAAAACCTATCTGGCCATTTTCTGAATTTTGAACCTTTTTTCCTCTCGGTTCCGACACTGCACTTTGGACTAGAAAAATATCAGAAAAAGGCGACATTTGCAGCCAAAGAGTTTCTTTCTTTTTTGGATCCATGTCTGAGGAAACCACGCTGATAAGCAGTAAAATCAAAGTGGCTCACAACAATACACAATGATCAACGAGTTATAACTATTAAAAATCTGCATACAACGCAATACAATATTAAAGTGTTTTAAGAGGCAGTTGCGGGTTTTCGTTTTTTCTCTTTAATAATACTGATTTGCGTAACTTGGCCACCATGGTCTAACGTTCTTTTAAAACTGGAACGAACTGCTACTGTTTGGAGAATTGAGCATGACATATATCACTTAGAAAGCGAGAGGATTAAATAACATCATACACGGAGCAACAGGGCCAGGTGAGCTCCATGTCAGCACACCATGTATTGTTTAAATAAGATTGAGGAAAACAAACGCATATATTCCGACACATGTATTATGTAGAAGGCGCCAAACTCTGCAAATGCTGACACCATCAGAATAGTTTATAAAAGCCTTAACTTACTGTCAATAGGAGAGAGACGCATAAACAACTTTGCAGCGAAGCCCTTACCGACTGCACAGCCAGCCAAGAAATCTATCGTCATGCTTGCCGGGGGAGCAGCTCAGCACTTGAGATGGACGCTGAACGGAACTCATGTTTAGATGCACTGGAAGGTGGCACAACACAGGAAAGGAAGCGTGTGTTTATGTGGGTGATAGGCTCTCAGACCGAACAGCACAGCAAGCACAAGTAAAGTCTGAATCGATCAGACTACGAGAAAGTGGGAGGGGTGGGGGGAGTGCGACAAGACCTGCGGCCGCGAGACGCGCTCTGTGGTGGGGGAGGGGCATTGAAGCGCGAGGGCGCGCTTGGGAGAGCGAGAGGAAAGCCAGATGGCGCCTCTGCTCGTAACTGTGCGCGTAACCGCACGCTCTATGCCACCCAAAAAGCTGTGGTCGGCTTTTTAAAGCCCACTCACTAAATGTCTCGCCAGAGCAACGCATGCGCTGGCTCAGGCGAGACCTAACAAAAAGGCCTGTCATCAGGTGAGGTGCCCTGTAAAAGTCAGATTTTCTTTAAAAATGAAAACCTGCATATTGATGGCGAGGTTTTACCATCTGATGCAACTTACTCCCTGATTTGTTAAAGATCCCTAATTGCAACAACCTTCTCAAAAGTGACAGCCACCATGCTAGAGTGGAATACATAGAAATGCCCAGTGATTCGTGTTGAGAGAAATGAGGGAAAGGGGGAGCGGGCACCTGATCCGTTATTTATAGGAACTGTAACACTTTTGGGGGGCACTTACCCACTATCACAAACTGATTGGTGGAAAACACACATACTTGTTTAAATAACATGGTGTATTAAAACAACTTATTAGCAAAATGACATTTAAAATAGCCTGAGCAGAAAAGAAATCAGTCAACACCTAAAAATAATTAAAGTACAAAAGAATACAAATGAATTGTAATGTTTGTGGTCATAAAACAAAGATTCGCACAAAACGGACCACACACTGGGGACCAGAAACCGCACAATATTTATTTCACATATTAGATATCCTTTAACAATTTGTTTAAATTTGTACATCTCTATTTACAGCGATTTAAAATATTCCTTTAAACTCTTGCAGATATTTACATAGTCAACAATAACTACAATGTCACATTTCAACAATGGTCAACAGCTTTTACCAGTTTCAGTGAGAGTCAAAGATAAATGGTTAACATGCACTGATAACATGATCTTCAATGTACACATCTTCAACTGAAGATGTTTAGTGGCTCTGGGTCACAGGGCCATACAGCAGAAAATATACTCACAGCATATCCCATTCATGTAATCTGTCCACCAGAACATTTATACCTTAACCTGCATTGAAGGAATCGGAGGGTCAGATAAACATGCATGGCAATGCTAGCTAAAATGGGCATCTGCTATTGGTGTTTAACCAAATAACATTGTCCTCACAAAGTATGAGAGGAATGCTCAATTTCCAGACTGCACTGCAGAAGTATTCCAGCATCCTTTACTCCACTGAGCAGTTAAAACTAAGAAAAAAACCAACATATAAATGTAAAAAGACAGCTTTGCTGGGAAATTAAGACTGAAAACACTTCTCATATTGTCGAGGATATTACAGAAAAGTTTGGCGGGACATCAGTTTATCAAAACTGTTCAAATGAAGGCAGGGGCCTTTTTGACAATGTGATGTATGGTCATTTATTCTAGAACAACCACACTGGCTAAAAAGTTTTAAGTAAGTTTGTATGTGTTAATTCTTAAAGGATCTATTGATGATGGCTAGAACATGGTTTGCAAACACTAATTGGCCAAGGTTAAGTACGAGGACCATTCTTTGATTATCCCCTTTCTCTCCTCGTATGTATCGTTTACCACGCTATGCCGAAAGGATCTTACAGTAGGTCAACAAATACATACATCGACTGCAAAAACACCTTGAGTGAACAAACTTAGCATTTACATGTTCCTAAGGATTGTGCACATTGAGGAGAAGGAAGCACAGATGTTCTACCTACAGGATGATTTTAGTTTAATCAAAAGGTTGTCTATCCAGCAAAAGCCCTATTTACTAATTGATGACCACAAAAAAACTCCCAAATCTGCAAGAAAACTAATATGTTTTTGTAGGGGGTTATGGAGTTAGAAGGCAAAAGTTTTTTTTTGTTTTTTTTTAATCATGTTTAACAGACTTGGGAGAGGGAGACAATATGGAGCGGCAATGCAACTTTTCAGGCAGTGCCAACGGACCACACATCACAAAGTTCATAGTTCTTTTTTATATTTCTCCATTGTTTTCTATTGCAGGGATAGTTTTTGTTCAAACAGAAAAGACACACATACATCCAGGGAAGCCATCCATCCATCCATTCATTCATTAACCCAAACTGCCACTTTCTTGAAACATAGATGATTACCACAAGAAAGGGTTCACCTAGGTACCATATGATAAAGGAGAGGAAGGCAGCACCTTTCTGAGAATGTCTTCTCTCTAACAGAAATTTACCAGATCCCAGAGCTATACTAGAATTAGGAAAACAATGAACATGCACTATTGATATCAAGCACAGTTATCTCGAACAAATATTTTGTAGACTGCTAAATGTTTTGCATATTGTCCTATGTCCCTTAACGAAGTACCCACAAGTTTTCATACAATGGAGGATGCAAAAAGAAACATTAAATATTGATTACAAAGCCAAAATGAATTACACACAATTAGAGTCTTTAGTATGTCGTTCCTTTTACAACATATGGCTATTTTTTTCAAGTTCTAAAGAACAGATAATAGCACCACTTTAAGAATGAACAGCATACGTCCCATACATTAGTGAGTTAAGGTCGGAGGGAGTCACTGCTGCCTAACTGACAGACATAGACAAACATTCAAAATAAACCCGCAATGGAAGCCTATCAAAGGCCTAGTAAAATCCCTCACATCGCAACATAAATCGTGGTCAATATTTTTGGAGGGTTCACATTCACACTAACTTCAGATATTTCAACATACAATCAAAACTTGCCTGCAGTGGTGGACATCACCTGCCAAAAACTCTTAACATTAACGGGTTATAGATTAACAAAACACAAGAGGCACATGCTTGTATATCTAATGATGTACACTTTAAAAAGACATACATCACTTTTCGTAATATAGTTAGACCTATAAAACAACATTAACCTGCACTTTAAAAAGTAAATTTAACAATTTTTTGCACAAGAAAAAAAACATCTGCTAGTGAAAATAGTCTGACTCAAGCCCACTGGGAGACGCCAACTCAAAGAGAGTCACTTTGCAATCCGTTACTTTCACATTCCATTTTTGTCAGTATAATTCTGTGCATTAAACTGTGAGAATTCTACAACTCATATTAATTCCCATGCCACAGTTGTGCTAGCGTTGTTCAAGATATTTTGATATTTTAAGTAATGAGAAGAACGCCGTCAAAGACCTAGAATCACCACTACAGTGGCCCCTTTACAATTCTTTTGAAATGCCCATTGTAAGGCAGGATTTCCTTTATTTAGAACCATAGTGTATAAGTATATTGTTCTGGGGATCAGGTTTTGTAAGTGATACACGTACAGTTTTTGAAGATTTCTTCTCTGATGTACATGGTAGGAAAAGAAAATTCTACTAAGGAAATAAACAAAAATTCAATGTCTGTTTGACAATACTGATTTGCACTTACAACTTTCATTCCAAGAAATGCAACTTAAAATTGATGATACATCATCATGAGAACAAGAATGAACCACCAATCCCCTGCAATCAAGTAACATGATAGTCTGCTATCACAGAGGTTCCAATAAAAAGTGGTAACCAGCATGTCACAACTGATGAACAATTTGAAACTGAATTTTAAAGCATGTAATTAGTTTAAGCAAATACTAGGATATCTTTTTAGGTATGGTGGAAACTCTTCTACAGGGAGTATTTACAGTTCTCATTTCACATTAGTTATGCAGTGTGGATGAAACTGTTCATTTTTGTTGATTACGTTGTGCTTTAGACTTATTGCAGAATTTTAACTTTGCCAAAAGTCACATACGCAGATGCGGGATCTGACATCACAGTCACTTGATCCACGTTAGAGAGGACCAAAAAGTAGGCAAACATTGCTACTATTTTTTTTAAGACATGCTTCTTTTCCTTCTGGAAGGGGCAGTTGGAAGGGAAAGGTTGTTTATTGATGAAGGTTTATTAAGTGAAAAGTGCAGTTCAGGGAGGGGGTAGCGGTGATCAAACATTATGTGTCATAACGAAATGATCAAATATTATGTGTCAAAGAAATGTCAACACTATTTTTTACACCAGTAGCAATATCAAGGTAATAACTAAACTTATGTACATTTCTAAATGCAATAGGACTCTTTTGAGGAGAAGTAAACAAGGTTAGTAACTTAATCAGCCAAATGCAGTTGCTGTTTTGGGTAGTACATTTGATCACTTCTAGTGAAGATGTTCGACACTGATCTCAACCACTGAATTGCTGCCATGGATGTAAGAGTGCTATGCTTCCAGCTGTAGCCACGCAATACCAGGTAGAGGTATATTTCTTGAAGGTCTAGCAATATCCATTGTAATATTTTGTGGTAAATGCTCCCATAGTGCAAAAATTGAGCCCATCCACCCCATAAAATATTTTGGGATTAAACGGGGACTTTAAGGACAAGTTGAACCTGCCTCTATTGAACACAAAATCCATCTCAGACTACTGCATATGGGGAGTAACTGCTCCCTGAATGCATTTAAACACATTATTATAGCCTTCTGATTTCTGATGCCACACGTGAGCTCAAATGTTTTGTAAAGCATATAACTGAGCAGTGACACCAGCTTGAATTCAAAGCCTTTTGGTCAGCCTAAATTGTGAATATCAAATGTAATAGACGTTGGCTAATTGGGTCTCGCTGTTCCACCAATAACCTTACAACTCACTATTTTGATTTCCTCAGAAACCAGTATTTTCCATGTCTGAAATCTTTGCCTATTTGGGGAAAACAGAAGTATCAGCAATCCAATATTCACAAGCCGAAATAAGAAGAAAACTCACCCATGCAGCTGTCATACTGGCCAATGACTATTTCTATACATTGAAATGTTGAGTTAACCAAGAATGTTCTTAATGCCCTTCTGATCCATAGATTGGTGCCACACTTACACCAATAGTACGGAGTAATATATGACTAATGAAGCAAGGTCTGTCCTCTGGCATTCGTGGCATTACTTCTCATGTCACGAGACATCTGAATAAAAAGCCATTTTAACTAAGACATACTACTTTCTTTTAAGTGTAATACACCCAAAGTGGTTGAATCATTTCAAACTGGGCACTAGAAAAATACTCTTGTGGAAGTATGTTAAGAGCCCCGACTCCACACACCCTCTGTGACTATTAAATACAGTCCAGACTAACATGCTCCGTTAAGCCAGTTATAAATACAAATTGATAGGGCTTCCTGCATTTGCCCGATTATTTAATTCAAAATTAGAAAACATATTTGCAAATACTGAAAATAATACAATTAAATTCAGAATGAGGGAAGCCAGGCAGGCATGCATCGAATCATGGGCTATTCTGAATGACTGCATTTGTCAATAACCCAAGAGAACTGCTTTCAGGCTCAAACATTCATGAAGCAGTAAACTGTTCCTCTACGTAAATGCCAACATTTTTTGCACTGTTCAATAGGACGTATGCGAGGGAGAATTTCCAATCACCACCACAGACTCTGGAAGCAAGGATGAAGCTAGCATCTGCAAAAAACCGACACTTGGAGTCCTTTTCAACATTTCCCAAACAACTATATCAGGGCCAAATGGACTAATTGAAAATATTTGGATCTAATATACATGACCAATGTGTTGTTAATTCTAAATAATTAGTATTAAGGTAATCACAACTGAAGGGAAATCTAAAATACTAAATATCTTTGTTCCCTTTCTTTGATTGTCCTTCTGCAGCTGAGGTTTGTGCACAGATTAAAATGCTACAGCACAAACATGGCCTACCTTTGCCAAGTGTACTTAGAGGTATATTTACACATATTGAAATTATCGATTGCACATCAACCGCTGAGTTTTCCTATCCAATCAGAGGTATTTCCTAGGGAATTGAAGCGATTCATTTCAAGTAGGAAAATCAAAGCTTCTTGAAAAGTCTAATAGTGCTTCTCCATACTCATCATCACTTGAACACAGATGCCCAAGCATTATGGATCACACAATATGTAGAATGTAGCTGCCTGGGATGAATGTGGAAGCAAACAACAGCCAAATAACACATACTTATTACCGAAACTCACCACAACTGAGTTTTGTTCAACTCGCTGTAAAGTCCATGTGTTTAGGGAAGGGACACAACACTTGCTCCTGTTTCTAATGTTCACATAAAGCATTATGTTACATGCCTGTCAATAAGGCTGCTCAATAAATCATAGCCAACGATAAAATAAAACTTGCAAGGATATTTTTCATTGCAAGAAAAAATGTAGACAAAAAATGCAGGGATTTTCCGGGACAATAGGAGAGATAATAAGTATGATGAAAAAGTGCACGTCATGCTTCCAGAGAACTGATAAATTATCTAAAACATCTTTGGTGGGATTTGTTTTCAGTGATGAGTAAGTGTGATAATCATTGCTAAATAAGATCAAGTCATAATATCAATCATATATCAATTTAAATATATCAATGTCTGCAATATTGTCTGCATTAATGGACATGACCATTTGAATTTTAGGATCCAACCTCAGTTAGTTACAAATAGCTAAATACATGCTGGCGATGAGAAGTGTTTTCATTGTTTATGCAAAAGTGTAATTCAGGAGCTAACAGCCTATGTAGTTAGTGAACAATACAGACGCCCAGACGGGTGAAACAGAGGGGATCTGTCCCTTCCCACATTAAGTTTATACCTTCTTCCCAAGTCACTTGAAAAATGTCAAGTTTCTCTCATCCACCAGTAGACAAACTTCAATAATCCCCATCTGAGAAGATGATGGGATGATTCTTGAAGAAAGTGAATTGCCATTTTAATGTCCACAACACTATGCGATCATTCACTTCTCCATATTATCAAAGGTAGAAAACCAAGCACAAGAACTTTAATTGGGCTTTTGAGGGAAGCATTTAATGTTCATGTACTTTAAGGCAAATGGAGCACTCTACAAATGTGCACACCAGCTATAGGATGTCATTAAACAGCTAGAATCATGTTAAGTCATCAATTGCATACAGAGAAGTGTTGTAGGCTCAGCACACAAATATGCCTACTAGGATAAGAAATATCAAGTTCCCTGTGGTAGAGTAGTCATTGTGAGAAGACAGCTGTGCCTTGGGGGGGGAAAAAAAGTTCAAATGTAGGTATGCCCAATAATTATGTCCTGCTGCAATTATGCTACAAGACTCTTACAAACCTTTACAGATGGAGAAGTGCTTTCTAAGCATTCCAAAAAGGAGAAAACCTTTTGTACCAGAAGTTAGAAATATGGGCATACCAATTAATGGCCTTCTGGGCCCTCGTCACTCCAGATATTTTCACTTGTGCCAACCATAGAAAATATAAGCTGAGTTGTTGTAAAAAAAAAAAAGTTATAACATCTGCTAATAATATACCACATGATAGACTGGCAGAAGAGAGATTGGGATAGATTGAACATTCTTACACCAAAACTAAAAACATACACTAAAAGAGAATTGCAAATGGTAAATGACATATAAAAAGAAGCCACAGAACAATTCTATAAGATTAAATTTGTACATGTTGTGGAATCAATGCTTTTGTTAGAAAAGTTTGCAAACACTGTTCTATATCCCTCTTGCAACGCATCTAGTGTTACATCTTCTTCTGTGGCCTTCATATTGCAATTACGTAAGGAAATGGGAAGATTTTGGGGTCAACAAATCTGCAACATGGAATGTTCGAAAGAACAGAAGGTTAGAGGTCTGTAGTTTCGAGAGCCTAAGTTTCTGCCAGGGAAGACGGTCAAGTGTAAAACAGATGGGAGCATGGTAACACCACTCAAAAAACTAAAAAGAATGTTTAAGCTAAGCAAAAAGGGTTGTATGCATTTTTACTTTTCTGGAATGCCTTTGTTAATTCAAAGGCTGAAACACCTCTCACCCCTATTTACTGGCTGTAGGTGCTTAGCTGTGGGTAAAAAGGGAAAATTACTCAATTTCAGAGTTAATTTAGTATTACTACCCACTACGGCCAATACAGTGGGGATATTTTACTAACTGAAGAGTTATGCAGTGGAAAGCTGAAATCAAGTGTGCATAGCATAATAAGTAGAAGATTGAAATCCCATAGCAATGACACACTGCTTGTTTAGGCAGAACGGTATTTTGACCCTTACTTTCCTGAGTCAAACACAAAGGGAAAGCACAAAGAAGGCTATAACAAGTATTTATAAGCAAAGCTTTTCGAAAATTATCTCGGTATGTATATAGTCTAAATTCCGCAAAACCAGGATACATTACTGATGCAAAAACTGTGAGTTAGTATGTTTCTTTCGTTTTTTTAAAGAAGAGTATTCTTGTATGCAATGTTTAAGAGGTTAGTAGTGATTGGCAAATAGATTTTCATTTCCACACTAATTAGGACAACACCTTAAAAAAGAAAAGTTCCAGTTGAACATACAATACCAACTCTGCAGATGAAAATATTCCGGACGTTCAAAAACTCAAAGGTTAAAAATCGCAGTACAAATTTGACATAAAATTCTTAATTTGCTAATTAACTGGGCTTGAGAAACACTCAAATGCTAAACGTTGTTTACACCAGTTGAAAGTGCTTGGTGAAAGAAAACGAAACAAAAGAGTTCTTATTTTTACACAGTATTACAGTAAAACATTGGCTCAATGTTTTAAAGAGGTAAAAACCGAAGAGTATGCTATGAATCTGCAAAACTAAAATATTCTTCATGTATCATTGTTCACAGTAAAATAAAAACATCCTAAACAGAAGGACAACAATGCAGACAGAAAAATGCTTATAGACACCTATCCTCAGGTCAGAGAACATGTAAACACAAGGTTGATAAATAGAATTAATCAGTAAGAGCTTATCAACGTTGTGGTCAAATCAACTTTGTTGAGAGCAAACATAAAAACAGGAAAAACAAATGAAAATTTACTGGCTTATCATTTGCTGGTAGCCAACGTTTTGACAACTGCCCCAACAATATCACGTATACATTCAATCATAGCTTCATTACAGCAACTGGAATTTCTTTGATGTCCTGAGGTCTGGGTAAGCGGTGAGGAAACCCAAATCGGCAACCAGCCTTCCCTTGCAGTTAGATTCTTTCAGGTGAAATTTAGAAACCATTTACATGTTCCCAATACTGAAGAACTCACGGGATCCCGGGAGGGTAGGATTTCATCAACAATCTTTGTTATAAAAAATAAATACTATTCACATCTGCAGCATGGTTCCCCAGCAAATGGCAGACTCCTGTCACCGATTAATTTCCTTGAAAGTGATCTAGCAAGAGAGGAGTGTTTTCTCCTCAGGTTTCATTAAGCAAAACTCAAGAGGAACAGCAGGGGACTTCAGCTGAGAGTACTTTCACAGCAGTCGGTGGCCTGAGGAAATCCTTCCCCTGAGCAGACCAAACACACTATCTGGTGTTCACATCTAAGAAGGACCTGATAGATCTGTAATTAAAGAACATCGACCACCTCCCAATTCTTTCACTTCTATTAAATGGATTATTCTTGCTGGTTACAAAAAAGTGCAGCATGACTTACTGCCCTTGAAGAGTACTTGAAGGTCATATTAAAACGGTCATTGAACCAGAGCAAGTGACTTGTTAGCTACATGAATTCACTCCAGCTCACACTTTGAGAGTAAAGGAACTAGTTCACAAATGTGTTGGTTTATGGATGATCATTGTTCAGATGACAGACAAGAGTGGGAACACAAACAACCCTCTGTCTGAGGTACGGTGAAGAAGACGGCTTAGAGCAGCGACATTGGCAAGTATGGATTGCACAGACTCAGAAATCCAGTGTCATAACCATATCTCTGAGGCACTCCTGGATCAGAGAGACAAATTACGTTCCAGCATTCTTCTTGGTCCTGCCAATTGAGATAAACAACCGGTTTCTATTTATTTCTCAGCAAAGCTTTGCAGTCAAAGGTAACACATTCACCATTTCCTTTAGCGTCTACACAGTCTCACAGTGTTGAAATGGGACTGGTCAGCCTACGATGGATTGCACATCACCCAAGGAGAAAGGAAGGCATGAAAAGGCATTCATTTCAAACTGCCTCACGACCCATTTACACAAGGAAGGGTGGAGGATCAAGGACAAAGAAAGAGGAGGTTCTTATTGCTGTTTCAATACAAAACACAGTATGATCACTTGGATTGAGACAAACGAGGTCACAAAAGTTAGTAGTTTCACACTGTGGGATGACACATCCTGGTCTTGTGCAGAGGATGCAAGGTTTGGTTAAAAGGAGCACAAAGTGGACAAGGTCAAAAGTTAAAGCTACACTTGAGAGATCAACTGCATATTAAAACTGGGGGACCGAGACTGCTTAGACAGTGGGGTTCCTGGGGACAGAAGATCTTTACCTTCCCCAGCTTTGCCCAGGCGATCTTCTTGTAGACTAATGGTCGAGAACCGGTTGGTATTGCCAGCTGCTAGATTAGTAACACCTTCAATGCCGGTGCTGGCACCTGCTTGACTGCCATTCACATAGTCAAATGATTTGCTGGAAGAAGCACTGCCAGTCCGGATGAGACATAAGCTGTTTGCTTTTGGCACCACCTGGCCTGCAGGAAGGCTCAAGTGCTTCTTCATGGGTGAGAGCTCCAATGCTTCACCTGCAGGTTCAGAAGCTGGAGCCAGGGGTTGTTTTCGAGGAACTGCATCTCGAGGGCTCTCTGGTTTCACAAGAGAGGAGCATTCCTTTTCCTTAATCAGACGTCCACTTACTGCTTTCCGTAAGCTGCTTGTTCTCTGAGTTGAAGAAGATAATGGTTTGGTCCCAACTGGTTGACTACTGAAAGAGGCGCCGGATGAAAAACCCTCATCTGCATCATTGAGGTTCACAGAGTCCTCTCGGCCATTCACTCCGTCGGCATCTAAAATAAATCCAGACAAAATAAGTAAAACGGTAGTTGAGATTCATCTAGAACAGCTGTCAACACCATTCATTTAAATATCCCCAAGTCAATGTTTAACTTGGACAGTTTGTGAACTTTCACTAGCCTGCAGACTGTAAACATACTCAACACTGGACTTTAGTGGTCGATTGCTTTTCTTTGTCCAGATCGTTTTATGTAAAACTTTATTCAAAAAGCGTACTCTGAGCATAACAAACCAGATCCTTGAGGCTTGGAATGGTTTAAAGATGATTATGTAAGTCAGCATTAGTGACAGAAAATGTACATAACATGGCCTACAGCATGTACATTCGGTTATTGTTGATGCATTGGAGTCCTGAGACAGATAACCTGCTAGAAAGCTGAGGAAAATACTTTCAGGTTTTCAACATCTTTCATGGGAAAATATGTCAATTAATTACAAAATGTATCCAATTTGATAAGTTTGTAGGTGTTCTGGGGAAATTGTTGCGTATATGAGGTCACCAGTTTAGGAACAGCTGTATGTCCATTTTTTTTAAATGCAAAACTTCCAAAGTTAGATGATGCGGTCATTAAAAGTCTGCAGAGGGCCTCTTGTAGTGCTCTTCTACTTAACACTAATCTTAAATGGACATTTAGTACTGAGCAGAAGTTCTTGGTGTCTGAAGTTCAACATGAACACATGGAAGCCCATTAAAGCTGGAAGTGCAAAATCAGAAGTAACTTGGCTGCTTTACAATCCACATTGTGAACACGATCGGCCTTCAACAGAGGATCTTGGTGATAACCTTCCTGTATAAACATCGCCACCACTGTAGCTGCCAGCCATTACTACAAGCTGTAAGACTCAATGAAGAAATTTTGATAGTGTGTGCCACTTGCCAAGGACACATAACACAGTGCACACAGAATGTGTTAATCTGACAATACCCCGCCATCATGCACCATACGAAAAGAGCACACTAAGGGGTGAACATATATGAAGACGAGATATACACAATGAGGCTGCCTCAGCACACAGCCATGGCCTAACAGTGGCAGGAGAAGTTATTCAAAGTTAATGTTGCCAAATTAGATTAAACGTTTATGGAAACGCTCATGCTTTAAACCTACTGGCTTTCACCCATTACCAAGAAATAGGAATTGCTGTTTTTCATGTGAAAATACCACACAAAGCTTTTCAAACTTGCAAACGAGATTTAAATAACAAGTTTACACATCACTTCAAGTGACCAATATGTGGGAAGAGATTACAAAGCACAGTACATTTCGTGTGGTAGCATAGGCTAAAACAGAGGATTCAAGTAAATATATTATGAATGAGACAGATTAACAGTTTCTTCTCCCAGGGGTCTGTGCTCTATGGCCACAGGGAGGGAATAATCTATAAGCAAGAGGCCATTTAAATCAATGTGTAGCTACCTAAGTCGGTGCTTGTGGGAGCTGGGGAAAGAGCACTCAGGTTCAATAACATCCCCCATATCATCAATGAACTCACCAAATCTCCTCGACTGATGATATTCATCATCTCAGACTCTGCCTCAATCTAATCCAACTAAATGTTTGGCACCTACCCTAAAGCTCAACACAATAAAGAGAACTCCTCCCGATTGAAAATGCACCAAATAACCATAGATTCAAGCCTGGCTATCCGACATGAACCTAGAAGGCTTCACCTCAGAGCTGAAAGGTAATGCAAAAATCTCTTGGATTCACCCTCGACACAATTCGTCTTCAAAGAACACATTGCCCAGAAAATCAAGAGAGCACACTAGTAGCTCTCCCTTCACAAAAAACACAATTGTACCTGCCTGAAACCATCAACAGAATGACAGTGCTGGGCCTTTCCCTCTCTCACCTGATAGCAGCAACGTCAGGTTCAATTGCCTCCATTACATTGGATGGTGCTTGCCATGGGAGCCAGAGTAATCAAAGGCTTGAAAAAGTTCAATCCCAATACTGACAGAACTACACTCTCTCCAAACCAGCATCATCTTTCAGACCAGTTGCATCACCTAAAAGGCATTCAAAACATTGCAAGACAGAAGTTGAAGAAATGCAAGAAAGAAAATTCACCATAAGAAAATACCTCATAAGAACGGCTCCTATCCTTCTGCATTTCGGAAAAAACATGAAGACCCATCAGCACTATTTACCCACGGAAAAAGAAACTGCCCCTTTTAAACAGTCATGAATTGTATTGTATAGTTCCTTCCTACTGTTTTAGTGCTCCTTTGCTCTCCTACTAGGTTTGCATTTTACACATACCTATACTGACATCTAATGAGCTTGATCCTTTGACTAGGGTGCAGCATCGATTGGTGGGGCAGGGTGGTTGGTGGAATAACATTAACAAGAGCATCTTTTACATCTTATGGCTCAGGAGACAAGACCAAATATGGATTAAGGTTGAATGTCCTGGCATTATAAACAGAACACTACCTTAGCAAAAACCTTGGTGAACAATCCTAAGGTCGCATGCAGACCAAATGGAAGGTGCTGGTAGTAACATCACATAATATATGTACTTGTAAAGCACACAATCACCCAGAAAGGAGTCTCTGCACTGAATAACAGGTGTTTATTGTAACCCATTTCAACGGTACATAATTTATCACCCTCGGAAGGAAGAAAAGCGGAGTGGTAGTAGTGGTGCTGACAATTCATCATAAATAGGAAGAACCTTGGATGGTCCTTCTGAGGTGGAACATGAAAGTCTGTGATTTACAAATCCCATCCATCCGTTGCACTGCTACCACAATTCTGGAAATGGTAATTCTGAACTTTAAAAAAGCAAGCAACTCCTAGAAGCTGCAGGGATCAATATTTAGCCACAAAACACCAATCATTTTCTCTAAGGTGATGGAGCAAGACTCTGAACCTTCACCATGGAGTTTCTCCAAAGCCATCTCTTTGCTGACAGGGTTCATGGGAGACTAAAACTGTAGACAATTTTGGTGAAAAGATGCCACAAATACTAGATTAAAAGTGTCTAGAGATGAACCAGCAGTCAAGCATTCAACTTTCTACAGTAGGTGAATAATCTCAGACCAGCAGAAGTCCTCCTCTTGAAAGGAGTCAGACATCTTTGAATATTCGGTAGCGGTGGAAATGGGACTGCTTGGATTGCCAAATCTGTATTGTCATAAGAGATAGGCTGGTAGAAATTAAAACGCATAGCCTTCTTGTAAGCTGTGATTTCTTGGACAAACTGAAAGGTGCACAGCGTTTATGAAAATGAAAGCTGGAGATCAATTCATGGTTAATTATTCATAGCTATTCTTATTTGTCAAGGAAAAGAATATTACTGCTAAATTGCAGAACAATTACGTTATTCTCTACATCTAGATTTAAGGCAGGGAGGGGAGTTGAACAAAGCACTGAAAACACATGAGCCATAAGATTTTCTGGGGTTTGCGGGCATCAAATGGTACTGCTGAATGGATATTTTGTCTTCAAGATTACAGAAAAGTATTTCAGAATGGCATTCTCTACACCTGCTTATCTGCCCACCAAACAAGCGCCTGTATACCCTCTCGGGAGATTTGTGCGCTATACAAATCAACATAAGATAACAAAACCTCTGTGAGATTGGTCTAGCCTCTATTTTGTAAGTTTAGCATTCTATTCATCGATGTCTTTTTACAGTGCATAGGTTTAAGATATCACGGACCATACCCTTTGTCTTTCACTATGCAGGCACACTTGGTTGAATGAACTGCAGTTTTATTCATCCTAGAGAGAATCATTTTCGATGGTGGGTTTTGAAAATGGTGGGGAATAGTTGCTCTTTATCAGACAATGGTGGTATAATGTAATTATCGTATTTCTATAGCCAGCAACAGGCAATGGGCAAGGAAGAGGCAGTTCAGATTCCATTGTGAGTGCTTCTATGGCCTTTGCCAGGATAAAATGCAGAGACCGATATAAATCATGACCTCCTCCTTGTTCCCCAAATTAGTGGGCAGGCTGGAGTACCACACTAAACCTTTCCAGGCAGCAAGGTTCTGTGAACCAGCAACAGTTGAGGATTATTGATAACCGACAATAGGTGGACAAGAATCCTGTAAGGCAGAGGCTGGAAGTTGGTTGTTGGATGCACTTGGGTGTAATCAATAAACAAGCATCTTCAAAGATATATGAAAACAGTAGGATTGGCCAGAGAAGATGAAACAAATTGTGTGAAACATCACAACGGTCAAGTGGAATTGACATCAAACAATACCATTCTGGGGTGCCACTCCTACTTCCACTCTAAAATATAGCATTTTTATAAGAAGTCAAAGCATGCATAAAATACACAAATCCGTGAAACAGAATCAAACATAATCCATGTGCATATACCACAAGGAAAAATAAAAATAGCTTTGTGGTTGATATATGCTTTATTTCAATAAAGGCACATATGCCGTTTAAACTGACTAGACAAAAACACACTCATCAGCATACATGAAATGAGAGCCACAGACCTGGTGACAATACAGATGGGAAAAATCAACCAATGGGGGGGGAGGTGCAAAAGTGCTATGAACTAGGATTTGTTTATACATTTTTTTCAATTTATTAGCTTTGAGAAGCAGTTTCACAGACTGTTTCAGGGTGGCACAACTGAATAAAAACAAGATATACATACAGCACTAGTAAACATAACACAAGAATAATATGGGAATCTTGTAAAAAATTCAGTTAGCATGATCACCAACCGAACAATCAGGATACAGGCTAATGGTAGAAACCGGTCAGCTTACAAATGAATTTATAGTAAAATCAGGAAAATCTCCATAGCATAGCTACCTCACCAGTACTAGTCTCAGAATCACTACCGCTCACACAGATCACCTAAGATGGGCATCAACAGTACAGACACACGCCTTTCACCAATGGATCCAGAGGACATGATAGGAAAACCACCGGCTCAACAACATCAGCATGTAATGAACAATACCACCTGCTGCTTGTGCCGCCGATACAAACCACACATCCAGTCGCTGCAATGTCATGCCAGCTCTCCCAGTGCTGCTCTCGAAATAGATATTGGAACAAACATACCAGCACCCAATTTCAGTGAGCCTCCTCAAAGCCCACTCATCTATAGTGGAGGCTTTGGACACAAAAGAATACAAACCAATTGCCACCTAACGGAGCTAACTAAAATATAGGTAAGGGAAAACTCGATGACCATCTGTGACAACCTACACCCTGCAAGCGACTTGTGGCAATCAGACATAAAAACATCAATGCAGAAGAGTTTTACACAACCTACAACAGTCTAAGAATTACAAAAGGCAATAACCCTGAAACCATGTCGGAAAATCTCTACCTTAAACATCACATGAACAAGCTTACTGCGTTCATAATTTTAAAAAAAACGCCAAAACTGCATGAAGTCCACAACAAATGGTAAAAATAAATACCAGTGGCATAGATTTATTTAAGTGAAGGATGAGACTATGTGCAAGAGACACTGAAGGAACCAGCCGAAAAGTCTAAAAAAAGCCTACATCAGCAAATGCACCAGTGAATCATCGATACAATCAAGAAAGATTCTCACTCTTCAACAGTAGGTGACTAACATCGATGCCTTGAGAAATGCAATGACCTCAATATTTTTTTTTATAGTAAAATGAAAAAATGTAAATACAGGAACATACTGCCAGCAACTAAGAAGAATCATGGTATTCCAACCCCGCCCACTCTCGATTCATCACACCTTTAGCTCCTTCCTGCGAACTGGTTTGGCGCAAAAACCAGCTTGTAGAGCCCTGCACAGACACTTGTATAAATAAAGCAATTACTCCCTAAATGGAAATGTATATTAGATCCAAGATTAATGCTAATCATACCGAATGCCCTGAAAAATGCCATCAGTAAGCCTCTCCTGCAAAACTCTAGAGAGGATGCAAAAATCAGGTCTACAGTCAATATTCAGCTTTCACTACCCCAGTTAAATGATGGAAAAGGAGGTCACAAGACAGCACCTAAAACGAAATACTTCCTGCAGGAGCATCAGTCTAGGTTCTGGCCAGGCATTGGTGCTAAAACTGGCCATGCAAGTATCAGAAAGTAACTCCTATTGGCCCTCTGTGATAACACAGTCAGCCAATATGCTGCTTGATCTCTCAGACTACAACACCATATACCATGATATTCTTTTAAGCAGACTGGCCCACTCTGAATTGGACACGGTCCTTCCACTCAAATAAAAGCCAAATAGTTCACATTGGCTCCACAGAACATCCATCACACTTCTTGACAGGTGATGGGCCACAGGCATCCCCTTTATCTTGTCCACTCTTAAAAGAATATGTACATCCTCTAGAAAAAAATGCTTGAACAGTACCAAGTGAGCCCACAAAATTATGATGATGATATGCATATTCATATCTAGGAGGAACAGAAGCCACTGACTCGACGTCTGATTTGACCACATTTCCACTGGGAGAAAGTTTCCTTTGACTGATTGAAGTGAAAATAGAGGTCCTAAATGCAGGGTAGAGAACAATCCACCTTAATCTCCTTCAAATGGCCCTTTTGCCCATGACTGGCTCCATGAGCAATACTGAAATCATGGAATCTGGGAGTCATATTCAATGCAGAGCTGTATTTCGTTCTCCAAGTAAACACAGTGGTAAAGGGCATTAATCTGCACCTCCATCATGTGGAAAATCGTTCTATTAGTACCATCCATCAAGCAGAGTTAACAAGAGTCCTGGTGCTGGATCGGCTGGCCTAGTGCAATATTTTCTATGCTGCTCTCTCAAAGAAGCTCACTAACAAGCTGCAAAGGATCCAAAATCAGGGTGCCAAACTACACCTGAAAGTGCAAACAACTCAAACCCTTCACTAGCTACCAGTAGAAAGGATGACTAAGCTCAAAATCCTCTGTACCATCCAAAAGACCTAATGGGAGTCTAATGAACCAAGATAGATTCAAATACTTACCAAGTCACAACCCCAACCAGAAAATGGCATTCATCAACAGTAAGACTCATCTCATCACCCAGTGATCCAATGACTATACAAAACGATGAAACATGGTGGGAGTTTGAAGACAGCAGAATGTTTCTGGCTGTGGAAACACTGTGTCCGACTCGAGGGCAGAGCCAAATGACATACTGTTGAAAATCAACCCTGAACACTGAACTGTTGTGCAGTGTGCACCGTTTTTACCTAAAATCCTTACAAATGGCAAAACAGAATGGAGGAGCTTCCATGTACCGACTGGACTCCAACTCCTTCCTCTCAGAAACTCACTATCCAGACTCTTGCTCGACTACAGCGCTCTGAAGTATGCGAAAGGCGGTAGGCAGCATTTTATATATCTTCAGAAATAAATAAATCGCTACTAGCAACAGTGTGGCTCCACAGGTAAAACCTAGTCACCAAATCTGTCCAAGTTCCAATGCCAAAGAAGGAATTAAGGTTAAGTCCGAAAACTGCAGATTGATGAAAGTGCTAGATGCCTTAGCACATATACTTGAGACAGGCAGATACTGGTTGTACTTTAAATTAGTACGAACATGCACAGCAAGCCTACGTTTTCAAATTAATGCATTGTACATTAACAGAATTCAAGAAAATGATCTTGCACACTGTTACAATGGTATTGATTAAATAGTTATTTTATAGCATTTAGATAAATAAATGCAATTTGTTTTCTGGCTAAAGCACTCCAGCACTCTTAATGGCCTTCCCATTAGAGATGAATAATATCCAGTTACCAGGAACGCGATGCGGATCTACTTCAATGCCCACAGTTGCTGGATAGGTCAAAATTCACTGGGCTTAGGTGGATCCTTGTGGGCATAGACTAGGTCTAAAAGTCTACTGCGTTACTTGATTACGGAGAAGGCTGCAAAATACCGTTAAAAAAAAAAAAAAAAGATCGGTCAGCTTTCTGCTAAATGTGAAATCTGAAAAAACATCACTTCATGTGATGCCCTCAAGAGGGAGGAGTGAACTAATGCCTTACTACGTCGAAGAAGCTAATATCAGAGCATACAGAAAAGTTTAATGAAATGAAACCTTGAACATGGTAATAGCAACAGAAGTAGCATTTGCAACTCCTACCGACTGAATTTGTTATGTGACGAGCAGAGAAGTTAGAACACATGGGCATTTTCTGGATTAATATGAGCGAACTCCAGCTAAAATCTGACAGTGTGTGAGAGGAGGCCATATCACTATTTCTCCTTGTAGTGTAAGAAGTCAGGATGCCGATTCCGGTCCAAGCAAAAATAGTGATTTGGCAATATAAAGTTATGTGTTAAAAAAGAAAGTCAAATATGCTTTCAAACTGTATGACATAATCTGCAGCGTCCCCCAGGGCTTCTCCCTCAGCCCCACCCTCTTCAACTCTTCCATGACGCCACTCGCAGACATTGCCCGCACCCACGGACTTAACATCATCTCTTACACCGACACCCAGCTCGTCCTTCCCCTCACAGAAGACGCTTACTCCACCAGAACCAACTTCCGCAACACCATGTCCGACATCGCTACCTGAATGAAAACCAACTGCCTTAAACTTTACTCGGACAAGACAGAAGTCCTCATCTTCGGGAACAAGCCCTCCCCTTGGGACGACACATGGTGGCTGACCAAACTCGACCCCTCACCCTCTTCCACCAACCACGCACCCACCCAATCTTGGAATCATCCTGGACAGCCAACTGACCATGAAGAAGCAGATCAACGCAGTCTCCTCTGCCTTCTTCCACACCCTCCGCATGCTCCGCAAGATCTTCCGATGGATCCCCGTCTCGACCATAAAGACAGTCACCCAGGCCCTAGTCTCCAGCCGCCTGGACTACGGCAACGCACTCTACATCGGAACCACAAAACCGCTCCTGAAAAGCCTCCAGACCATCCAAAACACAGCAGCAAGACTCATCCACAACCTACCCAGAAGAACCAGCACCTCCTCTCACCTCAGAGCTCTCCACTGGCTCCCCGTCCAGGAAAGAAGTCTCTTCAAACTCCTCACACACGCTTACAAAGCCCTCCACAAAACTGGACCTGCCAACATCAACAGCCACCTGACATTCCACCAATCGGCCAGGGAACTTCGCTTCTCCACCCTCGCGCACCACCCCGTGTCTGTTGAAGCTGCTGCAGAGGTTGTTTCTTCTCCTACCTCGCCGCCAAGTCCTGGAACGACCTCCCTCTCCACCTGCGCACCTCCCCATCACTGGAAGATTTCAGGAAGAAGCTCAAGACCTGGCTCTTCGACCGCCATGGCCATCCGACCGAGGGACACAAACCCCAGCGCTTGGAGATCCCCCAGGGTGACAAGTCGTGCTCTACAAGACCCAGTGAGCAAAAATCCATATATCTCTATGGCAATGATATGCGAGTATATCATGGCTGGGCAATGGTGGTTCTTGATATCCATCGTGTCGGGCAAATGATCAGGGGACTGTGGATATACCTCTCCTGCCAGCATTTATATCCTTGCTAGCACAAAGACTTTAGCGAGAGGTAGACTTTCCAGCTGTCCATGCATCCTTCCTCCAAACAAGCAGAAGTACCAATTCAGGTAAGAAAACACTTTTATCAATATGTGTAATGCTTGTAGCAGATGCTTTAACCAGCTCAGAATAGCTATCAACAGTGCACTTGAATTTCTGACTCGGGAACGGAAAATATAGCCATCAGGTGGAAACCTCTGAAGATGAAAGGGGAAAATCGAAATGTGCAAGTCACATAACCCATCTGAAACCAGACTGACGGGAGGCAATAAGATTCCTTTGAATCAATAATATATCATGCCAGGGCTTTAAAATGAAAAAAATGAGTAATAGATTAACAAACACAACATTAAATGCTAATGTAAACTACGGTTCAGAGCAGGATTCACTATCCGATTTAAGACAAAAAGGTTGAATCCCATTATTGTTCCTTTAAATAAAAAAAAGACCGCTTGTAATGGTCCGGCTTGACAGCATAGCTGTCACCAGACAATTATGTGAGAATCACCGGGAGAGAGGGCATTTGGCTCCGGACACATGCTGGAAGCAAGTAGTACAGGTTTTGATTGGGCAGTTGTGTGCTTCCACAAAAAAGTGCTGGCCTCCACACAGCCTTGATGATTTTGTTTATTTATCCAGTTGCCTGGGGGGGGCGCACACACACACACACAACCCCCTCCCCCCCCCATTGTACAGTCATTAAAGTGTCTTTGATAACTAGATAATTTATGGTGTTTTTCTCTTACAGCAGCACAGATGGGAGGAGGGAAGTCATTGACCTGTATGGATTTTTAGATCTTGCTTGCCAGTGCAACTATCACCTGATCTTTTAACCTATACCAACATTACTCTACTGGGCTTTGCTTCCACAATGATATATGTCCATTCCCATGCTATCTACTTGTAATGATTCACATTACCATACAACATTAGTTTGAAGCCTGACCTATTGGCTATTGCAAATGCTTGTTTTAAACCAGGAAAGGGAACTGAAGAGCCATCACTTTACACCACACTGTGGCACAATGTTTTACAAAACAATCCAGAAGAAAGCACAGGCTCCTGATCACATTTGATGTAGATTGGTGCAGCACACCGCCTTCATTATGTATATGTAAACTCAAAGCAGCGAAGTGATCCACTGACCGGATACTCAACGTTAAAATGGTGATGAAACATCACCTGATCTGGAGGTTTAAAGCTGTGCCTGGCTTTTGGGGACTTATTCTCCTTACTGACGAGGGCAGGGACACCTGCTTTTATTGACAATTGTACCATTGGAGTCAAAAATTGCAAATAAAGTAAATGTAGGGAGGCACTGTCCCGGTTTGTGTATATACAGCCACTAATGGTTCAATTAGAACTGTAAACCTGAAAAGCTCGAACCTCAGCTTACAGGGAAACATGTCCAAAAGGAAAGAAATAACAACTATGAAAGAAAGGTGCTCGTGAGCTGGAAAGCAAAGCAGTCTACAAACACTGTATGTTCTCAGGGAAGATCATAAACATAAAATAAGGTTCAAGGTATGAAACATTAAAGGTCATTAGTTTTGTGAATCTGATTGACAAATCTAAGTTGTGATGGACTATACATTGCTTGGCAGAATAACGAGCCACAGATAAAATACCTGGAATACATTTGACAAACAAATTGCCAGTAGTCACATGAAGACTCAAACTATCCCAGCTTGCTCCCAGTAGAGGCAAGCAGTGCAAGTCATCTTAACTTGACCAGTGGAAAACTCTAGAGGCTATCAATTGTAAAGGTTTCTCACAGGATGCAAACGAATGCAAGATGTGCTTGGCGATTCATAGCAGAACATAGCATCTACTCTAGCCAACAGCTCATGGTCTGGCATTGGTTGATCACGCAGGAGTGTTTAAAAAGAGAATGGATAGAGAAAATGACATGCACAAGAAAAATAGTTTAGTACATAGATTGTAGACACATTACATGTTACGTTGCCTCGTTCGTTAAACGTGCATTGGTTCACATACAAAACAGAACAAACATTCAAATGACCTGGTCTTAATCCTCAAGGACGCCAGTTAAGGGATGAAATAGTAAGAACATCATTAGATGCAAGAATACCTCTGCCAGATTCAACATTAGATTTTTATTCCATCATGCATAATTCATAGGGTAAGAAGCAGGGGCTGCTGGCTCTTCTCTCCACTCCTCCCCAGTCAAAATCACAGCGGCATATGTTGGTAGCACAAATGTCTCAACTGCCACCCCAACGTTGCCCTTCGCACACTTCTCATTTGCAAACTCTGCATTTTTAAAACCTATTTTCTATTTCTACATTACAAAGGGAATCCAGGAAGATCAGTACAGAAGCAAGCAAAAATTTGTTATAAGCTGAATTGCTATCGAAATTGAAAGTAAAGGAAAAACTACATGGCACGTGAAAAGCAAACCTGGGGGAAGAGAATAAGGTGGGTTGGCAGAGTAAGGTCTGGGCATAGTACTGAGCAGGTGCTTGCTTTCTCCACTTCAGTACATCGACCCAGGCGCATAAAATAAGGGGTGCTGTAAATAACAGAATTTTAACTTTGTTGAATGATATGAAGAAGTGTACAAGAAAATCGACAAACCACATTTTAAAAGTTGGGAACAGTGGGGAAAATATATGCTTAAATTTGACTTTTGATAACTTTTAATACAAGATTTAGTATAATAATAAACATGGCTATCGTGGCATTAGGTCAAAATTGCAACAGTTCTCATGTCCATTATAAGCAGAACTCTAACCTTTTCTTTGAATGGGAGGAGAGACAAAAATATTAATACAATCCTTTCATTGGAGGCTCACATGCAAATAACTGGACACTTCAGCAATGCCACAGAAAAGGCATGCAGAAAAATCTTTGAGAGAAACATGCTGCGCCTCCTTGCACCTCAATAACAGATACTCAATTCACCATTTAACCGAATCCATGGTGCTTTTTCTCGCCATGATCCCCCTCCAGACAGAAGATCAGAGGATACCGCACACTGAGGGGGATTTAGGCCACAAAAGCCTTGTAAACAGAGGGGGTTTATCAGATTTCTCATTTACGATTTGAAATATAGCAATGCATTTAAATTTCAATATCTAGCAGCACAATTTATGCAACTCTGAAATGAGGTCCGAAGCAACGTTAGAGACAACGATAGAGAATGTAACATTAACTTAAATGACTGCTTTACACTAATGTTTTACTCCACGTTCAGCAGTGACAACAGCAGAGTGCCTCCTTGTGTTAGGGTAAAACTATAATTGGCAAGAATGTAAAATTGCTTTGAAATTGGTCGTTTTACTCTAACGGTACACTCCATATTGGGCAGCTAATATCAGGGCACTTCTTTGTGCTATGGTAAAAAGGCCATTTAACGGTCTACTTCACATTCAGCAACAACAAAAGAAGAGGTCCCCTCTGTGTAAGGGTAAAATAGGCAATTAAGAAAATATTTAAAAAAAATATGTTGAATGGGCATTTTACCCCTAACCGTCTACTCAACAACGGCAAAGTGCCTCCTTATGTAAGGGTAAAATTACCATTTATGAGAATGTAAAAATACCTAGAAAGGCGATTTAACCCTAACAGTTTACGCCACATAGAAGAGCACCTCCTTGTGTTACAGTAAAACTGACATTTTAGAGAATGTAAAAATACTTTTAATGGCCATTTTATCCTAACTTTTTTTACTTCAAATTCGGCAACCACAATAGAAGAGTGCCTCCTTTTGGAACGGTGCTGTTCAGTTCATTGATTTGAACCTATTGGCAAATTACTTCAAGTACAAGCAGGGGGCAAATTCTGGGAATTCTCCTACTATGGGCCCGATTCCGAGTCCGATTCCGATGCGGGCAGGAGGGGCTCCGACCGTCGGTCGGAGCCCTCCTGCCCGCACCGGAATGTGCCATTCGGATTCCTTTCCGACCGAGCCATTCTGATGGACTCGGTCAGAAAGGAATCAGACTCGGTTTTACGGATGGCTTACGATGGGCTCGTAGTGCCCGTCCGCCATCCGGAAAGCCTTCAGTACTCCCCTGGTCGGCTCTTTCCGGCCGAGGGAGTATGATGGCAGTTTCCCACTGCCTTTTTGTGCCGGTCTTTCCCCATGGGTGCGTGGCTGCCGAATGGCGGCCTAGGGGGCACCTATGGTGCCCCCCTGTTGATGCCTGCACCCGGTGGCAGGCACCTTGGGGTGCCTGCCACTGGGTGCAGGGATGAACTGCACCTCTGCACTTAACGATGCGAGCATGCATTCCGTTCGGAATGTATGCTCCCATTGTTAAGTACAGGATTGCGACCGAATCCTACAGTTCCTGACTGATGTTGGACGGACTCCGGTCCGTCCGACATCGGAATCAGGCCCTATGTTGGGAGCATAATTCCTGAGTATTATTATGTTAGGTTTAAGGGACACATTACAGGGGCAGTGCTTGCACTCTTGCCTTAGTCGGGAGCAATGCTTAACAGTATTATCTAACTCTTGCATAATTCACCCATGCTGACTTGTTAGGCACAAATAATACCAGACAGCTGTGCTACCAAACAGCCACAAGAAGCCCAACTATCAGGCCCTAACAACTTGAGGCCAAATGAAAAACAAGCCTGTATTTAATGTTACCGTAGCGAGCGAAACAATGCATCTAAGAAAGAGCCACTCTCTGGAAGATGTACAGATTGAGGTTCAGGATGAAGGTGGTTGCATGGCAGAAAATGTAACATCAGTCCACATTCACGTTTTAGAAGCTCTGCTCCAAAGAAAGAACATTATTCTGTAACAGTGGAGGAACAACATGATGGTAACGGACGATCAAACATACAATACGTCAAACATGGTAGACAGGAAATGCTGGTAAGGCGAAATGAAATGAATGGGAATAAATAACTGAAGGAGTGCAGCCTTTTAAGAGGTTGTCAGGCATGTGGGCATGCCCCTGATCCCTGCTACCAAATTTCATGCAGGTCATGCAAGTAGAAGAAGGCCTGGAGGATTTACTGAGCATACTCAATCTCATGCAGTAATACCAAGGACCACAAGGCCAGAACGGGCACAATGAGACTATTAAAAACACGCCAGGGAACTTTGTCCAATTAGGAAAAAGCTGCTTTCATAAAAGGACAGAAAGAGTAATTGGGATTTATTTTTAAGGAATTTATCGATCCTAGTTTCTTTTTGGAGGGGGCAATATATAGTTAACACAGTAAGGTTGTCTGTGGCAATACAGATGTTAACAAGTATAAAATGGAAAGTTTAACTTTCAAACCAAAGGCACAACAGGAAGAGCGCTACTGACCATGATGGGTACATATGCATATATTGATTGTCAAAAAATTATCCTTGTGTTATCAGGAATGTACGTCAGATAGTTTTTTATTCAACAGGGTGACTCGCCAGCCTTAGAAGCCTTCGCGGCCACCCAAGTATTCAGACTATTAAAAATGGTGGCTACTGAAAAGACCGGATGCCATTTATTTGCATATTGACTACTCACCATACGTAAACACAAATTATCTGTGGACCCCATGGACAACCTATTAAAGAATTAGGTCTTAGGCTTGAAATTTATTTTGGTGCCACAGTTTTCTGGTGTTGCGCTACAGCAGCCCACACACAGCCCCTCTATAGGATCTAATAACGACAATAAGGACACAATTTCGTGTCTCAAGAGAAAGTGGGGGCACAGGTGGAGGGGACACTGACCTGAAGAGAAATGTGAGAAATATAGAGATAAACTGAAAAAAACAGGTTAGGGAAGGGTGAGGCACTGGGTACCCTTTCAAAGAATGATCGGGCATGTACAGTGAACATTAACTCACTGAGTAGTACTTGCTCTTCCTATGAGACTACAAAGTGTGACTGCAGCAATGGAGTCACCCAGGGAGACTGGTGCCATGTACCGAACAAACAGGGGAAAGGGCAGAGTGCGTCTGGAGGCCTAAACTCTAAAGTTAATCAAGCCTAAGGCTACATTGGGAAAAGAAAGCTTTTTAAAGCCTATTCCCAGTGGACGATTAAAATTTGGCTGGCTCAGCAGAGCTGCAGCATGAGCACATTCAGAAGGGTATATATAGTCTCACTAGATTTTATAAGAATGAGCGTACTCAGCAAGGGAAAGAATGCACGCAGCCCACACCCTTACCCCATCCTGTTGGGCTTTAGCCATGCTAAGCTGGTCTTTCCATTTCAGAGAGATGCACAATCCAGCTCTGACAATATCCAAAAGCAGTACCTGATCTGATGCTGGGGATTTAGGGGATGTATTTAGCAAAAAGCAGTTAGAAGACCCAGGGGTAGTGCAAGCGCACACTAGCATGGTAAGGCGATCTGCTAGGGGATTGGGAGTTGGTATCTTCCTCTGCCAATTGCCTCATTGACTTCTGCCTCCACATCTCTGGCCTACCCTCTGTCGTGGTCACTGCAAAGGTGGACTCTGGTGGCAAGCCGTTGTCGAGTGTGCACAGAGCCAGCTCCGCGCTTTCCCGGACATTGTTCCCTAGGTCTGTGGAAGTTTGCTGGATCGGGGAGCCAGGGATGCTCACGTCAACTTCATTTGTAAAGTCAAAGCCATCTGGGATTCAACATACAGTAAAAGTTTAGTCCTTCAGCGCTCGTCCTCCAAAACACTGTAAAATGAAACTAGGAATCTTGCAACAAGTTGTGACATAAACTCACAATCCCATGTACATGTATCAATACCCCCAAAAATTAGCTTTCCTTTTAATATGAAACAGCTTCCTAAAGACATTAATACACAGCTGCACAGTGACCAATGTAGCACATATTAACAGAGTGATGATATCAGACATAATGCATGAATTCTAGCATGGTACTTTTAAATCTATACATTATGTGATGAGAAATTTGACCGTGTACGAATTTGAAGTAGGAACATTTTACTCACTGCATTTAGAGGTTGGGAGGATAAAATAGATGCTGAAGAGTGCAAATATGATTTTCTGATTAAAAATCAATATCTGCTGCAAGTCATGTTTTTTTTTCCGACTGGATGACTATCCATGAAATTAAACGCGAACCTCAAGACACTGCCCCTGCAGTGATGTGGTTATGGGCTCATAATGCTACCCTTGTACAAGCTAGTGAGCAGCATTGTTTCCACAGCACCCTCATAAATGTTCCCTTAAAGAGTTGCACAGTCATGGAGACTAATCACTGCAATAAAACCATTGCATAGATTATGCAGTAAGAAGTCCGTTTCTCACAACCAAACATTAATAGCAAAACTAAAGACTGTGCTATGCCTATCAAGAAATTTTAAATGGTTTACTTCTGTATTAGGTTATGGGCCAGATGTACGACAGGGGCATTTAGCGACTCGCAAATTGCGCTCAATGTGAGTCGCAATTTGCGAGTTGCTAAATGCCATGTACAAGTGTCAGAGACACTGTTTGCGATTCCCAATGGGGTCGCAAATTGCATGCCTCATCAATATTCATGAGGCACTCGCAATTTGCGACCCCATTAGGAATGGCTGGCCCTCCCAGGAATGGTGGCCTCCATGTCTGGGACTGCTTTTCAATAAAGCAGGTTTTTTTTAAAAATGCAACCCGTTTTCCTTAAAGGAAAACGGGATGCATAAAAAAAAATGAAACGTTTTCGTTTTATTTTTTAAGGGCAGGTAGTGGGTCCCTGGGACCACTGCCTGCCCCTAAAAAATATTTTCCCCTGCATTTGCAAAGGGGAAGGGGTCCCTTGGGGACCCCTTCCCATTTGCGAGTGCATTACCACCCTCTTGAAGAGGGCGGTAAATTGTGAGTGTTTTGCGACCGCAATTGTGGTCGTAAAACATTCTTACATAGGGTAGCGAGTCGCAATTAGGAAGGGACGCCCTTGGAACGCCACATAGGGCGAAACACGTGTCGGCTGTCCTACCTTTCTTAAAAACTTTTCATCAAATATGATATAAAAAGATTGAAATGAAATTACAAAGTGGCAAATGAAAATAAAACATCTACCTTCACTCAATTCTACTTGATCTACTGTGATGTGTTATAAAAAGGAATTACTCCAATGAATAAAAAAGATCGTTTGAAGGGAGGAACATATGCTTACACCCTCACACTCACGCCCTTGGAACGCCCCTTCCTAATTGCGAGTCACAAATCCTATTTAGCGAGTCGCAAATAAATTGCTAAATAGGGTTTGTACATGGCCCTATTCGTTTTTGCATGCGCAAACGGGTCACTAACCCGTTTACGCATGCAAAAATGGGTCGTACATCTGGCCCTAAGTCACAAAACATCCTGCTAAGTTGGAAACATTATAAACGTGAAATTATTTGCTGTTGTCTTCAATTTCAGCGTTTGATGGTTAATATGTTTTTATTGGTCGATTGTTTGCTATATTATTAGTTCATTTATTTCCACTCAAATTCTGTATTAAATAGTTCACAATCATGTGAGACACAAACTGCGATGGCATCATTCATTTTCCAAGGTTTGAAAAAGTTTTGCTTTTTTAATATAATTTTGTTCATTAGCTTTGGAAACAACCTTTGTATGTCTAAATTAACTAGCTTCCTAAAACGAAGCTCACTGTGAGACTTTTTCACCCAGAGAATAAATTGTAGGTACCACCTACCAATCTCAAAGGTGAGATTGCAGGTGTTCCATACTTAATAAGGTAACTCAACAATATCATTATTGTCGAATTACCTTAAATTATAGGAGGAGGAAGGTTAGAGAATTCCATCTTGCCCTTGTCAGATGAATGCCAAAATTTAACTTGTCAAGAATGATTTTGCAATGGGATGTCTACTGGGTAGTGACATCAGAGTTGGGTGATGGAGGATGTTGTCTTGACACAGTGGCAGACAGCCCACCTAGATGAAATTGAATTCAATAAGGTAGCTATTAGACCAGAGAGAACTTCTGGGGTGCCATTAGCATTACCTAGCTCTCAAGCAGAGGACATTGCTGTGGTGTCTAAGGTAATCATAGGTGATCTGAGATGCTTTGCTGAAGAGACGAGCGATGCTGTGAGAGTGAGGCTCAGATAGAGCATTATTCAAAAAGGAAACAACAAAAACATCCTACTTTGGTTTATATGCCACCACACAATTCCAGCTGCAAGACGACTGGGAAGAAGCTGGGAACTTTCAATCTACTGGGTAGACAGACTTCTATATTGTGAGCCCTCCACTTCTAACCCAGAAGCCAGCCAGCAGCTGGTGATCCACATTCTATTATATGACTTCAATAAAATTCCAGATTTGTATTTCATTCACGTTTGGAGCTCATCAGGAGAGTAGCAGTGCCACTTTGAAAACAGTTACAGGTGCACAACATCAGTAACTGTTCAGTAGCAGCCTTTTCTGGAAATTATCTCCCCAGGATGTGGCATCACAAACATCCTAGGAAGCCAGAAATAAAAACCAAAACAGTGTAGGTGCGCTGGCACAAACCAGCATGAATAGCTTTATTAGCATCAAGAACCTTCTCTAATTTTCTGGTTTGAACCACTGCTGCACTCTTTTGATGGACTTCAAATACAGCAGAAGACTGGATGCCACTGATGTGCAGCATATATAGTATACTAAGAGGTCCAGTGGGAGGCTAGGAAGGTGAAAGGCTATTAAATCATTAGCACTGGTTTGTTGGAATGCATCTACACTATGGTCCGCATTACAAATGGCCTCTTAATACCGAATTGGGCAGACATTTGAGTTCACATTAAAAGTGGTGTAATGAGACATGCATTAATTCTGCATGTGGTATTACTGCATGTAAAATTACCACAGGTAATACGGAGAACACATTGTGCAGGGAGCCTAGCAAGGGAATGGCAGGTGCATAGGAGTGGTCAGAGCTGGGATGCACAAGCTTCATCGGAAACAGTGCACCACCCGGTCCAGCCAAAGGAATGGGGGAATTTTGAGATGGGTGGGGATAAATAGCTTTAAAATCCATTTGGTTCACCACAGTGCGTGTACCATGGCAGTGTCGTCTAGGTGCCGGTCGAGCCAGCCAATAACTCTCCCATTGCAGCTGTGCTGCTAGATAGCAATGGTCAAAGTTTGAAGCCCTCAGGACTTCCATGTCCGTGGGCAGTATAAGATTCGCTAGCGCAACTACGGCGCCTGTTCCTCCAAATAAGGTCACCTAGCAATATATCCAGTGAGTGAAAGAATGTTGCATGTAGAGATAGCGGAAGATTAGCCAAGTTGTCGTGGGAGCACGAACGTTTTGGAAAGGTCAATTCTGCCCACTACCGAAAGCGGAAAACCTCTCCAGAATGCAACTTAGCTTCGGATCACTGATAACGCAAGAAAAAGTTGCTTAGTCTTTCTGAATGCTTTAGTTCTGCCAATGTACTACATATGCGCACTTTTAACATTAAGAGTGTGGGACGCTCTTTTAGCTAGGGAATTTGAAAAATAGGTAGTTCCAGTGAAAGATGAGACCCTCTTGGGTACGAATTTAAGATTAATAGTCTTGGGAACATAAATTATAGAAGACTGTAGCTCACTAATACATCTACGGGAAGTGATTGGTACAAGTAAAGCCACTTTCCAAGATATATATTGTAATGCACATGTATTAAGAGGCACGAAAAAAAGCACCCATAAGTCGTGTGAGCATGCTATTTAGGTTCCATGTAGGTGTGGGAGGTTCTTTCGAAGGGATAATTCTCTTCAGCCCTTTAATGAATGGTTTAACAACCAGCACTTGCAAGACGGAAGCGTGTTGTCTATTATAAAGGCATACTAGCTAGCCCTGCATTATAATGGTGCATTACATAGGAAATAATGTCCTGTACTGACAGTGTAAATGGATCTATGTGCTTGGAAAAATAATAGTGCATAAAGGTTTTCTATTTAGCGGCATAGCAAGCATGAGTAGGTGGTTTCCTAGCCTCTTGCAGAATGACCATGCACTCTTGCAGGACGTTAAGGACCCAAACTCTAAGCACTCAGGGGCCACATTGCTTGACTGACTTGTTAGGGATATGCATGTCGGAGACTACTGTGATGCTGTGTGAGAAAGTCCAGTTGTATTGGGTGCTTCTCGTGAGGGCTGACTGAATCAGAATCATGTCTGTCTTCACCATGTTGGTGCAGCTAGGATTAGAGTCATGGAAACCTGCTGCATTTTCCTTACAACATATGGTATCAAGAGAAGAGATGAAAATGTGTAAGTAAATATCCTTGAGCAATTGATCCATAGTGCTTTGCCCTTGGATTGAGGCTATGGGTATCTGCTGGCAAAGCTATGTCATTTTGCGTTGTCAGATGGGCATACAGATCAATTTGTGGAGCCCCGCAATGATGGAAATACTTTTGAAAAACTTACAGGTGGAGTTTCTACTCATGTATCTGTTGCTGCATCCTGCTGAGAAGTCAGCAAAGTCATTGCCACTCCAGGAAGATATGCCGCCAAGAAATTAATGCTGTGTTGGACTGCCCAGTGCCAAATCTCCTGTGCCAACAGGGATAGGTGTGGGAGTGTGTCCCATCCTTCTTTTGGATGCAAAACACTGCTGTCATGCTGTTGGTTTTTATGAGTACAGTTATGCTCCAGAGTTGGGAGAAATGCTTTTATGTCTGATACTTCCAGGTCGTTGATGTGGCAAACCGGATACTGAGGATCCCATTCACTTTGAATAGTCATGTGGTGAAGGTAGGTACCCCATCCCATGAAAGAGGCATCTGTGATGATGGTCACTTGCACAAGGGTTTGTAAAAGGGCCTGTCTATCAACATGTTATTGTTGTTCCACGGTTGGAGAGAATGTTGGGTCCTTACCGCCTCAGAGATTAAATCCTCACAATGCCCTTCTGCTAGTGTACATTGCCTCGATAAGCCGTCCTGTAATGTGCAATCGGGCATACGGACCGATTGCTATGAAATCCCATGCTATGCATCCCATCCCATTCCCAATAGTTTCATTACAGTCCTTACACTAATGAGACGGTGTGTGTGAAAAAGAACAATGCAATTGCCCACTATGGGTTTAGGTATGCTTTGCCTGTTCGTTGAGTACTGCTCCTAGGAAGAGTTGGATTTGCTGTTGTTGGAGATGCAATCTTTTCTCATTGATAGTGAAAACTAGTTTGAGCAGTCGATACTGCTTTTTGAGTGTGTGCTAGGCACTGGTCTTTGCTGTTGCTCCTTATCACCCAGTCTTCTAGGTATGGAAACAAGTGGATGGCATGTATGCATAAGTGAGCTGCGACGACTGCCAAACACTTGGTAAATACCCTTCTTGTTGTGATAACCCCAAAGGAGAGAACTTTAAATTAGTAATGTTTTCTGCTTACCATGATATTAAGGTAACAATGATGTGCCAGGTATATGGGGATGTGGGCATCCTTCAGATCTAATGCAGCCATGAAGTCACCTCTTTGTAGCAATGAAAAGTGACCACGTGAACGTGTTCTGATGAAATGAACCTCTTCAGTGGTCATAGATTGAGAATTGGCCAGAGAGTGCTGTCCTGTCTGCGAAAAAGGAAGTAGAAGGAATAGACCCTGTCCCCTTGTTGGTGTGCGGACATGGGTTCTATGGCGCCCTTTACTACGAGCACCTGTGCTTCTTCCTCCAGGAGCTGTAGATGGTCTGAACTCAGCACATGACGGCAGTTGGGATATTTAGAGGGAGTATGTGTGGAATTTGAGGCAGTACCCCTCAAAGCACAATGGAGAAGACCCACTGGTCTGAGGTGATGTTTTTCCATTGTGCTAGGAATTTGGAAATCCTTCTCCCAACATGTGTAGTGGGATCGAGGGGAAGAGCAGTGAAGTCACATCTTGTTAGCAGAGGAGGCCTTAAGAAGGCCACCGCTACCTTTGTTATTACCTCTCTATGCACCCCAATGAAAGGTTGTGCCCTGTTGTGGGTCCTGAAATGGAGTCTGCAGGGTAGGGCCTTGTAACTTTCAGACTATTGACGTTAAACTGCCTCATGCAGGTTCTTGTCTCATGATCATAACTTATTATAGCAGTTTCCTTGGTACTGCTATGTCACCAGTGCTGTCAGAACTTGATGCTTTTCTGGGCATTTTAAAACCAATAATGGCTGAGAATCTTGCTAACCGTTAGTAATTAGTGGGGATTTAAAAGGCAATATTAGGAGAGGTTCTCCATCTGATGAGCTGGCATCCATTAAAGATCGGTTGCTTTTGTGTTTGCAAAATGATTATTAAACATTATAAATGATATAATCAAGGATTCTATTTGTTGGATTTCTTGGGCTATTACAGTCTTGAGCCATTAATGGTCACGTTTCTAGCAACTCAGTTGTCCACACAGCTATTTCAGCAAAAGGTGGTAAAAGTATTATTTTCTGACGAGGACCAATTTTTTTATGTTTTCGCTGATATTCAGGTGTTGTCAGGAGACGGGAAAGTGACCACAATCAAGTTATTTTTAGTCTGAGGGCACATGGAGAGCTGAAAGAACTGCTGTTTTAACCTCTTCTTTTTGAGGGTACTAGCACTAATGATTTAAAGTCATTAAGATGGTGGGATACTGAAACAGAGCTGGTTCTCTACTAGGTGTCTTCAGCATGCCTTACACTCCATTGAAGTATGCACAGTTGAGATCTCTGAAAGCACCCGAATGTGGTTCCATTTAAGTTTCATGCAAGTGGTGTGTGTTGTTGGTTTAATTCACATTGAAAGAAGTTGGTTCAAAGCTGGAAAAGGCTTTGGCTGGGAGCCTAGGTGCCTTACTGAGGCAGCTCGCTAAGAGGAATATAAAAAAGAAAAGTGTAAATATGAAGGGCCCCAACTCCTACTCAACATAATCTACTGTGCAGCTCAGTATTGGGTGTGGTGACTATATGCATTTATGGTGGAAGGTACCCCTTTTGTTTTAAGAGCCTCGAAGTTTTATTTAATTAAATCCAAACACCACAGTGCAGTATTGACTATGATAGTTATTAATATATATATTTACATATATTATATGCTCAAGACTTAGCTTGATACTAGATTTTATGCTACAAGGGAGTACAATTAATATTAATGAGTAATAAGTAACCTGCAGGTTTTTTCATGAACATTTATTCGTTAGTGCTGTCATTTATTTGACTGGCTACCAGCCGCGACCGCTGCAGGTAAGAGCGGTGGGGCCCTGTGAGGGGGGATTTCGAGAAACTACCACGAGGGAAAATTAAATAAATACATTATTTTCCTTGTGGTCGTCTCTTAAAATCCGCCCTCACCTGGCCCCACCGCTCTTACCTGCAGCGGCCGCGGCGCCTGGCTACATGGTTTGATTCCATGTAGCATGTCGCTCTTAACTAGTGAATAGTTCCTTCTAGCTGAGTCATGCTCAATTTTGATCAAATCTTGAAAAAGCTACAGGACTGTGCGCAGAGTATGGGGCGAAATACCTGTTGGCAGTCAAAAAACACAACAGAACTAAATCATAAATGCTCGCTAAAAAGCCCTTGAGCCTATACAAAGCATTTGGGTGGGGATAAAAAGTGCATGACTGAATGGATAAAGTGATGTTTATTACACATGGAAGCCCTGTATCTTAAAACGTATTTCCTTTCAGAGATTAACAAGATGAGCGGATGGTCTTCTAGTTTGCTATTATTGGCCAAATAAATGACTTGTGGCAAACTGTTCTAAGAGCCCACAATTAGTCTTGAATGAAAAATAAAAGCAAGCACTGTCTTGTGAAATCTCTAGGATTCTTCATAGCATGCAATCCCAGAGGCAAAAATAGATAAAAAAGTGGCACAAAACATATGGAAAAAAATGACTTCAGCAAAGAATGTGCAAAGAATGCAGCATAACAGCAAGTAATGTCCCATTCGATGTAAGACACATATGCAGCAGGCATTCTTCAAATATACGTTCCACTCTAGTTAATCTATTTACGCTCTCACATATTGCACTAATTCCACATTCCCTAAGATATTAAAAAGCTGTACAAATCACCTCTCAAGCAATAGAGCTTCTCTTTGAAAATATGACTTCCTCTACATCAGTGCTTGAAATGGACATAGAAAAGTGAAGATACTCATTTTTTATTGATCAGAACTGATCAATAAACACACAAGCACGTATTGCTGAAATTTCAACACAGATAGATATAGGTTATAACCAAATACGCAATATCATAGAGAACAAGCATTGACAAAGCCAAAAGGTCTCGTCTATGCGACCTATTGGCTTTGTGAATCTTTTTAGCTATGTTACACAAGCTGGTTTTGTTGTATTGCTTTTTTAAAATTGCTGGCGGGAGGGTGGGGGCGAGGAGGCATCTATGAAGGAGGGAGGGCGTACAACATGGAGGACATAGGTACCTACTGCACTGCCCTCTCACCAGCAATAAAAAAAACGCTACGACATAGCCAGCGTTGGTTGTGTTATAGCGCTTTTGTTTTTAAGCTTTCAGGTATGATGCTACATAGCAGCCACGCTCGAGAGCGCAAGATGCAATTCCACACACAGATGATTTAGCTTTGAGGCAACCTACAAAATGAAAGTAATTTGTTTAAAAAAAAATCCGGGGGCTATTTGAACCTCCATATAATTGAGGGTTTTGTTTCCTTAGATGAACATTCAGATAAAAGTGGGGTGGAAACCGAAAGTCACCTGTATAGAACTTCAGCTGACATGGGCTACAGCTTGCTACGTTTGGGAGAGGGCAGAATACACACTAGCAACCCAACATCCCACTGTGGTCTCACAGTAGGCTATAGGTTGAAAGGGTTTCTGAGGCAACACATTAAAGACAACATTCAAATCCCAAACATGAGGAGGATGCCTAACTGGGAGAAACAAATAAAAAAGTGATAGCCAAAATTTATCAGACAAAGCCATCTTTGCAATAAAACCAACACCAGTCACTTCCTTTTACTGGATATACTAATCCACAAAGGTATCAGAACACCACAGTATCTCAACAATGACACCACCACTAGAGAATATTCCAGTAAATGTCAAATGCAGACAAAGAGACTCCACTCAATACAACTTGCAGATTAACAACAGAACAAAAGAATGCCACCCAGTGGACATTCCATACAACCCATCCTCCATTCCAGAGATCCGTGAAATGGAGCCACTTGATCTGATAACAGTTTTGCGTTTTATTTTTCTTAGGACAAAAGAATAACTGGTACAGAGGGTTGGAATTATTTTCTGAGTAGACCTAATTCTGGCAACCACTGTATCCATATTATCTCTAATTAACAAAGCTGCTGAATCAATATAATGAGAGGTCATCTAAAAAATGTAGGTAATAGTTCTTTCCTAGCACTTTTTCCTTATAATCTAAGGAAGCCTTTGGTTCTAAACTGGGCATATCAATAGGTTTCTTGCTTTTAAAGCTGGCACTCTGGCACTGGTTTCTTTATATATTCGAATGCTATTTGAATATTCCCATCATGCTAAGCGAAGAAAGTTCTGGTGAAATGTTTCTTCTGGAGGCCCAGTGACCCTTCAGCCCGGAAGTTGGAATATGCCTCATCCGGCAGAGATAGCGGGTTTGAAATCTGGTAACCATTTTGCTCGTCCGTTTTTTTTATTCACTCAATTCTGGCTCACAGAACAATCCTTTCATGGCTCTCTCCTTCCTTTTCTTTTTTTTTTTTTTTTAACTCTTTTTATTGCATTTTGAATGACAATCAACTGTTCCACCATGCAAGGTGGGTTACGTATACACCCCCCAAAAAAACAAATTATAACAAACCAAATCATAACAGATTAAACACATGACCCAATTATGATTGTGCAGTCACCGTAGAAGTACAAAGCAATTTCCATAATATCTATACATCTTTAATGTGCCAGTTGATTCATCCGAACCACTTTTAACCCACAACTGTAAGTCCGCTAGTGCCTTTTGTTGTAGAAACTGCCTCAATGGCTCCCAAAGATCTGTCGGCCTGGATGTTGCCGGCAGTTCCTCTGAATACAATTCCAGGTTATCCTTGCAATATACAAGATCTCTAATCCAGTGGTCAACCTTCGGTGATCGTTTACCTCCCCATGTTATGGCAACCCTGCGCTTGGCCATCAGCAGTGCTATACGTAAAAAATTTCCTATAACCCCTTTTACCTGCGGAACACAGCACAGTAAACAGACTAAGGGCGTACAAGGTATCTCCACCCCGACCATTTCTTCTACATCCCGCACCACTTTGCTCCAGTAGCAGGCCACTCTCCTACAGTCCCATGCCAGATGCAGAAAGTCTGCTTCGAGTTGACCGCATCTCCTGCACCTGCTGGAGTCCCGTAATCCATAACAACACAACCTCTCCGGTGTGTAATATACCTGGTGTATGTATTTAAAATGTATAATACGCAAATTTCCGTTTGGAGTGAGTTTACCAGTTAAGCTGCATATGTGTTCCCAATCTGTCAGAGATATCGGGGTATTTAGCGCGTCATTCCATCTCTCTAGGCTACTGTCCGTGCAGTCAGGTCTCTCAGCTCTAATTGCCCGGTACAGTTTAGTGATTAATTTTTTATTAGTGGGAGTGGTTAACACCATTTGTAGAAAGTGTAGCGTAGAGGGCTCAGCGGGGTAAGTATCATAGTGCGATTTAATGGCATGTCGAAGTCTGTGAAACGTAAATTGGAACAACAACGTGGGGTTATTGATATACTGGTCTCTGAGGTGTGAAACGTGCCCCCTGGATACAGGTCCTGCATTGTAGTTATGCCTGCCTCCTTAAGTAAACGCACTGCCCCCGCCTCATGCGTAACTGACAGCGCCGCATGGTGTTCCAGCTGCATTGCCGGGGCGTAGATTGGTGTTTTATGAGCTATTTTCCCTATCGTCTGTCAGGCCGCTATGGTTGTATCGACGGTATTTATTTCCGTTTTCGGGACTCCGCGTTTCGTATGGGTGAATAAACTATGCAGTGGGGTAGGGGAGGCATCCCAGTCTTCCACCGCTACATGCGGAGTGAAGGCGTGTGGTCTAACCCAGAAATACGCATATTGTGCCTGAGCACTCAGATAGTAAACATAGAGGTCGGGCGCACTGAACCCCCCTCTGTCGTAGTCTAGCGTAAGAGTGGTCCAACTCACCCGTGCCTGCTTGCCCCCCCAAAATCAATCGGATCAATATCGCTCGTATTGTGTCGAAAAACCCCTTCGTCAACGGAATTGGTATATTGGAAAACAAGTACAAGAAGCGTGGTAGTACCACCATTTTTGTGAGTGCAATACGATCTGCAAGGGACAATGGCAAACTTATCCATTTGTCGACTTGTTGATCAAGAGTGCTACAGGCCCTCCCATAGTTTTCACGTATGACTACTGCTGGGTCACGATGGACCCAGATCCCAAGATATTTTACCGGGTCCGCCGTCCAAACCAATGGATATTCCAGAGTTGGCCGGGGTGTACACTCCGTCAGGGGAATGATAATGGACTTATCCCAATTCACCGCTAGACCAGCCATCAAACCAAATCTGATGTATTCTCGCAATAGCTGCGATAGATAACGAGATGGTTCCCTAACAAACAGCACCATGTCGTCTGCATATAAAGATATGGCGACTGTGCGATGATTAAAATGTAAAGCCGTTTCCCTGTGTCTTTGCCGTATTACACACGCCAGGGGCTCTATTGCGAGAGCAAAGAGCAATGGTGACAGCGGACAACCCTGCCTGGTGCCCCGCTTTACAGGAAAGGGATCCGATGTCAGTCCTCCCACTCGCACCCTTGCGGATGGGTCAGCATATAATATCTGAATCCATTTTGTGAAAATTGGTGGGAACCCCATGCGCTGTAATATATAAAACATATATTTCCACTCAATGGAATCAAAAGCCTTGGCTGCGTCTAGCATTACCGCGGCGGCTGGGAGGCGTGGTTCCAAGACATGCATCATCGCAAAGACCGTCCGCAGGTTGTGTGATGTGGACCGCTCAGCTATGAAACCCGACTGGTCCGGCAGGACCAGACAGGACATCAAGGGTTGAAGCCTGGTGGCAAGGATTTTGGCGAGAATTTTCGCATCTATATTAATCAGCGATAGTGGCCTGTATGACTCACATAAATCTGGGGGTTTATCCTTTTTAAGCAGCGTTATAATCAATGCCTGGCGAAGCGATGGAGGCAATGTCCCAGTCTCATGCGCCTCGGCATACATCTCTAGAAGATAGGGAGTGAGCAAGTGCAAGTCCTCATACGTTTTATAAAATTCGATCGTGAGGCCGTCAGGCCCAGGTGCCTTTGCATTCGGTAGGGCACCAATCGCTGCTTTTACATCCGCAGCGTCTATTGGCTGACTTAAATATTCTCAGTGATCATCTGATATCCAAGCACAGGCCACGTCATCCAAATATTCCTCCAATTCAGAGTGGGTAGCTCCCCCCCTGGTAGTATAGAGACTGGCGTAGTAGTCGCGAAATTGATCAACGATATCCAACTGATTATAATGTTCCCGGCCTTGCGGGTCTGTGATCTTTTCTATATGCTGTTGTTCTGTGCGACTTTTAATTTTATTCGCGAGATTGCGGCCCGGCCGACCCCCTTCTCGATATGCCTGCGCGATATGTAGCGAATCTCAGTTTCCGCCAAGGTGTCATATTCTCGAATTAATTCGTGTATGCAGGACATGGTGCCTGTCGCTGGGGCTTCGCTATATTCACGCTCTAGGGACTGAAGTGTGGTCTCTATTTTGGCAAGTTGGGCTCTAATGTCTTTTAGTATGCCAGCAGTGGTACCAATACACACTCCCCGGATCGTCACCTTAAAAGCCTCCCATTATGTGAAAGCACTATCTACGGTGCCCTTATTGATCTCGAAGTAATCTTCTATGGCCGTGCGAATAGTGGTGTTGTAGATTGGGTCTAATAATGCCTCTGCTCGCAACCGCCATGTAAAAGGACGATGTATGGACGTTGGGATTCTAATGTCCAGCATCACTGGGTTATGATCGGACAAGGTGCGCGGGTAATTATCGACCGCTATAACCCAGTCGGCTCCACCTTCCCCCAGAAGCCAGTAATCTAGCCTAGACCAGCTGTTGTGTGCTGGCGTAGCATGCGTTCCTTCCTTAACAGTACCATTGCGCACCCTCCAAATATCCACCAGACTAAATTCCAATATGGCATTGTGCACACTGCGAGCCACCCGAGGGGTATGATTGTGGTGTGGGGGAGATTTATCCAAGTCAGGGTCCAGGTAGGTGTTAAGGTCCCCTCCCCATATAATGTTAGCTTCAGGCCATTCTCTCAGTTTATTATACATTCTTAAAAAGCATTCCGGCTCATCTGCTATTGGGCCGTATATATTTACCATAGTAATTACCGAGTTCCCCAAATTACCTTGTACCATTACGCAACGTCCCTCATCGTCTGGAAATACCTCTGTGAAATAAAAAAACAACACAACCCCAAATAACCGTTCAACCTGCCCGCCACCCACACCAACCTCCCAATTAGGTCGAGAATTTAACCCATCCTCCCACCCTTCCATTTACCCTATCCCCTAAAGAGAGATCTAACAAGTAGGGGTTCACCCGCTGAGGGAGAAGGAACGGCGGCAAACTCCCACCTTGTGGTGGGGTGGCCAGGCTACCGTATCTTATCGCACAACTGCTCTGTACTATGGCAAAACATAAGTAGCAACAGAAAGAACCCGTGCATTTGTCAACGTTAGCTCAGTATACTTTGCAAATCGTTTCTATATTATTATTTTAGTGTAGCCCTTCCCAAATATGTAATTATATGCAGCCATGTTAATCATCAAATCACTGCTTAAGAAGCTACAACAGTTATTAATCCGCATTCTCAGGCTCCTCCGATCTCGAGGGACTGTTTGGGCCACCTCGTCGAGGCTTGCTGGGGCAGATGTGTTTCGTAAACTTAAGGGCTGACTTAGCGTCCGTAAAGAAGTGTGATTGTCCATCGTGCGTTATTCTTAATTTAGCGGGATACAACATGGCGTACGGGATGGAGGCAGATTGCAATATCTTCTTCGTTGGCACAAAGTCTCTTTGAGCGGCCTGTACCGCTGGAGTGTAATCCGGGAAAAAGGACAGATTATTTCCTTTGTGGTTAATGGGACTCTTGGCTCTGGCTTCCCGTAGGATAGCATCGCAGTCTGCATAATTGAGGAGGCGCGCAATAATCGGACGTGGTGGTGCCCCCGGTTTTGGTCGGGGTCCAAGGGATCTGTGAGCTCGTTCCACTATCATGACCGGGGACAGCAACGAGCCAAACAGCTCTCGCAGCAGGTTGTCAATGAATGTCTCCATCTTTGATATGGCTGTTGATTCCGGCAGGCCAACTATGCGGAGGTTGTTCCGGCGGGAACGTGCTTCTAAATCTTCATTTTTTGCTCTTATAACCTCCAGCACTTTTTCCATGTGTAATATCTGCGTCCGCGATTCCGCCTGAGAATCTTGAGTGTCCGACAGCCTGTTCTCCAGTACATCAAGTCTGGTTTCGTGCGTGTCCACCTGTTTCTTCACCACATCCAGTCTGGATGTGAGTGCGTCGAGCTTGGTATCTATGGTTTTCAGGCCTGTGCGCATCTCTAATAATATTGATCGCATGTCTTCGTCCTGGCTTTCCGCAGACTCTGGTGGACCCTGTGTCGCGGCCGGCTCTGTCATGGTATCTGTGGCTCGTGTGTTTCGCTTACTCTCGAATGGGATTTTTGGCTGTTTGGGGTCCGGTTTTCCCATTGTGCAGTGAGAGCTTTATGTCAGTACCTGCACCAGCAGTCCGCTGCTCACAGCGCGCCCACGTTGTAATAATTATGTTGTGTGTCTAAGCTCTGCGCCCCAATTCAGTTACTGGACCAGGTGTTGGGCCTTCGCAGGCGGTGGCGCACGTGCTCGTGTCACCCGATGCACCGTGCTTTCTTTGTGCCCAACTTCAATGGCAGATTAGTGCAGTAGTGAGCTCTGCGTCACCCCCAGTGATTCGTGCTGCGCCTGGGGTCTCAGTTCCACTTCCACTAGTCTTCTAACCCGGGGCATAGGCCCAAGTGCGACTCCACTGTTCTGTGGTAATTCGGATCCACCTAACAAGCCTGCATACTCCTGTCTGTACCGCAGCGGGTTCCCAGATGCGCCCCGTTAACTTCTTCAAGTAGCCTCTTCCCGTAGGTGTCTCGTAGCTGTAACCCCGCAGTCCGGCTGTGTAACTGGAGACCGGTGTAGGCGTCACTCCAGCCCTACTCCCCTCAGAGGCACAGCAAATGGGGCCCAGCGCGTCCTCCTCACCCCGGGCGGAGCCGCCAGCAGGCCCCCAAGCCACCTCGGCCCTCCGCAGCACAAGAGCACCGTGGGAGTCGAGTGCCGCTCCAGGCCCACCCACTAGCGCCTTCCCCCAGCAGCGAAGCCGACCAAGCTGCGCGCCCCTATGGCGGGAGAGCAAATGCGGACCCAACATCTCGCCGAGACCGGCCGGCCCATGCCGCAGAGCCCAGGCTCCCCGGGCACTACCACCCGAGGCCGCCTAGTCCCCGCCACGCAAGTCCGCCCGAGCCCAGTTTAGCAAGCGGCCCCGCCTCACTCACCTCGCCGTTGCAGCCCATCCGGGGTGGCTTCCTAGTCCACCGGATCCGGTGCGCCTTCCTCGATCGGCAGGACACAACAGCGCCTCGGCGTCGCAGGTCTCAGTGCATCAGCGCTCTCTCTCGTATCCCAGCAGCTGGGCCCGTCTCGCTCCCCGGCGCCGTCCACAGGGACATGCACCGTCTGTGGCGGCAGTCCCGGTCCGGACCAGTGCACTTGGGGGTCTCACTCTGAGTCGCCGTTCTTTGTGGTTCCGCCCTCGAAGCCGGTCAGATCCCCGCGTACGTTCTCATTTCACCTCCCGGCCGCCATTTTCCCTCGGGCCTCTCCTCTGCGCCGTCGTTCAGCACCGCAGGTTCCCGACACTTCCAAGCAGCAAAAGTGCCACCGAGTGTGCCCGGTGTGATCAGCAGTCAGGGAGATGAGTGCTGGCGAATACAGTCGTGCCTAACGGATGGTAATAGCCGGATATTTGAGCCTGGACTGCGGAGCTCCTTCACCAGGCAGCCATTCCGCAACGCGCCGTAGCCACGCCCCCCGGCTCTCTCCTTCCTTGTTCTTGCAGATAAAGTCTTACTTATATTGCATTCATGAAGCAGGCAGTTTGAAACCTATCTTTCTTCCTCTGTCCTGATGGGGTTGGTCTTCAGAAATACTGCTTTGGCCAATATGATCACAATCTGAAGAAGGCGTTCCTCCTTTTTAGGTTATGTTACAAAAAACAAACACTCTACTTGGTACAGAAAACACTCAAGATTCCCAAGGCTCAAACCTGTAGCCAACAGTCACTTCGTGCTAAAAGATGAAAAAGAGTAGAGCTCTTGGATGACTCTAATGAACTGAAAAAGAGATGCTAGAGGGAGGGATCATTGCATGTCAGTAAGGAAGGGAGGTAAAAGTGATCATAAGGAAGAGTAGAAAAGAGCCCTTGTGTGGCGCTTTTAAAGACATGATGTCATTTTTAGGTTTACATTGTATTTATTGATGAGCACTGACAAAACACACATAAGTAGCTGAAATTCCAATACGGATATACATAAGCTAGAACCTAACACACTGTAACATATAGAAAAATTCTGAAAACCTATATTCATACTAGAAATGGACCTCATCAACAATCTCTGAACAACTTGTCATCCAATGCAGCCAGGCAAGAGTGAGGGGAGTGTCTGGTGAAGAGAACAAAAGACAACGAACACAGTCATGGCACAGGACATTAGAATATCACTAGTAAAAATCATTCCAGTTGGTCAATAGAAGAACGTTAATGCCAAACTATACAGCAAATACCCTTGGGCTGTAGGCTGTCGGGCGAAGCCATCAATACTCAGCATTTGTGGGACAGTCCTCATTCGAAGATAAAAAATCTTGAACTGACTCTGTAATTAACAAACATATGGACTCTTTCCTCAACTCATTTCCACAACATCTGTGCTTGAGACTACAAAGATGTCTCCAGACCACAAGTGTAAAGCTCTTTCTCTATATATTTCACAGCCTTCCTGTGTCTCAGAATATCTAGACTCAGCTCTGGAAAAACATGAGGTCTGTAGCCATTCATTTCAATTTCCCATCTCCTGTCTGGCAATGTAGTCATTCTCTAACTTGGTCAGCACGGTTCCCACATTTGCCCTCTTATCAATCACCTTCCTGATCAGCAACCAGGAGGACTTCACCACAGGCACAATAGTCTCTGGCACCCCGACCAAGTGTTTCCTTAAAGCACTGCATTTCACTTCTCAGGCCTTAGCGACCCTTGGAACCACAGAATTCCGATCTTACCTAGCATCATTTTCTAGCATTTCCACTATGATCTCTAGATTAAAGATCAATTAAAAAGTCTAGATTTAATTTGCAAAGTCTAAGAGAAATTTTCTTCGTCATCTAACTTCTTTTCCACTGCAGACATCCTCACATTTAGAGACGTTCTACCCATGCATTCCTCCACTGTGCTCTTCCATGAAACTATTACCCTACCAATACTCTGGCTTGTACACTGTAAGTCTTTCAAGGTGGCCATTATCACGGCCTGTCCTTTTGTATGGTGAATCCGAAGCCCTAAAATGTCCATTCCTCTTCCCTCAATGAGTCCATGGAAGCCAAAGCCTACGATGATAATAAATCCTCCCGTACCTTAAGGAGCATTGCTTGTTGTCTTTGGATGGCATGGCGCTACATATGATTTTATTTTATATTTATAAAGCATGGACTAATGCCCGGAGGCGTCTTGGCGCTAAACCTGAAAGGCGATGGGTAGAAAAAGGAGAAGACAAATGAGTCTTAAACCTATTATGAAAAAAGCTACAGAGTAAAAAGCCAGTTCTTAAGGGCCTTCCTAAATGGAAGCAATTTTGAGGAATTTTTGTAATGGGTAGGAAGAATGTTCCACAGTTTGGACGTGGTGGTAACAAAACTTTTGCCACCCAGTTAGATAGCCGGAATCTGGGGACCTCAACCAGATTGTCGGTGGAGGACCGGAGATTTCTTGGTTGAACATACCAGTGGAACCAGTGTATTAGATATTCCGGTCCAGAATTGTGTAAGGTCCTAAAGGAAAAACATAAGGCTTTAAAGTCGATCCTTTTCTTCATGGGAAGCCAATGAAGGGAGATAAGAGATTGTTTGGCAGAATGATGCCTGGGAATCCACAACAGAAGTCGGGTGTCACGTTCTGAAGAACCTGTAATTTGCCAAGAAGACCTTCCTGTAGACTGACAAAGAGGGCATTACAATAGTCTAGTTTAGAAAGGATAAGAGCAGAGACAACTATTTTTGGGAGATCGTGAGGTATAAATGGAAAGATTCTCGTGAGCATGTTTAATGTATAGTAAGTGGATGAGGTAACAGCATTTACTTGATGTTTAAAGGATAAAGCTGTATCGAAGATTACTCCCAAGTTCTTTGCCTTTGTTACAGGAGTGGGGAGCGAGCTGAGTTCCTGAGGCCACCAATCAGGTGACCAAAAGGAGATGTTAGATCCGAAAAGCAATACCTCAGTCTTGCCGGAGTATAATTTCAGGCACTTTGCCATCATCCACTTACTAACCTGTTGCATACAGTTTTGAAACCTGGCCAAAATGCTGGGCCAAAATTAAGTCTGGGCCTACCTTCACATAACAAAGAAGAGAGCGCACATGTGTCGGTCATTCACATTCTCCCACCACCTTGCAGGCAACTGCTCGCTTCCTGCTTTTCCTACCCACTGCACACTTTGGCATCCACTTCTTCCAGGGGTAACCTAACAGCACTGGTAGCTCTAAGTGATAATGCACCTCTGGGCTGGAATCCCGCTTCACATTGGTGCAGTCATCTTGACTGTCAAAAGCGTCACAACACAGGGTTGTAACGAGTCTCAACGCCCGCAGGAGCCTGGTGAACTGCTCAGTGTCCTGCCCCCGGCTGCATGCACCCTTCTTAGCTCCTATGAGAGCCCATCCCCTACTTCGAGAGGGGTCTCACAGCCCCAAAGTTAGGGCTGCAGCAGAGTTCCAACAAACGCAACTACCTTGGGGCCCGCCAGGCTCAACCCCCATCATTTTTATATTCTGACAAAGGAGAAAATTTAAATAATACATGACTCTAGAATGGATTGGAAGCAGAAGAACTACGTTTCACACACGTCTTAACAGTTTAATCTAGAACTGCCATTTTTAATGCAACAATAGGGTAAGCAGAGAATTCCCTAGACAACATGAACACAAGGATCTGTCCCACAAACTCTGGATGCGGCTCTTTATACCAACACTGGCAATTAAAAGAAGAATGTCACCAGAGGTTTTCCAATCAGAGTTTACGATCACTTCACGGCAGGGGCATATTTGTACATATAATCATAGCTATACCAATCCTGGTCATCTGACCTAGGAAACCTTTAAACCCTTAACAGCTGCCAGAGAAAGGGGACTGCTTGTACTCATTGTCTCTACTTCCTTCTTTTTTGGTAGTGTTTCTGACAGTATGTGAGCATGGGCTGTTTTGTTCTGCTTAGAGCACGAAGAGTGCAGCAGCTTAGAGTGACAGGCAGAATTTGCAGTGGAGGAGGTTGTAATTGTTTAACCTCCGCAATGGAGGCAGAGATGTGTTTCTCAATTTCTATGGTAAAGAAAAAAGGAATATGTGTATCTTAAGTTGAAACTCATACTATAAAGGTATCAAAAATCGAACTCACCCCAAACATGATTGACTGCCCTGTACAAAAAGATACTAATGTCTTTCTTCTAAAACCCCTCATAACTGTATTTTGTAAGGGTATGCTTACTGAAAAGATGTGGAAATTCCCTCTGCTTATGCTGAGAATGCATTATCATGAAATTAAAATCTCTCAAGAGTACAAAAGAAAACCCTGAAACAAATGAGTGTAACTTAAGAATCATCTCAGTGTACAAGCAAATAAAGAGATGAAGAAATACCATGCTTTTCTGTGATCTAAGGGAAGTACTCACATAATTTGGTTTTCTCCTGAAAATTAAAAGTTAAGCACCTGTGTCTCAGGAATGAATTTGTTAAATCTTTGTCAACTCTTCAGTTATAAGGTGGTTGGGAGCCAGGAAAAGGGTACTCTGACTTAATGTATAGATTCTTGAAGGGACGAAGTGAATAAAGCAGTTCACTTTTCACCCGAATGAGATTCTGGCAACATTATCTATTAAAATCATGATGGTGTATGCATGGATATAAAGCCGTGACTACATGAAGATGATGTATATGTAAAATATGAAATTGATGCTAATACTACTGTAAGCGCTGTGCCGTGGAAACGATACTCCTCGGGGAGCTCAAGTTCTTTCGGTTTATTTTTATGAAGAAAAGTCAATAGAAATTGTTGAAAAAAATCTTCAGTTATGGATTTGCTTTCAAACTAGACCAATGTCCTTTGCACTTAGACCAGGGATAGCTAAGGTAACCCTAGGAGATCCAGATCCAAGCCACATTTTTATGATAACCATCAAAGATGATATTGATTCAAACGTAGATTCGTCTAGCTTATATAGCTATCCTAAAAATTGGTCATGGTTCCACCATCAAGTATAAACAAAGTACTTCTCTAACACCGAAACACAGAAAAAAGCAAAACTCAGGAGTTCCACTGATATTTCAGAACATTAGCTTTGTGCCTAGACACTTCAGTGTGCATTGCACTTCTGCTGTGCTTAGCTGTATTCAAATGTTCTATGCCATTTCTCTCCAATACATTATTATGGGTAGAACGGTTTCCAGAAAATACCATTGTTGGGAATCTAATCAAGCGGCAAAACACGTATTTTGTTTCTTCTTACAGATTACAGCAACTTTATAATGGTTACAAAAAAGATGGCCATACCATTAAATTCTACATGGTTCTTCGCAAATATTGCACTGAGTGCCTTTTCAAGAAAAATATTACATTAAGCCAACATATAAACTGTGATGACTCTTTCCTTGTTAGCAAAAAGCCTCCTTCTTGTCACTACTCCAGAAAACATTTATGTACAGTCAAGCTGCTAGAAGACCATCTACATGCCGAATGACTTGAAATTGTGGGGAGTAGCAGAGCTTACCTTCTCTCTTCCAGCGATGCCGACGGATTGAAGCTGTAGTAATGGCAGTACGGGAGATCCTTTGAACTGTTGGTGTAACCTCCACTTTCAGCACCTTTTGCCCCTGTTGAGAAGTATCTGGGGCATCAAATGGTAATGAATTTTTCATAGCATTTGCCACCTAAGAAGACAAATAAAGGGAAAGTAAAACTTGTTGGTTCCTTAATCACTCATTCCACAAACCCAGTGTGGCTAGCATAAGGTTGGTCTGGGAAGGATGCAAGTCAATTGGTTATAAGTCATGCCAAACTTAGTAATATTGCAAATGGAGGTAATGGGGTCACAACACTGTCTAACATAAGCTACTACAGGAAAAACAGTTCAATGAAAAGTATGAAAACAGAATAGATAGATCGATCTAGCACAGTGGTGCTTGCTACTGTGTATGATAGTTAGGACCTAGTTACCATAGGAAGAGAGTTTTTTGGTTTGCTGGTAACTCTGGTGCCTTTTGATGAATCTTCACAAAACTTCTCCAAAAAAATGCTCATCCACCTCAGCTCCTTCCTGAAAAGTTTTCAGGTGATGTGTCAAGCAGGTGCTGACAAAATTTCCCCATGCCATTTTCAATAGGAAAATTAAACAGCGATACCGCAAAAATGGTAGAACAGAATGACAGCAAATTTGTGATTTTTGTGATATGGTGTAAATCTGTTCAGTAGTTTCTGAGAAATGAAGGTTAAAAAAATGTTGCATATCGTGGGCTGTATTATGCAATGTGGTGCATTTTCTTTGTTAGCGCCGGGTACACCTTTCAAAACCCGCCTTCAACCCAGTGGGAGAGCAATGGGCTACATTTCATTGCTGAAGAAGAAACAGGGGGCACTTCACTGCTTGAGGGCCTTATATTAGATGCTGAGATGAAGTAATGTGCCAAGCGAGATCAAGAGGTCCTTCAGGACTTAGAGCAAAATAAATTATTACTAAAACAGCAAATCGTGGACAAGGCTGTAGTGGTCTGAATGGTGTTTCAGAGTCAAATTTATGGATGCGATCACAAGTCAGAAAAATTATCACATTCTCTCAGTGAGTAGGGATGACAGCAATCAACCTGCTGAGGAGCATTAGGGATGATGTGGGTCAACTGACGAAAGACGGGCCATAGTTTTTGCAAATTACTGTTATAATTTTTGATAGCAGTTGCCTCCAAGTTACCTTCCTTCGTGTGACTGGTATAATTGCCGCCTTAATTGATGTCTGCAGCGCCTTCCTAACGGACTTCGAATCCATTGTGATTGGTCTCAAATGAAGCCTAATTAGATGCCATCGGCACTCTACCATACGAACCGCAAACCTAATTCCTTGTGAACAACCATTCTACAACGTGGCTGCAGACCGCTCCCGGCCATTCATGGAAGCTCATCCCCCATCCCGCCTGGCTCTGTTCTCAGCTCTCACTTCCAGTTAATTGCAGGCAAAATGTTTTCAGGCACTAATTTGCAAGTCCTGATGATGATCCGTTAATTATGTTATGGATCGAAACGCCGTCGACATAATTGTTAACCTTATACACTGTTATCTATTAGTTATATTATGTGTAAAGGTGATTTTCTCCTATTATTGTTTGCTCCATTATATTGAATTGACGCAGACAAGTACATGCTGCCTGAGCCTTCTTCTGTTTCCTTTGTGATGTGAGTTTTTTGGATACAGGCTTGTGTCCTACTGTTATTTAATTTTATGTTGCGTATTTTATAATTGCATATTAAAATTACCTTGTTCCGGATGGAACAATGGTTACAATATAGTACTGATTGGGGCTATATTTATTTGTTGTCAATCAATTTTCTTCACAGGGACCTCTGTCTCTTAAAATATGTTATAATATATAGAGCTAAAGTTCATCAATGACCATTAACACAATGGAAACATTTCTCGCTGACATAACTGTGCATGTAGCCACCTGCGCTCAAAAGGGATGCTCTGGATTGACCAATCACTGAAGATGAAATGAAGCAATACATCAGTTTCAATCTAGTAATACACCTGATACAATGGCTACACCACAAAATTCCTTTAGTGATTTGTAAGATGTCTAACCTTACACATTATGGCTATCTTTCGGTGATCTCTCAAAATTCTTCTCAGGTTGTAGTCACAAGCAAACCCTAAATTAAGCTATGCTCAGCTCTCGGGTAGCATGGCACAGAGCAGTGAGGCTTACCTCAGAGGCAATGTGTTAACTATTTGTGCAACACTCCAAACAGTAGCATAGTGAAAAAACACAACAAAAGGATCCAACAAAAGGTTAGAAAAATAGAGTGATTTTTAATAAATGAACCAAGACTAAAACGTAAAAAATCCAATTAGTAGAATCAGAGATATGCAATTTTAAAGATTTCAGGGTAAACAGTGCCAAGAAGCCCAAAGCGCCACTCGCTATCTGGTCGTGCGAGACCGCGAGAAAGTCTCAAGTTCAGGCTGACCGCGATGGAGCATGGGTGCACTACAGGGAACAGACCAGTCCTGCTGGAAAGTTGCCATCTCAGTGCAGCACAAAGAGTCCCGTTCGTGGTGTAGGGGGCCGCGAGGAGCAGAGAAGTGTTGCGGATGGTCGCCGATGTAGTGAGAATAGCAGGCCAGGCATCGTGGATGGGCACTACTGTAGCGTGAAGATCCTGTTGTCGTCGCAAGTGGATGGGCCGGTGTTTCGCGATGGTGCTTTCGCCGAGCGGCCAAAGCTGTAGCGTGATGGGTTGGGCTGACGGAACTCTGCATTGGTGGGCTGTGCATGTGACAAGGTTTTGCCCCTACAGCCCAGTTTGCGGTCGCGGAGAGCCCAAAAACTTCAATTCAGTCTCTCTGACATGACACCAAGGGTCCAGGATCGGAGGAGCACCACTTGGGGGTCAGGGGCTTACTCCAGTTAGATCTGGGTACTGGTTCAGGTGGTTGGGAGACTGTTAAGTACCTGTATAGGAGGCCAGTGGACTAGCTCTTGGAGTCACTCTGGGAGTCATGGGTTCAGGTGCAGGTCAAATCCCTCTGACTCACGCAGGAAGGCAGCAATCCAGTAAAGTAGTAGTCCAGCAGATTGGCAGGCCTTTCAGCAGCACAGCAGTCGTTCTTCCTGGTAGAGTAGCCACATGTCCAGAAGAATACTGAAGAGTTGGTGTCTGAGGTCAAGTATTTATATCCAGTTGAGCCTTTGAAGTGGGGAAGAAGCTTTAAGAGGTTTCTCTTTGAAGTCCCCAGGCATCCTGCCTTCCCTGTCCTGGCATCAGACTAACTACAGGGGGTATGCAGCCCTTTTTGTGGAGGCAAGACACAGCCTATTATAGTGTAAGTGGGGCTGGAGCCAATTCCTCTCTCCCATGCTACCAGTGGTGGCTCATCCAGGCACACCTAAGCTCCTTAATGTATGTGGCTGTCTAGGAGGAATACACAATTACCAACTGTCAGCTGCACCCAGTCATATGACCCAGAGGCAGGTTAAAGCCACTAAAAGACTAAGGCAGGAAAAGGCCAAGTTTTTAAAAGTGCCATTTTCAAAATTTTAACTTAAAATCCGACTGCACCATAAGTTAGTATTTTTCATTACAATTCCAAAGACACCCAACATGTCCTGGTTGCTGACTACTATTTGGAAATTAGAGGTTATTAAATGCAATAAGGTAACTGCAATGTTATCCTATGGGAGAGATAGGCCCTGGAGAAGTGAAAAACTAACTGAAGAGATTTTCATTACCAGGACAAACAAAACTTTAAAGTAAATGTCCTACTTTTTAAATACACAGCACCCTGCCCTGTGGGCTGTTTAGGGTCTACTCTAGGGCTGATTTATATGTATTAAAAAGGAAGGTTTGGGCCTGGCAAAAGGTTTATTTTGCCTGGTTGAAATGGCAGTTTAAAACTGCACACACAGGCTGAAATGCCACACCCAAGACATGTTTAAAGGGCTACTTAAGTGGGTGGCACAATCAGTGCCGCAGGCCCGCTAGTAGCATGTAATTTACAGGCCCTGGGCACATTTAGTACCACTTTACTAGGGACTTACAAGTAAATTAAATATGCCAATTTGGTGTAAGCCAATTCCACCATGTTTTAAAGAGAGAGCACAAGCACTTTAGCACTGATTAGCAGTGGTAAAGTGTACAGAAACCTAAGACCAGCAAAAACGAATTCAGCAAAAAGTGGTGGGCAAAGGAATAAGGTTTGGGGGTGACCCTACAGAGAGGGTCAGGTCCAACACTAAGGTTTTAGGAAACTGGCTGCTTGAGGTCCTACAGCCCCTATAAAACAATGGTTTCATGCCTGGGCGTCCATCTTGCATGACATTTGACACCTTCATAATGCACTGGCATCATCAAACATTAGCGGGCAGCTGGAAATTGTACTGGTCGATATTAAAAATATTTTGGACTGCGTTGGATGGGGTTACCTATGGGTGCATCCGGTCTTGGAGGGGGTTTGGTCCTGAGGTATGCACTCATTACACATAATCCAGGAAAAGAGTCGGAGTTGATCAAGTTATCTCAGAATCATTCTCCATCGAGGGGAATGGAATATTATTATTTGTGATTATTATTTGAATTAGACATAGAACTGCTCAAGGCTTTACACATACCCCTTAGTTTGAGGTTTGGACTAGGTTCCAAAGTCGAAGATCTTATCTTGCTGTAAGCAGATGATTTGCTTACTTATTTATGGCACCGTGAATTCTCAGGTCGACATCTAAGGGAATACCTGGATTGCTTTGGGAAATATTTAGTGCTTTGCATAAACAGGTCCAAATCCATTTTGTTCCCAGTTAGAGGTGGGTGCATGATGCAGACTGGGCTGCTGATCTGACGACTGAGAAACATGGGTTTTAGTATCTTGGAGCGTTTAGCTCTGTACAAGTGTCCCTTTGCTTGCCAGTAAATATGTCCCCCATGCCTGATAGTCTCAGAAGAGACCTTGATCAATGAGACCTGCTTCCACTACTTATAATGGGAAGACCTGCACTAATAAAGATGATATACTTGAGTCAGTTACATTAAACCGGAATTATCCACACAAGTCCCCTGAAGCCTCTAGATAGTGGTGCTTATGGATTTCCTTTGGGGAACACAGCTCCTAGGGTCTCTATGGCTAACTCCTTTAAGTACACATGTGATGAGGGCTCAGGGATGACATATGTGATAATCACTGTGCTTCCCAGCTAATCATAGCAAATGGTTGTATATACGGCATCAAAGCCAACCCAGCGCGTAAATGGATTTAGGATGATGACGTGTATTTGTGCAACAAATACCCAAATAAGAGTGTCCTGTAGCTATAATAGTAGGGTAGCCTTAATGGAATGAAATGAGCTGCAAAGAAACTCACAACCCCCTCTCCACCTCTCAAAAATTGTGCTAGAATGGGAGTCCCTTTGGTAAAAACTCTATAAAATGTGAACTTGCAGTCAGAGGTGCTACATTTGAAATCAACTGGTAACTATGGTACCAATAAAGGGTAGTATAGTCTTGTCACCATATCAAGCAATTTTCGTTTCTTTAAAGGTTTTAATATCTTACATATAAATGTCGATCTAGACTCAAACAGATACTAGGCATTGTTAGGGCTGGGACTTCTAATTTCCATAAGAGATATTGTATTGCTAGGCACAGGAAGGAGATGGATTTGCCCACTACCCCTTCTGGTTGGAGGGATGGTAAACGCCACTGGATTATTGTATGAGACTTGAGAAACCTGTTGATCAACCCATGGGTGTCCGCAAAAACATTAGAACCAAACTATAGTGGTGGTGAGGAACCATCAAATATTGCAAATTAGGTAGTGTCTGGTATTCAAACATCTTCTGAGTTCAAAGTCCAAAGTTTATAGTAAACACTGTCCGAATGATCAAAGGAAGACCAGAGTCGTCTTCTATAGTACAAAGTCTGTTATTGTTTCAACATGAACATGTTTCCTAATACACAGATCAGACAACACGTTTCGTTCCTATATATGCCGAAATGTATTATGGTGAAGAACAATTAAATTTGTTGTCTCTACAATCTTATCTCTATTGGATATACTGTCTGAATGAGACATTCTGTGTTTTGTTCACTATATGTTCGGGCAATTAATTGCACTTGTAGTATTCTAACATTTGTTTGAATAAGTCGATTGGATAGAGATAACTTGCAGTCCGACACAAACTATTCACATGGTTTGTGGCATTCAAGATATTACAAAATTTGGAAGGACTGGTTCCGGAATCGAGGCATTGTGCTAGATCCAAGCATGCTTAAACCCTGGTCCATTACTGCTGAAGTCTGATGACGTAGAGATAAGAGGAGAGACTTGCAAATTTACTCATGTTTATTGATTCTCAACGCTTGGAAACTATATAATCAATGCTGTTGTGGAAGGTGTCAATGTGTATTGTTGCACAATTTGGTTTGTTAGTTTTCTGTTCTTACAAAACTGAATAAATGTTTTATTAAAAATAAATATGACACAGTACAGGTATTTACAAACAGTAGGGTGATAGGTGACACAGAATAGGATGACATTTAAAATGGTGCTTGTTGCTTAGCTTAGAAGGAAAAGCAGAGGTGAGAAGTAAACCAGGACCACTGCTAGCACACCAACATTGAATCTACAACTGAGCAGAAACTCTGGAGGGCATCAATTGCCTCCTACACACAAGTATGTAGTCAAGGCAATCGCTTAAATCCGGCACAATCTGCATTTGGACAGTACCACAATCAGTCCCTCTAAAGATCACAAAGTTTAAGACAATTGGAAAGCAATTTGAGTCTGGTGGGGAGGGGGATTAAGGAGTAGGGAGGGCACAATAGGTTTGTGCTGGCTGTTCTTAAAACCTAGCATGAATTCCATATATTTATTTTTAATTATTTCCAGGCCGATTCAAGGTTGTCCAGAGGCCCATTGTTTCTCCATAGTTCCCAGGTCACTTGGGAATTCTAAAAGCAGTCCTGCAACTCCACGAGCTTCTAAAAAAAGTCTGCCCCACTCTCAAATAACAAAAAATACCCCTAGTGTGTGAAGATGTTCATCTCTATCTTGCGAGTCTGAAGGAGTAATTCTAGCTATGATCTATTAAAATATGTTGGTTGCAGCACTAGCTGTTATCTAGCTGCCTCAGTGACGAAGAAAAGCTCTTAGATTGTTACACACACACACACACTTAGATGTTAGTCACAGTACAAGGATTTATGAGGTCTTCAAGGTTCTTTGGTACTTAACTCAGTATTTGATGATGTTTAAATGCAAGACCTAAACTACACATGAGGTAGCACAAGGCACCAGTCCTTCCCCCTTAGCAGTTTGCTGAGCCTTGCGTGACTACTATCCCCTTTATTTGTTGTCTGGCAGTGGCCTAACAAGCTCTTCGCCCTTTGAACTTCAATTCATAATCTTTATTCAATTTTAAAAATAAAATCATAAAAGTCAAGTCATTAAAAATAGTACACAGATTATCATTACCATACTCATACTTATTTTAAAACCCCCATAAAATAGCGTACAAGAAAAAAGCAGACTGTGAAAGAATTTAACAGCTGTAAATACAGTAAGGCAGGCCTGACTTGTGTAACATTCAACGGTTTTAAAATTGGGCGTAAGTACATATGTCGTAAATTATTATATTTTGGGCAGAGCAATGTGCCATTGATCGATGTGTTATCGCAGTTGCAAAGAGGCAAGTCCGAGTTCATAAAACAACCATGATTAAAAGGAACTAGACGGGGAAATAAGTTCAACCTGAAATAAGTCAGCTGGCGACGTTGATGACGTGTCATACTCCAAGTCAAGTAAGGTTCTATGCTGCTGACAGTTTTCACTAGGATCGCATGATCGCATGACGCATTGAGTGTTTCATTAATGCGAAATCCTCACGTTCTGATGCCAACTTGTCCTTAAAAGCGGTTTCAACCCATTTGCCCTCAGAGCGTGTTAAACTAGAAGGATTATCATACAGGTAGGGCCTTCCTAGGGTCCGCATATAATGCGCCACATAGACCAGCCACGGGATCAGGGTGGATTTATCCAATTTTAAACAATCCTGAAAAATTAATCTACTAAAACAAAGTTCCTCTTTTAACCAAATTGAATGCCAGAGTTTTAGGGGGCAAAGACGGAGCTGGTCAATAATATAGTCTAAGCCTAGTTCTTCGTGGACAACTTCGTGAGGTACACTTTGTGGAACTCCCAGAAGGCCCCTTAAGAATTTATTTTAGGCTAAATGAATTGGGGCAACCCGGCCATATCCCCATATTGCACTGCCATAACTCACTAGTGGGATGCACCTGGCCCTGTAGATTTCCAGGATCGATTGTATATGAGTGCGCTCGAGCTAGCGGGAAAAATTCCGTATACTGAATATCGCTCTGTTAAAAGACAAAACGTTCTGGGTAATAAGTGAGTGTCAATTTTGCCCGGAATCCTATTGGACCCCCAGGTATCTAAACTTGTCTACCTTTCAACCTAGATAATGCTAAAACTTTGGCAGCATACCCTCAAGGGTATTTTGTGAGACAAGATTAACAGGGTAGATTTTGCTGGGCGTGGTATACATCTGGAATAGGTATCAGAGGTTTTACAGAACAAACATGCTCACTTTTAAATAACGCAATAAAACCACCCTAAGTCTTGCAGGCCCAAACACAGGTCTAAATTAGCACAGGAAGGTGACTTAGCTGCACTAGTCACTGACGAGAGACAGGATGCATTAATGGCACTTACAGAAGAATTTGGAATATACGTCACCCAAAAACAGCTGTGAAACATGTAAGACTCAACCCCAATGTTTTTATTGTGCCACAAGTCTTAAAGCCTTTTTTGTTTTAAAAAAAGTTTTACATAGTTTTTTTTGTTTTTGTAATTCAAGCATTCTGAGTGAGCATTTTGCAGGTACTGTCCAAGTGTTTGGGCTGGCTGGTATCCTCGATTCCAAAATTGGCTATGTTGCATCTTAAGAAGAATTTAAAGCTAATAGATAGGAAAAAGTTCTTATTAATTTGTGTTTAAAATGATGATATGTCAAACTCCATACCACGGAGGAAAACGAGATGTAACATCCTTGAGGCATCTACTGATGAGGCCCGGTCCACCCAAACAAACAAATATTGGGTCTGTGGCAGTCTCCTTTTGGCAGGGTGCTCCAGGAGGACTTTGTTGACTATGTAGAGGATTAGTTATGGGCCACATCAAGTTGTAGATATGAGAATGGTGCATTAAGACTGTGACCATACATTTCTTGTCATTGTATGGTTTCTAAATTGTTCTGATCACAATACTTAAAGAAATCGCTCAAATTTGATTTTGTCTTATAAATTCCTTAAACGTCTATAAAGTTTCTAGTTTAAGAAAAAGAAAAAAACTTGTCCTTTCATGTGGGTTCTTGCATATATTGTGCAGTAGTTTTTGAGATATTTATATTCCAAAAATGAGTCAGAAAGGGCTTTAACAAGACCACAATTTGTAGATTTTGACAGGTTGGTTTGCGAATAGTTAAACCAGCCTTCCGAAAAGAAAGTTTCGTTTATAAAACAGAAATCTGATTGGCTGAGGCATCTTTTGCATATCATGCACTGTAGACATCAGAAACCTGCACAAGATGAAACCGAATGAAAATTTTGCTCCGTGCACCACTACAAGATGCAATCGGTTCTCCAACTCACTCCTTTGAAAAAAAAATCTCAGGTGGCCAAATGGTGCCACACACCAACACTGGGAAAGGGGTGGAGGCAGGCAGAATCACAGAACATCACAGAGCTGTAGAAAAGCTCCTGATCTCCAAGAACAAAAAGCTTAATTCAACATACCAAATTTTCTATCCAGTACTTTAGAAGAAAAAAAACAACACAAAAACACAATACCCAAAATGTCTCTGAATTAAGGGCTCCTGGGGCTAAAATGTAGTGTGCATGACAAAAGCAGGATCTGCAGTGCATGGTCATACTGCCCAATAGCACATTTATTGATATCGACAAATGTGTCAATTGTCTGTGAAATCAGGTGTGAAGTCTCGAGCATTGTGCTGGGAGGAAAAACATAAAAAAATTGAAATTCACAAGTTATGGTAATTTACACATCTAACTCCGACCATGAATGTGCTCTGCTCATAACCGCACATAAAATTTTAAAGATAAAATCACAAATGACAAGTGACATCATTGGTAACACCATGCATCACCAGTGACATTAATGATGTCACTATAGCTGTATACCATTTCTCTTCACAACATCTAGCTGAAGAAATACAGCACTGTTTAAATATGTCACCCACGCACTCATCAGCAGCAGACTCGACTACGGCAACGCACTCTACGTAGGCGTCACCCAGAAACTCCTCAGGAAACTACAGAAGGTTCAGAACGCCGCAGCTAGACTGGTCCTCAACATCCCCCGCCGCAGCCACATCTCCGTACACCTGCGAGAACTCCACTGGCTCCTAGTCAACAAAGGAGTCATGTTCAGGCTCCTCACACATGCCTACAAAGCCCTCCACAATGCTGGACCAGCATACCTGAACCACCGCCTATCATTCTACGTACCCACCAGACTGCTCCACTCTGCCTAACTGGCCCTTGCCACCATCCCTCGGATCCGCAAGACTAGGACCGGAGGAAGATCCTTCTCCTACTTCACCACCAAAACGTGGAGAACCCTGCCTCGCCACCTCAGGCTATTCCCGTTGCTGACCCAATTCAGGAAGGATCTCAATACCTGGCTCCTCCATCGCCCATCAGGATCTGCAGCCCCCTTCCCCCCCAAACCCCCAAGCGCCTTGAGACTCTCACAGGTGAGTAATCACGCTTAACAAACACGGATTGATTGACTGTATCTACTGTGATGGCAATATTTTATCGAAAGTGGTAACACAGCCTCTGTTATACAACTAATGTCAACACAGATAGATATCACTACTGAGTATTACTACAGCAACCTTTATCAAATGACAGTACTCCTCATATGACTATTACTTTACCAATGGCAACATCAATGGTGAGGTTATGTACTGTCACCCCTAATGTCATGGAAGACTATCTGGGACCCTAAACTTAGCTGTGACTCATGATTGTAAGTTCATTTCTGTACAATTTCCCTAGATTTATGCCCATATAATTTCTGGTGTCTATACTCATCTATTTATGCCCTCATTTTCTTTTTCACTGCTCCCCGATTCATTGTATTCACCTTAGCAACAATTCTATTGCGGTTTCACCTCAATTTTATTGTTGTAATGCTACCTGCTCTTATGATTTTCCCAATATGTTAAACATTGTAAAGACTATTAACACTTGCCTGACTTTGCTATATTTTACAAGAACTACTTTGCTCGTTAGGGTAAAAAGCGTAACAGCTAATCTTGAAAGGCATTTATCATTAATAGTTAACTGGTTTTCTGCATCTGTCCTTTCTCAATGTAATATAACTTTGCTGCCCATTTTTATATATGTATTCATTGATGCTGATTAGCTTTAAAATTAATCAGTCTATCGGTCTTTGGAAATATTTTTTTCTGATTTGTGGATAACATCAACAGCTAATTTTATCACTACTGATCTATTTTTTTTTATATAAATCTCTGAGTTTTATATAGCACGAACTCAACCTGAAGGTATCAGGTATCAAAGCGCTTTATATGAGCACCAGTTGCATTACAGATGGACGCATTCATTTTGATAGACATGGGGAGAATAAGTGATTAGCCCAGAACCACAGGATGTTGAGTCTTGTTGCCGAGACTCGGACCTGGTTCCTCAGATTCGAAGTCGACCGCTCTAGCCATTAGGCCACATCCTCTGTGTTTGCTAGACAGGTATCCCTCCAGTAATGGCTGCACATGCTAGCTAGTATTCCTTACTCTCCCTTTTCCTAATTTTACTACTCATACACTCCTTAGTACCTTCTAATCATCCACTACAATAAATGTATTCATCCAAATCAGAATTTTAGAATAGTTGTAGCAGATCCAAAAAGGATGGCAAAAAAAATCCAAAGATACCTTTCAGAGAATATCCCTAATTTTATTTTACTGCTGACTGATTTCACAGTGCAAGTAAAGTTATTCTCTAAACTGACCTAATCTTATTTTTGCACAACTCCCTTCTGGAATGAAACCTTCTCAATGGAACTGAATCTTTTCTAAGCCTATAGCTAAAAAATTATCTGTTTCTTCCTACTTGCTCGCCACAGCACATCTATCAATCTCCAACTTAATGGAAGAGCTTGGTACAATATACAGATATTAATTTTGAGTTATTTGACCTTTAGTTCCGGACCCTCCACAGATTTTCAAAGCCTCTCCATGTCTAAACACTTCTTCCTCTGATGGAGAATGTCAGCCAATCTCCTTTTGACTTCCCCAACCTACTCCACTTTCACCTTCTCTAGCATTCACCCTTAACCGTACTCATCTCTCCCCTACAAACTCTATTAGCATTAATATATTTCTAACATTGTTTTCCTTTCTAGCTCACCTCATACACTTTCCATCATAAATGCATATATCAAACCAGGCATCTGATCAGCTCCTTAAACCTAGGTCTTCCTCTTCCACTCCCTGAAACTCTGTATACAGTTTAACACTGATAATTTCTAAATTCAGGTCAATAGGCTACTATACGAAAAGTGAATATTTTTCTTAAGGCTCATAATAATGAAACTCTTAATGCACAAGTTACTAACTTGTGTAACGATATATCTGTAAGAGACAGTAGTTAGTGACAGATTCCTTACCTTAGAATATCCCCAGGCATCAGACTGGATCCGCAAAGTTTTTGCGTAGCAGTACCCTTGCGCGTCGGTAGGCGGCGTCGTGCGGCTCCGCGTCTGTCGTCGGCACCGCCGGGATGACGTCGCGGGCAGTACTTAGACGCCGCCCCTGCGCGCTGACGTCAGTTCTGTACACGACTTTCCGCGCCAGGAACGCAGAGCCATGCAAGAAGCTGACATAGGTGTCTGAAAAATACTAGGGCCCTGAAAGGGATGTCCTTAACCCTAGAAATCAGTTCGCAGAACGGGGAGGATGGGTGGGCGGTAGGAATCTGTCACTAACTACTGTCTCTTACAGATATATCATTACACAAGTTAGTAACTTGTGCATCTGAAAGAGACACGTTAGTGACAGATTCCTTACCTTAGAATAGATACCCCAGCAATACCAACCCCGGTGGTGGGTCTGCGAACAAAGATCAGACAAGGAAGTCCCGGAGGACAGAACAGCCAAAGAAGCCGTCCCTCCGGAACTGACTGTCAAGGCAGTAATGCTTTGTAAATGTGTGCAGCGAGGCCCACGTAGCTGCCTGACAGATATCCTGCAGCGGAACACCGCGGCCTAAAGCCGTGGTAGCAGCCGTTGCCCTGGTGGAATGGGCACGCAGCCCAACAGGAGGCTCCTTCTTAGCCAAAGAATAGCAGGCTTTGATACACAAGGTTACCCAGCAGGAGATGGTTCTCTTGTGCACCGCCCGACCTTTTTTGGCACCCACGTAGCCAACAAAGAGCTGGTCATCCACCCGGAAGTGTTGTGTGCGGTTGATATAAAAGGAAAGCGCACGTTTTGGGTCCAGACGGTGGAGCCTCTCTTCCTCTCTGGAAGGATGCGGAGGCGGAAAGAAGGTGGGCAAAGTGATGGTCTGCCCAATGTGGAAGGCAGTAACCACCTTTGGCAAGAAGGACGGTCGCGTCCTAAGAACAAACTTGTCTGGATGGACAGACAGAAAGGGAGGTTTGCATGATAGAGCCTTGAGCTCACTCACCCTCCGAGCGGAGGTGATGGCCACCTGAAAGGCTGTCTTTAGAGTCAGAAGACGAAGAGGACAGTTATGTAGAGGCTCAAAGGGAGCGCACATGAGAAAGGTAAGAACCAAGTTCAAGTCCCACTGAGGCATCACAAACGGAACAGGAGGGAAGAGGTGTGTAATGCCTTTTAGAAACCTGTTAACAACAGGGGACTTGAAAAGGGAGGGCTGATCAGGAAGCCTGAGGAAGGCCGAAATGGCACAAAGATAGCCCTTGATGGTACCCAGGGCAGAACCCTGTTGGGCCAGGGAAAGAAGGAACAGAAGAACCTCAGAAAGAGGGGCAGAGAGGGGATTCACAGCCTTTGCTGTGCACCATGCCACAAACTTGTTCCACCTGCAGGCGTATACCACCTTAGTGGAGGGACGCCTGGCTGCCAGAATCACATCACAAACTTCGGGAGGCAAGTCGAAAGGAATCAACTGCCGCCGCTCAATCTCCACGCAAGCAGGTGGAGGCTGGACAGGTTCGGGTGGAGAACCGTCCCCTGCTGCTGCGACAGAAGATCCTCCCGAAGAGGCAGATGGATCGGGGGATCGACGCTCATACTGAGTAGCTCGGGATACCAAACTCTTCGATCCCAGTCCGGAGCCACAAGGATGACTTGGGCCCGGTCGCGCCGAATCTTCTTCAACACTCTGGGTAGAAGTGGTATAGGCGGAAAGGCGTACAACAGACCGCAACTCCACTCGCGACGAAAAGCGTCGCCGAGCGAGTGCCGCCTTGGAAATTCCAACGCGCAGAACTGATGACATTGCGCGTTCTCTTCGGTGGCGAATAGATCTAACCAAGGCTCTCCCCACTGTAGAAAGAGTCCTTGTGCCACTTCCGAGTGAAGACGCCATTCGTGATCCATTATGCACCTGCGGCTGAGTTCGTCCGCCCTGGTGTTCAGGGAACCTGCCAGGTGTTGAACCATCAGGAACATGCCCTGATGTTCCAGCCATGTCCAGAGGCGCAGAGCCTCCTGACAGAGGGTCCACGACCCCACCCCGCCTTGTTTGTTGCAGTACCACATGGCGGTGGTGTTGTCTGTGAACACCTGCACTACCTTCCCTTTGACAGAGGGAAGGAATGCCTTGAGTGCAAGTCGGATTGCCCGGAGCTCCAGAAGGTTGATATGGAGCCGGGACTCCGCCGGAGACCAGAGGCCTCTGATCTCCGCCTCTCCCATGTGACCGCTCCATCCCAGAAGGGACGCGTCCGTCACAACTGTGTGCTCTGGCTGGGGAAGGGAGAGGGATCTGCCCATGACCCATTGCCGGTTCGAGAGCCACCACTGCAACTGTTTTGCAGTCCCCTCCGAGATCTGGACGTGATCGGACAGGTTGCCCTGGTGCTGCGCCCACTGGAACTTCAGGTCCCACTGCAGAGCCCGCATATGCCATCTGGCATGATCGATCAGCAGGATGCAGGAGGCCATGAGGGCCAGCAGCCTCAGGGTCATCCGTACCGAAACCCAGGATAAAGGCTGAAAGATCGGAATCATAGCCTGAATATTCCGGACTCGCCGTTCGGGAGGATAGGCCCGAAAATGCGTCGTGTCCAGAACCGCTCTGATGAAAAGGAGCTGTGGAGAAGGAATCAGATGCGACTTCGGCACATTGATGGAGAATCCCAGCGAGTGCAGGAGTTCGGCCGTAGTCTGGAGGTGGGAGACGACTGCCTGGGACGAGCCCGCCTTCAGCAGCCAGTCGTCGAGGTAGGGGAAGACTGGAACCCCTGCCCGGCGCAGATGAGCTGCGACCACCGCCATCACTTTCGTGAACACCCGAGGGGCACTTGTAAGGCCAAAGGGGAGCACGGTGAATTGAAAATGCTCGAGGCCTACCGTGAACCGCAGGTAACGCCGGTGGGCCGGCAGGACGGGGATATGGAAATAAGCGTCCTGCAAGTCCAACGCTACCAACCAGTCTCCAGGGTCGAGGGCAGTCAAGACCTGAGCTAGGGTGAGCATCTTGAACTTCTCCTTCCGGAGGAAGCGATTGACGTTCCGGAGGTCCAAGATAGGACGCATGTCCTCTTTGTCCTTTTTGGGCACCAGAAAGTAGTGGGAGTAGCAACCACGTCCTACTTCTGGGGTCGGAACATGCTCGATGGCCCTCTTGGCCAAGAGGGCCGTGACTTCCTTCTGCAGAAGCACCAAGTGATCCCCTGACATGCGGTGGAATTGAGGTGGCATGGCTGGGGGGTGGTCTCGAAGGGGAGGGAGTAGCCCCTTCAGACAATGTCCAAGACCCACCTGTCCGAGGTGATGGCACGCCAGTGGTGAAGGTGATGGCGGACCCTGCCCCCTACTGGCGTGCTGTGCACCTGAAAGGAAGGACTAGGAGGGCTTGGAGGCCGCGGACGGGGCGGAGTTGGTGGCCTGACCCGCACGCTGGTTGCCCGACCCGCCACGGCGGAAGCCACGTCCTCGGCCACGTGAAGACGCTTGCTGCGCGGGCCGGTGGCTGGGCAGCGGACGTGACTGGGCGCCCCTTCCGTGGCCACGAAAGGGGCGAAAAGCAGAGGTTAGCGGAGGGCGCACAGCAGAAAGGCCCAGGGACTTGGCAGTAGCCCGTGAGTCCTTAAAACGCTCCAGCGCATGGTCTGCTTTGGAACCAAAAAGACCGACTCCATCAAAGGGCATGTCCATGAGTGTATTCTGGACATCACCCGAGAAACCAGTTGTTCTCAGCCAGGCGTGGCGACGCAGCGCCACCGTCGTTGCAAGCGATCTGCCCAGCGAGTCAGCGGTATCAAGGCCACAACGTATGGTGTACTTTGCCGCATCCCTACCTTCCGCAATGGTGCGGGTAAGCAGTGTCTGGACCTCCTCAGAACACTGGGGCAAAACGTCCGCCACCGAATCCCACAGAGAGTGGGAATATCGGCCCAAAAGGCAAGCGGTGTTGACGGACCGCAAGCCCGCACTGGAGGAAGAAAAGGCCTTCTTCCCAAATTGGTCCAGGCGTTTGGATTCCCTATCCGGAGGGGCGGTAGGGAAGGCGGTTTGGGAGGCAGAGGCTTGGACAACCAAGCTCTCAGGGGTGGGATGTTGAGAGAGAAACAAGGGGTCGCCCGGAGCAGGGCGATGGCGTCGGGCCACGTTCCTATCCACAGGAGCCCCTGTGGCGGGCTTGGACCAGGTGCCCAAAGAACGTCAGACAGTGCATCATTAAACGGCAGCAATGGCTCCGAGGAGGTAGCTGCCGGCTGAAGCACTTCCGTCAGGAGGTTAGTCCTGACAGCCACTGTAGACAATTGGAGGTGCAAGGCTCCAGCTGCTCTACGCAACACTGTTGCGAAATTTGCTCCCTCCTCCGTAGCCACGGAAGGAGGAGACAGCATGCCAGTGTCAGGAGAAGTGTCCAGACCACTGGCATCCCCAAGTTCCTCTGCCCAGTCCTGATCATACTCACACTGCTGTGTGAGAGGGTCTTCCGACCCCTCCCAGCTCTCCTGGTCCTCCTCCGACAGAAAATAAGGAGGAGGGGGGACGTCAGGGACCCAAGGTCTCATTGGCGCCGGAGCCGGCGACGTCAGTCCGATGCCACGTCCGGATCCGGAGAGAACCGGGGAACGACGCCGCCCGGAGCCCCGGACGGCGTCAGGAACGGCACCGGGGACATCGGCGGAGGCGTTGTTAGGTCAACCGGCGTCGATGGGGGTTGCGGTACCACCGGAGCCGGGATCGAGGCCGGGGCCGAGGCTGGTGAGACAGGCGGCGCCGGGACCGGAGTCAACGCCGGGGCAACCCCATCAGGGCCCGCGGGGCCCGAAGGCGCACCGGAGGGGCCTTGAGGCCCGAAGAGGCGAGCCATGGCCGTCAGGAATTTCTCTATCTCGGCCGGAGTCGCCCCCGAACCCGGGAAGGACGGGTAATGCGGGGGCGGCTCCACAGGCACCTCCGGAGCCGCGGGGGCGGGGACCGTGCCGACAGGGGCCTCAGCCGAGTTGCGAGACCGGCGAGGCGAAGTCTTAGAGCGATGGTGCTTCTTAGACTTTTTGTGCTTCGACTTACCCGAGGAGTGCGAAGACTTGGACTCCGACGACCGGTGAGGACTCCGCGACCGGCCCCTCGACCTCTCGCGTGACCGGGGCTTGGTGCGGTGCGGAGCCGACTGCCGGACCTCGAGTAGCTTTCGAGACCGCTCTCGCAAAGCCTTCGGGTGTAAGGCCCGGCAGTCGGAACACGACTTCGTGACGTGGTCGCGGCCGAGACAGTAGAGACACTCTAAGTGCGGGTCTGTGATCGACATCATTCGACCACAGGCGTCACATGGCTTGAAGCCGGGCATCCCTACCGACACCTCGGAGCCTAGATAACTCGAAGAAAAACAGTGAAAAAATCACCAAAAAGTTAGTCAAAAAATGACTAGGGCACTGCTCTTGCCGGATCTGCGCTTACTGGCGCGGAAAAAAGAAGAACTGACGTCAGCGCGCAGGGGCGGCGTCTAAGTACTGCCCGCGACGTCATCCCGGCGGTCCCGACGCCGACGACGGACGCGGAGCCGCACGACGCCACCTACCGACGCGCAAGGGTACTGCTACGCAAAAACTTTCCGGATCCAGTCTGACGCCTGGGGATATTCTAAGGTAAGGAATCTGTCACTAACGTGTCTCTTTCAGATACTAAAATTTAACAGTTAAAGATGCTTGTACTTTATTTTTGTTGAAAAACTATTATAGGAAGATAGCTCCATAATGCGTAAAAAGCTGAATAGTACGGATATTATATAGCAAACGTTTGATTTAACACATCAGTTAATTTGCTTGCTAATTATTTAGAACATTTAGAAAATGGCTATTTGGTCATTTCTTCCAAATGTCTTGTTGGTGAATTGTAATTTTTCTATTCTTTATTATATATTGACTCAGAAAATCAATCATTAGATGTTGTTTAGAAATTAGAGTTGTCAGGACTTTAAATTCAGACAGGAGAGTGGCTACAAACTGAAAGCACAAAGCCTAAGTCAAAGTCAATATTAAATCTATGAAATGCTCCAAAACTCCTGAACTTGATGATATTCTGGCCAAAATATTAAAAACCTTTCCTGACACATTAGTAGCTAAATTAAATGTGCTTATGATAATTTCATATTAAAAGTATAAGTTTAGCTTCATTTAAATAAGCTATAATTATTTTGATCTCAAAACATAGGAGAAAACTATGTTGATATAAACTTTAGAAGACCAATTTCGATAATTCTAATTAAAATGCATTGCAAGAATTCGCTAATTGATTGGTACAGATGACCTAGTCAATAGTTCATTCAGACAAAAGTTTTAGTTTTTTTAAATGGTCATTACTTCTCAGATAATACCAGATAATTGTGCCATGTTTTAGCAAATGCTTCGGTCTTCAATGCATCTTGGGGGACCTTTAGCATAAGATACTGAAAAAGATTTTGGCCGTGGTCCTAGAATATTTTAAATTATTGTTATGCATAAGGTCAGCTTTGCCATTAATATCCTTAATATGGTCAACTGGAAGTGTTTATAATTATAAACTATAAAAAAATAATTAAAAAAATAAAATCTTATACAAGGCTCCTTCAGCTTCCCTTTCAAAAATATTGTGGTACTAAACAAGATCGAGCATGCTCACCTTTATTGTTTTTGTTTGCACTGGAACCTTTACTTTGTAAAATCAGTATCACTGAAGAATTCCAATGTGCAGAACTTAGTGACACCCAGAATATTTGATCATCATATGTAGATGATATTGTGATATTGTATCCAATCGTTTTAACCTCAATTCCTTGTATCCTTGAATGCAAATACGCCAAATATCTGGTTATTTACCAAATACACACAAAGAAGAGGTTTTCCACAAACTAATATGTGTTGCTTCTATGGTACATAACTCTGACATTATATGGTTTAATTCATCTACATCTTTAGGTTTTATATTAACCAAAGATATTTCAAAAACTATTTAAACTGTGACGAAGTACACATTTAGCTAGTGTCCTCTTTATATTCATTGGTGGGAGAGATGCAGTTAAAGAAGTATAGCTCTCAAAAATGATATACTTACTTACAATTATATCCATTTCCTAGCCATTTCATTTGAAAAAAATCTATTCTCTAGTCTACCATTTTAATTGGCAAAAAAAGAAACCTAGCATGGTTTTAAACAAACTCTGGGCCACTAAAACCAAAAGGAGGTGTTAATTTGTGTTTTTCACAACTATACCATTCTGCCCTATTAGCAATGCGAGATTTAAAAGATTTAGAAAAAAATGTATAATATAAATCCCAGATGACTGATACTAGAGCAAAATACCATGTACCCATTCTCACTGTCTGCCCTTCTAACTATTCATGTACCTAAATCTCAGACTGCTAATCCCATTATCCTATCCACTTTAAAAGCATTATGGAAATTTGACCATTTGTTGTCTAGCAATATTAAGGATTGTCGTTTAGTTTCACTTTGGCATAATCCTATAGTTAAATATGATGTTAAAAATATATAGTGGCAAGATTGACATTTTGGTATTTTTTCACATGCGTGACATAATTCAAAGCAACTCATCCAATTCTTTTGCACAACTTCAGCATTAATTTAATTTACCACTAGAAGAACTTTTTTATTTTCTATAAATTAAAGTGACTAAATTGGGAAGGGTTTGCCAAAAGAAATTAGAGAAAATTTAAGGTGGCTGGGATACTGGACCTAGTTAGAAGGGACACTCCGCATGGCAGTTTACCACATTGTTCTTTTCTCAGTGTAGGGCCATGGATAGATCTCATGGAGTCCCTGGCTGGAATCAACAGTATACTGGACATTCGAGCATGGCCAATATGAATCCACTAAATGAACCTGACTTTGGAGTTTTTCTATACGAGGATACAATGGAACAGTGTGGTGAGGGCGGAGTTGTGTTATATTGTGAGAGTTTTACTAATCTTAAAATCAATAAAAATATTTTAAAAATAGAAAGTGACTATATTGAAATTGTGTCTAAATAATTTAACAACAGATAAAACTCCCACTAATTTTGACTACATTTGAGTCGTTAACGTTTTCTTCTAAGGTATACTTCAAGATAGTTTTAACAAACACACATTTTTCTTGTATCATAAGTGGGCACAGTACAATGACTGGTATTTTGATTTGAAATCTAATCGTAAGAGTTTTTTGCCACCATCGATTTTGCAAACCAATTTATTTTTGCTTAATGATAGCTTAAGGACATGCAATTTAATATGTAAATCTAAAATATTAAATGATTGTTTTTACTGTATACGGTTCACTTTTTACAGAAGGAAATTACGATGGTAGGTGGTTTGTTGTAAATAATATGAAATGTTAATGGCCTTGGGAATAAAATCTTTTTTTTTTGATTTGAGCTTTTCTGTAGATCTGTCATATCATGCTTTATAGAAACGGGTAATTTTTATAAAACAATATATGAATCTTTAAATCCAAAAACTCAGTTACTTCGGTTCCCAGGCCCTGCACTAATGCTTATAATCTCTAAGACAATTCTGGCTTACACTTTATACTATAATATTTAGGGAGAGCAAATGTCACTGCCAATAATTACTACATGCTATCAGACTAAGGAATAAGGAAAAACAAAAATGAATGTCCAGTCCTACAAATGATGCTTAGAACTCAATCCAAAGTGATCTAAAAAAAAGCTGAAAATTATGTTGCAGACAAAAAACGGACCTGGAGCTGATGGCACCAAATGTTTGTCCAATCTTACAGTTAATGCTTATAACTCAATCCAAAGTGATCCAGAAAAAAGATGAAAAATATATTGCAGACAAGCAAAACAAAATGGAGCAGATGGAGCCAATAAGTCAACACGTGTTTTGCAGCATATTTTTCCCTATTGACCAAAGACACTTTGGTACTTGAATTGAATACAAATGAATTAAAATTCATGGGGATCAGAAGAGACAACTTGTGAATGCATAGTGTGATCATGATTATTAATTTAATTGGTACAAATGGAAATGTTTTGTATGTTTTTAATATGTTGTTATAATAAATACAATAAATATCTGTGCAAGTTATAGTCTGATAGCAGGTAGTACTTGTTGGCCGTGACCTTTGCTCCCCCTAAATAGTGCATCATATATGAACCTTGTTTTACTCTCAATGAGCAATATAAACTCAAATAACATATCTTAGTGGTCACCTAATAATGAATATGTTCGAATTATATTGTGATTTTGCTTGTCACTCTTTTTTTTAAATTTCATATACTCTTTACTCCTGTTACATTTTACCTTCAAAATATAAGGATAATATTTTTTTTGCATAACAGTTAATTTCAATGTATTGTCATTTACTGTACGTCATATATAGTATAAACACTAATAAAACTGATATTCATGTACCTCCTTTCGGTTATTAGAATCTCACTACTCACGACAGTTTAATGTTCAATGACCCCGACCACTTCAATAAATTTAACATAGGCAATTTGATTACTCCTACAACTGTGATTGCAAACGAAGTGACCACTATCATGAGGCTGGGTAGTCTGCATTTTTGGGTTCATACATACTTTTCTCAATGCACTTGGAGTGAGCCTCCTTCTACTAAACCTCATTACGATGACTTCTCTACCATCCTACTCCTAGCAATCAAAATTAACCTAATAATATAAAGAATCAACTCTTGTAGTATAATATTAACACAGCACTAAATTGGAACATTTGTTACCTTCACATTCAATACTAACGTTACATTAGTGATATAGAAACTGTTACTAGGAATAACTCACAACCGCATAATGGCCATAGAATGGCTACCCTTGGAGGACATTCATGACCTACTACAAGACTATAGCTCATCTAAACCTTTCTGGGATACCAATATCTCATACTGGGATACAACTCATCCATTCCTCTTGTCACTGGGCAAAGGCCAGGTCATAGCTGTCTTAGCATCCTACAGGCATCATACTGAGCAATTGAGGACACTGAATACTTGATGGACATACATCACAGGCCATGGTAGTTGTCAGGCTTCAGCACTGCTGTGCCTTTCCTCAGCTTGTGAGGAGTTAGAGGAAGAAAAGAGATGAACATTTAGCAGAGTAGAGGAAAATGGGGTTTTCTTTAATTTTGGTAAGTTTCTGATCTGTGAAACTCTGGTTTACAAAATGCGTAATGGGGAAAGATTTCTGGACCCTCTTTTCTCAGTCAATTACTATTAACAATAAACAGTTATCCCAGGTGACTCACGATATTTCTGATTTAACAAGCTGTTATATGATGAGGTTTTAGCTTGGCTCTTACCAGAAGTGGCTGAGAGTACAATTCCAGCTGAGCTCTGTAAATAATGTCATCGAGCACCTCCTGGCCAAGCTCCCACTCTCCATTATATCTAAAGAAGAAAACAGTTATTACAAGCATCCTGCAGTACTAAAAAAGTTATCACAGTTAGATGTAGAAACAGAACATGTTCAATACTATTTCCATCTCAACTACCTCTCATTCCAACTTGGAAACACTTGTTGGCCATATTCCTACTTTATTTAGCTGACAATTCTGATGATTGTCCAACAGCTTTACCATTCATATTTCTTGTTGTAACAGTTTAATGTTTGTATCATAATTGTGCTTTGCAAAGGGTGTGACTTTTTTTGGGTTGACTATGTAAATCTCATAATAAACATATGTATATTTATATTTAATATTATCAGGCTCTAGATAATTTATGTTGGATTGTATGGTAGGTACATTCACAATTTACTATAACTGATTTTGAGGCCAAATTTAGCACACCTGATTTTAATATTTGTTTTTTAAATTGATGCTTCTAGGCGTCCCTTCTGTATTTTGCTTTCTAGAAAGGAAGCCTGACGAACAAGTTACTTACCTTCAGTAACACATTTTCTGGAGCATGTGCTATCCAACTGCAGATTCCTTACCTTCTAAATCTTCCCCCAGGTGTTAGACTGGATGTGGAAACTGTTCAGCAGTATTCCTGCGTGCTGGTAGGTTGAATCGAGTGGCTCTGCCTCAATGCCGTTCCACTTTGCAAGTAGTGAATGGAGCTGTATATAAGATCAACTCATGTACGTGGACGTCAGTTGATTTCTTAGACGGTCTGCGTCCTCAGACACAGAGTCTAATGGCAGATTGGAATGCGCCTTTTTAGGTGGAAAAGGCCCAGTTCACAGAACAGGGAGGGTCGAGGGTTGGCGAGAAATCTGCGGTTAGATAGAGTATCCACCAGAAAAGGATTGTAACTGAAGGTAAGTAAATTGTCTGTCTGATGGATACTTCTATTCACCGATTCCTCACCATGTGAACAGATATCATAGCAGTACCTGCCCAGGCGGTGGGTCTGTGAACTGGCACAGACCAAAAAGTCCTGCAGGACCGAGCGGGTAAAATGCCCCTCTCGAAGGACCGGACTGCTGAGGCAGAAGAGCTTTGTGAACGTATGTACTGACGCCCACTTAGCTGAGCTACAAATGTCAAGGATTGGTGCTAACTCAGTGGTAGAAACATTATCTCTGGTAGAATGAGTTCATAAGCTTTCTGGAAATTGCTTCTTTGCCAGTGATATTGTAGATATAGAGAACAATCTGTCAGGAGATGGTCCGATTTTGCACTGCCTTGCACTTCTACACTCTGGAAAACCCAACAGCTGATGTTCTTTGTTGCGAGCTATATAAAAGCTTAGTGCCCGTTCAGGGACCAGTCGTTGGACCCTACTCCTTAGAGGAGATAAGATTGAGCAAATAATGTCGTAAAGGTGACAGCCTGCCCGACATGAAATGAAGTGGTCACTTTCAGCCGAAAGGAAGCCCGGGTCCCTCACAAAACCTTTTTATTTTTTTTATTTATTTTATTTATTGAGTTTTTCCAATGACATACAGCAGAACATAGAGCTATACAGCACATAAGAACAAAGCACGTCCAGTGGGCTTACAAATATCTCAATGCCATACTTAGAATGGTATTTACAGCAGAGCAAAGGAATACATTTGCATACAGCATCAAATGAGCACAGAGTTCCACCAAGCACGTTTGCATCACACCGGATACAGCCATTCTTCCATTACTGCGTAATATACAACATTGTTTTTTTTAAAAACTTTATTTCTAATTTTTCCACAAGAAACAACAAACAATTCACAAAAAAAAGAAGTACATTTCAGCAAGTGAAACAGTATGCATTCCGCGAGGGTGATGTCAAGCAAGTAGTAAGCGGTACAGTTACATGCCAAATTTGACAGCACATTATACATTAATTCAGCAGTATCGGTAAATCATGCCCTTTAGCGGCGTCCACTTCCCTATATTAGACTGGTGTGGACTTAACAATGATGTAGTAGTCTGCAACACAGAACAACAGTAGACCAATAGCCTCTGATATATACAATTCTCTCACCCCACCCCGGTGCGATCAAGCTCTTCCTGTGATTCTGTGGCGTCTTCCACATCCAACAGATATTGGCGATACGGACCCCAAATATCTTTGGGTGCACATCGTACTGGCATCAATGCGTTATAATTATCAGATTGGGTTGAGCAGTATGCCAAATCTTTTTCCCATTCCGTGACAGTGGGCAGAGAACCTCTCATCCATCGCATGGCTACCCGTCTTTTAGACAGCAGGAGACCAAGAGCTGCTAGCTTACGTAATCCCTTCGGTATTAGTTTGTCAAACCCCAATAACGCAACCAGAGGGGTCTCTGATAGCTCACAGTCCAGCATTTTAGAAAGAATCCTGAAGACATCGTGCCAGAAGGTACGTACCCCCGGACATTCCCAAGCCAGGTGAGTGAAATCTGCATTCCTAGCAGAACATCTCAGGCAAGTGTCATCTTCTCTCAACCCATATCTATGTAGCCTAGCCGGAGTGTAATAGGTTCTATGAATGTATTTAAAATGTGTGAGGCGGTGTCTACCATTTAGTGAGATCGACTTAACAGTGGCAAAACACAAGGACCATTGTGCCTCAGTGAAGACTATGCCTAATTCTTCCTCCCAATCTAATTGGAATTTTTGCTTAGTTTGTTCATGGTTATTTTGAAAGAGGGAGTATAGTATAGTGATGCCATGTTGGGGGGATCGCGTTTGCAAAAGGTATGTGAGTGATGGCATCCCCACGGGTTCACCCATGTCTGACCCTATCAGGGCGCGCAGGGCACTACGAAATCGGTGGTATTGGAATGTATCCAGGGCCGTAATTCCCATCGTTTGCGCGGATACCTGCTCCCATGTTTTAGCAACCCCATCTAGGAACAGGTCCCCCATGCTTTGAATATTTAGCTTCGCTAGCGTGTTCATTATGGACCTGTCACCCTTGCGCGGCAACCAATCACACCACTGAATCGGTAGCTTAGGGGAATATATAAATGGAATGTGATGTCTACAGGCAATTTTGGAGAGGTGGTGTCCGGTGCTGTTTACCGGATCTATCGTGCGCGGTGTAATACGTGCCGCACCTGTCAACAGACTGGGCAGTGGAGAAGTGGACACCGTGTTATGTTCGATGAGATGGTGTGGCAAGTTCTGAGGACCATGTATCCACCCATGTGCATGTAAGGTCTGCGCAGCTCTGTAATACCTTTCCATGTCTGGGGCGTTCAGCCCACCCTTTGCATAAGGTTTCGTTAGTTCTTCCCACTTTACCCTGGGCTGTTTCCCAGCCCAGACCAGTCGGCTTAGCAATGTACGCATTGTGGAAAAGAATGTCCGGGACAAACTTAGAGATATTGATAAACAAAAATAAAAAACGGGGGAGCACTATCATTTTTGCCAATGCTACTCGACCAATTAGTGAAAGTGGCAATTTTATCCATTTCTCCACCGCATCCGATAGCTTTTGTATTGCACAACCATAATTCTCAGACAATATCAACTCTGCATCTGTGTGTATTTTGATGCCCAAATACCTCACTGGGTCAGTCGTCCACCGCAGTGGGTACGGAGTGTGCACCAGCGCTGTAACGGAGGTGAGTGGGAAAATAAGTGATTTATGCCAATTTATATGTAATCCGGAATGCTGGCCAAATCTCTCTACCTCTTGTAACATAGGAAGTAAATTCTGTTATGGGTTGCGGATATAAAGCAAAGTGTCGTCTGCATATGCAGCAATTGTGAGATTATAATTGGAGGACCGAATGCCGCGATAGGAGTGATATTCACGCATAGCGCACATTAAAGGTTCTGCCACCAGCGCATACAAAAGGGGGCAGAGGGGGCATCCCTGCCTCGTACCTCTGGTAATTGCTATTGAGCGAGATGTCATGCCATTGATCTTCACCTTAGCTGTCGGATCTGTATACAGCACCTCTATTAAATGCAGAAAGACATCCCCGACTCCGACTCTGTGTAAGACAGCGTATAAGAACCTCCACTCCACTGAGTCGAACGCTTTTTCTATATCAATACACAGGGCCGCCGCCCTTACTTGTGGGTTAATACGCGCTATAGTTCCGAACAGTGTTCGAAGGTTGCTGGACAATGATCAAATCCAGTTTGTTCTGGACCAACCAATCTAGGCAACAAGGGGGCTAGCCTATTCGCCAACACTTACGCGAACAATTTCATGTCAGTGTTCAGAAGTGAGAGCGGCCTATAAGATGAACACTGTTCTGGGGGCTTTCCAGCCTTAAGCAATGTGACTATAGTGGCTTCTCGCATAGATGGAGGCATCATCACCGTTTTTGCCATCTCTTCAAAGAGATTAACCAGGTGCGGAAGTAACTTATCTATGAATGCTTTGTAAAAGGCCAACGTCAGGCCATCCGCGCCAGGTGCCTTTTCACTGGGCATATCTTTCAAGGCTGCAGTCATTTCAGCGGGCCTCAGAGGGCCAATCAGTCACTCCCTATCGCTATTATCGAGCCAGGTCATGGCAATATGAGCTAAGTAGTCGTCGTCGGAGTCCTGAGTCGCGTTTTCCCTCGAGGTGTAGAGTCCGGCATAATAATCCGCAAACGCATCTAGTATGGCAGGAGTACCGTCCACTAGGACATGCTCAGAGTTATACACTTGCAAGATATGATTATCTCCCCTGGGAGGTCTAACAGTCGCAGCCGGTGTGGCACTGGGTCGGTCCCCTTCTGAATATGCCCTGGCGACCGCATATTTCCCCAGATGTTTAACCTCATCGTCCGCCAATTCATTATATTTGCTGATTTGGGTCCTGATCTGCGCCAGCACCTGGGGGTCGCCCGTTGCTTGCAGTATGCCCTCCAATGACAGAAGGGTGGCTTCGACATTAGTGGAGGTGGGTACGTATGGATTTAAGGACCCCAGCGTGCTTGGAAATTGTCATCCCCCTTATGTATAGCTTGAAAGCTTCCCACACCGCCCCCATAGTGGTGACGCGGCCTAGATTCGTTGAAAAGAACTCTTCTATGGCCGTGCCTATTTCCGTATGAAAAACCACGTCTAATAGGGAATACTGTGAAAATCGCCATGCTTGTCGGGGAGAACTCACCAGAGGGAGTTCCAGGGTGAGACTAGTTGGGGAGTGATCCGACAGAGTCCTGGCCATGTGCTGACATTCTCCGATTGAAGGGAGCAATGGGAGGGAGGCGAACCAATAATCTATTCTTCTATGGGTGTCATGGGCAGCTGAGTAACGAGTACATCCCCTACCCAATGGATTAAGTTGGCGCCACACATCTCGCATACCTTCAGTCTGTGCGATGTAAGCTACAGCCCGTGCCGCACGCGAGGGGGGTCTAGGTGTCCCCTTTAAACGGTCCAAGTTGGGGTCCTGGATACAATTAAAATCACCACCCCAAAGTATAGGCAAATGTGAAAGTTGCATAATCCTAGAGTGTAACGAGTGATAAAATTGCGGGTCGTCGTAGTTGGGTCCATACACTCCCACCACCAACATATTAAAATGGTCCTTACTACATCTAGCAACTACAAACCTGCCGCCAGGGTCAGTGTGCAGCGCCTGGACATGTATACCTGAGTTTCTACGTGTCCAAAGGAGCACCCCCTAGCATGTGTTGTAAACCCAGCCGCCACACACAGGCCCTTCATTCGGCGTTGGGATAACAATCCAGTCTGTGGAGAGAGGTGGGTCTCCTGTAGGATAGCCACATCTATCTTGTGCCTGTACAAATAAGCCACGACTTTACGTATTTTTCTTTGGTCATTAAGACCACGGACATTCCAGGAGAGGAAGCGGAGAATCGCTGGGCGAGCACTAGTGTTTGGCATGTGTGAACTCATCCATACTATGCAGACTTATATACAGCTTGTATCTGAATCCTCCTGTGTAAACGCAACACCCCCACGGGGTCACATACATTGGCTGAAATGCAACAATAGACATCCCCCCAACCACCCACCCTCACCATATCAAAATAGTTAGATACGGCAACCCCTGTACCCCCTCACCCCACCCCCACCCCCCCACGAATTTACTTCCTACTAACAGAGCAGGAACCCCCGAAATAGCACCCAGGTGGTACACACAGAAAGGCTATGGTCGCCAGACCCGAGGTGTTATAGGGTAGGCCGACACTGCCCAAGCTAAACATTGTCATCGAGGCATTACATTACATTCCTACAGTTCTGTGCAGTGGTAGTGCTTGTAACATGACATTATGTTTGCATGGCATGTGGACTGCCTCATCAGGCCCAAAACCGAAAGGAAGGCATCTGCTAACGTTATTCTGCAAGAATAGAAACAATTTACGCTCAGGACGAGGAGGGGGTCGGCGAATCCGCCCTCAACTCACTCCCTGTCTCCGTGCCTACCAAAGAGACGCCTGCCGCCGCAAGAGAATGAGGGGAATATATAACATTGTTAGCAGATTCGTTTCTTAAACCTTATTATCGTCCTAACATGGAAGGCCAAATTTATGACACCGACCTTAGCCATCCAAGCAGGCATATGCAGTCTCAATTTGAATGTTTGCGCAAATACTCTAATAGGGGTTCCCAAATATCTCTGGGCTCGGGACGAGGCAGGCAGGAGTTCCGCATAAATCGATAGTGCTCTTTACAATAAAGAAAGTCTGATAGCCAGTCCTTAAATTTGGGGGCTCGCCCTCTGCCCCATCTGCATGCAACCTTACGCTTTGCCAATAATAGGCCCACCGCAACAAGCTTTCTATGTGGTGTCTGTAACTCCGCCTTATAGCCTAGTAACGCAACCACCGGTGACACAGGAATAGAGGAACCAACCATCGTGGACAGGGCAGCTATTACTTCCTGCCAATAGCTATATACCTCTCCACATTGCCATGCAAGGTGCAAAAACCCCGCTACTTCCTGCCGGCACCTCTCACAGCGATCATCGTCCGTCAGTTTGTATTTGCATAAGCACATAGGTGTATAATAAACTATGTAAAAATTTAAAATGTATGATCTGCAAACAACTGCTTGCCGTGATGGCCTCTGTCTGCGTGCAACAGTACACCCACTGTTTGTCTATCAGTGGCGCATCAAAGTCGTGGTCCCATGTCACCCTAGCCCCATGGTGCGTCTGCGGTCTCTCTAGCAGTGCAGTGCGGAAAATTCTGGATATGACGTGCACTGGCCCCGCCATTTTCACCCGAGTGTTCAAAGTATCTAGCGTGAGGGGCTCCTGCGGGAATCCAGGGATGTTGGCCCTGACTTCATGTTTCAGCCTGATATATAAAAAGACCTCTAGCGGAGTGACGTTATCCCCACCCAGAAGCTCCTGTCGATCTTTATATGTACCCTCATGGTAGAGGTCTCCCCAGGTGTGCAGGCCTCTTTTTCGGAGCATGTCTCAGCCCACGGCCTCGTGGGTGACCGGTGCGAGGGGATGGTATGGGAGGGGCAGCAACGGGGAGTAAAGCACAGGTTTACGCGCTATCTTAACTAGCCGCTCCCATGCTAGGTTTCTGCAAGTCACTGTGTGATGGGCAACCCCCTCCCCGGGGACTCGCGTTTCCAGGAAGGAGGTTGGTGGTGTGGGAGCTATATATCCCTGCTCTATGGCAAGATGAGGCATAAATGGTGGTGGATGGAACCAATATATCGCATAGTGGGCTTGGGCGCTAAGGAAGTACAGTTCCATGTCCGGGGCCTCGAAGCCTCCGCTAGAGAACGGTTGTCTCATCGTCTGCCATCCCACCCAGGGCTGCCTCCCGCCCCATGCCAATTTAATAAGCAGCGATCGGAGTGTATGAAAAAAGGGGCGTCCCGGATTATAGGGTATGTTAAGAAATAAATATAATAGTTTGGGTAGGATGATCATCTTCATCAATGAGATTCTACCTGCTAAAGATAGCAGCAGTGTGATCCAGCGAGCCACCCAGTTTGTGATCGTTTCAATGGTTGTACCATAGTTTGCACGGATTGTTTCCTCTCTATCTCTTGTTATTACCACACCTAGGTATTTTACTTCCGACTCGCACCATCTCAATGGGTATTCTAGGGAGAATTTGGTGGTGTTCGGCGTAAGGGGAATATCTGCGATTTGCTCCAGTTAATATTTATCCCTGATAGGGTGCCAAAACGAATAAACTCCCTGAGGATAGGGTTTAGACTCGTGTGGGGCTCGCGAAGATGGAGGGTAATATTGTCTACGTATAATGAGACTAATATTTGCTGTGAGGGATCTTGTATTGCATGTTCTCTGTGGTGCTGCCGGAGTTTGGCCACAAGGGGTTCAATGGCCAATGCAAAATGTAGCGGAGAGAGAGGACACCCCTGACGGGTGCCTCTCAAGATGGGGAACGGAGTGGAGTACAGGCCATTAATCTGTGCAATGGCTTCCGGTTGAGAGTAAAGTAATCTTATCTACACTAAAAAGGGATGAGGGAGACTCATTCTGCCCAGTATCGTGAACATGTAGTCCCATTGCAGGGAGTCAAAGGCCTTTGTGGCATCCAAAAAAAACCCGGCCGTCGAGATCTCCAGATCAATATCGTGCAGTAGCGCGAACATGGTCCGCAAATTATGCGAGGTTGCCCTTCCGGGTATGAAGCCTGCCTGATCTGGCAGTACCAGTCCCTCCATCAACAATGTCAGCCTATTTGCAATAACTTTAGCCAGTATCTTGGTGTCACAATTAATCAGTGACAAGGGTCTATAGGCCTCGCATGTGGAGGCGTCCTTGCCCGGCTTGAGCAAGGAAATGATCATGGTTTGCCGCATTGTCATGGGGACGGTACCATTTTCCCTGGCCTCTTCATAGACTTGCTTAAGGATAAGGACTACCTGATCAATGTAGCATTTGTAGAAGTCTGCAGGCAGACTGTCAGGGCCTGGGGCCTTGCCAGAGCGCAGGTTCATTATGGCAGCCCGTATTTCGTCTTCCTCAATGTCAGCTGCAAGAAACTCTCTGCGGGAATCACAGATCCAGCCAAGGGCAGTATCTTCCAAGTAGGAAGCGGTATCAGGTGGATTCTCTCTATGTGTGCAATTGAGTTGCGCATAGTAGTCGGCAAAATACTGAGGATCTTGCGTGAGTCAGTTTGTCTAGTGCCGTCTTTGTCTACTATTTCAAGGATCTGATTAGCAAATATAGGGATGCAAGTTACTTCAGTTAGGGCCCTTCCGGGGCATTCGCCCTCACCATATGTCCTAGCTGTGTGGTACTTAGAGCGAAATTTAGATTCGCGTTCTGCCTCGTCTGTATATTCTATTAGCAGCTCTTTGAGGTGTGCCCGCCGCTGAGGGGTAGGGTCAGCAGCCAGACAGTCCTCCGTTCTTTTAATGCCCCCCTCCAGTCTGTGCAAAGTCCCTCTGATGGCGCGCAGAATCCCCCCAACCTTTGCTATACAAAGTCCCCGAATGGTGACCTTAAAGCTTTCCCATACGCAAGCCAGTGATGAGACACTATCTATATTACGGGGGGAAAACCCCAGAATTTCCAGTCTTATTTCTTACCGGAAGGAGTCATCTAATAATGCTGTGGGTTGGAGCCTCCAGGAGCGATATGGGGATACATTGCCCAGCGGAGCCAATTTCATCAGCACAGGGGAATGATCTGAGAGGGTGCGTGCCAGATGTGTTGCCTCTCGGAGCCACAAACCCAGCCCTTTCGAGAGCAGCCAAAAAGCTATACGGGACCAGCTGGAGTGAACACTAGAATAAAAGGTGCCTTCTCTATGTGTGGGATGCAGGGACCTCCAAGCTTCAAACAGCTGGTAGTCTGTCATAATACCGGTGAGGTGTTTATTTGCTTTTGGATGTGAAGAGGGGAGTGTATGTGAACGGTCAGCCTTCGGGTCTAGTGCTATGTTAAAATTTCCTCCCCATACAATGTAGGTGAAGCCAATCTCCAGAATGCGTCCCCAGAGTTTGTCGAAAAAGGTGGCATCGTCAATGTTGGGGGCATAACAGTTTACTAACGTTACCGAGTGGTCTGCTTGTCTGCCCCACATCACGCTACATCTGCCCTGTGGATCTTGATATGCCCCAATCGGGCAGTACTTCACGCAAGCTTTACATAGGATTACCGTGCCCATAGCATATGTCGAGTAGGATGAAAAGCAGCTATGTGCAGCCCATTTCTTACCAAAACTGGGTGTTGTTTGAGGGTCTAGGTCCGTCTCTTGCAACATTGTCACCTGCACCTGGTGCCAGTCGAAGTAGCTTAGGATTTGCCTGCGTTTGCGGGGATCTCAGAGGCCTCGCACATTCCATGTCAGGAAGTTATAAGTGAGGTCTGCATTCGGTCTAGTTATATCTGTTGCTACTCTAGTGCCCTTTTGGCAAGAAGGTTTTGTGGAATCCGTCGTGCTGAGCTTTTAAATGTTTGGCTTGTGTGTAATCGCATCTGCGTAGATACAGGGTTTTGACGTGCAATGCTGCTGCATATAACAATCTCCACCCACACCCACGGCCCAATCCCGCAGGCGGATATCGATTCACCCAAAAACCCCACAAACAATCAAAATTGGAATACGTTCCAAAGAGGAGCAATGACAGAACAGATAGAGAATAAACGTAAGAGAAAAGAGAAAGATGTGAGGGTAAAAGTATATGGACAGGGACCTAGCTTGATAGGCCTTAGTAGGAAAGGAAGAGTAGGAAGGGAGATTCGGGTCCACACAATGCATTGTTCAGGGAATTCCCACAGGGGATATGCACCTGAGAGTCGGATATTGCACCTCGCTGGTGCAAGGGTGCCCGGGAAATCAGTGTTGGGTGGCAGACTAGCTGATCCCAACAGCGGCGTCTACACAAGTTCGAACGGGGGTTATTGATGAATATTCCAGTGTGGCCTTGTGCAACTCTCTGGTAGGCACATTGTGAGTTAGTTGCATAGTCTCAGTAGATGTGGAGGTTCACGCCTTCCATGTAGCAGACATCTTTATTCCTCCTCAGGAGCCCGGGACAACCTTCTGGAACCAGAGTCCTCATCTCGAGATGTAGGCGTCAGTCACCCAACAGATTTTAGGAAATCCTGGGTTTGTTGCGGAGTGTTGAATATGTGTATCTTCCCCGGATATGGGACACGCAGCCGGGCAGGGTAGAGCACTGAATATTGTATATTAGCTTGTTGGAGCTTACATTTGACTGGCAGAAACTTCTTTCACGCTTCTTGCACTGCCATAGTGAAGTCCGGGTATATGGAGATACTGTTCCCTTCGTGCACCAGCTCTTGCTTGTCTCTTTCCAGTCTCAACACCGTGTCCCGGTCCTTAAAGTTAAGAAGGCGCGCCAGGATGGGGCGGGGAGGTGCGCCCGGCGGCGGTCTGGCCGAGAGCGAACGGTGAGCTCTCTCCACCACAAGTACTTTAGAGAACGCCTCCGTGCCGAACAGCCCCAATAGCATTCGCTCAACATATTCCTCCATGCGGCCCATGGCGGTGGACTCTGTAACACCCACTATGCGCACGTTGTTTCTGCGCGAGCGCGCTTCCAGGTCTTCGTTTTTAGCTAAAATGATTTTTAGAAGTTTTTCCATACCTTGGAGTCGTTCTCGACTTGTGAAAGTGGTGTCCTCGTGAGTGGAAATGCGCTGTTCCGCCTCGGTTATACGGCCATTGTGTTTCTCCAGCTTTTGCGTTATAAAATCCATGCGCAAATTCATAGCTTCCTTTTTAGATTCAATGGATGTGAGGCTGTGGTGCATGGTGAAGAGAAGACATTTTATGCCTGAGTCTTGCAAGACAGACGAGGACTGGTTATCCCTCCTCCCATTGTGGATCTGTGTCTTCAGCCATGTTAGAGGCAGTTTTACGTGCCGTAAACTGCAATTTTGCCTGTTTGCCCTCCGTGCGTCCCATGTTTTGCCCCACTGTATGCTTTAAGCTAGCGCTGTATATTCTGCATGGGGGCAGGGAGTGCAATTGGGATTCTGATCACCCTCCCCTTGGGTCTATGCCCAGCTGTGCAGTCCTACAAGCCCCAATGCGCACTCGCACCTTCGCACCCACAGCCTATGGGGTGTTGTTCCAGGTTTCCCATGGCTCTGCACTGCAATAGCAGATGGTAGGCACTGAGCGCTTACCGGATCGCCTCTGTTGCGTGGATTTACGAGTTTATCAGTGCCCCCAATGATCTCTGGCCCCAGCTCCAGCTGCAGCAGCATGTCCACTCCCTCCTCTGATATGTGAGCTCAACATCCGTCGGAAGTCACACGTGCTGCCAGTGAGGGGTATCTTGGGCGGTTTTCTTATTAGCAGCACTAGGCCCCGGGTTAACAGCCTCTCTCGCCACCGCCTGCAATTCAGCGTTTCTGCCGCAGGCTGAGCGGGCCGCTCCCCACACAGCGCTGGGTGCGCCGCAAGCAGATCTCCGCTGCTGCACCCTCACGCTCCCGAAAAGGGGGGGGGGGTGCAGAACCTCCACAGCGACGTCCACCAGGATCGGGCCACCCGCCTCCCCGGCAGAAGCCAGTGGCCTCAGGGGGATCGGGGTCGCAGTCCACCCAGTCCCGTTCCGACGCTTGCCTGGGATCACCTGGGCTGGCTGCACCCTCTGGCGGAGGCTCCTCGTCACAGGGAGCGGACCGTCTCCTCCAGCTGAACGCAGCAACACAGTCAGCGGAAATCCCCATTCGATATGGCCAGCCGTTACTGTCGGGCCCCGCGGACCTCTCTTGTCCGCCTGGATAGCCGCCATTACTTCACGCCACAGGCCGCAGTTGATCTTGCGCGGTGATATACTGTGTAGATTCGCACCAAGTCAGAGTCTGCTCACCGCCTCAGCTTCCCGGCGCCTTATTTTAGCCTGGCAGAAGTTTTTGCAAGATTTATGCTGCCATTCAGGCAAGAATTATGCCAGATTATTATCTCGGGCTGCCAGAGCCTCACGAGAATGCGGCCATCTTGCTCGCCGGCTCTCTAGCGCCTCCCTCACAACACCTTATCGGAGAAGAATGTTTTATAAGCAAGATTGACAGAAAGAGCCTGCAGCTCCCTCACATTCGTAGCAAATGTTATGGTGATAAGAAAGACATTCTTCAACGTCAGAAGTCTTATTGGGCAACCATGCACCAGCACAAAAGGGGTGCACATAAAAAAAAACAGAACCAAGTTCAAGTTCCACTTTGGCATCACAAAGAGTTTTGGTGGATATAAATGTTAGAAACCTTTCAAAAATCTCATTATAAGAGGTGATATAAATAAAGAAGGCTAATCCAGCAATCATAAAAAAGCAGAAAGGGCACACAAATTGCCTTTAACAGTGCGCAAAGCAAGTCCTTGCTGGGCCCGGGACAAAACAACAAAATGTCAGACAGCTTGGGTTGGAGTGGGTCAATCTGTCAGGTGCTACTCCTAGCCACAAATTTGTCCTAATAGCTGGTGTACACCGATTTTGAGAATTATGAGCTGCCTTTTTGCTGCTGGACATCTGCAAAAGATATTGGGTGTCACAAGCATACATACTCTTCTCTCCTTCAGGCCTCAGTCTCTAAGCCCTGTCGAGTCAGAGTGAGTATGGCCTATAGTGGTCACTTTAATATAATAGTATGTAAAGGATTGCAACAGAGAAGATTTCCTTCACGTTGAACTTTGAGATCCACATGCAAGCACAGCATTATAATTTATGAGTAATCTCCATGAGAAACTAATCTGACTCGACAGGGCTAAGAGACTGAGGCCTGAAGGAGAGAAGAGTATGTATGCCTATGACACCCAATATATTTTGCAGATGTCCAGCAGCAAAAAGGCTGCTCATAATTCCCCTGCATCCATTCAAGTGGTGCTTCTCACTGTGAGATGCTGGATGGCCAAGTATTTTTAAAGCAAAATATCTCCAAAACTGTAACCATTTAAATACTGTATGAGACTTCACCATCATTTTGAAAATGATTAGAATATAAAAGTAACTCAAAGTAGCAAGACAGTTGATAAATAATGCTATTTCCAAGTGAGGTAAAGAGATCTGATGCACCTTTCATTGAAGACTAGGCACTAGGGATGAGGCTGCAACTCGGGAGGTTGCATTGGAAATTGAAAACAGAGGTTACACTTGTGGATGTACATTGGATCCAGAGCAGCCTTATGCAGAATTTAATATTGTTTCTTAAATTGTATATTTTATATGACAGATGTGTTTAAAAGGTTAACAAATTTTGATTATAACAGAACATGGATTACACATTTCATATGATTTTTAGGTTATGAAGTCCTTCATCGACAGATACATTCTTGCGAGAACAGTAGAACAATGCTGCTGGGAGTATTGGCATAGAGTGTTTGAGCCTGCATATTTTAGGCCACAATTGCACGACTGTATGAGGCATATAACAACTGCACCAGGGTAGGTAATGACTAAGCCCCTATCATGCAGTACCTTAGAAATTGCTGTTACTGTATTATTTTATTGATTGAATTATTGTTTAAATTATTTTTATTATTGTTAAAACAATTACTAAAACATGGATTTTGCAACCTCCCGATGCGCATATCCAGTCCCCAAAGCCTAGTCTTCAATTATATGTGCATCTGTATTAATCATGCACTTACTATGGAGTTCTTAAAATTAATGATGTCAATTGTGCGATGGTAAGAGGGTTAAAGGTCACATGATGTCACTTCCTGTGATGTCACTTCCGCTACCAAGCATTTTAGTGAATTGATGTCCATGGTTCCACCCTTCGCTTAACGAGTGCAGCGGGCACTTTCCTCAGTAGCATGACCGAGGGCGGGTGGAGGCTGGCTTGAAGGCCTGTATCTGGTGACCACTGGCATCTTACAGTTTTTAATACCAGTTCTCCTCATCATATTGTGGGATATAATAATCCCCTTTATTGTAATTGTCAGAGTCACTGTCGAAAAGACTGTGCAAAGTTTAGGCCCTATTGCATGGTAAGGACAAAGTGTCACAATCAGAAGGATTGCCTGTTGACTGTGTGCCTGTCGTAGCCATGCGCAGCCTCAGTGGAGTCATGGAGGATTCTGCTAGGAGTCAGATAGAGTGATGGGCGGAAAATCCTCTGACGCCCATGAAAGAGAAACGGCGCTGAGGGTAGCACTGTTCGAAGTCGGCACCAATGTCACATAACGCGCAGGAGTACTGCTGTAAAGTTTTCAGACCCAGGCTGTCATCTGTGAGAATAGTCACAAGGTGAGCGATCTGTGGTTAGAAGTATCCATCAGAAAAATGTGGCTTACTTTCACTACTGCTGCTATTCAGGCGTTCTTTACTTTGATTTCACTCTCCCGAGGCTGTGCTGAAATTAAAGGAAGCTCTCCTCTTTACAAAAGTTTGGTTGAATTTAAAATGCAAGGAACATAGTTTAGTATGGCTGGAACGATCTTTGTTAGGATGTCAACCTTCCTGCAGCTCTTAAGAAAGCAGTGTCTCTATCCTTTTGATTTACAATACATTATTGCCTACAAATTTCCTAACAGATCAGAGATATTAAAAGGATTATCTATAATTTTAGATTGAATTCTCAATCTGAATCTTAATCACTTTATGGAATAAAACAAGGCATTCACAAACCCTTACAGGATTTTCTGTAAGGCATATCAAAAAACTAATGTTCACTAAGACCACTGCTTGTAATGCTAATGATGGGACAATTGAATTTACCTTCCGGTGGTGTTTCATAGTACATTCAATTGAGGTGGTCAACATGGTAAAATGTACTCGCCTGTAACCATCATTTTTGCAGCACCTAGATTCTTGTGCTCTATTTCAACATACAGTGCAGAGTTTGGAAATCTACAAACTGTTTCCAAACTTTAGTCGGAGTGTCAGCCACCTCCATGTCTCCTATGACTTCCTAACAAATCATCCATAAACTCACAAGACATCCCACCCTCCACCTTCCGTGCATGAAAACATCATGCCCAATGACAAGAGAATGGGACTCTATTTAAAACTCTTCAATTTGGTAGGGAAGTGAAACCAATGTGATAGGTCTACTGTTTGCTCGATCTGGTGTCAGCTATTATGAAACAAATACCCTCTCTTCGGCAACTGTCCAGATATCAATATACTTCAATGGATTACATGTGCAGGAACTATGGATGCTTAAAAGTAATACAGAGGACGGATATTAGTTTCCATCTTCCAAGTATCCCTGTGCTAACACAGCAGCAACATTACTGCCTCTCAACCCTGAGCTTTCTCAAAATAAGAAGCCTGATGATTGGAAAAAGCCATGGAAGCACAAAACTCACAGCTGTGATCTGTGAGCAGACAAAGGTTGCAGATCAAATCGATCATGTGAAAGGACCCACATAGGGGTTGCAACCTGTTTGCTCAAAGATCACAACAGAAAGTATGGGCATGCATTGCTTTTGCCAGCAACAACCTTATTGTTTTCAGAAAGCTGGACCAACCACACATTTTCAAGAGTGTTACTTTCTTCTGAAGTTGGATGTAGAGGAGTCTATTTTAAAATATTTGAACAGGCCTACGTCATTGATTAGTCTGATATCGAAGGAAGTTGTTGCCCTAATTTTGATCCATGAGCGAAGATGTCTATTTGCAAAATCGCAGAAAATAGAAACTACAACAGGATGTTAGATAAACTGCAGCTGAAAACAGAGGTTTAGTAGGGGTGTAAAAGCATACAGATTTTCTCCAGTGAGTGGACCAACTCCATGAAGGAAAATGGTTTGAAATTCTATTCTTGGATAGGCTGGATGCCAACGTATGGATCTAATGACAGGAGTAACGAGGGTAAATTTAGCGGTAACACATACTGTTCTAATGACAAAAGTTTAAGAATTCCACCGTCTATTTATTCATTTGCCTTTCACACCAAAATTCAGAGCTCTGCCATAATCAATTCAAGAACCAATAAATGTCTTTGCAACACCTGTTATAGCCTTCTAAAGCAAGAAGAGACTCATGTTATTTAGGATGAGAATATGCATGCAGCTGTTTGTGAAAGCATTAACTTACTCTTTTAGAGAGAGGTGAACCAAAAGTGAAATCCAGCATTTTTATCTTTCTGAACATCAGAATCTTTGCTCCTTGAATACTGAAAGAATGATAAAATGCATCAACCCAAATTGAAAATGGATATTTTTCTGTAACCAAATTTAGTTGGAAGGGGTCAAACTGAAAGTGTTGATGGAATCATTTGTTGATGGCATCATGTAGCTCTGAAGCCTGTCAGCCTAGGTCTGCTGTTCTATTGGTACCTCATTCTGTGTCTTTTCTGCGTCATGATTTTCCCAGAAAATGCATCCTTGTTCAATTCTATATCCAGGGACACACCTTGCTTCCAAACCCAAAGACGGGGGAAAACAAAATTTGAAGGTGAAATCTCTGTGCGGTTTTCTGTAGATTTCTGGGCAATGTTTTAGAGAGGGACTTCAGACATGCGTGACACAAAAAAAGTTTGAAAAAATGTAAACTTTATACATACTTAAAATTATTATGTAGGTAATGTTACCAGCTGGCCTGGGGAGGCAAATGAGTGGCGGGGCAGGGCATAGAAGTAGCGGGTGTGGGGAGGGAATACTTTTTTTGTTTTATATCAGGACATACTTGGCCACCTGAGGGCTATTGTGGTGAGGTTTTGGGTTTTGCTTGTGTAACATTCAATACAATGGGGGGGGTGAATGGGAGAGGTTGTTGGGGGGAGTATGTAACTTTTGAAGGCAATCTGCACAAAAAGTGCTGATGTATGGATAGGTAGCCTGTCCTGTGAATAGATGATGGTTGGGATGGAAAAGTCACTCACACAGGGGTTTACCCCTGTCCTGAGTGCCTCAGTTGCAAAGATAACTGGGTCCCTGGTGCTGATCTTTGTTGTCATAGGCGAACACAGATCAGTGTGTACACCATGACCTAGGCCGGTCTCACTGATTGATTGTGGTCTTTTTGGACAGGGAGGGGCGCCCAAACCGCTACCCCCCATGATGGTGAAAGACTACTGCTTTTACCACAAATTAAGTAGCAGGAGAACGGTGGTGGCAGCATACATAGGAGTGAACAGGTCTTTTTACCTGTGTCACTGGAGTGAGGCCTACAGACCCACTCATGTAAAGTTCGGCTGCTGTGCGCTGAACTCACCCTTGGCCTACATCAAAAGTTAGTATGGAGCACTGCTGTGCACCGTATGTGTGGGTGCATGCATGTGCTGGGTGTATGTGTACCTGTGAGAGGTAAAATACATGGAAGACTCTCGGTTCCCTTTTGTGAGACCCAGAGCTAACTAGAGGAGCATGAGGAGGTAGAGGATTCCCCCTAGAGAGATTTGTGGATTGCTGCATTCCTGAGAGCTGGATGGGGAAGGAAGAGTGAGAAAGGAAGAGCCAGGCTCTTCAGTACACAAAGGGTGCTCTTTGATTCAGAGAGAGGTCACTGGGAAAGGGCCTGGGCACATCTTACAGTGGAGATAGGGCTGATAAGAGAATCAAAAAGTGTAGGGCACATATCACTGTGGCTGACTTTCTGGTGTGAACCTCTAGTCACTCCCATGGTCTGTATTGTGGGGCTTTCAGATTTTGAGTCACTCATGTTGTGACAGACTGCCTTCCTCATTAACCCAAGGGTGGGCACATCAAAAGGAAGCAGACCCCCAAAACAAACTTCAAAGACTCAGACACTAAATCACATTTGGTGTCAGGAAATGGGCTATAAGAAGTGTAGCTCGAGGCCCCCAAAATTGTCAAATGCCAAGCAGCCTGTCTGGCTGTATGTCGAGGAGGAGAAGCTCAGAAAAACCTCTACTTGTGACTGGGACTAGGGGCGAAGACTCCCATTTGTGTGAGTGGACATTACCCAGGTAAATCCAAGACCACCTGCCCAGGACTCTGGAGCACCAGCGCCTTCCTGCTTGCTAAGACCAGTGTGATCTGTGAGGAAGAGGAGAGCGCTTGGAGGAAGTGAGGTTCAGTGCGGGATCCTGGGAGTGGATCCCCGTCAGAAGTGGCTGCTGCATCAATAGGGCCATCGTCCATGTGCAGGTTCAAGTCGGTGACCCCGTCTACCAGAGGGAGCCACAGTGAAGCTAGCAGTTGCTGCACAAATCAGGCCATCGCCCGTATCAAGGGTAAGGGCAGCAACCCTGTATGCCAGAGGGGGCCGCCATGAAGAGACATGTTACAAAGCACTGCACTTCTATACATTAACCTCACTGTCCAAGTTTGAACTGATTGATACTTATGCCAGTTATTATCTGCATTGGCTATGAAGCCACTGGCATATGTGATACACAAAGACAACTAACTGAGTGGTACATGGATAGATGGAACTTGGCATTCAAATTCGCGCTATTGAGATGGAGATGATGTACTCTAGTACCTGAAGGATGCATCCATAGACCTAGACATGATTGTAGGAGCCACTTAAAGAAACACAGACATTGTCAAGATTTCATAGGAATTTAATATAAGTGTTCACAGGAAACATGGGCTGTACAGCTTCATGTCCTATTTGTGAGAACTTTCACCAGTTCTTTAATACATAAAAACCAAAAATATCCATTCATGATACAGAAAAAGGGAATTCATCACTATTATGGACAAACGCATGGCTCGTTACTGATCAGAAGATGCAATTATAACACAAGCATTAAGTGTCTAGCCAACCATAGTGAAATAACACCTCCTGGTACATGCGTGATGCAGATGGCGACAGGTAATGTTGTCTACATAACCTGGTGGCTGGAATCATCAAATGTGTCCAGACAGGGGTTAACACAATACCTGTGCAATCAACCTACAGCATTTAGTCTTTGCTATATATGGACATAGATTGACACATTCCTTGCTCAGAAAGTATGGCAGCAACTTGTTACGGGAAATGTACATCTTGTGATGTTTCATTGTGTCAGCTAAAAGGACACAAGTTCAACCTTAGGGCATATTACTTGTTCTGTGTGTTCCACAGGCCAGGATTTATCATCACTGAGTATCACAGAACAGGACTACAAGAACAGACAGGACTCCACACAAAATAAAACAGGATTCCACACAATGACGTAAGCACTGCAACTATTTGGCCTTATCTGAGGACTAAGAGCTAACTGTGAAAACTCCTGTCTCATGCTATCTGTACCAAAGTCAGATTCTGATGAGAGGCCTCGGGCAAGACACTCCATTTGGGTATCTGGATTTACAGATATATCACAGAGGTGTGGTGAGTAAAGACATGAACGTTAGAGCTTCAATTTCACCCCTGAAGACTGGTGTATCCTTCTGGAGGTGTCTACCACTATCTGTAAAAGGAAGGATGGCCCTCAGTAACATGGTATTATTTTTTGTCACTGCTGCTCTACCATTTTGTTAATCTGTCCCTGAGCCTACCAAAGAATATATAGACTCAACTTTAACTGAGTTTATATGCGGCTCTGGCAGTTATAGAGTGTTCCTGGATAAACAGTAACTGTAGTAAGATTAGGAGTGCCTAATTTGGAACTATGCTGTTTAGTGGCATAGCACCCATAGTCATCAAATTAGATGCAGAAGTGCTGTGAGGATCGTGTCGTTGCCTGTGTGCGGAGAAAAGTCGGCAACAATGCATGCCATAGGGGGCCTGCTGTGAAGACTGCATTACTGCCATGCCGATCAGGCTGTAGCTCATGCGCAGAAGGTGCAACCCTGTAGGTCCGAAGGGACTGCCGTGAAGACCAAGGATCGTTGCCTGGTTTCGTTGAAGTTGAGAGAAAAGGGCGCGGGGGTCACCTGTGCATGCACAAGCTCTGTTTGAAGTATAGGAACCCAAGGGATCGTCCACCTACCTGTGAGAAGGATCAGAGGAACTTACTTTGTCATGGAAGAAAGTGCTGTGGATGAACATTTTGTTAATCTGTCCCTGAGCTTACAAAGAATAAATAGACAACGCTAACTGAGTTTATATGGCGCCCTGGCAGTTGTAGAGTGGTCCTGGATAGGCTCAATGCAGCAGTAACTGAAGTCAGATTAGGAGACCCTAATTTTGTAGAATACGGTTTAGTAGCATAGCACCATTAGTTGTCAAATTATATTCAGAAAGAAAAAACGGTGGAAGCTGTTACTGTAACTAGCAGTTCATGACAATCCATGGCAGCATGGGGATTCAGACCTTGCAAGAAACACTGCAGGAGTCTCAAGAACGGCATATGCCTCTGAATTGCTCTTTTGGTGTATGAATTCATGGCAAAATCTTTGGGTTCAACAGCATGGGTGAGATCAGGGAGAATGACAGTAAGCAATTCATTTGAGGGAGGGACTTTATGGCCATTTGTTTACCTGGTGGAAGCCATTTGCGTATAGTCAAGCCTGTCACTGACGTATAGCTCTACCATGAAAGATGTAAGGCTGGCATGGAGGTGTGTTGATAATGAACCCAAACTCATGAAGTCATATACTTAATTCTTACAATTGGACAATGCAATAAAGTGAAAATGAAGGGATAGTCTTAGGCAGAAAACACACATTTTTGATTCTGAAAAGAAGAGGGCTTGTGGAAAAGCAATGCATTCAGACAGGGTATTACCTTTTAAAAAGAAAATTGGAATGCATTAAAAGCCAGTAATACCAGTCCTTGCAACATAACAAATTTGCCATGTTAGGTGGCTATGCTACATTATGCTGTCACTTTTTGAATATCTGCACAATTGCATCTTATTGAACTAATTTCCATACTAAACACTCATATGTTTAAGGCACTCTGTAAGAAGGACATTAAGAGCAGAAATTAAATCAGAACAGTCTATGTACCACACACTTGTATGTATCCATACATGCTCCCTTACTACTGTCCTTACCTTTGTCAGGAATGTTCAACACATTCCCATTCTGATTTTGTTTTCCAATGCTTTACCGTATTTCGATTTATAATGCATGTAGATATTGAGAGTAAAATATGAATGTAAAAAAACAATCACATTCAGAAATTTTTGATACAAGAAACCTTGTTTGTCACATACTGCAACTTAAAAGTAGAAGATGATTTACAAAAAAATATACAATTATATGCATACAAAACAAGATTGCAGTTCTAACCTTTGTTTAAACCATACTTTCCACTAAAATTATCAACCACAAAAATCTAGAACTGTGAGCCTCTGAATGACACATTTAACTCTCAAATTACATATTCGTCTCAAGGACTAATCACATCAATCAGAAATCTAATAGTCATTAAATTGACTGTATTATGGAAGGAGCAAAGAAGTAAGCTGCAATTTTTCTTGGGGGTTATACCGTACTACGGTACAATTATGGAACGTGATCTCTTCACTAAAGTTAATAAATGGTTGAATATATGTTTAAGGCTACAGTAGGCTTACAGGACTGCAGTTATTTTCACTGGCATGGCATAACTAAATAAATCAATATCTTCATACTACTCTGTATAAACCAACTGCAAGCATTGCAAGATAACACATTGACTTTGGTGCTATGAAGCATGCAATTGTGGCCTAGAAAACACAAAAAACAACAGTCAGTGACAATTTCACTTGTCAAGCTCTGTTCCTTACACAAGGCATACGACCTGTTAAGAAACAACTGTTATGCATTTCAACAGTATTTATTTTTTCTACTTCGCACCCCTCGCATGGGCACAGTGTCACACACATAAACATGAATAAATACAGCCCTCTCTCTATTAGTGTACTCAAACTCTGTCTGTACACATTAAGCGCATCTATAATGCTCCTTAAAACCTGTCGCACCCATTAAATGAATCTGTAAGCCTTCTTTACTGAGTTGGAAAAAATGACCAGAGACTTCATCTGGGGCCCCAATCGACATAGGGTGGCGGTTAAAAAACTATATTTACCTACAGGCCAGGGAGGCCTGGGGGCGCCTTGCTTTGAGCACTACTACCTGGCGTCACAACTTCAATGGATTGCCAGATGGATAGCAGATCGCCAACGTGATGACACGGCGACCACACGCCCATCATACACACTACCCCAGATCCTTGCGCTCTTCCACCCCGGTGCGCGAGCGCGGCCTCCGGAGCCCCAATTTCTGAACGTGGCCTACAGGTGCTACCGCAGAAGCCTCTACTTAACCCGAGGCACAACACCCTAAGCTCCCGCGCTCCCCTTAGAAGGTGCCCCTAGGGGACAGGCAATACTTACAGCTACCGAACTGCAACATTGGCATGAAGCAGGAATACAAACTCTAGGAGATCTTTATCGTGAAGGCTCGCTTATCCCCTACACAACACTGGTAGAAAACGATGGACTCCCCGCAGGGCAATTCCTCCTACATCGGTCTTTGGTGGCTACACTCTCGATGAAGTGGGGGGACCTTGCCACTGAGCCACAAACGCACCTCACTGTGCAATACTTACATGTCATGGGACGAGGCAGACATCTGACGCGGTGGTTCGCAGCCTCGCTGCGACAGCATGCAGCGATAAACTTAGACCCCCTCAGACACAAGTGGGAGCATGACTTGGGCCGACAATTTTCGGACAAAGAATGGGAGCGGGTGTTAGCCAGCCCAGTTCAGATCCCTAGGAACACGAGATTTAGACAGATACAATACTACATCACGCCGAGGGCGTACCTCACGCCAGCTAACATCAACAGATACTTTCACTGCGCAGACGCAGCCTGCCCCAGATGTGCCGTCACAGGTGCAGACTTGGTGCACATGCTCTGGGGTTGCACCAGCCTGAGCGCATATTGGAGAGGGGTGGCGGACACACTTCGCGCCTGCACCGATAGAGAGATACCCTTTGATTGGCCAACGTATCTACTGCACATGTTCCATAGGACACGAAACACTAAAGTCACCTCCGGGTTCCTAGACCTGGGTATGGTGGCAGCCAAGAGGCTAATCACAAAAAGGTGGAAGGCACCTGATCCCCCGCACATACAAGCTTGGAGGCGTTCTATTCTTGTGTGGGCTAGAGCCGAAGTTATAGCGATTCGGCGAGAGGAAACTATAGGCCTCAGGAAAATACCTATATACACAAGCTGGGAAGCGATCCTGGCAGCGCTACAGCTTAGTGCGGACCAGCCAGACCAGTCCCTGCAGACACCTGACCCGGTGGGGTAGTTCCGCGCACGCGTCCAACACCTTCAGACCATTCAAAGGCACTAGACCGGTGGTCCCTAACTGTGCACTGGCACTCCAGTGCGCGCATCCACCAAAAGCCTGTCACGGCAACAGGCGGGGGCACACCAGGCGGCACGTGCGCATGCACAGGCATTAGTAGACACATGAAGTCACTCCAACTCAGCTCCAAGTTCTATACCCCGCTCCTTAGTTGTTATTATTGAATGTGCAGTACACCATGTTTACCTAAACAAAACTGGCGTTAATATGTTACTCGCTATATGACAAGCATGCAGGAGAAACAGTTTGACTGGACATGTGCTGTGTTGTCAAGCAAATGTAACGCATGAAAACTGCCACGCTACCACGCCTACTGAACAAATGCACGTGAAGTAATAACCATTGTTAATACAAGAAGTATAAACGATGATGTCGCTGCGTGTTGCAGCAGAATGTTCTGATTACTGGTGATAAAAATGTAAAATCATTAAAATCAATAAAAACATTTAAAATAAATAAAATAAAAAAATAAATGAATCTGTAAGGCACCAGGTGCAATAAAAAAGAAAGTGAATCATTCGACAGAATTAAGTACAATATTTAAGATATTTGTGGTGAAATTAATTGGGAGTTTTCTGCTGTGCTTTAAGCAAGATTGCAGCATGTAGTAGCATCTCTAGAAGACTTTGAGGATGATTAGCCAGAAAAAGTAATCAATGAAAGACACAATGCTAAAGAATAAAACTAGTAATAGTAATTTCTGAATTTACTTCTAGCATGATCGATCAACTGAAAATATGTCCCAAAATGGACTATATATAGAAAGGTCTTCTAAAAATAAAAATATTATAAAAAAAAGCTTAAAAGTGTTTAACTGGCACACAGCTAGCTCCACAATCTTTCAGACTGAAGAAAGACATATATCCTGTTGTCCAATGACAATTGAAGCCAGTACCCTTTCATTTTATCTTTCCATACTTACATGGCATGGTAGACACCAGTCAGCAGCTGCACCATGAAGCTAGGGTCCAGTACCACTCTGCTGCAGATTTCTTTCCAGCGTTTCTCATGTTGCTTTGGAAACCCACTTACACACAGCCTGGCAAAAATAAAGAAAGACACCTTTTATATCTTGAATACAAAGGACTGTTTCTATGCCATAATGTTCTAAATGAGTTACCATACCTGTTTTCAAACATGTCGCAGCATCTTTCTAGTCTGGTAGAGCTGTAGACCATCAGTTTAATAACAGCAGTTCTAAGTCGATTTTGAGAGAAATCAAAGCCTCATCTGCCACACATCAGTGAAGGACGATGATAGACAAATATATATATTCGTTTTTTTAAATTACTGGATTGGTGTCCAACCTACTCCTATTCTCACTTCTCATCTGGACTCCATAGGTAGAAAGACCGCAGACTCATTGGGCAACTATACAAGTGTCACATATAGATACTCAGGAGTCCTGAGCAAATACATTTATTTCACATCTTATTCCACACTTGCCTACTCCTGTGCTGAGCAAGGCAGAACAGAAATGCCAACTGCTGTAAACATTCATGATAAAAATCACAAGTTTATTTGCCATTCAAGTCGACCAACCTGCCGAAAGGCTGAGTAAGAGGAAGGTAAGTGGGATCAAAGGTCAGCATTTACATGTGGATTTTCCAGGGGATTAGAATACGTAAGGGTTGGTATTAGGTAGGAGTTGTTTACAATGTCAAGTGATGGGTGAACTAGGCAAGTTATTTAGGAAAAAATAAATGTGAGTAAATATAGCTTTAGCCTTTTGGAGACTTCGACCTTTACCTCAGGAAGAAGATCATGAAATGGCTGGATATCTGACCATGGACTCCAAGGAAATCCACCTGAGTTGAATTAAGCAAAGCAAGAATGTTTGAGAAAGAGGAACCCTACATGAAAAAATCTGCTGAAACCAAAGTTTTCTCCCAAGATACCTAGAGTACTCGCCATTTTAGACTATTTTTTTTTCTAATTAGTAGTATTCTTTTGTTGTGCAGACGTAGCCCTAAAGGACTTTTCATAGGTCAAGAAATTACTTATTGTGGCATGCAGGTTACTGATGCATGAACAAATGTTTACATAAGCAATAGCAGAGACAATGCATAGCACAGAATTTAGTATCAACAGAGTAGGCACACATCTCCTTCAAACGTTGGATGCAGTCACAAGGTTGCCAAAGAATGTGTTCAAAAGTCAACCAGAGAGGACGTTTAGGAGGAATAAGGATAGCTGGAGGATCTTGCGTTTTTCCTGAGGGTCAGGAGCGAGGAGGCAAGTCTCAGATGGAGAAGAGATATTCCAGATGTTGCAAGCATAAGTGGAAAGGGTCTGTGTTCTTATCTCCTCTTTTTTTTTCACATCTTGGAGTCCTTCAGTACCATCGGTTTTGTGTAGTAGGTGATGTGGGTGTGACTTGGGGAGAGTATTCAAGCAAAATAATCTGGCTTGGTGGTTATCAATAGCCTTGTATATGATGCAGCCATAAAGAGGAGACCTGTTGGCATTTCCTGGTGAAGCCCAACAAGATGACTAGGTCGGCTGGGGAATGCAGTATTTTTGGTGCTTAAGTTCTGGCTAAGCAAGCCTTTTGAGACAGTTTTTCAATCCTGCAAGATCAAAACAAGTCCCCTGACTAGATTAACTTAACAGAAGCCAAACATTTGAGTCAACCGTGTTTCCAATACACTGCCATTGAGTGGGCTGCATGAGATAATAGATGTGTACTTGTAGGACACAGAAGTGAAGATTTAGATTTGTGTGGTAATATCCAACTGACCTCAATACTCCGAAGACCCTGGGCTATTCAGAAACCGATCTCATTATGAGCAGACACATACAAAACTGGATGAATCTTTGATTATAAGCAACAAGGAAAAATTACCTGTAATCCTAGTTCTCCTTCTGGGGAATCTCAATTGAAATAATAAGCAATAGTCCTGCTCAGCACTGGATCCATGAGCACTTTTAACAAAACATATAAAGGCAACACTTTTCAAAACTTTAAAAATGAAAACACATACAGAGAAATCTACCTATACGCTATATCTACTTGATTTTACTTGTCCCCAAAAAGAAGCCAATTAAAATCTAAAAAATGTCAATAAATTAACACAATTAAGAGGAAAATCTCTTTCAGAAGAACGTGGACAATGTAGCTACCTAGGTTACCTAGGAATTATGTGACAGGGAGGATCAAATTATGCAACAGGGTTGTTGCAAGAAAAGGCATATTAGATATAGAGTATTTTGTGATAGCATTACTGCCATATTTTGTCTTCACACATGTTAACACTAGGCAAAGGTTCCACTTCATTAGTAACCGTTTAACACTCAAATACAGGAATGGACAATTGAAAGACGACGAGCTGACATTTGCAAAGGGCCTTCGACTACGCGGCATCATGTGTCGCTGCGTTTTTAGTGACAATCCGTTTGAGCTATATACAATTTTTTTGGGGTAAAATCTGCAAACTATGAAGCAAATGATTAATTGTGGGGCAAATGTAGCAAATCCATAATTAAGCTGGAAGACACCATAGCAGCAGAATCACATATATCCAGTGATCCTGAATAAAGCCTCTATAGTTTTACCTCTAGTAGGGTGAACTTTTGGACTAAGAATTAAGTAGATTGTCTAAAAGTGGATATATCTGTAATAAAAGATTTATATTTCACAAATATTGAGTCTTATAAATATTATTTATCTAGTGAGTGCAACATTCTCCCAGCAGGAAAAAAAGAGTTTTGAAAGAAATTTGGGAGCGATACTGGCTAATATGGAAATACTTGGGAAGGTAACTTGAACATATCCTCATGACCACCTTCTACTTATGAATTACACTGAAGGGACTGCAGTAGTATAGAGTTTGGATCTTACTAACTGTGCTGATTGATTGCTGTGAGAGGCTGGATTTGATTTTAGAGGACTTTTAAATTGTGCATGCGTTCACTCCTAGGTTTCATGGTGCAGGAACGCATCAGAGAAGTTCACTTTTAATAGGCTAATGGAACAAGGGAAGATCATACTCTGTACAAAGGGAAACATAGGAGAATATCCCACAAATGGCCAGCATAGGCTATGCAGCAGAAGAAGAAGAGAACACAAATGCAGATGAGGGCCAGAAACGTATCTTATATAAATGTCATTCATAAACTAAGAAGCCATGACGCCTTTGGATCAATTAATTATACACAGGACCTTAAGCTTCATCCTGATGATTTCAGGCAACCAGTGTAGTGAGCAAAAGTGACTGGAAATATGGTCAAGTTTTCAAACATGTAAAACAATTCTGGGAGCTGCCTTTTCTATAATCTGCAGATGTTGCATATGCTACTGCTGGGCTCTCAGATAAAGGGAACTGCAATAATATAGGCATGATACAGTAAGAGCAACAGTACCAGCCTAACAAATGTCTTCTGGAAAGCTGGAGAGATTTTGTGATTTTTAAGCAGAAAAAAACCACAAGAGCCAGCAACTGCTTTTGTACTGGTGAAAAGGGAACAGTTTTTATTGAAAGCCAGAGACTACATAAGCTGGATAGACTTACACTAGATGTAGCCAGAATCCATGGACCAATGTTCAGCATCACCAACCACTACCAAAACTTCCATTTTGCTGCTGACCGTCCTTCCCTTATGATGGCCAACCAGACATGGACCTTTTCCATCCCTCCTCAATATGGGCCATTCAGACCCAGAAGGATTTTATAGCAACTACGTAAAAGTAAAAAAAGAAGCTTCAGGAACAGATGTCGGCAGCTAGCAGTCCAAAACATGATGAATTATCATGGGGACTGTGACATGCCATGGGGGACTCCACAGTATACCAGCTAAAGACGGAGGAAGAGGGGGCATGTAGACTGTTTGGAGTCTGCATGATAGCTAAGATTCAGTCCACTGGAGCAAAGCCTTGTCATGCAAACTTTGTCAAGATGACTCAGGAGAACTGGATGATTGACGGTGGCAAAAGCTGCAAACAGGTGTAATAATATTGAGGCAGTGACAGTGCTGTACCAATTGCCATGGTGAGGCTGAAAATCAGTCAAAAAGACATCCAAAGTGTGGCTGACCCAAAAAAGCTCTGGAGGTGGAGGATTACCATCTGCTCCATGGTGTTGGGAACCATTGAAAGCAAAGAAATGGGATGATAACTATCTGGAAGTTTGGGGTCCAGAGATGGTTCAAGGGAGGTGTTACCACATTTTTTCATTTAGTCGCGTGAAAAGCACACAGTTTAAGAGAAAGGCTGACAATTCCTAGCAGTTGCTGCAATATACCTCCATAACAAATGTCAAACATGTCAGTGGCTAGAGGTCAACCATAATTTGACAATGTCTAAGGTTTACTAAAGACAGGGAGGCAAAGCTGGAAGAAAACACACAGCATGTATGTAGGAGAGATGATAGCAACTTTGTGTACTAAGAACTCAGCAAATTTGTAAAGAGTAAACCTTTCTCCTGCACAATCTAGGAGCAGAACTCTTTAAGACTTTAAACATCTGTCATTGAGCTTTGAAATAGCATATTTTGATCAAGTCAGCAAGTACTGCATGCAGATTTTAGTTTTTTTGCCAAAGCTATAAGGTTTTTTTGTACAATGTCTGCAGTGCAAATTAGAATCATGGCACCATTGTGTGCATCCTGTCTGGCTATTCTAAGGACAAATCGGGGGTGCTGATTCAAGTCTGAATTTGCACTCCTGTGGGGCAACCAGATTGCAGTTGGTGATAATTCAAGAGAATTAGGCCCCTCCTCAAAGATTAAGTTCACAGATGTCGATATGTTTCCTCACTGCCATATTTGTGATGCCACACAACTTAAAAAACATTTCCACTAGAGAAATCCTTGAAGGAAGGGCTCCGGTGACTGAGAAGATTATGCTCCCTAATTTGAAAATGTGCTGTAACCAGTTCCTTCATCTGGATTGTGGCGCCTTTTTAACTTTGATCCAGTACAGTGTCTACAACGGCGAGGAAATAGGTCTTTAGGGTGATATCTGCCTCCAGGAGGTTAAGCATCTTGAGGCTGTAGAAGCTCTGCACCTGGGCATCCTTCGGATAGTGAAGGAACCACAATCCATGGTGTCAGTAGCTGAGCTGTATTAAGTGGACCCTCTTTCTGGGCAACATCTCTAGGATGTTCTCCATGCCCTGAAAGAATCATCAAGCTTCTTTTGTCTGATATCAGCTCTACAAATCTCTGGTGTTGTTGCTGAGCAGGAGCATGATATCCAAGCTTTGATCAGAGACAAACAGCAAAAGATATGGAAAAAGGAGCAATGACAGCAAAGAGTCTGTAGGCAGGGCTCTAGATCAATATTCAATTGATTAGGAATCGCAGCAATGGTAACAAATGTCTGAGGCACCTCCTTATAAGACGGATTGCCAACAAAAGCTCAGTGCCAGAGATTTTAACTCTCTTGGTTATTTTGCTCTGTTAATACCGTTTGAAGAAGGTGCTTTACAATTTCCAAGGAGGTCAATGTGAGCATCTTTTTTGCTTGTCAGCCTATAAGATATATCCTGATACATGTCACACTCTTCAATGTAGTCCAAGTCGTTAAACTCTTTCTCAGTAATGAAGGGACCACCAGACAACTGAGAACATGTACTAAAGAGGCATTTTGTGATCAAAATTATGTCTGGAGCAATTCTGAAGAAAAGGGCACACACAAGGATGCAGGGCCCAAGAACATATGTCAAGAATATGAGACCTCAGCCCTTCCTCAAAGACCAGGGGATCAACAATACCCCAAGACACCAGTCCCAGTACTTGCTCGGGTTCCTCTGAAAATCTTAATTAAAAAAGTATCTGTTGAAGTAAATCTGTACTCCAGTGAGAAGACGCTGTCCTTTGTACAGTGTAGCTGATAGAAGGTACATGTGGAGATGGTGGTACTGACCAATACACTGTCCTAAAAAAAGGTGCCCTTTCAATGAGTCATACATCTGGAATAAATAAAGGTATCCTAAAGCAATTCCTTAAGGGATTCAGACTTTCCCTTATCAAACTTGGGTGTAAATTGTACCGAAGTGCAGCATAACTCTCATTATGTTATTATTCTGCTACATGTAATGCCCAACCTCGGAATGATCCTCAACAGCAACTGACCATGTAACGACAAGTCAACGTAGTCGCCTCCTCCTGCTTTCACACACTTCGCAGAATCTTCAGATGGATCCCAACCAACACCAGAAAGACCGTTACCTAGGCCCTCGTCACCAGCCGCCTCGACTACGGCAATGCCCTCTATGCCGACATCTCCAACTAGCTCTTCATAAGACTCCAGACCATTCAGAACGTTGCAGACAGACTCATCCTGGATCTCCCAAAACGAACCTTCATTGCCCCCACCTAGGAGACCTCCACTGGCTCCCCATCCAGAGGAGGTGCCAGGTCAAGATCCTCAAGCATGCCTACAAAGCCCTCCACGACCTCCGACCTGCCTACATCAACCATTGACTGAACTTAAACCAACCCTTCAGACACCTTCGCTCCTCCTATCTAGATGCTGCAGCTTACTCCAGGAGACAAAGAAGAGATTGTGAATGTGGAAGTGGGTGGACAAGGCCAAATATCAGTCGACATGTGAATATGTGATTCAAAACAGTTAAGCAATTTGAAAGGAGCTCTACAATTCACTTCCACAGTCAACTCAGGAGAGAGACCAAGCATAAACACAGCCAGGAGCAAAATCAAAGCTGTGTACCCCTTCCAAATAATAAAGGCATCAGATCAGCATCTGGGCTTAAAGACTAGTCCAGTTCAGAGGAAATCAATTAATCCCGTGAATTCACCACCAGAAAGTCAGTTCACTAGCAGAGGATAAGACATGTCTCTGAATAGCCACTAGATGATCCTTAAATGGTGAGAGGGTGTGTAACAATTTCATGACCACTACCAGATCGCTCAGTTTGTCCAATGACATCAGCAGATTGGTCATAGGATGCTTCTGGTCTGCATTACTTAGGAATCAAGCTGGTTTTTAAATTATATTATTCTGAGTGTAGTCATACACACATGAACAATCCACTTCGCTCCTCTTCACTTGCCCTCGCACACTCTCCTCGCGTCGGCCGCAATCGTGGCTGCTCCTTTGCCTACATTGCTCCCAAGAGCTGGAACGACCTGCCCCTTTAGCTCCGCACAGCCTCCTCACTGGCAGACTTCAGAAAGAGACTCAAGACCTGACTCTTTGACAGAGACACAGCGCCCAGCTACCCCTAGGGATGGCAGTGTTGCGCTTTACAAATGCTGTTTGATTTGATTTGATCTGAATTATATGGGGGTACTTGGCATTAGATACATAAGATCAAAAGATTAGAGTGGGGGATTGTGTAATATGTTAACCGAAGGGGAGCCTCCCGTAAGCAGTAATTAGATGCTAGTCTTAAGCTTATAATCATTATCTTTTCTCTCTTAATTGTATAATTATTTCAAGAATGCTTATATATGTGTGGTGATGTACCTCTAAGGTGTTTTTCTTTATTGGACGGTATAAGATACTTTAAGTATAATTTGTAAATGAGGTTCTCTTGTTCACAATAAATATTTTTTTAAATAAAAAATAAAAAAATGATTTGATCTGAATTGCGCTGGATATTCACCTAGCAATGCTCTGTTTTGAAAGAGGATACACGTTCCGTGGCGCACTGTAAGCCACAAACAATTGATTAGACTTGCAAAAACTTTTTGTTTTGTCTAAAGAGAACTTCAAGCACCTCTTAATGTATTAAGAATGCAGCGTCCTTTCGGCTGGCGTTAAAGGGTCTGGAAAAATTGTTTTTTAGAATGACAGGCTCATTGAAATGAAAGGTTGAAGGGATTTTAGGATTGAACTTAGGGTTTGTGCGAAGAATCACCCTATCGTCCCTAAATTGCAAGAAAAGCTTCTGTATGGTGAGGGCTTGTATTTCGCTGGCACGTCTGACAGAGGTTAAAGCTAAGAGGAGAGCAACCTTCCAGGAAAGAAATTGAATAACCACTCTGTGGGTTAAAACTGATGCTTTTTAAGCTGTGAGAGCACAACGTTTAGTTGCCAGAGTGGAGGCGGAGGACTCACTGGTGGGAAAACTCTAAATAATCCTTTGAGGAATTGTTTAACTGTGATCGCCTGAAGCGGGATATAGCAGCGTGAGCCAATCCTGAGTGTGCTAACTGCAGAAGATATGGAAGGATCTCTTCAGGCAAAGAAGAAAGTGGATGTACGTTACCATGTTGGCACCATATGCTAAATCGCTTCCAATTAAGGCTATTGGTTTTGTTTGTACTTTCTGTGCGGGCTCTGGACAGAATGTCCGTGAAGTCTGGTGAGATGTTTAGATTGGCGAATTCATTGTAATCAGGAGCCAGGCCGATAAGTGAAGAGACCCAGAATCCAGATGCAAAACTTAGTCCTGGTTCATGGTCAGTAGAGAGGGTATCATCCTCATCTGGATGTGAGTTTTCTCAGAGAGGAGAAGCAGTTCCATAAACCAAAGCTGGCGTGGCCACTTTGGGGCTATGAGAATTATCATGCATGGTTCGGCCTTCATTTTCATGAGGTCTCTCGGAAGGAGAGGTATGGGAGAGAAGGTGTATGCAAAGATTTCAGACCATGCAATCGAAAATGCATTCCCCCATGATCCCTGATGATGATGTCAGCTTGTGAAGAACCAGCATTTCCGGTTCTGGAGGGTTGCAAGAGTTGGAGATCTGGTTTGCCCCACTGAAAGAAGATGTTGTAGAGTATTTCCTGATCCAACTCCCACTCGTGGCAAGAGGTCCTCAGCCTGCTGAGAGCGTCCACTATTGTGTTCTGCTTTTTAGGGACATGTTCCATTCGCAGATGCACTCCGTGGCGGATGGACCATTCCCAGAAGCTCTGCACCTCCTGGGACAGGAGATGTGATCTTGTTGATGTAGTGCATTGTGGTCTTATTGTTCCTTATAATGAGCACCGTGCAGTTTCTTATACTTGGAAGGAAAGCCTGCAAGGCCAAGTGCACTGCCTTGATTAGATTGATACGGAAATGCCGATGAAACAGTAGTCACCTGCCGCTGACCTGCGGGTCTTGAAGGTACCTTCCTCATCCATCCAGGGAGGCGTTGGTGGTGATGACTAATGGAGAAGCTGGACATAGGAAAGAAAGGCTGACTGACAGATTTGCTTGTCGCTTCCTCCAGGATAGGGCTTTGACCATCGTTGGAGTCACTTTGATGAGGTCGTCAAAAGACCCCGTTGCCTGTACCAGTGGCGGCTCCTCCATAGGGGCGTTGGGGTGTCGCCCCACTGCTTTCTCGCAGTGCGAGAAGGCAGAAACATAAAATGGTAAAACGACCATTTTATGTTTCTGCTTCTCGCACTGCGAGAAAGCAGAAGCGCCTGGAGTGCCTGGTTGGGGGCGGGTGTGCGGTCCTGCTCGAGGGCATGGGGGGGGGCGGGGGGGAGTGGCTTTGCCCACTGTTGTGGGTAGTGACTGTTTGGTCGGCCCCAGGGCCTAACAAAGCAGTCATGCGTACTCCCTCTTTTTCTCTATGTAGGCTGCTGCATGCAGCCTACATAGAGAAAATGGCCCGGCTGGGGCGCTCTCCGCTGCGCCTTACCAATCACAACGCTGCCATTGCAGCGTTGTGATTGGCTTAGGGGAGGGGAGGGAGGCTGCCGAGGCAAAACGCGGCCAGGAGCAGCGGCAGGCAGGAGCTGAGGCGGCGGCGCTGCTGATCCGGAGGTCGAGGAAGTAAGTTTTTTATTTTAATTACTGTCCCCCCCCCCCGCTCGACCCTTCCCCCCACCTTGCTTGCCGGCCGCGACCTTCCACACAGGCTCCGCGTGAGACTGTTATGTTATTTTATTCAAGATTGGAATGCCGCGTGCACAGCGTGCGAGACAGGCTATCAGTGTGCTGTACAAGAGGTCAGTGTCACCTACATAAACGTACGTGTTTGCAATTTAAAGCCTTTTATCCGCGTCGTCAGAGCCATCTCGTCAGTCGAGGTTAGGTTTATTTAACATGTTGAACCATTAATTCTAACTAATGAATATTTTCAAATAATGTATTTCTTAAGAACACTGACATAAATGAAGAGATTTTGGTGAATGGGGGGCGGTCGGTTTCCGGGATCACCTTTAGCAAAATAGCTTTCTATAATACCGCTAAGAAATGATGACGTTTCAGACTAACTCCATTGCTGATTTCTGCTCAAAGATGTAGCAACTGCTAATGTAGGAGTTACCACTCTCTCTTAGGGTGACTATATTGGGTCTTCTTTCTAGAATACTTTGGTGAGTATTTAATTCTACACATACTAGAATATTTCGTGCGCAGCAGACGTGTGTGCTGATCACACATACTCAAGACCCAGAAATATCTAAATAACGAAATACGCAAGGAGAGGTGCAGACATCTAAACACTGCAGTCTCAGAACTGTCCTTAAGGACGTGTACGCACAAACGGGCCTCTAATGCGTTTTATTTGGCCACGAAACTAATCTTACAAGGAGCCATGAAAATGACGCCACTACAGGTCCCAAACCCCCAAACAGACGTCATCACTCGACGGAGCTTTACGGTGACCATATTGTTGGTCATGCGAGATTGGGTAAGGAGATTAGAACTGTCTTGTTTTCACTGGATGGCCCCTTCAAGAATGTTCTCACTGTATCAACAGTTGGCAGGTGTGTTGTCTGTGGGTTAGTTCTGGCAAAAGTATCACATTTCTGAAAGTTTGGCTGTGGGTCGAAAATTCCATGTCAGTGAGTTGCGTAGGAAATGACGTGGAGCTTGGGGAATGCTGGATAGTGTTATTTGTGTATCTTCTTCATCCGAACGCTGTTGGAGATACACTATAGGACAAAGAGTGAGTGACAGATCACGTTTATATGCATTTTCTCAGTGGAGACGTGCCACCTGGAGCCACAGTCGGAGCAGGAGATGTCAAACCTGGGCAGATTGTCCATCTTCATATGGGGCGCTGGGTGCCCAAGAATAGGGAGGAAAGTACTAGAATGTTCTACGTGTAGACCATGCCCCCAGGGAGGACGCCAACTGCGCACGCGGAGCAGGGAACATTCAAATGATAAACTGGACTGACTTTCTAGGTTATCTCTCCTCTTCGAACAGTGTGAAAAAAACAGCAAGACGCTCGTTGGTCTGCTCTTCCTCGAACTGGACTGCAATTCTAAACTCACGACTGCGAAGCTGACCTTTGTTGTTAGCTTACCTGTACATGCAAATGAATTCTAACCGCAAACATGAAACTTAATTGCAAGTGTTTTTTTTAATGTGTGTTTTGTGAGAGCAGAGACAGCTGCACTACGTCAGCAGAGGATTGTCCGAATGGGGTGGGTGGCAGGGAGAGGCGCAGTGATGGTTGAGGTCAGGGGTTGGCTTGTTTTTACACTTTTGTTAAGAACTTGGTGTCTTTTAGGCCTCGGTTATGAGTATGCTAGAGTTTTCCAGCCCCTGCAAAAACACATTTATGAGCTGGGGTGGAGTTTACCACACCCGGTACATGGCCGACTTCTTACCTGTGGCGGTCTGGACTCTGCCAGTCACCGCTGTCTACCAGCGAGTCTGGTCACCATCCAGGCCGCTTGAGCCTGGTTCATTTGGGGACAGGTAGATTTTTCCCTCCCTGGTGGTCGTCCCCGATCCCCTTTGAAACAGCACGTTTTCACTCCTGAGCCGGTTTTCCTTGGGGATTCATACTACCCTCCCTCTGTGACTTTGCCGGATTGCTCCTGGGGCCATCGCTGAGATTCGGCTGCCGGAGCATCAAATTTTGCGCACGGGTTCTTTCCTTGTGAGAGAATCGTTTCAGGAGTCATTTACGCCGCACCACTTTCAAATGTCACCAGCCGCCACTGGCCTTACCCATTGTCTGTCGAGTTCGTCCTGGAGCCGATGCATCCGTAAACGGCAGAATGGAACTAGAGGGATGCATGATGACATCATCCCCGGTAGGGACTTGTAGAGACGAACTGAAAGAGACCCTTTTCTTCGTACCAATTTTGCTAAGGACATTAGCCTTAATTGCCTCTCTGATGTGGGGTACGCTTTGCTGAGTGTAGTATTGAGCGTTGCTCCCAAGAATGTTATGTTCCTTGATGGGTAAAGAACTAACTATTTCGGATTCAGTGTGAGGACCAGCTCGCTGAATAGAGTTGTGTAGGCAGCCTGATTGAAGGGTGCCTAGACTAACCAATCGTCTAGATACGGGAAAACCTTGTGTTTATGTTTCCTCTAGAAGGCTGCTACAGGTGCTATACACTTTCTGAAAATTTGAGGGGCAGACTTTAGGCCAGTGGTTCCCAATCTGTGCGCCGTGGCTTCCCCGGTGCACCGCCAAAACTAGCCAGGGGAGGTGCACCAATCACTTTAATTCATTTAATATTGAAGGGTTTGATGGCTTCAGTTAAACTAATTTGACTGGAATGCATGATGATGATTTGTAAATGAAATGCCTAAAGCTGGAAACATAGTGCTTAATTGATGGCATGTCAAGGGAGATGACCTCCATATATCACTAGATCCCCAAGTTCCAACACTTCCAAATTAAGCGGAAGAAGCCCGATTAATTTTGTTAGACTCATTGACAGTTTAGTTTTTTCCAAAATGCATTTTACACCAATGCAAGTTATCAGGAAAGAAAAGTTGTCCTGTCTCTCAAAAACACTAAGTGTTATTAAGTATTGACATGTGTACTTGAACTATAGGTACTTCCAGTACACATTTCTTCCAATACACACACATTTCCATACAGGCCTGCTCTCTCCATGAGCACAGGGAAGTAAAACACCATATACTGCATAATGCCAACATTTGGAAGCAAGAAAGCGGGACGTTTAAAAAAAAAAAAAAATACGAGGAATTTATTTGGCTTGCATTGAATTAATTGGAGGCAATTTTAGGGAGGAGACAGCTAAAATAAAGCTGTATTTGGATTTAAAAACTGGTGAGTCACCCTGCTGAGACAGGTGTGTCAGCACGTATGACATGAGTAGAAATGGAAGTGCATGCAAATATTCTTCAAGCGCAGAAACACATTGGCAACGGGGCCTACATGCATAGGGGTGCTATCTAGTACTGTAAGTGGGATAAAGTTTGAGAGGGTTGTCTAAAGAAGGCATGGGCAAAGAAGTGTAACTAGGAATATTTTATTAGAGGCACCGCCTTAGTAAACGAAACAACCTGCGTATATGATGACAATACCTTCATCAGCTTCATTCCAATTATTTTCAGGGAGAAAAATGGAAGTACTCCTGATGCCGGGCTTACATCCCCCTCCCTCCAAAAAAAAGTAACATAGTGGGGAGCCGTGGCCAACTGCCAATAGGTCAAGAGAGCTGTGGGTCGAAAAGGTTTGGCAACCACTGCTTTAGGCCAAAAGGAAGAAACCTGAACTGGTAATGGCTGCCGGCTACTTTGAATCTTAGTAATTTCCTGTGCGATCGGTGGATTGGGATGTGAAAATACGCATCCTGGAGGTCAAGGGTTGACATATAATCTCCCTTGTTTAGGAGTAGCACAATATCCTGCAATATTACCATGCAGAATTACTGTTTTTTGAGATGGGTGTTGAGACTTCTCAGGTCTAGAATTAGTTGCCACTCCTTCAACTTCTTGCAGACCAAGAAGAAACGGAAATAGAATCCCTCTCCTTGTTGTGATGCAGAACTCTTTCTATCGCCTCTTTCTTGAGTATGGTTTTCACCTCCAACTTGAGACGATGTAGATGTTTCAGATTGGAGGTTTGAGGTGGGGTTGGTGGTGGGGTCTGGATGAATTCTAATATATGGCCAAATTGAACAAGGTTTAAAACCCATTGGTCTGTTGGTAAATCTTGCCAGCGTTGATATTCTTCCTCTTAGCCAGAATGGGAAAAAAAGGGGAGTAGTCGGAGCCTGTAAGCGGTCATTGACGTTGGCCAGCGTCTTTTCCCTGGCGTCCCGCTTCTGCTTCTTGGTGCTAGCCTATTGTAGGCTGTTTGTGGTGGTTGCTGTTGTGAGTACTGAAGACGAAACTGCTGAGCGGCAGAAGAATATGAGGGGTAACGATATTATTGATAACCTCCTCGGTCGGAGGGAAGTTCCTTTCCCCGAACGCCTCTAAAGGGCAAATTCCTATATTGAAGTTTTCCCAACGATTTAACTGTGTCAGTGTCTGGTTTTATGGCTTGTAGGGCTTTGTCAATATGCTTGCCGAAAAGGGCTTCGCCATCGAAGGGCAGATCCAAGTTCTTGTTTTGGACCTCCAGCCTAAAAGAGGTAGCTTGGAGCAAGCCCTGCCTCCTTAACACAGCAGCTCCTGCAAGTTGTCTGAAAGCAGTAGTGGCAATGTCCATGGCACAATCCATCACCTCCGATGATGTGCGCTCCCCCTCCTGTAGAACTTTCTTGGCCTCTGTTTTGATGTCCTCTGGGAGCTGGTCCAGATATGGAGCACTATCGGATCCAAATTTGGCGATCATATTGTCCGAGAACCGCCAGGGAATTCACTGCCTTTAACCTAAGCGCTGACATGGATGCAAATCGCTTACCAATATTATCAAGGTGCATACCCTCCTTGTCTGGAGGCACTGAGATTGGCGCAGAGGAATTCTTAGATCTGCACTGGGATGCCTGTGTAATAACTGAATCAGGCTTTGGGTGGCCACTGAGACAACCAGGAGCATCCGCTGCAGCCTTGTATTTTTTATTCAAGCACGGCAGAACTGCAGTCACCGTGAACAAATTCTTCATTACTTTTAAGCCCTCATCCCATATGTAGCTCACAATGAGCATCGCTCTCACACTCTTCCGAAAGGGCTCCTTGAAATCATAAAGAGAGCAGTCTGTCTGCGTAGTGGGCATGGGCAGGTCGAACCTTTTTGCCTTTCTTTCTAGGTTATGGAATCCTCCAATGTCTACAGGTGGGGAATCCACTGGAGTTGGCAATGGAGATGATGATGTAGGCAAGAGATAATCATCCCATTCTGTGTGGGGGTCGTGGAGATCCCCCTCTTCTCTGTCATTTATTTATTTAGAGTTTTATAGAGCACAAACGTGACCTGATTAGGGTATCAGAGTGCTTCACAGAGAATGACGATTCTCAGATTAACATGACTAGAGAATCAGGAGGGGCAAGAACATAGCCTATGCTTTTCCCCCCTTTTCCTTAATTCAAAGAGTTCTGTGGAAAGTGAGAGTAGAATCCAGCAGTATCATCCTTGTGACTCCCTTCTGGAGAGCCCAGGTGTGGTTCCCGGGAGTGATGGAATTAGTTATAGATATTCCTTGTCTAGTTCCATGCTGGGGCTGGGGCATGCTTCAGGGCCCAGATGGAGAAGAACACCTTTTGGTTTTAGAGGGGAAAATGAACCGTCTTGCCTGGAGTATCTCAGGGGACATAATAGAATTCAGACCTTTCATCAGAAGCTAAAATCTTATTGGATGAATCCTGGGCCCCAGGAACCAGAAAAAGATATAGGGGTGTGTGGACAAAGTGGTGCAGTTGGTGCCTGGAGAGAAATTTGGATCCCGTGGAGGTCCCTGTACAGCAAATAGCCAATTATATGAAGGGTGTTAGACTTAAAAGACCCCCCAAAGCACGCTATGATTCCATGTGGGATGTCAGTTTAATTTTCAAAGTTTTTATATCTTGGCAAGATGATACTTTAACAAAATTGCTGAATTTAGAAGGAGTGGAGTTGATCAACTGCTCTTATCCTATGTCAAACCCCATAAACCAGTTTCATCAGCAACTCTAGCTAGATGGATATGTACCATAATGAGTGAGGCAGGCATAGACCGGTCAAGATTTGGAGCCCGCTCTTCTAGAGGAGCCATGTCTAGTAAGGTCTTTTGGGCAGGAGGTTCCCTAACGGAAATTCTTAGAACAGCTGAATGGTCAAATGCGAACACTTTCGCGAAATTTTATTTAAGACCAATAGAGCATGTTGGCAATGTAGCTGTCGATAGCTTTAAACATGCATAATGGTAGCCTCCGGGCTTGTAATGAAATGACGATTCTCCAATTATTATGCAGAGGAAGATAGCCCTGTGCACTGGATAGTTATACTCCTTCACAAACATTCTAAATGTTTATGATGTATTGATGTTCTTTAAAGGGCTGCATGTTGGGGCAGCAAATAAAAGTAGCAAAGGCTTTTATTGCCGCTTCCAACAGCAGCCCTTTAAAGAACATTAACACATCACAAAGATAAGAATGTTCATGAAGGAGTACAAGTATCAGGTGCACGATGTCATCTTCCTCTTTTTAGCTACTAACACGAGAAGACGACGATCCATCTTGAAAAATCTTGTATCATCCTACAGGGTGTTATCTAAAAGGAAAAAAGGAATCCCAAAGTAAATGCAATCAACCAAACATTTGTAATCTTAAACGTTACATTAAGATAATTCATTCAAGTTTTCTACATGTGCTAAGGTAAAAATCAACATATATATGTATACCACTCTTCAAGGGAGAAGAGGGAGGGATAATGTTAACCTCCGTTGTCTTTAATTAAATCAAGATTCTCTCTGCATATCAATTGGAGAATCGACATTTCATTACAAGACCGGAGGTTACCATTATGCATGTTTAAAGCCCCTCAAGGCTACATTACTAACATGTTCTATTGGTTTTAGATAAAATTTAACAAACGTGTTTGCGTTTGACCAATCAGCTGTTTTGAGAATTTCTGCTGTCAGGAGTGGCAATAAAAGGTTATGCATAATGGTAGCCTCCGGTCTTGTAATGAAATTTGAAACTTTCAGTGGAAAAAAGCAAGCAATCATAACTAATATCAGAGAGAGAAGCAGAGGCAAACAAACCGGAGCAGAGCAAAGGTGACTACCTCAACATCTGCCCTCTAAGGTTACACTGAAGTACACATTTTGCAACATCCTAGACAACACACAAGAGAGTATAAGTTACAAATAACAAATTGGGTACAGCCAGGCCGATCAGTGGTCAGCCTCTCAGGGAGGGGAGTACATAAACCATTAAGTTGAGTATACGCTTTGCGCGGTTATGCCTTGACAAGAGCTAATGAGTAAGCTAAGCCGCTGTTCGGTGAATGCTCTGGGAGAGTGTTATGGCAGGAATTTGCCCATTAGAAAAATCTTGACGAGTTTGGGTTTCTTCTAATGTTTGGCGGCAGCGAGTTCCAGGCTCTAGGTACAGCCCCGGAGAACATCATCGGAAGTTGCTGGGTCCTGCAGGAGAGCTGTTTGTGGAGTATGTCTTACCAACGTAGGCAGTAACAATGGTCTATGCTGTGGAGTAGATGGCTGCCCAGGGGGAGATTTTACAGGTGAGGAAGCTTGTTCAGTAGTAGATGAAGTTGGTGGAAAAGGCTTTCTGTAATCTGAGAGCATGAATTGCAGGTCTGTAACTAATGAGGAAGGCAGACACGCCATTTCTTCTTGGTATTGTTGGTGGTATCGGTCTTGAGAGTCGTAATTTCCTTGCTCCTCATATTCACCCTCATTGTACTTGTCGTCCTGGCACTTGACATGCAGTCCAGATGGGCTGTGTGCAACCCCAAAGGGCCCCTCCTCATCCAAATCTTCTTCAGCCAACAGGTGGGCTGATAGCAATGGTGATACTTTGCTTGGAGAGGTATGTGCACAAGTTAAATGCCTTATTTTCTCCAGGATGGCAGCAATGACGTTGAGAGAGCAGTGTCTTCCGTCAACGGGAGAGACATCACCGTAGACGGGGGAGCCGCCGTCATCGACAAAGGAACAGTCTTCACCATCATCGACGACTAGGTCAGAGTAATCTTCAGCGTCGACAGTCTAGGTATATGAGCTGTCTACGAGGATGTCATCGTCGAGGAAGAAGAGGTTGTAGACAGTGTGGAAATAGTGCTCGTGGTAGCCATCTTAGACGCCGCTGTGTATGTCTTCGTCGTCAATGGTGCCGACAACGCCATTTTCATAGATGAAGAGATGCTCGTCGAAGATCTGTCAGTAGATGGTGGTTACAAGATCAGTAATACAGTAGTATTCAGCCCCACCAGGAGCAGCCAGCAAGGCGCTCAGCCCTTCTCCAACTGTGTAATTCATACACCAACATTCTATGTTACATCATCTCAAGAGTGTTCCACTGGTGGAGCAGTGGATGACATGTAAAGCATAATAACCAAGATACTACATATCCTCCTTTCTTCCACAAAGAAAATAGAAAAAAGGAAAATAGTATCAGATGTAGAAGCTAGAAGAACAAAATAGAGAAGAAGGGACTAGAGAGAAACAAAACAGAGGTAGAGAGAAAGAAAGCACCCCAAATATAAAAGAAACAGATAGACATAACCTCATCCTCCTTTCTTTCTATAAATGAGAAAAAGAAATGAAGAAAAGAAAGAGAAACCATCAATGAGTACTCTCCGTACACCAACTGGCCAGGTATGTATGCAAGAGAGCAATCCACATCAGGAGAATAGAAGATGACAGAGAAGAAGAGAAATACATTATAAAAATCATTCTTCTCCATAATGTAGTAAACATTTGAGTTAAAATAAAATAGAAAAGTACTGGGCTACGATGTTGAGCAAGAAAAGGAAAACAGAGATGAGACAAAAACGCCCAGTCTAACATGAACCAGATGCACTAAAGTTACTGGGTAAGAACCAAAACTATACACCCATGTGGGTAACAGTATGAATGTGCATAGGTAACAACAAGAGAAAATCAAACTATTGTGCACTGTAGAATAAAACAAACAACCCCCACTAGACACCTTAAGTAAGGTAAGAACGTGCACTGTAGTGAAGGTATAAAAAAATGTAATGACATGTGTAATGTCATGTCCGCGTAGGGACGCACCTCGATTGGAGGTACAGTGTTATGCACAAGATGAAGGGGAGACCCAACAAATATACCTCCGGAGAGGTCAAGAGATTGTGCATTGTAAATGTGGGACAACAGTCCCCACAACACCTGGTGTAATTGAGAATGTGGGACATAAGCCACGCAAAATGTGAACCTAGATAGGTGTGCACTGAAACAAAAGGGACAAATACCTCGTGAAGAGGTCAACGTTGTGCACTAGAGTAGCAGGACAAAAATCCTTGCGAGACACCTCGTGTAGAGGTAAGAACAATGTGCACAGTAATGACGGGACTAAAACCCCTGTGCACAGTAGTGACGGGATTAAAACCCCTGCGAGACACCGTGTTGAGGTAAAGATTGTGCACTGTGTGAAGGTAAAAACCTTAGACACCCTATGTAGGGTAAAATGTAAACCTAGACAATGTAAAAACATTGTGCACTGTGTGAGGGTAAAAATATTTGTACGGTGCACAAATAGAGGCGACACCCCATGGAACGCACCTCGTAAGGAGGTAGGAAACTAGTGCACCAGTCAGAAAGCTTAACTGTAAGGGTACAGACACCTCGCAAAGAGATAACAATGTAGTGTACTCCGTGACGTAACAGAAACCCTCACAACACCCTATGAAGGGTAAAGATAAAATAAATTTTGCATACAAGTGTGAAAACATTTGTAGAATAGACTTATGCATCACGTGGTAACCTGTAAATAAAACACAAGTTAAGCTGAAAACTAAAAGACTTGAATCCAGAAGCTGTATTTAAATGAAAGTCTACAAACACATTTAGCCACTAGATGGCAGCGAAACTCAGAGAGAAAACCAAAAGATGTCTGAAGAACAAGATTCCAGTCCACCTTAGGAGGTGGTGTAGGCAGTTCAGACTGAGCTTTTTTTAGGCGTATTTGAGGAGACAGATGGTCTCTTTCTCCTTTTGCCTGGAAGAAACCTCACCTTCCTGAGGAGATTTGGAAAGACTGTGCCCTCTGTAATAACTCTTGAGTGGTCTTTTTTATGCTACTCCAGAGAAGAGTGAAATTGACATGATCTCTCCCTCTTTTGCGACTTTGAGGAGGATAAAGAGTCCTCACTGTCATCATCAGACACCAGCTCCTTCCTAGTATTAACTTTTTGGAGCCAAAACGGCATCCGTCCGTTCACGGTCCTTCAGTGTTTTAGAAGAAAAGGTACGACTACCTTGCATTTTCTGACCTTATGCACTGGATAAAGGCAATATATACAGTCCTGATGAGAATCATTCGAATTAAGCCAGTTCTTAATTTGAGCCGGTGGCTTCTGATGCTCAGCACCGGCACTTAATTGTCAACAAAGATGCTTGCTGGTCTTGAGGCTGCTTAGCGAAGCAATAGAAGCATCACATGAATACTACACAGGGTATGTAGGTCATGAACTCCCTCACTGCTGCTATGTGCTGACAGCTTCTTTACCCTGCAAGGTCCACCAACACCATATGGGCTCTAAATGTTGGTTTGTGCCAAGGTGTACACAAAGGCGTACAAAAGCTGCATGGATCAACAGAGAATGCTAGTAGGACTGCTGAAGTCACAGAAACCCAAAGGGATGTCCATCTCTCTCCACCAATGCCAGGAGAAACAAGCATTTACAATGCAATAGGTCTCGCATTTGCGAAAGTTTGAGCTATTGGCATTTGTAAATGACACTGCCTTTTATTTATGTGTTGTTTTTTAAACTGATAAATAAAGGCAGTCATTTACAATGCCAATAGCTTAAACTCTTGCAAATGCAAGACCTATTGCATTAGTAAATGCTTAATATATGGGAGCATTTTTACAACCATGCACGCAGCCCTTTATAAATACATTCCTGAGAACCTTGTCAATCCTCCATGGTGGGATTTAACTGCGTTACACCCATGCACTGCAAGTGGTGCACTGTAGAACCACGGAACTAAGCACAAGCCCACCCCAGCATTCCTTCCACCTTTAGGCTGCGCTGTTTTATGCAATTCACCAAACACGCACTGTGGTTTAGCACATACTTTACAAACGCCGGCGCCCCTCCCCCCTGCAGTGCATACCTGCTCTCTTTAATGCTAGGCTTGTGGCTAACTGTAATGCAATTGGTGCTGATTTAAAGAGCTCTGATACCTTCGTGTAAAGTTTGTACTATATAAAAGTGAAAACAAATAAATTTAAAAAAAACCTACCTATTCCACGTCCGATCTTATTCTGCGATGCCGCATGCCTTTGGGTCCCTGTACTGAATAACTGCACCCGAATGTGGGAAACCTCCATGGCAGGAACAACGCGTTGCGGTCCCCAGTTCCGGACTTGCTCCCTGTTTTGTCATTGTTCCAAGTTCCCTTTCGCGGGTTGTGGGACATGCTCCCCAGTTCTGGACATGTTTCTGAGTTTCATGCAGGGGTCAGTGGACATGCTCCTAATTCTGGACATTATCCTCTGTTGTGAACATGGTCCCCCGAACTGAGGACATATTGCTCACTTCTGGACATGCTCCGAGTTCCAGACATGCACCCCTGGACTCACCTGTGCTTTAAGGGACACCCTGCCCACACCAGCTGTTCCGCGGCCATCCCCACATACCATCCTTCCTTGCTCCCCCCCTCCATTTGCCCTCTGTCCCAAAATACGTTTGGTTTAATTAACTCCCAGCGCTTATCCGTTCACTATCTGAGCTCGTAAAAACGTTGTTTAAACACAAATGTTGTGGCCGACATCTGACAATTAATTAACCCCCTCCCAAGGAAGAGAAGCCCCTGATTTATGAGCAGATAAAAAATATGTTTCATGTGACAGAGGCGAAATAAATTCCTCCAAAGTGGCATGAAAAGCTGCCAATCAGAGGGACGATCGCCCATCCATCAGCGCTGCAATGAAAGCGCCAGGGGGCGGGCAGACACATCTGCGCTGTTGAGAGGACGCCTCAATTAGCTGCTAATTAATGCTCATTGAGGTGCCTGAGATGGATGGTCACCAAACACGGGCCTTAGAAACAATTTCAAACTCCCTTTTGTTCCTTCATCTCTACACTCCATTTTGTAGTGCATGTGGGTCTCGAGTTGTTTTTTTAGGAAATTCACAAAGATAACCCCAAAATGTTATTTCACGACCATTAGACCATTATGTTCAGAAATATTTTGTACATATTTTCTTTAAATCTGCGAATTACAACTTGGAACAACTGAAATACACACACAGCCCGAGGCACTATGAAATACAGCAATTTGACCAAAACTACACAATTATGTTGGTCACAGTAAAAGCCAGGATTTGAACCAACGACTCTGTTTAAGCCCCGGATCACACACCTCTTTTCTTAAAGTTCTTCGTTACTTCTGGAGACAATTACATTTACTGCAAACTCATTGGCACAATATATGTACATCCTTGATAAAAAATAATCACTGATCCCGTGTCCTTTCCAAACACTATTTAAAAGGGGAGCAGTCTGGGCTGGCGAGTGCTGAGTGACCTTAGGCCATAGGGCACGAGCTGGGTTATTTTTCAGTTGTCGCACCATACAGCAACCTGAAGTGCTGCCGTGACCGAAGAGGAGTATTGTAGCCGGACCTAAAGGCAGACGTCTGTGTGAGATCCGAAAATAACCGTTTGAGTGGTAACGCTGGAAGCTCTTCAATCGTGTTTTTATATACGTTTTGTGTTTATAATTTAGGTGCTACCTATTGTGAAGTATGAAGTAGCTAAAACAATAAAAACAATATATCCGTGTCCGTGTATATTTAACACGCGCGCACGGCGCCCTTAGACCATAGGAAAAATATGAACTAACAGCAGCATTCCATTCCATGAACTTATCACTTATGGCTTTTTGTTTTATATTCTTCACCCCTATGAATTGAGCTCTCTCCACCTGGGTCTTTATTCAGCCTCGATATCCACTTCCCGCTTTTACAAAAAGCAATATCAATTATCCCAGAGTGCGGGTCATTATTCCTGGGCTCACGGTCCTCTGGGCCCCTTCGCAGCTGGTGTCAGCGGGCTAACGGATGACTGTGTGTGTGTTTACTGAGCTGTCACCGCCACCACCCTGCCCGCCTACAGCTCGGGCCTACTGTCACCCTCTCACTCACTCAGGGATCTGTGAAGCACGCTACTCACCCGTGAGGGTCTCAAGGCGCTGACAGTTGAATATGGCATGTGGCAATTGAGACTGCTGGTTATGCAAGGTTCACAGCAATGGTAAAGCGCTCTCGATCTTTACCCCTTCGTCTAGCTTTCTCTTCCCTGTTGCTACTAATTCGAGCATTAGCATAGAGTTTACTGACTCTGGGCACACGTTACCTGCCCGTAAACACGTTTCAACACAGATGCAGCAAACCAAAACACCCATTTTGTGAGTGTCCTCTTTTTGTGTTTAAATTGCATTTATATAGCGTCTACTACCCCAGACGAGGCGGCGTTGTGTGCACGTGCACTCCTGTATTTCTGCAGAGCCCGGTGTAAATAAACATCAGTGTGTACTCTTCTAACCAGAACACACTCGGGTGTGACCCCTGTGACACAAAATGCCCAGCTGCACCTTGGTGGTAGATTTGCACCATAGATACCCCCCAGTAATATTAAGTATGTCTGTAAGCGCGGACATACTAAACACGGGCCGGTAGTCATGTTTGCACGCGCACGGTGTGAAGCAGATGGAGTGAATCAAGGTTGCATTAAACGCGGTACAGGGGGAACTTTTCCATTACTTTGTAACAACAAGCACAAACCCACCGAGCTATCTTAAGGCACTATTGCCCCCTTGTCATTTTAAATCAGAACATCTGCAAGATAGAAGCTAATACTCTGGCACAGCTGAATAGAAAAACAAGCGCGTGTTTGAAATAGACGTAACCATTTAGATTTTTATTTATTTTCATAGCATTTGCATTGGATATGGAACTATGCACTTTTTAACGCCAATGAGATGTCGTTTCCCCTATTTAGTTGTTCCACGTGTTATGTTTTAGCTAGAAGATTTCGAAAGTGGCATGGGTGAGAGCACCGTGCCAACGCCGCCTTAAAGCGTGGCCGAAGCGGACCGCGCGAGTGAATTCCCAGCGTGAGAGGAAGGCCCCCCACGCTCAGTAAAAACAAGCTACAAACTGAAAATAAAACGCTGCGATGTGGGCAAGCAAGCTAAGATTCAGAGCTTACCTCGCACACAATAAAGGAAGTCTAAACGAAGTGCTGCACGGCATGTGTGACATATTCAAAACGCCACTCGCGAGATGCAGCGAAATCCAAAAGTGAAACCGATACATATAACCCCTAATTAACAAAGCCCTGTGTAGTCCGCCGTCAGCAAAACAGACGCCCTGCGCGTGCCCATGTGCTGTCCGGGACCAAGCTGATAGACACGCCGTGAGCATGCCCGTGAGCGTGCACATCGGCTGTCTGGGAAAGTGCACATCTCCTGTCCCCCTTCCAAACTCAAGTCGACGACAATAGATCTCGCTTAGCGAGCAGCTTCGCTGCGTCGCTAGGCGAGACCTAAAAAGCAGCTTAAGATGGGGAGAAAAGAAGTATGAAGAAATCCCAACAGCTCATATCAAATTAACATATAACAACACGCACATTCAGGTCATGTCCCCTAAAAATGAGCCACTTGCCCGTACCTCCTGTGGCACAGAGGTCTTTCAGAATGACCAGAAGAGCACAGCCATCGCAGTACAAACCGCTAGTATCTCCGCAGCATTAAAAGCCACTACTAAAGGCGTATGCCACGTTCGAGTTGTTGTGAAGAGTCTGGGGCCTGGTCGGATGATTGCCATAAAGGGCTTGACTATGGGAGTATTGGAAGTAATCTCCATCACTACACACTCCAATGAATGCCAGCCATGGAAAGCTCGGAGGATGTAGAAAGAAACTATTCCAGCAAAGTATAAATCCAAGTATTGCCAAAGCATCAGTCTTTAGTCTCTTAATTAAAAAAAGCAGGACGACTTTCATTTAGCAAAGCACATGATGAAACAAATTTGGTCTTATATAAATGGCACAAGACAAGGAAAATGAAAAGCAAATTAAAGTTACCTCCTCCTCTGTATAAGAAAATATTTTTGCTTTCATACTCAATTCATTCAAAGAATAACACTGGAATCTGTTTCAGGTGTTTTCATTTTTGATATGCTGCATAAATATTTTTATTTTTGTTATTACGTAATTTCTCACATTACAAATAGTAATGCAAAATTCATTGTAAAAAAAAACAAAAAAACAGTCACTTGTGACCATCTGCTACAAGGTGGCGCATGCCATCTAATTTAGAGAGGAACTCAATAACAGTTAATTATTAATTCAATATACATTAAAAATTACTATTACCTGCCGCCCAAGCCTTTCTTATAGCTTTGGGGGCCTAGAATAGACCGAATTGTCACGCTTGTAGAAGTGTGATGGCTAGCAATTGTGTTATTACTATCATTTGCAGCATGGCAGGGGCAATGTTGTGGTACAGGCTGCCGTGGCCTCCTGATGAGAGCCCCGGCACTTATTCTTTTTTTATTTTATTTTTTTTAATACAAATTAAGCACTGAATGTAGCCTCTTCTTACCACAGGTAGAACAGGCTCTGAAAAAAACTCTTCTTATCTGACATGATGAAGTCAGAATTGAAGTCAAGAAATACAGACAGACTGGTGTTAAGGATAAATCTGTATACCTCTGAGGTAATAAGGTTTGGAATTCCTTGGAAAAGTTTAGAACAGGTATAACTAAGCCGACCTCAGTGGAGACTCCCTAGCACGACGTGCGGTAGAAAATCTGAGGGACTAGAGCTTCTCACAGGAGTATTCTAGAGAGCAGGACAATCTGTTTGGTTCAAACTTAAGTTTGGTCTCTATTTTAAAAATGACTAGGATGTGTTGCAAAACCAAAGGGCCTAGGGCCTGTCTAGTCTATATTTAACGTTGTATTGCTATAAGGTACCGTGGGACTTCCATCTCGACGACAGAGAATGATTTAAAGCATGTGAATCTATGAAAGTTCCAATACTGGAGTAAATAAAACTTTTGCCTTGGACAGGACTATATCCTTTTGTGTAGTATAATATAATGCCTATTATTTTTAAGAACAGTTACCTTGCAATCACAATAAGTCACATTTTTTGCATGCTAAAATTCATGTTTAGCTGCATATGAGGTTGTGGACTATTGTCTGTAGGCCATTGTGTTAATCAAATGGGCTCTGGTAGATATAAATACTAGATTGACTAATAAGCAAGTATTTTTTAATCAATAATGTTTGTGGGCATGTTTCTGCTGGCATATACATAGCATGTCTTAATTAATTTCATTTTTCTAGATTTTAGTAGTGATGTTAGGGCAGCACCTTGGATCTACAGTTAGTTGTAATATGTTGATGTCCCATGTAGTGGGATGTTTACTCTAGCTTTTTAATGAATGATGGAGAACGTTAAACAAGGGGCAACACAATCGGCTATCATGAAGAGCAACGCCTATAACGTACTCTGAGCAATATGAAAAGAGAGGATGTGTATTAACTACATCTCCTGAGATAGACATCCAGTTACAAGCACAGGTAGAGGAATTTCTTCTACCTCCCAAAGTGATAAATGCTACTTACCGGGAACCCATCCTGCAGAGTGACTGATATGAAGAGGGAGGCATATAAACAATGGCCGAGTTGTAGCACAGCATCAGAAAGCTTAAAATTTCAAACCTATAATAGAAAGATCATTATTTACCAAGGAGCAGAAGGAAAAGTGAATTAATTACAGGGGTTCAGATTCAATGTAGAAGACAACAGAAGATAGTATGCAAATGGTTAACTTTTATTGACAGATGTGAGTCAAATGAAAGTCTTTTAAAAAGACGTTTTTAGGCAGGAGACCAAGTTATGCCATAGGTGTGCTAGATAACACTTGCGCAAACTAACATGTCATCTTTCACCAAGCCCACAACTTGAATGATCTCAAGATCAGGCACAACAGAAGCCTGCCACACCCTCCCCCCCACCACTTGAATCTCTTCCCCTGTATCTAGGGCTTCTCCTATGGTTGTCAGTTTATCTTCTCATCCAGTAGGGTTTATGGTGCCCTTCTACATTCAGCCTCACCTTCAGATTAATATAAGCAGTTAACAACATCAGTATCTGACGATGACAATGTCATCTTTAGGTGTTAGATGGGGTGACACTGAACAAGGCTTTCAGATATGACAAGATGCAGAGCACCAGCTACTGAACTGCGAGAACAGCAGAATGAGCGTATATGACCGACACAACAGCATAAAGATGTTAAATGACAGGTTCCTACAATATAAATTACTCTGCAGTCAAGAAAACAAAGCGAAAGCGAAGGATGTTTGCAAAATCCTGGTTGTGAAAAGAAGAGTACAAGAGGATGACAACTCGTATACAAGTAGTCAGCAATCAATTAGAAGTTACCCCACTCCTCCATGCTCTCTCCAAATTATTTGCAATCAGAAATACCAGGGCGCTGACAAACCCATCAATCAGTCCCTCCATTTCTGTATAATTGATTACTTATTTTTTGAAGGTTTGCTCTCCTCTATTTAGTGCCACAGTAGCACCCCAACAGTTCTCCAAGACCAGTAAGGCCCAGTCAGTAATAGATCAGTAGGGAAGCTTGCAGATTTCTCAGACTACCAAAGAGGTACAGAAGGCAAGCCACAGCACCTTGAAGGAGATGACCAGCAAAGGTCCTGCATTTTCACTACAAGCTCCTCCAATTGGTCCATCCCAACTAATGTACGTCCAATGGCTGAAGAAATTCTCAGTCTTTTTGGTAAAGTGTGCATCATGTTGAAGCAAGATTTGCCCGTGGCATGCCAAGTGAGGCTCTTTTCAGAGAAACTTGAAGTGAAGGCTGACTTCTTCCGTTTTTGCTGTTTAACTCCCTTGTGGTGGCTACAACAGTAAACGTGGAAGCTACGCTAAAAGCGCACCAAATCATCCTGTTTAACAAAGTCAAAAAGGCTGCCCGTTTTAGAACATAACAAATGCACTGTTCACTGCTCAAAACATTTTCATGGAGCGGATGAGAAAGGCTTTTTGTTACCTAACTCAATGGTGCTAATTGCATTGACCTAGGGAGGATGAAGTGCTGAGTGAGTCTGCTGGATATAAACCTATGACAACAGGGTTCAAATCATATAAATGCAATGAAGGCATGAGACCACTTTGTGTTATCAGAAAGGAAACATATTTTATCTGGTACACCCAAGGACCATTCCACAAGAAGTAAACCAGCCACAGCATCTTTATAAACGAATACACCCATAGCTCATATTTGTTAAGCAGTGACTTAGGGTTCTGTGTGTGCATTCAACAGACACTAATGTCTGGATTCCAACTTGGGGCAGACACTAAAGTGGGTCTGGGGTTTTTAGGAATCTATTCCGTTGGCTCATTTCTACTTTGGATTTATTACCATCCTGTGCCTTCCTACAAGTTTCACGGGGGGGGGGGCTTTCTACTCTGTTCAAATGTTTCTGATTATCAGTGAGAATCCTACAGTGGAGAAGGGAACGTTACTTACTAGTAATCTTAGTTCTCCAACCTGAGATTCTTCAGTGAAGTCAGGAGTCCACTTTCCTCCCCAATGGGTGCCTCAAGGTGGTAACGTGAAGTTCGAGGAATGAAGGCATGTGGAACCTCTTGGATACCCTAAAGGTGCACTGTCACATGTCAGTTCTAGAGAGATGTTGCTAACATCAGCGCACATCCCCTCATTTACTTTACTTTTTCTTCTAAAAAAGACAGTGAAATTACATACAAGCAATTATTTTTGTTCTGAATTATGAAGAGGTGATTTTATATATAAAGAAAGCGTATGAAATTCGGCAAGCATAGCGTTAAGGTGCTCTTTTAAAAATAAAAAAAATGTATTTAAAAATGTCTTCTTGGGCTGGTCTACTGAAGTGTTTATGAATTTTTATGAAGATTCCACGATGGAGAAACAGCCCAGCCAAGTATCAGGAGTTAGACTAACGCAATTCAGTGTGGGGGTCCGCATCAGTGCACTGAAATGTAAAGTCATGCATTATAGGCATTAGCACCTGCCCCCTGGCTGTCAAGCCATAGTTCTGCTAATTCCAATGCCGAGTGTGAAACTTAAACCTGGAGTCGCAGCGTGCCGTGGTGTGCGCGCTGCGGCTGGGGCTGGCTGTCTGAGCCCTGCTAGTGCTACAATGTAACAATTTGTGCCCAATGGAGTACGGAGACTATCAGTTGACTTAATAGGAAGTAACTCTGCTGCCTGTGGCGCAAACGGGGGTCAGGTAGCAGAGTTACTGTGCTGCAAATGGCAGTGCCGCTCACACCACTGTGGTCAAATTTAAAATAAATCAACATTGTGATCCCGTGACGATTGGAGCCTGAACCAAGGGGACTGCGGTGACCGCGCTGGAGCCCAGAGCAGGTCAGCACACCACTCACTGACTGTCCAGCTGCTGCAGCGTGGTTTGCCGCCTTGGGACGAGTCGTTGCGGCTAGGACTGCATGCGGCCCAAAAATCGAATTGCCATGGCTCGTGGTGTCTCGCAAATATAAGTAAGTGACTACTTATCCACTTGCTCTATGCCTCTTTGCGCACTTCAGCACGGACGGTCTCCATACATCCATTGCCTGGAACACCAGGTTTTCCAATAACACACATTGCCACTGGGGATTTTAGTTTTACTGAATTACCATGCAACTGGTCAACCTTCCCAAAGTGCCGCCAGAATGAGCCTGAGTTGCAGCACAAGCCCTTTAAATAACTCGCTGTTTACCCGCTGCATGCCTTTTTACTTATTTCATAATGGACAGCTTTCTCACGTCCCTTGCCTGGAACGAATAGGCCACGTTACAACGCATGCGAATACTTTGCATGCCATTACAATGTGGTCATTACAACGATCGCGTTGTTACATCCCCTACCATTACAACGCAAGTCTTTACAACGACTTGGTGTAGGGGGCGCGCTGGATTTTGAAATAGTATAATTTACTATTCCAACTGCAGTCTGTGCAACAGTAGGGAAGGTGTTGGATTTAAAATCCAACACCTTCTGACCCCTACAGCAAGTCGTTGTAACAACTTGCGTTGTAATGGTTTGCGATGTAACAACGTGGTCGTTGTAATGGCATGCGATGTATCACATGCATTGTAAACGATGTTTCCCGTCTGGAACGATGCGTTCACGATTCATACACACTGTCGAGGTTCTAGTACCAATTGTACTATTAAACCAGCGTTTACCGCTGTTTACCCACAGCACACCTTTTACAGCACGGATGGCTGTTACACATCCCATGCCTTGAACACTTCGTTCATGACGATGGGCCAGATGTATCAAGCATTTTACCGTTCGCAAACGGTAAAAAGCCTTTTGGGATGTATTATCCCAAAAGGCATTCGCAAAATAGGGAATCGCAATTATTGCGATTACCTATTTTGCGATTCCTTAAATGCAATGCAGGAAGCAAGAAAAAATTGCGTCCTGGCTTTAAGGAATCGCAAATTACTACCAACTTTAAGTTGGTGGTAATTTGCAAATTCCTAGAAAAATGCACATTTTTGCAATTTTCTAAGTGCCATGTGGTGCACACACATGCTCTTAGGGCATGTATGTGCGCCACATGTGCATACTTACCTTTTTGGGGGTGCATCAGGGTGGCCTTTTGGCCCCCTTGCACCTTGAAATAGCTAGCAATTTGCGAGTACCTTTTGGTACTGCAAATTGCGAATGCAATCCTATTCATTCCTATGGGCCTCTAGGCCCATAGAAATGAATGGGAAGGTTTTCCTTAATAGCGAATCGCAATTTGCGATTCGCTATTAAGGAATATGTAGGAATCGCACATGTTTTTGCAAATCCTACATACATTGCATTTTGCGATTCTTAAATAGCGAATCGGTAAAATTCGCTATTTAAGAATCGCAAAAGCAATTCTTGATACATCTGGCCCTATATGCACTGCTGTGGTTCAAGCACCTTTGTACCATCAAGCCAGCATTCATTGGATCTTCTTGGTCATGCCGAGAATTTTGCACCATTCTATAATTTTCACTACATATTGTTTTTGATTTGAGCACAATGCACATCTATGTGCAGAATGAATAAGTTACTTACCTTCGGTAACGCTTTTTCTGGTGGATACAGTATCTGCCTGTGGAATCCTCACCTTTTGAATTATCCCAATGCGCAGCATTCCATGGAAACGTTTCTCCTCAGCTCTCCCACGTCGACGAGGACGTCACAATGGAACGGCTCCGCGTGCGACTCCACGTGACGTCTTTGGAGCCATAAGAAGACCGTGCTGACGTCAGTTCCACCCATTTTTTCCATGCCTTCGAGGCGTACGGGTAAACCGACAACATTTTCGCAAGTATACACTGTATACAAACACAGCCCATACTGGAAATTCTTCATAGACATTTCCTAAAGCCAAGCATCACATGATTCAAACAATAAATCACACAAGATATACATTGATTATTTTTCGGTATAAGCAGACAGGCAATGGGGAGGCGGGTGGGTCAGTGAGGAATCCACAGGCAGATACTATATCCACAAAAAAAGCGTTACCAAAGGTAAGTAACTTGTTCTTCTGATGGAAAAATCTGCCTGTGGATTCCTCACCTTTTGAATTGAATCCCAAAGTAGTCTCGCTCCCGGCAGAGAGGGTTCCTGCCTGTCTATACCAAAAAATCCTGCAGCACGGAACGTGCAAAATGGCCGTCCCTCCTCATCTCCAAATCCAAGCAATAGTGCTTCGTAAAAGTGTGGAGGGAGGCCTAAGTTGCCGCCTTGCAAATGTCTACCACAGGGACACCTCTAGCTAAAGCCGAAGAAGACGACTTAGGTCTGGTAGAAAGAGCTTGAATACCTTCAGGAGGCTCCTTCTTGGCCAAGGCACAGCAGATCTAGATACAGAGGATGATCCACCTGGACAGCGTTCTTTTGTGGACAGCTTTGCCCTTCATCTTGCCCACATATCCGATGAAGAGTTGATCGTGCAACCTGAAATCCTTGGTTCTGTCCAGGTAAAAGCTGACCGACCTCTTGGGGTCCAGGCGATGAAGTCTCTCCTCCTCCTTTGAAGGGTCAGGGTGAGGGTAGAAAGTCGTTAAGGTGATGGACTGCCCTAAGTGGAAAGGAGTGACCACCTTAGGCAGGAAAGCGGCTCTCGTCCTAAGAACCATCTTATCCGCATGGAATGATGTAAAAGGACGCTTGGATCTAAGAGCCTGCAACTCACTTACCCTCCTAGCGGAAGTGATTGCAACCAAAATATCGTTTTAAATGCTAGGAACCTTAAGGGACAACTATGTAATGGTTCAAAGGGTGAGCCCATCAAGAAAGTGAGAACCAAATTCAAATCCCACTGAAGCATGATAAAGGAAGTGGGAGGAAACCTATTTGTGATACCTTTAATGAATCTCAAAACTATGGGAGATTTAAACAGCGAGGGTTGATCTGGTAAACAGAGAAAAGCTGACAAGGCAGACAAGTAGCCTTTAACAGTAGCTACTGCACAACCCTGTTGTGCTAGGGAAAGAGAGAAACTCAGAACATCAGACAAATGGGCCTGCAAAGGATCCATCAATCTCTATCCACACCATTTAACAAACTTGGCCCACCTACCAGAATAGACTGATTTGGCGGTGTGTCTTCTGGTTGATAATATAACGTCCACCACATAAGGTGGGAGAGAGAAAGAGCTCAGGTTGCCCCGTTCAATCTCCAGGCATGAAGGTGCAGGCTCTGGAGGTGGGGGTGTAGACCCTGCCCCTGCGACTGCGAGAGGAGGTCTGCCCTGAGAGGGAGATGGAGCAGAGGGTGCAAGGAGAGGTAAAGAAGGTCTGTGTACCACATTCTTCGCGGCCAATACAGGGTGATCAATATGACTTTGGCCCGGTCTTGGCGAATCTTCCTCAGAACTCGAGGAATCAAGGGTATTGGATGAAACACGTAACAAAGCTGTGAGCCCCAATCTAACTGAAACGCATACCCCAATGCTCCCCGCATTGGATACTGGAGGCTGCAGAATGCTGGGCAGTGCGCGTTCTCGTGAGTGGCAAACAGGTCCAACTGAGGAAACCCCCACATCCCGAAAATGTGAAGGACCACCTCTGGATGGAGACCAGTGCTTAATTTGTGCCGGTGGTTTCCGGTACTTAGGACCGGCACTTAATTCACAGGGCCGGGTCTATTTACTTACCTGCACACATCTTTCCAGATACATTTTCTTCGCCTGCACAAGTTGCACAGAAAGTACTCCCAACTGTGTGTTACATTAATTCTGCAGGTAGATGAGACCTTCTGGCAATGAAGAGGGGGTCAAAGGTTGGACGCTTCTTGCGGTGCAGAACATGCAGATTAACAGCTTAACCTTCAAAAGTAGGCGCGGCTCAACAACAGATCTATAGAAACATGGACTCCTCCACTTACAGAGACATCCAACGCGCTCTAGAAAACACGCACACCATATGCGCATTCTTCCATAAATACGAGCCCTTAGATAAAAGTGCTCTGCCTCTGTCCAATGCCTGCAGGAGATGCAATCCCCGCAATACATTACATAGGTAGTACAGGCCACCGGGCAGATTTATAGACATGGCACCCAGAAGCGAGATTTGATGTGTTGAAAATACTGGTGATCATGTATATTATTTTATAGCAGCTAGACATTATTTGATTAACTGTATAAATCTTCACATCGCTCTATATGAAACGTCGACTTGGTAATAAGGGCCCATAAATAGTGCCTCTTTATCTCACTGTAGCTCACGGGCCTTCTAATTCAGGCTAGTTCATGTCATTCATTGTGAACACGGGCCTGGCCTTACAATTAACCTAATGTAACCCATTTCAGGAAGAATTGAGCCGCACTTGTAGACAGTACCCCCTCTCACAGACATCTTTTGCAGACACTGCCCAGAGCGTCTTTATCCTTCTTCATACAGCTCTCTGCACAGGGACTGGAGCCTCGCTGAGCTATAAACCCATGTTTGTGCAGCCACATACAAAGGACAGCAGGGGAAGGGACAGTCTAGCACAGCACAGAAGGATATCTGTGTACATATCTTCATCTGGGCACAAGGGAGAGGTGGCCTGCGGTCTGTGCCCGGGAGCACAGGGTTCTACTATACATTACGTAGCAAGCAGCCCCCACCTGGACCGCTCCCTACAGGAGTCACACTGAGCTATAAACTCATATCTATGCAGCCACATACACAGGAGAGCCTGAAGAAGTGCTTAATTTGAGCCGGTGGTTGCAGGTGGGCCCCACCAGCACTCATTTTTTGGCACTGGGACTTATTTTTTAATTTCATACTTTGACCAAGATCAGGAGAGAGAAAGGCAGAATAGGGGAGAAAGAGTATTATGTGAAAACAGTGACATGGGGAAAAAGAAAGGCTGAAAAAGAATGTAGGAGAGAGAACGAAAGGGTCAAGGAGTGAGTGTCCGGTGGTGGACAGCAGGGGCATGAGGTGGAATCAGGGTGAGACAGCCTTGGTATTTACAAACCTGACATTCAGTAGCGCTGGCGGACGATTTCTGAGAACTTTGGGCCCCGGCACTTATTATTTTACAAATTAAGCACTGATGGAGACGCCACTCGTGATCGGCCGAATTCTGCTGACTGAGACTGTCCACACGCACATTCAGTTCTCCGGCCAGATGATTCACGATCACGCAAATCTGATGGTCTTGAGACAAGGAAAAGAGTTGCAGAGCTTCTCTGCAAAGAAGATACGACCCTACTCCTCCCTGTTTGTTGATGTTCCACATCGCGGTAGTGTTGTCTGTTAGGGCCTGAACCGACTGACCGTGAAGGGAGGGAAGAAAGGCCTTGAGAGCCAAACGTATAGCCTGCAATTCCAGAAGATTTATGTGAAACAATCTTTCCTCTGGAGACCAAAGGCCTTTGACCTCCAGATCCCCCAGATGAGCTCCCCACCTTAGAGTGGAGGCATCCGTTATCACTGTGGCCACCGGAGGAGGTTGAAACGGCTTCCCTTGAGTCAAGTTGCCTGGAACGCTCCACCATAACAGCTCCTCTGTGTCCTCCAGTGTCTCTGGAGATTGACCACCTCTTTGAGATCTCCAATGTGTTTAAACCACTGTCTGTGGAGGCACCACTGGAGGGCCCTCATATGCCAGCGTGCATGGTTGACCAACAGTATGCAGGAAGCGAACAGACCGAGCAGGTGCAAGACCTTCAGGACTGGAACAGCTGCTCCATTCTGAAAAAGTGTTATCATAGCCTGGATGTCTTGAATCCTCTGTAGAGGCGGAAAGGCACGACTTACAGTAGTGTCCAGTACTGCCTCTATGAACAGGTTGCGCTGAGAGGGCACCAGGTGAGATATGGGTACATTTAAGTCGAACAACAGTTGTGTTGTTACTTGCAAATGATGCAACATCATCTCTGGTGACTTCGCCGATAGGGGAAAACCGGAATCCCTGACCTTCTGAGATTTGCTGCCAACACCGCCACACCTTTGTGGAGACCCGAGGCGCGGAAATAAGGCGAATGGAGGGACCGCAAACTGGTAGTGTTGAGACCCCACCGTAAAACGGAGATACATCAGAACCGACTTCAGGATGGGAATGTTAAAATATGCATCATTTAAATTGACTGACACCATCCAGTCTTCCTTCTACAGTGCAAGAAATCTGAGCCAGGGTCAACATTTTGAATTTATCCTGCTCGAGAAAAAAATTCAAAACCCTGAGGTCTAGGATCAGCCTCAAACGGCCGTTCTTTTTGGGAATCAGGAAGTACTGGCAGTAGCATCCTTGACACCTTTCCTGCTCTGGAACCACCTCGATCGCACCTTTTTGCAGCAATGACAGCACCTCCTGCTGGAGAAGCAGAAGGTGCTCTTCAGAGCACAAGCCCAGTCGGGGAGGGAAAGGAGGAGGGTACTCCCGGAAGGGTAGGGCATACCCATTCTCTAGTATGTTCAACACCCAGATATCTGTTGTAACAGACCTCCAACGTTGTAGAAAATGGGACACCCGTCCTCCCACGGGACAATTATGTTCTAGGATGGTGGAGCTAGAGTTGCTTCCTTGCCGCACCAGTAGGAGGGGCAGAAGAAGGAGGAGGAGGAGACCTGTTGTCGCGCAGCACCCTGCAGACGACCTCTGCCCTTTCCCCTAGAGGATCTGTATAACAGATTTGCCTGCTGTTGCTGCGGCTGTTGCCTGGTACGAAAGGACAAGTTCCTCCCAAAGCCACGGAACTGTCCAAAGCTCCTGGGATGAGACTGAAGTCCCAATGACCTTGCTGTGACTTTACTGTCTTTAAAGCGCTGCAGCGGAAAATACGCTTTGCCCCAAACAGGCGAGATGCATCGAATGGCAGATCCAGTAAAGTAGCTTGGACATCAGGAGAGAACCCTGACTCACGCAACCAAGTGTGTCTCCTAGTAGTCACAGACGATCCCATCGCCCTGGCTACCGAATCAGCAGTGACCAGACCAGAATGTATCACCTGGTGGGCAGCAGCTTGTGCCTCCGACAGCACCTCCGATAAATGCCCTTGCACCTCCTTGGGCAACTTTGGAACCACCTCCCTGGCAGAGTCCATGAGGGCGTGAATGTAGCGACCCAAAAGGCCTGTGGCATTTGTTGACTTGAGGGCCGTACTCCCTGACGAGAACACCTTCTTTGCCGATTGCTACATGCGTTTTGACTCCCTATCTGCAGGCGTAGATGAGAAGGAACCTGCAGACTGCCTCGAGGAGCACGCAGCCTGGACGACCAAGCTTTCTGGCCAAGGATGGGTGGACAGAAAAGCAGGATCCTCGGAGCCACCTTGTACCTCCTTGCCGTCGGAGCAGACATCGGCTTCTGCCAGACTTCATGAATGGGCTAAGCCAAAGCCTCATTAAAGGGAAGTAGAGGCTCTGAAATACAGGAAGGAGAATGGAGAACTTTCCTAAGGATATTCGACTGTGGGAAGGGGCAATTCAAAGAGATCCACAGCCTTCCTGATCACAGCGTGATAAGTAGTCACCTCCTGCGATGGCAAACCTTTTGAAGATGAAAGCTACTCCCATTCAGGAGAGGTATCCAGACCACTAGCCTCTTGTAAGCCTTCAAAATCCGGATCAGGATCCACAATCTCCCCTTCCTCAGCCTCTCAATGCTCTTCCTGGTACTCTTCCTCCTCCAATAGCCTTTGTGCCTCTCTCCGAGACCTCATCCTTGGAACAGGCGTCAGCATTGCCAGACGTGGCGCTTGAGACTTCGGGATCGGCGTCGAAGGGAGGTCTACAGGAACAGGAGTCAACGCAATTCGAGTCGGCTCCGGTTCAGAACCAGACAGTGCCGGAGATGAACCATCCAATGGCACTTGCCCCTCCAAAGATTGTAACAGCATAGAAAATCTCGGCGTCGAAAGAGGCCAACTCCCTGGAGCCATATGCATAAAAGGCATGAGAGGTGCCTGAGAAAAGTGAGGTGGCAAATCTCCCAGGGAGTATGCCAACGAACCCATGGGGCCAACGGGCACACCAGTAGGGTTTGCTGCTCTGTTCGGCTCCGGTGCCGGAGACAGAAGTGGAGTGGTCGACTTCGGCAACGGTGGAGGGACTGCATCTCTTGGAGCCGGTGGGGTAACTGCTCTCGGAGCTGGAGACGTGGCCAGAGTCCCCCTCAGGTGAAGGAGACGGAGAGATCTCATTCCTTCGGTGATGTCTGGGACATGGAAACACTGACTTCGGAGCCGCATTCTTCGACGAGCAACGCAGAGAACCATGGCGCTGCTTTTTCTTATGCTTCTTTGACGACCTCGAAGTATTCGGAGTCGACAACTTGGATCGGGACCTCGATCTCCTGCAACCCCTTTTCTGCTCCTTGGCCTTGGCCATGAATAATTTGGCCTCTCTCTCCTTCAGCGCTTTAGGATTCATGCGCTTGCATGAAGTACACTCCCCGATGAAAGACACCATAAACAGTGTTTATGGGGGTCAGTAATGGACATCTAACCCCCACATTCTCTGCATGGCTTGAAACCTGATTTTCTTTGAGTAGCCATCATCGAAGGCTACAAAGTCACGACAATCCGCAACAAAGAAACTCCCAGAAATGGAGAGCCTGGGAAAAAAAACGTTACGTGTCGACGGCACGAAAAAAAGGGAATGGACGTCAGCACGCCAAAAGGTCTTCTTATGGCTCCAATGATGTCATGCGGACTCGCGTGCGGAGCCGTTCCATTGAGACGTCGACGTGGGAGAGCTGAGGAGAAAAGGTTCCGTGGAATGCTGCACATTGGGATAATTCAAAAGGTGAGGAATTCAAAAGGTGAGGAATCCAAAAGGTGAGGAATCCACAGGCAGATGTATTGATCAGAAAACCAGCTACCCATGCCATTCGTTTGCCATATAACAAGATGTCTAGGGAACGGTTTACACAATCTAATTGCCCGACCACTTGGTTGCCCGAACACTTGGTTATCTTGTCATTTCTTAACACTGTGAGCACAGGGGCACTTTCTGAACTTCGATTCACACTCTTGATTTATATCACCTATCAGACACCTTTACTTACATTATCACTAGATTTTGTTGATATAAAGAACTTTGAGCTCTAATATGTATTGGACCCCCTTGAGACATGGTTCTCATTTCACCTTTCTATTGCCCCACAGAGCTTGATATCCTCTGATGAAGGGCACCCAGCTCGAAATGCATTGGGATTGTTAAAATTGGAAAGCCTAAACATTGATTTGCATATAAATGAAAACAAATGGAATGCACTGAAACTCGTCGTTCTGGAAATGAATTAAAAAGGAATTTAATTTAAGCATCTTTTGGAATATCATTTTTTGTTGAATCAGACGAACTTGTTTATCTCCCCTTCTGGGATAAAAGTGGTGCGTTTAGGGAATGCTTTCCCCGGAGGGATGTGCATGTTTCATGTGTCAACATACGTGCACAAAACTTTAATAAAATACTGCCTCTGAAAGACTTGTTTAATGTTTAATATCATGGTTACACATTCGTTTAATTTCTGGTGCTTTGCAGCAGTTTAAAGACATTCTTAGAGGTTTTTGTAGCTCAAATGGGTGTAATTTCTGATATTTATATGTTTCCCTCGTCTTCATTGCTTGCTTTTGCTCGCGATAAAGTGTCTCTCATAGTTGTTGAACTGTCACTCATAATTATACTGAAATTATGAAAATGTCACACATAAGCAATCTGAAACCTTGGCAGCTATGGATAAACTATTACGAAAAACGTGCCTGCGGTATCACAGAAGTCGGTAACTTGAAGAAGAGTACAAAGACCCGTACTCCAGCAGCTGGCAGAGTACAAATACGCGTGAGAACCCATCATGAAGCGCAGAGATCGGTGGCGGCCATCTTGGATATGGCAACTCACCTCATTCCTCCATTCTAAATCAATTGAGTCCTCCATTAAAGACATTTATGCTCTGATTACTGGATTCACCTAAAAGATTCTGTTGCTGTTTCTCCCCTACCACTCATATGAGCTCCTCTATTAAATTGAATATGCTTTCTTGCATGTCTTCAGCCGCGTTAGATACCTTCTCCAAAATGGTCTCCCTTGTCGATTCCTGAAAACAAAGGAGGGACTCCACGAACCGCTGCACTGGATGAGCAAATACGGCAGCCATCTTGGAACGGTATTGGTCAGTCATCATTCCGGGTCTTCTCTCCTTTACTTGTCAGCTGACGCACCTCCGGTGGCCAATAGTACCTCCTGATCTGACCACACCTCTCCTGGATCATTTTCACTCGATTTCCGGAATATGCTCACTCCTCTTATTACACTTCTTTGCACTTTCGCCACCCTAGTGGCCCCTTCTTCTACCCCCAAACCCATCCCCCCCATCACCTCATCCCCCTACCATGGCTCCCATTCGAATTAAATCTGGAGTTAACTGCTTCAAAGTTATTTACCCCCCCAATCTGTCCAAAGTAGCAGCAAAACGATTTAAGCATAACACCATTGAACAATTCCCTGATTCCCTCTTTGTTGACCAATTCCACAATGGACGTCTAGGGAAGCTAAAAAATGACCTCATTTTCTTCACTCACGACATCCCTGCCTGGTCCACCTGCTTCTTCAATTCCTTCAACGTCTCCTCCTCCTCCTCCTCTATCCCACATGGGCAGCGGCTAAAAATTTCCCCCTCCACCTGTTTTAATGGTTCCCTCACCATTACACTTTATAACAATGGCACTGTCATGATCCAAGCTACTGACTCCTGTCTCTCTCTCTCTCTTTGACCACCTCTTCCACTCCCTTCGTCCCACCCTTCCAATTATGATCTCCCTTGATTCTTCTTCTGCTAGCTCCTCTCCTTTCTCCCTTTCTTCCCCCATGACCCCCCTATCGTCCTTCAGGCCGCTCTCCCGGGAGACACAGGGCTATCCCTTGTCCCCCCTTCCCTTGCTCCCTCCTCTTCCACTCTTCCCCCTTCCCAATCTGATCTTCCCCCTATCTCATCTGCTTTACCTCCGGCTTCCTCTCCCCACCCTGCATCTTGCCAATATTCCAATGCCATCTCCCGCCCCCTAATCCCCCTATTCCTACCCATCTCCCCCCTACTTAATCCACCTATCTTACAACCTGGTCCACCGGTCAACTTTCCCTACCCTCCCCCTTTCCTCCTCCCTTCTCCTTATCCCTTTCCGCTCCCCCCCTTCCCACGTATCCTTAATTCTTGTCCTTCACCTTCCATCTCTCTTCTACCTCCCCTTACTCCTCCTATGCTTTGCAACCCTGTCTTCCCCTATCGGTAATTCCACCCTATTCCCTCCCTCTGACCCTACATCCCATACTCCCCCGCCCCCCCCCCCCAACTTCCACTTATCCCAATGCCCCCATCTCTGCCTGGTGCCTCTTCCCCTACATACACCTTTCCTAGCATACGGTACCTATCCAGCACCTTCTCCTCTCCTCTCCCCATTCCTCTGGCCTTCCTTTGACCCTCCTCCCTCCCCTCCCTGTACAGCCCAGTCTCCTCTCTTCTCCTCTTACCCCTGGCCTTCCTTTGCCCCCTTCCTTCCCCTACTTGTACAGCCCCCTCTCCTCTCTTCCTCCCATATCTCCGGCCTTCTTTTGAACCCCCGCCCTCCCCACTCCACCCCCCTCTCTACTCCTCAACTGCCTCCTCCCACTTTTGATCTCTACTCTACCGCTATGCTCAACACCAGTAAAAATATCACTGTAACACCATCCACTCCTCTCTACCACCATCGTCCCTTACCTTTGACCCCTGCACCCCAATACCCTCCCATTCCCGCACCTCTCCCTGTCCTCCCTCGCCTACTGCACTCCCTCCCTTAACCACCTCTCCCTGTCCTCCCTCGCCTACTGCACTCCCTCCCTTAACCAACGAGCCTCCCAACACTGCGTGCTCAGCCGTCCTCTCCCTGGAAAATAAACTCGATTCTCTCATCTCTTCCATTTCCCAGCTTGTCTCGTCCATCGCACTTCTAAGTGCTAAGTTATCCCACTTCCCTAACAACCTCCTGAGGAGTTCCCTGCTCCCGCGCCCCAATAAAGCCAACCACGGTCTGTCCTCCGCAGACATCGCCAACTTACTGGCTAGCTACAAGACCACCAACATCAATCCCTCTCCACTTTCCCCTCCCAAGAATCCCACACAATTCTCTATTCAGACCATCTCCTCTGTCAGATCCTTCCAGCCCCCCTCGTCTTCCCTGGCACCCTCATACAAGAATCTTATCCCTATCTCCCTTAATAGCCCAACCTCCCCCATCTCTAAAACAGTTGCGTCAGAGCTGCATTGTTTGCTCCACAACTGCAGATCTGCAATCAAGCACAAACTGGAAATTTCCGACACTATCACCCATCACAATCTTGACATGCTCTTCCTCACTGAGACCTGGTTCAATGACTCCTCTCATACTTTGTTTGATCTTCTGATACCTACCGACTACTCCATCCTCAGAAACGACAGAATTGACAAAATTGGTGGAGGTGTCGCTATCATTTTCAGAAACTCCCTTCAAATTAAAGTCCTTCCTTCCATCCCCTTCCGTACACTCAAAGCCTATCCCTAGAACTTCAAGTTTATCAGGGTTCACCCTTCAGGTTCCATGTCATCTACCATTCACCCGGAAACTGCTCTCCCTTTTGGAGGAACTCACCGACTTCATCAGTGACCAATTGTCTCAAAGTGACAGACAGATCTTCCTGGGTGACTTCAATCTACACTGGGGCTCTTTGGAAGACTCGGCTGCCAACAAGCTTGCCACATTTCTCTCAGCCAATGATCTTTTCCAACACTGTTCGGAAACTACACGCTCTAAGGGCTCAATTCTGGACCTTGTCATATCCAAAGCAGACCTGCTCACTATTGCTCCCCCTGTCCATGTAGACTGGTCAGACCACTTCCTCATTCCCTTCCGTTTTCACTTATCGCACGTTATTACACTCGGCCAACCCAAAAGGGCAACTACCTGGTTTTGCAACACCAAAAACATTGATCTTGACACTCTGTGTGACTCTGCGTTGCAATCACTTCCTAGACTAGACCCCAACGTGGATGTCAATGATCTCACCTCCCATTGCCTCTCAGTCCTAGCAGTCGAAATCGATATAGTCGCTCCATTCCAAAGCAAAAAGAAAAGACCCACCCCTCTGCACCTTGGTTCAATAAAGCTCTCTATGATGAAAGGAAAAACCTTAGAATCTTGGAGAAACAGTGGAGACAATCTCCGTCCACCACCAATCTCTCTCATTTACGTTCGGCAAGATCCAAATACCACAAGCACATATTCCATGAAAAAGCATCACATTTCAGATCCCTCCACGACTCAGCCAAGAACAGACCCAAAAAACTTTTTGACCTCATCAAAAACCCAAACTGCTCTCCCCAAACCATCAAGCCTGAGGATTCTTCAAAGAAAGCAGCAGAATTCGCTTTATTCTTTGATGAAAAGGTAAAATCACTAGTGGATCAGGTCACCCACCCCACCCCCATTGAGGAACGAAAATCCTTAGTCACTTGGCAGAACTTTACAGCCATCTCGCAAGATGACCTCCTCAAATGCATCCTTGAAACCAAACCCTCCAACCAGGGCCGGACTGGGAACCGAAACAGGCCCTGGCAAACTGCTCGGCCGGCCCCCCTGTTGTTCAGGGGGCGTGCGGCCGAGCAGTTTGCGAGGACCGGTTTCGGCCGATTTGGTTACAGGGGGCCGATATTGCCGGCCCCTGGTAACAAAAACGGACCCCCAGGGGCCCAAAACCGGCCCCCACCCTGGAAACGCCCGGTGCCCGCTACAGCCAGTCCGGCCCTGCCTCCAACCATTCCTCTGACCCCATCCCCAGTGGCATCGCCATTGATTTCTACACCAATACTCTCTCTTACTGGACCAGACTAGTTAACCTCTTCCTTAGTCAAGGCTCCCTCCCTGCTGCCCTCAAAACAGGACAGGTTACCCCTCTTCTAAAAAAACCTTCCGCAGATGCGAATGACCTCAACAACTTCCGCCCCATCACCAACCTCCCTTTTCTTTCTAAAATCACAGAAAAATGTGTTGCGAAACAACTTTCCCTACACATTATGGACAATAATCTCCTTGACGTGTTCCAGTCAGGTTTCATCCAAAATTGCAGCACTGATACAGCCCTGCTGCAAGTGATTGATGATGCGCTGCATATACTCGATTCTGGGGAATCGTGCCTTCTGATTCTTCTTGACCTCTCTGCAGCCTTTGACACTGTTAATCACAACACCCTCCTCAACATTCTTCAACAGAGAATGGGCGTGGAAGGCACAGTGCTTAAATGGTTTGCCTCATTCCTCTCGGACAGATCACAAATGATCAAGATAGCGAACAGTCTTTCGTCTCCATTGGCGGTAGGTCAAGGCGTCCCTCAAGGTTCTATCCTTGCACCCACTCTGTTTAATCTCTATCTGGAACCCTTGGGGAACCTCCTTAGTAAATCTGGGATCCATTACCATCTCTATGCGGATGACACCCAAATCTACCTCAAGGTGTCTTCCGCACACGATCTTTCACTACTCAACTCTACTCTCAACTCTATTCACAACTGGATGTTAGTTCACCAACTCATTCTCAATCCCACCAAAACTGAATTCCTCCTCCTATCTACCTCTCTCTCCCCTCCTCCGGTTCAATCCTGGATGGATCAGCTGAATTTACTCAACAATAAACCCGTCATTGTCGACAGCGCTAAATCCCTAGGTGTCATACTGGACAAAAGACTCAACCTAATCTCCCACATCAACTCCATTGCTAAGAACGCACGTTACCAGCTGCGACTTCTGTGGGGGATCCGTCGGTTCTTCCCGGAGAAAGACCTAAAAACATTGGTCCAATCGCTAGTTCTCTCTAGACTGGATTACTGCAATTCTCTCCTGACTGGCGTACCCAAATCTCACCTCTCCCCCTCAAATCCGTCCTCCATTCAGCAGCTCGCTTTATTTCAGGATCCAAACGTAGTGACCACATTACTCCTATCCTGTCTTCTCTTCGATGGCTTCCCATCGAGGCAAGATCCATTTATAAAACTGTCTGCATCACCCATAAAGCCTTGCACACTTCTTCCCCTCGTTACCTGGCGAATAAACTGAAAATGTCAGGAGGCTCGAGACCTTCTCGGAATGCAGTAAAGTTTCTGCTTGAGCCCCCCTCCTTCAAAAAGGAAAGATCGATGGCTCAATCGTTCTCAGGTAATGCGGTGAGAATCTGGAACTCGCTTCCGCCATTGCTCCGTGCCACTACCTCCATCCAGATTTTCAAAGCGGACCTCAAATCTCTTCTCCTTCAAAGACACTTCCAGAACTAATACCCTCATTCTCAGACCCCTCCAGGAAGCTAGTTCATCACTGTAAATTTGTAACATCTTCTTGTTCATTCCCCACCCTTGATTGCTGTGTCTGATATTGTGTTATTGCCTATATGGTTTTGCTCTACCTCTCCTGTTTATTTTTGTAACGTTCTATTTTGTACCATTTTTCTCATGTAACGTAACTGGTTCTATTGTACAGCGCTCTGACACCTTCGGGTAAAGTCCGCGCTATATAAAAATGCATTAAATAAAAATAAAAAATAAATAAAAAGAGAGAGAGAGGCCTCGAAATCTGCTGCAAAATCTCGGACATTAAAGCATTGTTGTGTTCAGACGCGGTTTTATTTCTAACCGAAAGGTGGCAGCAGCTCCACGTCTTGTGACAATCTAGAAGTCTAAACGTACACTGGTTTCTAGTTAAAGGGCAAACCTCACCATAGGCCTCATAAGAAAGGAAGAAGGTCCGGAGTATTAAACTTAGGAGGACATTCAGAATGGCACAGCCGCAGAAAGGGTCCCAGGATAGAGGCCAGGTGTATTTACTAACTAATGTCAAAACCGCAGCAGGGGCAAGGAGTCTTGGCAGGTCGGAATAGGATGATATGAACTAAAGGGGGCAGCGCCGTTACCCAGGACCGTCTCAGGCCGACAGGATAGTTAACAAGCATTTGCAATGCAATAGGTCTCGCATTTACGCAAGTTTGAGCTATTGACATTGTAAATCACAATTCCTTTTATTTTTGTTTTCGTTTTTAAAACATAAATAAAAGGCATTGTCATTTACAATGCCAATAGCTTAAACTTGCAAACATGCGAGACCTATTGCATTGCAAATGCTTGTTTCTGTAAGGAATAATGCAAACTGGACAAAATGTGTCAGTGTCCCAGCGCTGCTAAACTACCAGCATGAACTGAAAGCCCATCTCAGTAGGTCTGCTGTAAGTTCAACGTGATCCACTTTACTTTCCTGGAAATGGCTGCTGTGGTTTAAATGGCTAAACGCACGCCAGGCCCACCTCTAATGGGTTAATACTACAGCACAACTCTACATGGCTGCTGTATCCTTACTGGAACAATCTTACAATTCTGAACTGAATTAGTACAGTTGTAACGAGACTGATGTGCAGAGGGCTGCAGTGTGTTTAACGGACCAGTAATGGCACATTTCTTGGAGCAGTAACACCAATTCCCAGCAGGGATGTTACACTTTTAGTGAGGAAAGACTGTCCCTTGCTGACAATCTTTGTAGTGAGGTCAATAATTGAATGGGCATGGGATTTTAATTTCTGGATTTTACTTCTGCGCAGGTATGCTGTGCATTGATGCGGTCTACATTATACCATGACATATTTCACAACCTTGTCTTCCCAATGAATGCCTGTCATGTGACCCCACTGCCCCAGACGGATACCACACTATTATTTACACTTCCTCTGCACTACCGCATTTTTAACTCCCGTTATTCGCCCATGCGGTATTTCCGATTCCGCATGAGCGGATAACAGGAGAGCGCAATATTTGTCATAAACCGCATGTTTAGAACAATTCGCGGTTTTGTTGCGGTTTTAATGACCAAAAAGTACAAAAACGCAATAAGCTGATTTTTCTGCAGTCAGCAGTGAAGGCAGAAGGCATGCCCTGCGCATGCTCCTCTCGTCCTGGTCTGCCTCGCGTCCAGCGCAGATAACAAGGGGACTCTCGCAGTGGTGGCTGGTGACATTTGAAAGTGGTGGGGCGTAAAATCATTGGCATACTGCACCGCAGCGAGCGAGCGAGCGTAGCGAGCGAGCCCGAACAACCTAAGGAGGGTTCGGCGGGGTTCTCCCCCCCGAGAAAATTTTGAAAAAAGAGTGGACAAATGGTGCATTTTCAAGCAAATTTGAGAAAGCAAGAAGGTTAATAAAGCAATTGGAATGTTACTTGTGTTTTTTAGAAATTTTGTTTCCCACAAAATGCATCCTCGTGCCTCAAAAGCAAATTCCGCAAATTTCCTGCACTCCAATCTATTATATGTCTGCATCTGCACATATATCCCCCAGAAGTGAGCGAGCCTGGTCAAAAACCCACCACCCACTAGCAACAGAGGTCCAACCATGCACAGAATAATTATAACCATTGCTATTCTGTTTAAATGAAGAGCTAAACACATTCACCCCAAGTAGTCTTTTGGTGCCTTGGACAGATACCGGATGTTTGTAGTTATTCAACTAAATGGGATCATTTTATCGGCCTCGGAATGATTAAAGTCTGATTGGATCCTCTGGGATTTGATCACATGACAAAGGTGCCACACACAAACCTCTGCAATGGTTGTGGGATCCCACTGAGCTGCCAGACCAAATAGCTAGGTAAGTTGCTAGGTAAGCAGCTGTGTAATGAACAATATATTTCAAGCATTTTTAGGGACCTATTCAAAAGGGGAATTTGGAGTACGTAAAGTAGTACTCCTGTAATAGTCTTACACACTCTTGCATCGGTTTGTGAATTAGTCCCAAAGCAAGTAAAATGGAAATAATTTAGGAATATTTAGTAAAAACTAAGAGGATTGAGCCGCCTTTGCGCTTTTAGTAACAGAGAGTTGGACGTATTGGGGAAAGTTCAAAAGGGCTTGTAGAGTACATAAAAGTGCTCATGTGGGACTATTTCTCGTACTTACAAATACTATTGAGAATCGAGCCTCTAGTATTTAATCTGTATTTTAAAAATAATTAAGTTACATAACTTTGGCCTTATTTATCTATTTTACGAGTACTTGAGTAAAAATTCACCACTTGGGAAGAAATAAATAACCATTGCAGATAAATTATATTCTGTTCACCCTATTGGAAGAACAAACATTTCGAGACTCCTCCGTCATCTGACTGTAGAGTGAATTGGTACTTACGTTTGTGTGACAGCCGCAGTCGAGGTTGTCTTGTGTTGGCTGCAGACAGTCCATTTAAATGTTCCTGAAACACGGCCCACGCCACCAACAGGAACACCTTTGTGCATTCCATGGCACCTGAAATGCCCATCAATTGCTGCCAATGCTGTTGCAGTTTGTATGCCCTCTGCTCACGTCCAGGACCAGTGACTGTTGAGCGAGTCCTCAAAAGATGTAGCAGAAATAATTGGGAAACGCAGAGCGTTTGCATAACAGTGGTGCACCGTCCAAAAATATAATTTGCTGCGATGCATGCCATGTCTATGTCACGCAGAACTGTTTCCTGCCATCATATTTCTGCTATTTATAAAATGCGACGTCATTCCAAGCTGTCGGTCCCGCGTGCTGCCTTCAGCTCCCCCGTTCCTCTGCCAGTGTCTGTACAACGCCTGCTATCCCAGTCAGTCCCGAAGGCGCTGCTTTAAAGCAGCACCTCCCCTGCTTTCCTAGAGCACTGCCGTCTGCCAAGCTCTCCAGAACTCAGCCGCCCCCTTGCCCTGACTTGCCAGGCGGCCCTTTTTAATTCACCTTTCACCTTTAATGAAAAGCAAGAAATGCCGCAGAACTGTCACCCTGCTGCGCGTGTTGGTAAACTTCAAGAACGTATGAGGCAAGCGACCAGTCGCGGCCAGCATGACTCGCGGGGGAGGGTGGGGGGAGGGAGGATACGCGCGGGGGGAGGCGTTTAATTAAAGTGAATAAAATAAAAACAAACTTACCAGTCAGGCATCTCCTCCACCGGTCCCGCGTCGCATCACGTCTCCTCTCACAGACGTGGAACTAACTTTTCCCCCTCTTTTGCTTGATTGGCAAGTGGCAAATCTGAAGACTGGGGGCGGCTACTCAGCCGTACCCTGCCATTTAACAGGGCATGGGGCGACTGTACGTCACCGCCCGAGCAGGACCCTATCTTCACACTCCTGCACTACACTAGGCATGCGCAGCATACCTAATGTAATGTCAATGCAGTGGGTTGCAGAAATAAAGATCGCTCTTCTCGCAGATGCGCAGTCGGAGTCTGGACTCCTGCTGCTCTGCCTGCGTGGGATGTGCGTTTGTTGCTGACTCTGTGTGCGCATGACAGAGACTCTGTCATGCGCACTTGAGGCTGTGAAGCAGCTGCCAGCACAGGCCGGAAATGTAAACAGACGAATTGTCAAAGCTGTCAATTCGTCTACTTACATTTCTTGCTGCCCGATTAGTGAGCAGTTTTTGCCTAGTGGGGCGCTGCCCCGGCGCCCCTATAGACCAGCCCCCACTGGACTCTTGTCAGACCCCCGCACGGTCCCTTCAGGCATTTGTGGCCAAGATAGTCGACAGAGGCTCCCGGGCGCCCTGCGACAGCAAAGACAATTCAGCAGGTTAATGGGGCAGAAGCACAGGAAAGTGGCCCTCGCCGAATCCCCCTAGGGCCCTGGCCTTGGGCTGCAGACAGCGTGAGGGTCAGGCAGGAGCTCGCAGAGTTATTTAACCGTCACGCTCGCCTCTGGACGGTCAAGGGTCCTGGGGCAATGTCTCTCACGCCATCCCTGCAGAACAGCTCAAAAGTCTGAATGCCAGCGGGCTGGGGGAAAGCCAGGCATGTGCTAGGCTCGCCTCTAAAAGTCCACTTCTATATAATACATGCTCTTTTTATTTTACATACTTTATAAACTCTCCCGTCACCATTGGATCGGCATGGGTTTCCTCGCGCCATGCCGGTCTAGCACCCGCCTGTGGCACATAACTGCTTTTTGTGGGCGTCGCTGTCTGCGCCGCGGGTCCACCATTGTGCGTGTAGTACTGTTAAACGTTTATTTTAAAAAAATGTATCAAGATGCACTAAAACAATAATTTTGAAAGCAGCGCCTCTCCGAAGCCGCCATCTCGATCCTGGGGGTGTTTAAATTGCTCCCCCCACCTTCCTGCCACAAGAGAAGGCATTATCAGCCTTTCGCTCTGATGTGAGGCCCCCTGCCCGGTACTGGGAGATATATTTTGCTTTTGTATAGATCACATTGTGCTTTCTCTCAGCTTGGATCTTCTGTCAGGGTTTCTGTATGTTTCCTCTAACCCTATGGTGAATCTCAGTCTCTCCTTTACTCTTCAGCAGGAACTGCCATAGAGGTTCCCAAAATCTCGCGGCCGTGCCACTGTGTGTACTGTGGCACAGCAGGAGTCGGTTATCTCACTGCTTTGTGCTAAATTCACTAGCCAGCCTTTGTGCAGAGGTGGCCCCTGAGCAAATCGAACTTAAATACATTCTAGTTTAATGTAACACTTCCCTGGTAATGCAACAACTATCACCACTAAGCAAACTCACCGCCCTAAACTCGGGAGAAAAGTAACAGACACTTACTTCAGCTTGTTTATAAACTCAACGTAAAAAAAAAACAATTGTTCATTGATGTCTATAGAGAGTAAAACAAAATCACAATCGATGGACAAGCCATTTTCTTGGAAGACTGCAGGGACATCTTAATGATTTGTGGGGCCCTGGGCAGGATATACTTTGGGACCCCGTTAGAAGCAATTTTGAATTTATTACCCCATTTCGACTCATTAAAACCCTCGTGATGCCTGGGTTGGCTATCATTAATGGAATGGCCATTGCATGAAAAAAAACTATGGGTATTTGAGGCAATCCACTCAAGTAATGGTCCCTTGACTCAAAGCACACAAAGCAGAGCAGAACGCTATTTGCACTGAGGAAAGGGAACCTTCCCAGCTCAAAATAATTGTTAAGCTGAAATGTGAATACCCTTGAAAAAGTTTGCAATTCTCCCTGGAGCAAATTCTTAGTAAATGTGGCCCTAAGTTTCTGTTAAGCATGCTCGGATGTGAAAGAACGTTGACTTTCCACTCACTTTACCAGAGAGACCATTGTAAGATGGGGCCCTGGACTATTGCCCACATTGTCCATGCTTTAAAATGTCTCTGGAAGACTTGAATAAGAAGGCACTATCTATCTATGGTTAGTGATCTCAGTATTCAGAACACAAAGGCAATCTTGAAGTCATTTTTAGGTCCTGCTAGACAGTAGTAAACCGTATGTGATTAGCAGAAAAAAGAACTTTCAGAAGCACTACTGAGAGAGGGGATTAGGCTCCACCTACATGACTGCATTGCACTTTTTGCCTTTAGGGAACAATTATGCTCAATACAACAGGACTGAGTTGGGTATGCTGCCAATCCAATGATCTAGGCTATAGGATTGATCCGTTTATCAGTTAAAGTTACACCAAAGTCAGTAAGGCGGATATATTTATTGTGAAAATAATACATTAAATCCAATAGGTATTTAATGGTGGATTTTTATTACACACTTCAATGCCTGAAGAGAGGTGTTTTCTTACATGAAATTTGACAGATTACTGTAGTAGGTAAGGGTTTTGGTGTTGGTCACAACCTGTAATAAGCACTTCAGGTAGAAGGTTTATAATGTGATGAACTTTTTTAGATCCTCTTAGGAGGACTGTACTTTTATTTATTTTTTTGCAAACCGCAATTTTCTATATATTTGTATTTTATGACTGTATGCCTGCTGGTTGCCTTGTTAGAAAACTATGTTCAATACCATAGGTCTGAGTTGGTTACAGTAACAAGCCAATTATAAAGGCTGTAGGCCTCATTGGTTCACTGGGGAAAGTACTTTAGGGGCAGATTAACTCATTTCCCAAAACCTGGGAACCGAATACTTGTAATATAGTAGTCCGTGCTAGAGCCCTTTAGGAGGCCCTGAAAGGTTTAGGTGCCTACTAGGCCTGTAATAAAAACAAATCAGTACAAATATGTACATACAGACATATAAATACATACATATATATATATACATAGAGGGACTTTGGGCAGTTCTCTTCTGCCATTGTTCTGTTCGAGTGCCATTCTAGATCTCTCTTCATCCATGACAGCCTGCAACCATGGGGCAATTACTCAGCCCACTTCAGCCATAGGCTCTATTGCCCTACTAATGACAGCATTGTTGCCGATCACATGTGCAAATCTGCCTGAAAAGGAATGAATATCAGTGCCATGAGTAGTGGCCCAGTCCTTTAGTTTTGCATTGTCTCCTTTTATAGCCCCCCCCTTTAATTGCTTGCTTCTTTTTGATATGTAATGATTATTTTTAGAGCGTACTGCAGCTCCCCAAACATTGCTACTAGGCCCCTTGTTTGTTTAATGTTTGATCTGAAAACAAGCTGCATCTGGTGCGGCTACTGCTTGTAGAGTAGGTAGCCATCTTGGAATGGTATTGTCCCTAGTGTACCTTTGTATTTTGTTCAAAGAAGGGGAACACATTGCTTCTTAACGTGGGGGCCATGTTGGAACATTTAAACACTCAGTATAATACCTTTGCAATTTCTTTTTATACTTTTATTCTTCTACATTATCTTGCATATGCTTGTTGAGTTTTTGGGTGGATTTTGGAGAGGATGATTAAGTGGGTGAAAATAAGAATGAGTCAGTGGATGCATGAGTACAAGGAAGAGTGTTATGGCAGATTCATAATGGCGTACTGAATGCCTAAACTAATTAGTGATTGAAGATGAACTTTTAGTTATAAACCAGAACTACTGGCATTGTCAACGCTTCCAAGGGCTATATTTGGCAGTGCTGCTGTTTGAACAAACCTTTTGTTTTCAACATAAATACAATGGGCTCTGAGCCTGTCCCTTTACAGTACTGGCCTCATTCAGTCATTGGCTTGAGAATAGGCCAATCATATATTGGCTTAACCCAAGTATTTATCTTTCACCAAATGCTATTGTCTGTTTAAGTGCATCTTTCTGGCTCCAAGTTAATGCATGCATGATATGGGAAATGGGACTATTTTATATCTCCCGCCCTCTTAGAGCTCCTCAGTTATGATGGCTTACTAACGCATACATACACAGGAACGCACAAATGCTTACCTGTAGATATATTGGTTTTACCAAAGCTTGGTCTTTAATAGCTAAAACAAGGGTTGAAGCCAGAGTTTTACTTTTTTATTGTGTTATTCTGCTTACTGATGCAGCCAACAGGGAGCTACATTTGCAATAATGTTTTAAAGAAGAGAAATAGGAGGGACAAAAGTGCCAATCTGCATCACAACACCTTTACCCTGCTAATTCCAGTCCACCTGAAACATAGCGTAGGCACCATGTGGGCATTTTACAATCCAGTGATGCACAAGAGGCACTCATGTTCCATTATTCACAGTTAATGTATTTGGAGTCTTAGGAAGCAACCATAGCAGGAACAGACATACTTGAACTCAAGGGACAAAAGGGACTATCAGATCAGGCGTTGCAGTCCACTACACAGTTATATGATATACATGTAGCTCACAGCTGCAAGATTGGCAGTAGCACTGTGTGTATAACATAACAAGCTTTACTACACAACTTTGAAAACATCTGACATTTAATGACCGCATAAAGGAAAATGCAGTCTTTGAAAATTGTGGCTCCCCTCCGAAACTTCGTTGGTTTTCTCTACTATCCAGAGGACAGAGGAGGTCTGCTTCCATCCTAGAATGGCCGAGCACATCTTCCATCCCAACCGTGACTGAGCACCTGGAAGAGATGCCTTTTCAGTCTGTGATGCTGAAGATTTGTGTAGGAGGTAATAAGGCTTGAAGCTCTAGGGAGGGAAAGGGGAATTATGAGTTTTGCAATCGTAACTTAGGGCACAAGGTCATTGTTGGGATGGGAATTTCCCCTGCATGGTGTACAGTCAGGTTCTCACGCCCTGTATTGCCTGGCTGCATGTATCTGATATTCTGGTTTTTGCTCCCCCCCACAGCCTAACAATCCAGTGTGTGCGAGAAACCTAGGCCTGCCACTTGATATGAGTGAGGTCCTGGACCTGTCTTGCAACCTGAGGAAGTGCACCAAACATGCCCTCAATGGAATGGTAGTGGACTACTGTACCTGTCATGGGCTTAGTACATGTAGCTGCCACAGTGGTGACAGCTAACCAGGTTTTGTAAATGCATAGCTGCAACCAGACCTTTTTATCAGTGTAACTGGAATGGAGGCCTACTGACCCACTGGTGTAAAGTTCCACTTCTATGAGCTAAGATCCAAGTGTATGTTGTATGTGTTCTTCTATGCAGTCTGCATTGTGTGTATGAGTCAGCCAGAGTAATGGAGGCCTATGTGATCCATTCGAAATGCACACTCTGGCCTTACCAACAGATAGTGGAAGTGTATTTCTGACATTCCTGAAGCTGGATGGAGGAATCCTAGAGACGAGCAGGGAGAGAGGAGACAAGGCTTCTTTACTAATTTGCTTAAGCCGTTTTCTGAGAGGGGCTGCTGATTAGCTTTCCGGTTGCACTACCATTTGGTAGAGGAAGGTGAAGGGTGGATCTGTAGAGTCTGTTAAAGGTGAAAGGAACCCCTTTGGAGAGGCCAACCTTTGGTCTGCTGATCACTCTTCAGTGTGGCTGACGACAGCCAGGTGCAGAAAACTCAGATCTTTGTGGCACTGTTGTGGGTATTCCAGGCTGGCGACAACCCTGCTGTGAGGAGCATCATTCCACACAAAGGCTGTGTCGGGCGCGTAGTCTGGAAAGGACACTTGTATGAAAAAACAGCTTTTGAAGGTGCAGACAGAGGATCCACATCTCTTGTCTGCTATGACTGGGACCCACTGACTAACTTGCTGCTCCATGTCTTAGTTCTCTATGACCCAGGAATGGAGTACTCAGCAGAGTACTTAGAGGAGTGCTGTCCAACCAAAGCTGATGTCTGCCTGATAGCTAGTTTCCCAGAGATAAGCAGATATCACCCAAGTCTTATCTTGCAGCAAGAAGCTGTGCATCTGACCTGAAGTGCCTAGAAGCCAGCCGGCCTACTGATAGAGGGAAGTAGCCTGCCAAACCTTCAGGAAGCCAGTGTTTCCAGGAGCAGTCAGGTGCAGAAAGACCCTGGTGCCTGTAGGGTCTGAAAGATGAAGGAGAACGATCTGCGTGCCCCAGGCATTGGTGGGCGACAGACTCTCTTATGCACAGTTTCAGAGTAAAACCAAGGTATTACGGCTGGCTAGTTCCGCTGTCATGAGGTTTGTGAAAACCTGTGTTGCTGTGACCTCTATGTGTTCTTACAGCTGCCTTGCACTGCTACACTGTATCCAAAGGCAGGCTTGCCTGTTTTCCGCTGGACCCAAAGAGACACTTTTGCAAGGAGTCAAGTGCCATGAAGCAGGGCCTGTTTGAAGCCTAGCACCCAGAAGCTGGCCAGCGTGTGGCCGTGACACAGATCCATCCATGTGGGGCTGCCACGACTCTGGCTTACCCGTTTTCCCAACTCAGAGCACTCTGTCATACACACCCGCAACTGCTCTTCAGTCGTGACTTTGCTGCAGCCAGAGGAGGCCGCATTGGAACTGCGATGTGTGCACCCTTACCGAAGCGGGAGAGGGACTGCATATTGCCACCGGATGGCTGCCGCCTGAAAGCCAAACACCTTTAGCACTGGTTATAAGTGTAGGAGGCACCTAAAACTAAACTCCGAAAGGCATTTTTCTTTTAGTTCTAAATAATAAATGTTTTGTTATAAACGGGTAAACATTTTCATATTCAATAGGTCCCCTTATATATGTTAACAATATTAGATAGGTTTCATATACAAATTGACTAAAAAAGTGTCAGAACATCAAAATTACATTATTTTTTTATATCAAATCAATTGTGCCTGACCATTACTGCATGTGTAGTATTTAGTTTTGTTGTATATAAAAGTAACGTTTATTTTTAAAAGTAAAGCACTGGGTTGGACAATCAGTTATTGCACTACTTTGGGATTATTCGTTCTGAGCATGAGCACCTCCACATTACCTCCCTAAGAAGCCTGTGACTGCTCACCATTACTACCACTGGGTGTTAAGTGCTTAAGGGGGTGTACTGGGCCCAGTTTGCAGAGCCATGGTAGGACTGTCCCTGGAAGATCCGAGGCAAACAAACTAGGCCCCAACAGTTGAGGCCCTTCAGTTCCTGATTGCCCCATAACCCCCTGAATGGGGTTTGAGTCATCCACTGGATACTGTCTCACTAAGCACCCTGAGCAATGAGAAGTCAACTGTGAGGGACTGCCTATTACAGAGAGTTGGAATCCTGAATCCAATAATATAAGTCAATTGAAAGTCTGTGGATCAAAGGGGAGTCAGTATTATGTGTGAATTCTTATCTGCTAGAAAGAGGTCTCTTTTGCATAGGATTTCAGTTCAATTCCCATTTATTTCGATATGTGTCCACAAATCCGATAACATATACATTTACAAATCAGCTTTGGCATAAAAAAGTAAACCATCTTTAAAAGACTTTAGGGTAAATTTAATTTACACAAGTTTATTGCATCGTTAATCTTTAATGCAACAGAAGTCATTGGGGTAGACATGTACGTGGCTCAAACCATTTTAGTTATTACTTTATCAATTGGTTTATTTTGAGTACAGAGAGGATAATTTGATCATAATAAAAATCACAATTAGTAGATGTCTCAACTAAAAAATAAGGGAGATTTAATGCACCAGATGTTCTCATGAGGGACATGAAATACTGAAGACTTAATAAAGGCAGGAGAGGAGTAATCCTGAAGAACGATCTAATATTTTCCTTAGAGTAATGGAGGTTTTAATGGCAGGGGAACATTATCAGCCACATTCGAAAAAGCCCATATAAATTGTGAATATCTAGTAACTGGAAGTTTATTCTTGAGAGTGCCTGGGTAAATATTATACCTCACTGGCTAAAACAAGCATATTATTATACCCTTAACACCATATCATCTTAGAACCATATCTTTTATGTACATGTTAAATTACATTAACCTTGACAAATCAAGGTGTAGCACATTTCAAAGATTGATGGAAACTAGACCATGCCCCTTTATTGTCAGTACAGTAGATCCACTAGGATTATTTTCCAATTGTTAGGTTACATTAACCTGGACAAATCAAGGTGTGAAGTTGTGGATGGAGGTCTGTGCCGGTTTATCAAATTCAATGAAAGGAATAATAATTTCCAAAACTGGCAGGATGTGCCTTTTTTAATTAGTCATTCCCACAGTGAAATCACACGAAAAACAGCCGACACGTGTTTCGCCCGATGGCCGAGGGCTTTCTCAAGGCAGGGCGTATGGTTGCGGTCCTATAGCTTGGAGAGTTTTAAACAAGCGGTCTCTGCGGTCCAGGGAACAGAATGTAGGAATCATAATGTAATTACTGCAGGTGATTTTAACACATGCTTTAAACCATATGCCCCGCTCTTGGATTTACTTAGGGAGAAGACGAATGTTGAGCGATTCCCTCTTATCCCGACCATAGAAAATCCCCCGAAATGAGTTCAGCTACTCTTCAGATTGTGGACATATGGTTTGAGACCCTGCAATGGCAGACTTTTTTCAGATACAGCTGCTAAACCCACATTCAAGACTTGGGCTAACTTATGAGCCACATTGACTACATAATGATGGATTTGCGGGGGTGGCATGAAATTAGTGACATGAAAGTTGCTGATCGTTACAAGAGCAACCATTTTCCGATTATACTCCAGTGGGAACAGGAAAGGTTTAAGGATCTAGAATGGGTAGACTACCCCTCGCTGTTCTCCTATTGCTTTGACTAATAACAAACGGAATGTCAGGTGGGAGGTTGTTTCTAAATCCAAGAAAGCTATCCACGAACTTTATAGTATTGTTGTTAGTGAATTGGAAGTATCTGAGCTGCTGAGCTTGACTCAGTCTCAGATTAAGAGTCTCCACAATAAGCTTTTTGATAAATATAGAAATGTAAATATTCACAAAAGACTGTCAAATGAGTAGGGCTTTTTACTCAATGAGCGCGGACGAATGGTTTAATGAGTCATGAAAAATCGCTAAGAAGCCTCTGATTCTAGCCTTGAGGAGTAAACAAAGATCAGCGATTGTAGGTAAGAGACGGGAGTATGGTGTAATACAATGAGCAATATTGTGACCATCTACTCCATTTTGTGTGCACAACTTCATTTTGTGCTTTCTTGCAGCTGCAGGATGGGAATGTTGTCATACTTCACAGCACAGAGTAAAGCAGTTTCTGAAATAAGTAGTGTGGGATGTGCAGTTGATATCGTTCACAAGCGAGAGAGAGAAATGAACTGCCCTGCCTTGGAGCAAACACTGGAGCCTGGCCAGCTCCTGTGGGTGACCTCGACGCAAACTGGTGCAGACAGCTTTGATTTCGCAACCAAGGGAAGGGGGAGAGGTTTCTAGAAATCTCTCCTTGAGTTGAGTAAAGGTATTAAAGATGGGGACTCTTGGCTCTCAGACAGGAGCTCGCCTGTGGAATGGAAGCGTTGCCCAGGGACTGTTTTGACCCCAATCAAGACTTCTACCTGACTGTGAGGGCTCCCCAGTCGTGCTGGCCAGAATGTTGAAGGACACTCCATCGGTAATAAATATATTTTGTCTTCCTCTTAAAAGTGTTGCATTAATAAAGGCATTTGCTTCATTTTGACACTGCATTGATAAATTAATTTGCCTCATTGTGAAAGTGCAATAATAAATTCATTTGCCTCATTTTGAGAGTGTGGAGTTCCTTTTTCGAAGTGTGTCCTAATATTTCAAGTCTGAAGCAACACAATTGGTAAGATTATTAGAACTAGTAAAGCCCAGTGGGAGGCTAGTATCTGGGAGGAATTGTTGATTGCTACCAAACAAGGGGGTAACAAACGCTTTTGGCACTTGGTTGCGCACAGTGGATGCAGACAGCCACCTTGCCCTGATTACCACTTGGTCCCAGAAGAGTGGGTTAAACATTTTTCAATTCTATATGCAGATGTTAACATTAATCAAGCCTCAACAACTATCCCATACCAGGGATCTAATGATTCCCTGGAGGAAGCGGTGAGGCCCTTTACTTTAGAGGAAGCAATTGTCGCCATACCAGCCCACAAAATAGGGAAGGTGCCTGGGGTTGGATAAAGTCCCGGCTGATCTATTGTGTTTGGAACCAAAGATCTGGGGACTGTATGTAAATGGCTTGTCAAATGCTTAATTGAAAGGGCCCCAGGTCCGCGGTCCTGGAAAGGAGCTGTAATAATTCCCCATATATAAAAAGGGAGATAAATCAACCCCGGGGAATTATAGGCCCATAAGCATAATTGATAATATTCAGAAAGTTTATAGCAAAGAGATTTTGAACAGGCTGTGGGAATGGATTGCCACGAGTCAAGTGTTGTCCCCTCTCCAGGCGGGATTTTGCCAAAACAATAGCACTATTGATCAGACAATACGGATCCTATCCATTAAATGGAAAAATTTAGATATTCAATCAATAAATCAATCAATCAGCGGTTTTTACAGCGCGCTACTCACCCGTGAGGGTCTCAAGGCGCGCGGGGGGGGGAACAGCTCCGGGTCAGTCGAAGAGCCAGGTCTTGAGGTCCTTCCTGAACGTGTGGAGGGTTGGGGAGCGTCTGATGTTGATCGGGAGCTCGTTCCAGGTTTTGGCTGCGATGTAGGAGAAAGCACTCTTGCCGGATCTGCTTCTGCGGATGAGGGGGACCTCTGCCAGGGCGAGGTCGGCGGAGCGGAGGTTTCTCTTGGGTACGTGGAGACATACTCGGTCATTGAGGTATTTGGGTCCGATGTTGTTGAGGGATTTGTAGGCGTGGGTGAGGAGTTTGAAGGTGACCCTCTTCTCGACGGGGAGCCAGTGGAGGCTTCGTAGGTGTTGGGTCATGTGTTCGTGGCGCGGTGTCCCTAGGACGAGCCTGGCTGCGGCGTTCTGGATGGTTTGGAGCTTGCGTAGAAGAGTTTTGTTGATTCCGGCGTAGAGGGCGTTGCCGTAGTCCAGTCTGCTGGTAATGAGTGCGTGGGTGACGGTCTTTCTGCAGTCGAGGGGGATCCATTTGAAGGTCTTACGGAGGATGCGGAGGCAGTTGAAACTGGTGGAGGCGACGGCGTTGATATGTCGGTTCATGGTGAGGGAGGAGTCGAGGATTATGCCGAGGTTCCGAGCGTGGTCTGTCGGGGTGGAAGGGCTCCAGAGGGCGGAGGGCCACCAGGTGTTGTCCCAGGCGGAGGTGCAGGGCCCGAGGAGGAGGACCTCGGTCTTCTCGGAGTTGAGCTTTAGGCAGCTGTCCTTCATCCAGGCTGCTACGTTTCTCATTCCTTCCTGGAAGCTGAGTCTGGTGATTTCTGGGGTCTTGGTGAGGGAGAGGATGAGTTGGGTGTCGTCGGCGTAGGATACGATGCTAAGCCCGTGCTGTCTGACGATGGCTGCGATGGGGGCCATGTAGATGTTGAAGAGCGTCGGGCTTAGTGAAGATCCTTGGGGTACTCCGCAGATGATGTCGGTGGGGTCAGAGAGGAAGGGGGGGGGGGGGAGTCTGATCCTCTGGGATCGGCCGGAGAGGAAAGATTGGATCCAGTCGAGGGCGGATCCCTGTATTCCTGCGTTGTGGAGTCTGGCGGCTAGTGTGCGATGTGAGACGGTGTCGAAGGCTGCGGAGAGGTCTAGGAGGATCAGGGCTGCGGTGTGTCCCTGGTCTAGCAGCATGCGGATGTCGTCGGTGGCTGCGAGGAGGGCGGTCTCGGTGCTGTGGTTGCGGCGGAAGCCAGACTGGGAAGATATTGATCCAGGGCTGTTATTTGTGGCATTTGTGGACCTCAGTGACGCATTTGACCTTGTCCTAAGAACAAAGTAATGGGAGGTCCTGCAAGGCGTAGGGGCCCATTTGAGTTTACCATCCTTAATGCAAGCTTTGTACTCAGACAACTATGCAACGGTGAGGTGGGGACCAGAAGGAGAATCGACTGAGGCCATTCCTATTAGAAGAGGAGTCAGGCAAGGATGTATCCTGGCCCCCACTCTTTCTTTTTTTTTTTTTTATAAATGGATGCATCCCTTATTTGTTTGATTGCGAAAATGTTTCGCCTAAAATGGGGGACACAAAATACTAGGTAAGTCTCCTCATAGCAGAGTACACCTTAGCCCCTTTGCAATTTTGGAGAGGAGTATCTATTCTTTTTGCGAAATTTATTTTGTTTTGCAAGGTGCATGGCCTAGAGATCAATAGTAATAAAACCAAATACATGGTGTTTAGTCACCAGAGGAAAATAAAGGGAAATGAGGTTGTTTGAGGGTGTGACACGGGACAGAGTAAAGGAATTTAACAATCTGAGAGTGAGAATAAGTGATTCGCACAGCTGGTAGATAGAAAAAAGTGTATTAACCTGAAGGAAAGGACTGGGTCTGTCTTAAGGTTCGCCAATAGGGCGTCCAACTTTGCTATCACTTCCCCTGATTGAGATATATAAGAGTCAAGCTTGCGGAGCGGTTTGCCCCGATGCTGCCAAAAAGATTAGATCTTAACTTTCGATCTATTTTGGATGTGGCAACTTTAAAACCCATTTTATATTGGATCAGGTTGTGGACTAATGAAGATCTGGGTCCCTATAGGGATTGTGTAAGAGTTTTAATTGAGGGCCAATCAGTGAGTACCATCACATGGTTACTACATATAAAAACGTGGCTCCTCAAGTTGGGCCTAAAGGATTATTGTTTCCATCCTACTACATTAACTTGTGATGTTAGAGTAAAAGTGAAAACAACTTATTGGAATTTTGTGCTAGGAGCAAAGATTTCTACGTCTAGCTCAGGTAGTCTGGTAACCTCCTATTTGAGGTTTAAAAGTGCACCTAAATTTGAACCCTTATGGATTTTTTTTTACCAATCCTGCCACACAAGCACTTTACATTAAATTCCGATTGGGAATTATACCGATGGCTGGTCTTACCTCCTCCTGAAATATAAAAGAAAATATCTCTAAAACCTGCCCCAAGGGTGGTCCATCAATTGAAAATGATGAGCATGTTTTATTTTTTTGTAAAGCCTATTCAAAACAGCGGTCTCGCTGGATTATCCCTCTTTGTCGTTGGTTAGGTATTAGTGAGCGACATACAGCACTAAGACTATGCAGGACAAACAGATATGATTGTATTGTTCATTCTATTTCTTGCAATTCATCCTCAATATGATATAGTAGGATGAAGGCACTGAAATGAGTTGGATATAGACAGGTTTTCATTAGAAAAAAGTTTTTCCTTACCAAGATATGAGTTGAATTTTATGGAATTATATTTTTGTAAACTGTTCTGTCTACCAAACACTATTATAGGTGATTGGAAATCAAACATGAAAACCTATTGTTCCAAATTTTGAAGTATTTGGTACATAGAAGACTGTTTTTTAAAATAATTTTATGATGCAATTGTATTTTATGATAAATATATATATATATATATATACACACACATATATATACTTTAAAATTCTCGTACTAAGAGAGTATTTTTATCTCGTACCTTTTATGGTTCAATGGAGCCTAAATAAAGGACTTTGAATTTATATATGCTGTTTCTTTAGGTACAGGTTTCAAATATAAAGGCACAATTACTGATGTTGTTATGCATAATAATGTTATACTGAAGTCTGCTTGAATATATTCATGTTTTTCGGTATCAACCATTCTGAGCTGCAATCACCTCCCTTTCCTGAAGGCTACAGGAAGGCACATCCAGCCTTCAATGAGCAGGCTTATATGCCTGCTGACGCAAATGAGAATAGCAGGCATTTCTACTTTGCTGAACAGTGGTTTTATTTTTCAAAAGAGGTACAAGGGTATAAACTAGCTCTGAAACTCTAAGTAGGCCACTTTTGGCTCTAAGTTTAACTTTGTTAGCTGAAAGTAAGGTGGGGTGGGAAGTTTCAATATAAATAAGATTTATGAGACAAACACAATGCTACTATTTCTTTTTATTATTCTCCATCCTGTATCATTGCCACTATTTTGCTTGTTTTATTAAGTTACTATTCACATTGTATGCAGTAGGGTAGGGTTTTGATTTTAAAAACATTTTGAAAATATATTGCTGGTTTCCTGGTGTTCTTGGTTGTGCCTTTCCCTGATGAAAGAGGGATTGGATTCCACTAATTATGCCTGTGATGTCTCACAGGATTGATTGTTACCTAGAACGCATCTCACTCAAGTAATGTTCAGTGAGTTGCAGGGTGGTTGCGGTCTATCTGGCTTTCAGTCTCCGGTTGCCAAAGTGACAATGTCGTTTGTGTTAGAGGGTCTGGAAAGGCTATTACCAGTCTATGTTGTGAAAAGGAATCTAGAAAACGTATGACTGGATTCAGACAGGCCTAAGTAAGGGGAACTACCGACGTCTATGTTTTCATTGGATGGGGAGCTACCCATGGTACTAATACCCCCATTTCTCCACTCACCTCAGTGAGGTCATTTCCCCTTTTGGACATGCCACAAAGCTCTGTTGCTCTTCACATGATGGCATATCTTAAGCACAGTGGAGAATCAGGGAAATGCCAATCGCAAAAGTCTGCTTTGTCACCAATGTAAGGTTGTCAGTTAAACAATGACATTTGCAGTGCGACTACAACAGCAAACTCTATTCATGGCTTCAAGAAAGTTTACATATAACGTTTGTATGAAGGAAAATGGAGTGGCTGAAAAGTGCTGCAAGTTTCTGCTCTGTTGAGGCCCTGCAAGGGTTGTAGCAGTCCAGAAGATATCTTACTTAACCTCACGTCTCTGCTAATGCTCATGCAGAGCCTGACCACGCTCAATAGAAGTAATGACATTACAAGTAGCCACAGCAGACTTATTTACTTTCCTTTCAATTTATTTTTATTGGTCTGTACAAACAACAACAGGAAAAGAGAAAATAAATAACATGTTCCCTGCGGTTTAGCACATGCATTCAAAGTTTTTAAGAGGTTCTTCAACCTCCCCTTCAGGTGCTGAGAAAGGATGTACTGTCTGTTGCAGAAGCACTTGAAGAACAGAGGGAGAGAGAGGATGCAACATCAAAGAGTGAATTTATGCCTCGCTGTTCACCTAGCTAGCTGCAGAATGCTCACAAGGCAGAAAGTACTGTTAATAACTCAGTTTCTCCTTTTTCCTTACACCCGCCTTCAAAGTTGCCAATAGGAGAAAAACACAAAGAAGAACCAGCACACAGATCGTACAGCTGCCTCCAGGGCTGTCCCCTTCTTTACAGTCTACTATAGTATAGATTAAAAGGCTGGTCATTGGGTGCTACAAACAGCAATGGTGCGGACAGGTGAACACAGCCTCAAACCATATTGCACACAATATTTGTATCCCAGTCACACAATTGCACCATCTTATCATTTACCACACACATACAAATCACATCACTAAAACCCAGTCATACATTGACACCACCAACATTATTTAATTATGCAGTTTTCTATAGCACAAACATGGCTGAAGGGAATTAGAGCGCCTTACAAAAGAGAGAAGGAAGTATCAACACAAGATAAATTGCAGTATAGTGAATAAAAAAGTTATCATGGAGTAAACTACAGGGCAGAGTAATACAAGGAACATGAAGACTGACTAGTGGTGGTACCAATGACACTGAGACGCAAGATCCTACAGCTGAAGGGAAAAGGCAGTGCAGGTAAAATATCAGAAATAGATGAAATGATATACAAAAGCAAGAAGCAAGTATTAGGAGTTTTGAAGTGTAAGGAGGCACATTCAGATGAGTCCTCAGTTAAAAGATATTTGAAACAGTAAGAGCCAGAGATCTTTTTCAAATATAGCCAAGGATGTGGAGGTGCATAATAGAGGCAGGGGGGAGTTCCAGATTCAGGACGCACTGTCTGAGAACAATTCAGCTATTGTGTGATCTTTCTTGAACATGGTAGGCATTAAGAGAAGCATTCCTGAGCTGCAAAGATAGCATTGGCCACCTGGCTGGATTAACTTGTTTGTCTGTGTCGAGGACTGGCAGTGTGAATAAAATTGTTAAATAGTACAAGTTGTCTAGCTTCCATGGGGAGACAATGAAGCTTAATTATGATCAGTGTTCTTAGGCAAATGTGTTACTTTCGGTCACAAAAGGAGCTGCTGCATGAAAGCACTGCTTTGAGAGGAGCCAGATGAGATTTGGAAGAGCTATTCAGAAGAGAGGTGCCTCAGCAAATTCTGAACCACACCATGGACTAAATTAGGGTCTTTAGTTTTTTAGATGGAATAAATGAAGGGTCCTGTAAGAAAGTCTCAAATGGAACCAAGCACTCTTCTACATGGGGTTGATTTGTGATAGAAGATTCAGTCTTTGGTCTTGAATCACACCTAGAGATTTAGCAGTATCAATGATGGTCAGCTTGGAGTCAAGAATGTTACAAGACTCAATCCAGGATTAAACCAGCATATTGACATGAGACAGTGAATTGAGAAGGAACTCAATTGTAGAGGAATTTCATTTCAGATGGTGTTCAGTGATTCAACCTTGTACTTTTGTCAGTATAGAAGCAAGGAGCCAAGCATCAGCAGTCGAGGAGATCTTGAAGTACATCAGCATAATAATGGTAAAATTTTCCTTAGCCTTTAACACATAAGCAGAGAGGTGAGGGGTAGGCCACTGTACATCCCCCCAAAATATAAATGCCATCACAAAAATGAGTACAGAAGCACAAGGAAGAAGAAAAGAGATAGAAGATAGATTGTTTTCAATCCTACAGAAACAATTAAGAGTCCAAAGTTTGGACATCTAGGATAGGCTACCAATATCCCAGGTGAATCCTACCCTACCCTACCTGATACTGGATCTATGCAAGTACATTAACCCTGGACTTTAGGGGATACCAGCTTCCTGGTCAAGGAGAGGGTGATGTCCTTTGTAGTCACACATCCGTCAAAAGGTGCATCACTCAAGGTCACCTATGTGTAACCGCTCTCAACCACAGTGCTTGATCCAAGCTCTAAGAGGGTCTAAGCAAAGGCTGAAAGGAGTTGGGAGTCAAATCTGATCCCTTATGAGCACCATATTACAAGAGGGTCAAGCTTGAGATACAGCTGCCAAGTTTCACCTGCTGGTATCGATTAGTCTGATAGGAAATCAACCTAATACAGGACATTGGCCTTGATACCCATATGTTATTTGAGAATGGTAAACAGTATTGAAGGCAGTGGAATAATTCAGTGGAAAAAAGAGACTAGTTGCATGCATCATGGATGGACTAGGTGTTTATCCCTGGCCTATAACAAGGCTGTTTCAGTACAGCAGCCTTGTCCGACACTGGATTGTAAATCATCTGGGAGAACATTTTCAGTGTTAAGTGGAGAGAATTGTGTGACAGCACAGCTTTCAGTTATCTTAGCAAGGGAAAAAAGCCCTGAAACAGTGCAGTAATAACTGATGTCTCTTGAATAAGCAGAGGGTTTCTTCATTAAGGGTTAATTTGGCCTACATTAAGATAATATAGAAGACTTCCTTACACCAGAATATGTTCACTAGGCTAGTTCAGTAATGTGGATGATGGGGACCCAACACTTTATAGAGATACTAGCCAGGATCAGGTCAGGATGGTGACTGGCGAAATTAACATTAGCAATAAGTTTTAGGAGCGTGTCCTCTGAGATCACATGAAATTGAAACCAAGTTAATTGAGTTTTGCTAAAATGGATCAGCTGTGGACCCAGGAGACCGGATGGTGTCCTTGGACTTGCAGGAGGTGAATTTACATACATTCGTCCTGCAGTCCCATGGGGTTGCCTGTGGTTCAAGGTGGGCTGGGAACACTTCCAATTTACTCGTCGGGCTTATCTCTGCCCTGTGGATGTTCACAAAAGTGATGGTAGTATTCGTTGAGCTTCTTCAGAGGTTAGGAGCACACATATTTCAGTTTCCAATGACTTGCTGCTAAAGATTTGCTGCCAGTCAGTCTTAAACCTCCCTCCTCCAGACTAAGGGTGCACTCCTAAGATCGCTGGGTTTCACCAATAAGTGAAAGTCCCACCTAAGCCCCACACAAAAACTTCCACTCATTGGGCCAATTCTGGACACTGTAGCATTCAGGCTCTTTAATCCGCTGCAGTGAGTCCTGGACATTCATGATAGGAGCCCAATGTTTTGGGATTGCTCCTGGGTCTTGGTTAGGAAGGGTCTTCAGTTTTGTAGTCTCCTGGCCTTTTGAATTCTTATCTCAAATGTCAGGCGGCATATATGGCCCTGCAGTAGAACCTCAAATCCCAGGGTGCCAAACATCAGGGATGCCTCTCTAACTCCATCCCGATCTGGCAGGAGACTGGTCAGGATCTTCTCTGGTGGTATCCTTCTGTGAAGCAAGTTGTTTAATGGATCTGTTCAAAGATGATTAGCAAAGAATACCAATGGTTTAAATGAATAATGACTGTGTGGTCTGAGATCTCTGAGATCTGTGCATCTCAGGGGGAGTGCACTTTAAGACATCTCATGTAACAAAGGATAACAGTAATCTGTGAGCTGGCAAGTTGTATAGTTAGATGTCCTCAGTATGCCATGAACATGATTTCTGTACTGTTATTGTGTCTGTTATGTTTAGTTTATTTATAAAGTGCAAAGTTAACCAAATAGGTTTCTTGTTGCTAGAATTATTAAGGAGATTAAGATCAAGAACTGTTGTAAAACATTTGTAGCATGAAAACGACTTAAATAAATGAGTTTTAGCAGCTTTCTAAACAAATGGAGAGAAGAGTGCTTACTTATCTGAAGTGGCAAGGTATTCCATTCCTTAGCAGAGGCCACTGAAAATGCTCAATCTTCATTAGTGGAGGTTGGCGGCAAAAGGATTTCCAAATAAAAATGCCCATTAGAATGCAGGTGTTCAGAGGGAAGATGCCACTAAACTTGTTAAGATCAAAGGAAAGAAGTTTTGGCATAAACATTTTATGTACACTGAAGTTATTTAAGGATTTAAATTTAATTCTGTCTGGTATCAATAACCAGTGCAACTGTTTTCTCGCTAGGGTGACAGTCACATTTTTTCAGTTTACGGGATAACTCCCGTTGCTAGGTTTAGGCCAACTGAAGGTGGTTGCTATGTTTTTTTGGGGCAGCTAAAAAAACTGAGTTAACCTAATCAATTCTAGATCGAATTAAGGCAGTAACGGCTTGCATCCTAGGATCTTTTCCTAAAAGTGGTATAACTGGTAAAGTAATTTGCGTTGATAAAAACACACTTTTGTAGTAATAGGAACTTGGGTCACAAGAGAAAGAATTGTAAATGCAAATTCTGAGGTTGCGGACTGCGGTGACCGGTTCAGTTGGGTGACCCATCACAGTTGGCCAATGAACATTGGTTATATTTCTTGTAAGAGTGGTCAATAAGATTTATGTCTTGCTTGGATTTAATAATTAGAAGACACCCCTACCTCTGGTTACCCTCAAAACCTGTGGTGAAGCTTTGGCTTGGTCTGTTACAAGTGACAGGCTAAATATTAACTGCATATTATCTGCATACATATATAATCTTGTGCCTCTGGTATGCTAAATAGATGCTAATGGGAGCAAATAGTGATTAAATAGGAGAGGGCGATAAAAATGAACCATGTGGAACATCATACTGAATTTCTTTCGAAGTTGATAAAAGTGGAAAGAGTAAACTCTCTGTTCTATTGCTTGAAAACGTTTTAAACCAGTTTAATGCTTTATCTCTAATTACACAGTCATAGTCTTTTTAATATAAGCTAATGATCTATAGTGTAAATAGCAGCCAAGAGGTACTCAGTCATCCATCATCATTATCACAGGTCAATGAAAATTGAAACAATTACTGGTCTACGTCTTTTGACAGATGCTTATGCAAAGTGCTGTTGGAAATGCATAATTTTGCTAGCCATAGCTTGTATTTAAGGGTGTAGAGTGTTCTGATTACGGTATTCAGTCTGGTCTGTGAGAAGAGATTCAGTGAAGAGTGGGATTTGTTGCTGGGACAGCATCGCTTTTCCAATTAGATGTCCTGGTGCTATGAGGCTGCAGGTAGGCTGTCTTGTGTGTACTGTTAGTATTATAAGTAGCTGAATATGTGACAGATGTCTACTGTTAAAGGTATTGCTTTACCATCTCCATGGTTTTGGTGCCTCTGTGTGCCAGTGCATGTGTGAGAAGGTCTAACATGCTCTGTTGAGCTTGTTTGCGAACATGTGCATCTGCACTGCTTGGAGCACAAGGTTAAAAAAATTGAACGTTTACAAACAACATTTATTTATTGCTCTACAATTCAATAAGGTGAAGTACAAGCAATACAATAGGTTCAGCTATTGAGTTACAAAATTATAATCTGCTGCCTCTGATTTTATACACATTGTATTTGAGTGTGTATAAATATTAAAGCTTATTCATGCTAGCACGTCACTAGGCCTATTACTTGAGCAAAGAGCAAATGGACAAGGTATAGAGCACCAACATTCAATCAGTCTCTAAGGTTGCTTTTGTGGTGGAATGGGGATGGAAACCTTCAACTGAATTTAATCCTGTGGGTGTGGACAGATGCAAGTTCTCAGTTTGTACATATCTGCTTGTTGAGGAATGAAATCAGTAAGGTAATATTTGTGTATGAGGAAAGGGCTGTCAAATGTTTCTGGTACAGCTGCAATATTAAGCTGGAAACACTGTAAACTTTTAATCAATACCAAAAGAGCATGGTTATAGAAGAAATAAAACAAATTAACTGACTGAAGATGGCATACCTCTACCAGAGTAAAAGCACAACTTCCTAATGCACTAAGTTATGTATGTATGTATTAAGTGAAAAACTGATTTAAACTAGAAACTAAACTAAGGAGATAATATGCAGGTGAGAAAGCCTCTTCAAAGAATGGTTGCTAAACTATGGAATATTAACTGAATTAGCCAATGAGCTCTATTTATTTTAAAATTCAGTGTTATAAAAGTTATCGCAATTAGCATTGGGCAAAAGGAGTTTGCTGCTCTTGTGAAACTTCCTAAAGTCGTAGCTTCACTCTACAATGGAGTTGGCACATGGTGTTTTGCATTTTAAGAATGGTTTGCTTGAAAAGGTGAACATTTCACTAAACGTCTTTGAATATTGGGTTTAATGCCAAGATTTTAATCAGATTTCCCCTTCTTACTGTGTCTGGATAAGGGAATCTTCAACTTAACATTTCCACACAATACTTTATCATAATGTAGTGAAGAAAAGTAAACTACTCGTCATCAAGCAACACCTACATTTACTAACGCACAAGTTACTAACTTGTGTAACGATATATCTGTAAGAGACAGTAGTTAGTGACAGATTCCTTACCTTAGAATATCCCCAGGCGTCAGGCTGGATCCGGAAAGTTTTTGCGTAGCAGTACCCTTGCGCGTCGGTAGGCGGCGTGCGGCTCCGCGTCCGTAGTCGGCGTCGTGATCGCCGGGATGACGTCGCGGGCAGTACTTAGACGCCGCCCCTGCGCGCTGACGTCAGTTCTGTACACGACTTTCCGCGCCAGGAACGCAGAGCTATGCAAGAAGCTGACATAGGTGTCTGAAAAATACTAGGGCCCTGAAAGGGATGTCCTTAACCCTAGAAATCAGTTCGCAGAACGGGGAGGATGGGTGGGGCGGTAAGGAATCTGTCACTAACTACTGTCTCTTACAGATATATCGTTACACAAGTTAGTAACTTGTGCATCTGAAAGAGACACGTTAGTGACAGATTCCTTACCTTAGAATAGATACCCTAGCAATACCAACCCCGGTGGTGGGTCTGCGAACAAAGATCAGACAAGGAAGTCCCGGAGGACAGAACGGCCAAAGAAGCCGTCCCTCCGGACCTGACTGTCAAGGCAGTAATGCTTTGTAAACGTGTGCAGCGAGGCCCACGTAGCTGCCGACAGATATCCTGCAGCGGAACACCGCGGCCCAAAGCCGTGGTAGCAGCCGTTGCCCTGGTGGAATGGGCACGCAGCCCCACAGGAGGTTCCTTCTTAGCCAAAGAATAGCAGGCTTTGATACACAAGGTTACCCAGCGGGAGATGGTTCTCTTGTGCACCGCCCGACCTTTTTTGGCGCCCACGTAGCCAACAAAGAGCTGGTCATCCACCCGGAAGTGTTGAGTGCGGTTGAGGTAAAAGGAAAGCGCACGTTTTGGGTCCAGACGGTGGAGCCTCTCTTCCTCTCTGGAAGGATGCGGAGGCGGAAAGAAGGTGGGCAAAGTGATGGTCTGCCCAATGTGGAAGGCAGTAACCACCTTTGGCAAGAAGGACGGACGCGTCCGAAGAACAACCTTGTCTGGATGAACAGACAGAAAGGGAGGTTTGCATGAAAGAGCCTGGAGCTCACTCACCCGCCGAGTGGAGGTGATGGCCACCAGAAAGGCTGTCTTCAGAGTCAGAAGACGAAGAGGACAGTTGTGCAGAGGCTCAAAGGGAGCGCACATAAGAAAGCTAAGAACCAAGTTCAAGTCCCACTGAGGCATCACAAACGGAACAGGAGGGAAGAGGTGTGTAATGCCTTTTAGAAACCTGTTAACAACAGGGGACTTGAAAAGGGAGGGCTGATCAGGAAGCCTGAGGAAGGCCGAGATAGCACAAAGATAGCCCTTGATGGTACCCAGGGCAGCACCCTGTTGGGCCAAGGAAAGAAGGAACAGAAGAACCTCAGAAAGAGGGGCAGAAAGGGGATTCACAGCCTTCGCTGTGCACCATGCCACAAACTTGTTCCACCTGCAGGCGTATAACACCTTAGTGGAGGGACGCCTGGCTGCCAGAATTACATCACAAACTTCGGGAGGCAAGTCGAAAGGAATCAACTGCCGCCGCTCAATCTCCACGCAAGCAGGTGGAGGCTGGACAGGTTCGGGTGGAGGACCGTCCCCTGCTGCTGCGACAGAAGATCCTCCCGAAGAGGCAGACGGATCGGGGGATCTACGCTCATACTGAGTAGCTCGGGATACCAAACTCTTCGAGCCCAGTCCGGAGCCACAAGAATGACTTGGGCCCGGTCGTGCCGAATCTTCTTCAACACTCTGGGTAGAAGTGGTATAGGCGGAAAGGCGTACAACAGACCACAACTCCACTCGCGACGAAAAGCGTCGCCGAGCGAGTGCCGCCTTGGAAATTCCAACGCGCAGAACTGATGACATTGCGCGTTCTCTTCGGTGGCGAATAGATCTAACCAAGGCTCTCCCCACTGAAGAAAGAGTCCTTGCGCCACTTCCGAGTGAAGACGCCATTCGTGATCCATCATGCACCTGCGGTTGAGTTCGTCCGCCCTGGCGTTCAGGGAACCTGCCAGGTGTTGAACCATCAGGAACATGCCCTGATGTTCCAGCCATGTCCAGAGGCGCAGAGCCTCCTGACAGAGGGTCCACGACCCCACCCCGCCTTGTTTGTTGCAGTACCACATGGCGGTGGTGTTGTCTGTGAACACCTGCACTACCTTCCCTTTGACAGAGGGAAGGAATGCCTTGAGTGCAAGTCGGATCGCCCGGAGCTCCAGAAGGTTGATATGGAGCCGGGACTCCGCCGGAGACCAGAGGCCTCTGATCTCCGCCTCTCCCATGTGACCGCCCCATCCCAGAAGGGACGCGTCCGTCACAACTGTGTGCTCTGGCTGGGGAAGGGAGAGGGATCTGCCCATGACCCATTGCCGGTTCGAGAGCCACCACTGCAACTGTTTTGCAGTCCCCTCCGAGATCTGGACGTGATCGGACAGGTTGCCCTGGTGCTGCGCCCACTGGAACTTCAGGTCCCACTGCAGAGCCCCCATATGCCATCTGGCATGATCGACTAGCAGGATGCAGGAGGCCATGAGGCCCAGCAGCCTCAGGGTCATCCGTACCGAAACCCAGGATAAAGGCTGAAAGATCGGAATCATAGCCTGAATATCCCGGACTCGCCGTTCGGGAGGATAGGCCCGAAACTGCGTCGTGTCCAGAACTGCTCCGATGAAAAGGAGCTGTGGAGAAGGAATCAGATGCGACTTCGGCACATTGATGGAGAACCCCAGCGAGTGCAGGAGTTCGGCCGTAGTCTGGAGGTGGGAGACGACTGCCTGGGACGAGCCCGCCTTCAGCAGCCAGTCGTCGAGGTAGGGGAAGACTGAAACCCCTGCCCGGCGCAGATGAGCTGCGACCACCGCCATCACTTTCGTGAACACCCGAGGGGCACTGGTAAGGCCAAAGGGGAGCACGGTGAACTGAAAATGCTCGAGGCCTACCGTGAACCGCGGGTAACGCCGGTGGGCCGGCAGGACGGGGATGTGGAAATAAGCGTCCTGCAAGTCCAACGCTACCAACCAGTCTCCAGGGTCGAGGGCAGTCAAGACCTGAGCTAGGGTGAGCATCTTGAACTTCTCCTTCCGGAGGAAGCGATTGACGTTCCGGAGGTCCAAGATAGGACGCATGTCCTCCTTGTCCTTTTGGGCACCAGAAAGTAGTGGGAGTAGCAACCACGCCCTACTTCTGGGGTCGGAACACGCTCGATGGCCCTCTTGGCCAAGAGGGCCATGACTTCCTTCTGCAGAAGCATCAAGTGATCCCCTGACATGCGGTGGAATTGAGGTGGCATGGCTGGGGGGGCGGTCTCGAAGGGGAGGGAGTAGCCCCTTCGGACAATGTCCAAGACCCACCTGTCCGAGGTGATGGGACGCCAGTGGTGAAGGTGATGGCGGACCCTGCCCCCTACTGGCGTGCAGTACACCTGAAAGGAGGGACTAGGAGGGCTTGGAGGCCGCGGACGGGTTGGAGGTGGTGGCCTGACCGCACGCTGGTTGCCCGAACCGCCACGGCGGTATCCACGTCCTCGGCCACGCGAAGGCGCTTGCTGCGCGGGCCGGTGGCTGGGCTGCTGACGTGACTGGGCGCCCCTTCCGTGGCCACGAAAGGGGCGAAAAGCAGAGGTTAGCGGAGGGCGCACAACAGAAAGGCCCAGGGACTTGGCAGTAGCCCGTGAGTCCTTAAAACGCTCCAGCGCATGGTCTGCTTTGGAACCAAAAAGACCGACTCCATCAAAGGGCATGTCCAAGAGTGTATTCTGGACATCACCCGAGAAACCAGTTGTCCTCAGCCAGGCGTGGCGACGCAGCGCCACCGTCGTTGCAAGCGATCTGCCCAGCGAGTCGGCGGTATCAAGGCCACAACGTATGGTGTACTTTGCCGCATCCCTACCTTCCGCAATGGCGCGGGTAAGCAGTGTCTGGACCTCCTCAGAACACTGGGGCAAAACAGTCGCCACCGAATCCCACAGGGAGTGGGTATATCGGCCCAAAAGGCAAGCGGTGTTCACCGACCGCAAGCCAGCACTGGAGGAAGAAAAGGCCTTCTTCCCAAATTGGTCCAGGCGTTTGGATTCCCTATCCGGAGGGGCGGTAGGGAAGGCGGTTTGGGAGGCAGAGGCTTGGACAACTAAGCTCTCGGGGTGGGATGTTGGGAGAGAAACACGGGGTCGCCCGGAGCAGGGCGATGGCGTCGGGCCACGTTCCTATCCACAGGAGCCCCTGTGGTGGGCTTGGACCAGGTGCCCAAAAGAACGTCAATCAGTGCATCATTAAACGGCAGCACAGTCTCCGCAGAGGAGGCTGCCGGCTGAAGCACTTCCGTCAAGAGATTAGTCTTGACAGCCAGAGTAGGCAATTGGAGGTGCAAGGCTCCAGCTGCCCTACGCAACACCGTTGCGAAATTTGCTCCCTCCTCCGTAGCCACGGGAGGAGACAGCATGCCAGTGTCAGGGGAAGTATCTAGACCACTGGCATCCCCAAGTTCCTCTGCCCAGTCCTGATCATACTCACACTGCTGTGTGAGAGGGTCTTCTGACCTCTCCCAGCTCTCCTGGTCCTCCTCTAGTGAAAAATATGGAGGAGGAGGGACATTTGGGACCCAAGGTCTCGTCGGCGCCGGATCCGGCGTCGCCGGTCCGGCTCCATGTCCGGACCCGGAAAGAGCTGGGGAACGATGCCGTCCGGAGCCCCGGACGGCGTCAGGAACGGCACGGGGGACATCGGCGTGGTTAGGTCAACCGGCGTCGATGGGGGTTGCGGCACCACCGGGGCCGGGATCGAGGCCGGGGCCGGGATCGAGGCCGGGGCCGAGGCCGGGATCAAGGCTGGCGGGACAGGCGACGCCGGGACCGGAGTCGTCGGCGACGCCGGAGCAACCCCATCAGGGCCCGCAGGCCCGAAGGCGCACCAGAGGGACCTTGAGGCCCGAAGAGGCGGGCCATGGCCGACAGGAATTCCTGTACTTGGGCCGGAGTCGCCCCCGAACCCGGAAAGGACGGGTAATGCGGGGGCGGCTCGACAGGCACGTCCGGGGCTGCGGGGACGGTGCCGACAGGGGCCTCAGCCGAGTCGTTAGACCGGCTAGGCGAAGTCTTAGAGCGATGATGCTTCTTAGACTTTTTGTGCTTCGACTTACCCGAGGAGCACGAAGACTTGGACTCCGACGACCGGCGGGGACTCCGCGACCGGCCCCTCGACCTCTCCCGGGACCGGGGCTTGGTGTGGCGCGGAGCCGACTGCCGGACCTCGAGTAGCTTTCGAGACCGCTCTCGCAAAGCCTTCGGGTGAAGTTTCCGGCAGTCAGAGCACGACTTCGTGTCGTGGTCTCGGCCGAGACAGAAGAGACACTCTAAGTGCGGGTCTGTGTCACCAAAAAATGTAGTCAAAAATTGACTAGGGCACTGCTCTTCCCGGATCTGCGCTTACTGGCGCGGAAAAAGAAGAACTGACGTCAGCGCGCAGGGGCGGCGTCTAAGTACTGCCCGCGACGTCATCCCGGCGATCATGACGCCGACGACGGACGCGGAGCCGCACGACGCCGCCTACCGACGCGCAAGGGTACTGCTACGCAAAAACTTTCCGGATCCAGCCTGACGCCTGGGGATATTCTAAGGTAAGGAATCTGTCACTAACGTGTCTCTTTCAGATTTAGCTTTTTATCGCATGGTTAGCATCTAGTAATGTCATCATGCTTCAAAGCACGAGCATCCTGAAAAGTAAAAGAGGAGGCTCTAAATATGGCATAAACTGTGAGCTCAATTACCTCAAAGCATTAGGACTTCAGGCTTCTTGCACTATGGGCCTGGGGACCCCAAGTTCCTTGCACTGTCTTCCCATGGGCCCCAAGCTCCTCGCAAACTAACCATGTGTCCCCTAAGACTCGTAGACTGTCTACCAACATATCCCATGCTCTTCTCACTGTTTGTCCATGTGTCCCAAACTGCTCTCACAATCTGTTGGCATAGCCCATGCTACGTCCAAGTGCTCCCAAGCTCACACTACATGAATGTGCCTCAAGCTACTCACTCTGAACGTCCATGTACCCCACACTTCTCAAATTGTAAGTGTCCCAGACTCCTGCCAACCCTAGTACTTCATGACTGCTCAGGAGAATAATAAGATGTTGTGCTGGAGCTCCGGTAATCAAAAAATAGCTGAAACAATATTTTCCTCTCCCAGACTCTCCCAAAACTATGTAGGTTTACGCTAGTCTCCATTCTCAATTGGATGGTCCACAGAGTGTAATGCACTGATCTCTGCAGCCTGTCAGCTCTTAAATAGTCAAACAAGTCTTCTGACTTTACTTGTGGTGATATGATCTGAACTCCATCCTTATCTTCGCACTTCAATAATCTATTATCCCAGAACATGATTTGGTAGTGGAAAAACACAATCTTTTCTCACATACTCACCTGTTCTGGGCAGTAAATGTTTCTCTCTGAGGATGAAGGTCACTGTAGACTACCCTGATGAGGTCATGGTGACTTAGAGCTCCTTCCGTCAAGGCCATGGACCCAATCGTGGATGGCTACATAACAACAAACAACACATAAATTAAATTGCACAACTAGATTGAGCTCGAAATATCCAGCCATAACAGGAGCATGAGTGGAACACTAGGTTAAACACTTAAAACAGAGATTTGTTCCAAGTAGCTTCACCCCCTTGAGATTTATAGAGGCAGTCATGGCTTACCTAAAACCAGCAGTAAAACCCACAACCTCTGCAGCACCAAGGCACAGGGATTGGCCTTCTGACGTACGGACATGCCCCTTATTAACACCCAGCATTCATTACACTTTATTAACTTATCAAGTAGGATAGTCCACGTGACATGTATTGCCGGAATGTGGAGTAAGTCACATTACTAAAAGAAGTATGCACCAAGAACTAGATCTTTGACTTCACCGATAAATACACCGAACAAAACTATATCAAATTTCCCCATGCTTGCCTGTATGCTTGTTGTTTTGCTCTATTAAAAAGCATGGTACCAGGCCAGACCCAAGGGTGCTGTAATGAAATATAATGCAAATAAAGTACCAACATTTGTTTAAGAAATCACCTCTGTCATCTTAAACCAGGAATCAAAAAATCAAAAACATGAAATTAAAACACAACAGAGGGCTTCTCTTTAAATAGGGTTCAACTTACACATCACTGGAGCAGCAGAGGGAGATTTGGTCAGAGATTAGGAGAAAGAGTGTGTTTGTGTCAGTAAATCACAGAAGAAAATTGTTAAAGAGAAGTTATGGTTAGATATACAAATATGCAAAAAACTCAGATTAAGTGATGTTATGGTTATGCTTCAAAATCTAAAAAATGTTTTAATTGACTAGTTATGGTGAGCTACACTAACATACCGACCCCCCGCCAAGCATCGCTCATGACCTCACATTTGCATGAAGAATGACATCATAAATGACCCTAAAAAAAAATAACCAATAATGTTGAACAACAGTACTTTTGTGTACTGTTTATAGATTTCCTGGAGATTGGCTATGGATCTAAACCTTTCCTCCTTCCCTTAAAGTACCCATTATTTTCTGCACCAGATGCTATCCTTTGTAATCAGAACTCATTCACTTGTCACACGTAATATATTTGTACGGTAATTCATGGCAAACATGTTGCGATAACATGGTCCACAATAAACAAACGAAACTGATGATGAAAGCCTTCAGATTTTCTGAGGAAACAAAAGGATACCTTCCGAAGGCCTGACTCAAGCCTCAATGCTAGGAACAGAATGCTGTATCTGTAATCACAGTACTGGAGTGATGTGTGTTATATAACCCAGTACTGCATCACCATGATTGAATCTCAAAATTCAAAATAGGTTTGTGTTGTATTCCATGTTTTCTCTGAGTTTACGTAGTCGTTTTTAGGTCGAGCCTCGAGTAGCGCGCAAGCGCTGCTAGGCGAAGACTTTATGTTAGGGGGTTTCAAAAGCTGACCACACGCTCGTGCGTCGTGGCCTTTTTTGGGCGGTTACGCGCGCAGGGCCGACATCTGTTTCCCATTATCGTGCCCAGACGCGGGCGCGATAATTGGAAACACATGCCTGCCGTGCGTGTAATCGCAGGCAAAAGGCCACGACGCACGAGCGTCTGGTCAGCTCTGCAGGCTGCCGCGCTCGCTCGTTTTTGTTGAACTCACAGCTGAAGATTTATGTGAGTTCGCAGATCCCAGGTCATAGACTTGTGCCAGTGCGAGCATGTGTATGTCTCGGCCTCTGCCCAACAGGTGCACAGTGAGCTCTGTGTTCAGCGGCGCGTGGGGGAGGGGCGGCCCTCCCTGGGCCGTGTGTTTATGTTATTTAAAAATGTGCAGCTTCGGTAAACAGTCGCACGCATTCACGGAGACGCCAGACGATGCACACAACGATTTCACCAGCTGTGTCATGTTGTGCCTCGTCCTGAGTATGCCTCGACAACACACTGTCTCTGTTACGGTGCATCGTTGTGTTTTTCTTGTGTACACACGTCGGTCTCGTTTTGAAAAAGTAGGCCCTTTATTTCATAAGAGTTCGTTTTCTTGGGTTTGTGCAGTAGTTAAAATATGCCCCGGTTTATTTATATACGAATCACGTGATACGGGGACCGCTCTAATTGTTCACTGACACCAGTAACACGCGCAAAGCAACCAAAAATACAAATATTATTTTGTGGAGCCCTGGCGCGGTGGCGAGTAGAGTTAATTTAACAAGACGGAGCATTCTTAAATGTGCCCCGAACTGTATCGGGGGTTTCCAGGGGACGTAGGCGCAGCCCGGACATCTGTCTGCGCAATCCAATAAAGTGTCGCCCATTTCAATGGGACTTCATCGGCCCTACTGAAACTAAAGGCGCATATGGCCCATAATTGGCTGGATGGGCCGGGTAGTTAAATGATTTTTCTTTGCCCCCCTCGCATCAATAATGGGGGCAGACAGAGCCCCAATTGTTCCCCATTGCGGGACATTGTGCGCCTGGATAAGTGGATGTCGGCCGTGTCTGCGCGGACGGGCCATATGGCTACGCACGGATTGGGGGATGGGTCCGACGGGAGGGAGGAGACGGGGGCTGAGGGGGTTCGTGAAGGGAGGGAGGGCGCGTTAGGTACACCAGCAGGCTAGGGTTAGAGGTATTCACCCCGCAGAACCCACCTCGAGACGAGAAAGCTCTTCAGTGCATTAGTGTGGCACTCGGAGGGCACGAGGGGCAGGGAGTGCACGCACAGGGAGAGCTCTCGTGAGACGTGCACATATCTCAGGGGCCACGCACAGCACTTTATCGTACACACTCTGTGGCGACAAGGCCGCGAGAGCAGATCCGGCTCTGTGTGCACTTCTATTATCAGCGCTTTATACACAAATTACGGCGAAATCGCTCCAGGGGCAGACCCGGCTCTATATGCACTTCTAACCGCTTTATACACACATTACGGCGACATAGCTCCTCACACCCTCCATTGCGACAATCTTTTGGGGCCCTGCTCCCTCACTTCTACCCGTTGTATTTCTCTCACTCCTTTCTGCCTCCTCTCCTCCACCTCTTAGAAGTATCGCCTCGCTTGTAGCCCCCTGCACCCCCTCAAGTACAGCCCCCCCAGCTCCCCTTGTCTGAGCCAGGTCTCCATCCCCTCCCCACGTCTCTGCCTGCCAAGCCTGGCCAGGAACCAGGGTTCGGAGGGGCGCACAACACAATGGGAATCCCCTCGGCACCTGCCCCATTGAAGGCAGAGAAAAGCCCATACACCCCGCAGGACCCAGCTGCTCCCCCGCAGGGCACAAGTCCTAAAAAAAGAAGTGGGGGGACTCTCCAAGTTAGGTAGTATCACAGGAAGTGACATCACGGCGCGTGACATCACAGGAAGTGACATCACAAGATAGGGAAATATGAAATTAATTTGAGCAGTGGACATGTTAGTCTGTTAGATTGAAAAGGAATATTGGGGGTAGAAGAGGGAAAGGTCTAGGAAGTTTTGTTTGGGAGTTCATAGCAGTAGGAGGGAGTTAGACGTTACCAAGGCACCTGCTTGGAAGCCCTTCTGTCATTTTAAACAGCTGAACCTGCAGCATTTCAAGAGCAAGGCCACACTTGCTGGGTGTCACCGGTAAAAACATGCACTACACATTGCACACACACACTATCTACATAACCTACCTATGTGACACATGCAAGGCTGTGGAAATACCTTTACATTCACTGTAACCGCTCTTGCAAGAATATGATATGGTATATTAGATTCTATGGAAAGGCAACAATCCCAGCCACTGTCATACCGTTTTCAAAGCCATGTTCATTGACAGGCAACCACACAAGACGTTTATTTTTGTGGTAGCTACCACCATTTAGCAACTGCACTACAAATCTAACAACGTGGACCAGAGAAGCATGTACATGCCAGGCTTCCTGGCATCAACACCAAACATGAAATCAGTCTATGGGGCTTCTCGGTAAAACAGGCAGGCTGAATTGTCAGTAGTGCTTCTCTGCTTCACACACCGATGCTGCCCTCTTCACTTTGTAAAATGGAAGGGACTCCAGTATGTGTACAGAAATGAGCACAGAACATCACAACATGCACGCACCACTCATGGAAAATTCAGGATAGGCCTGCGTTATCTGAGTCTTTCATTCTGACACCAGCAGAATTTAACTCGAGATAGAATATAAACACCACACGCGCCATCCATTGCTTCATAGCAGTAAACCTGCTGCTGGCGGCCTAGAGGCGGTCGGCAGGCCCTATTCTGCTGAGGGGGAGCGCAGGGACCCAGCCCCGGCTCGCATCCTTACCTGGTACCAGAGGCGCAGTAGAGCCAAATTTCGGGGTCTTTTGAAGACCTGTGAAGTACTCGGGTGCGGCTGCAATTAGACTGACGCCAGACCAGCCAGCCTAAAGCAGCTCAAAAACAGTCTTTGTTTGTGTGTGCCCGGGAAGCTGTCTCAGCCCGGGCTGACACGACGGGGGATCTGAAGCCCTTTGAGCTCTCCTGGTGCACCATCTCCGTGCATAATACAGGGCGCGGCCACCAAAAGGCAGGAGGGATCGGGCCGGCAGCAGTGGAACAATAAATGAAGGCAGAAGGGGGGCGAGGGAGCGAAACGTGCATGCCCCTGCCACCAGCAGCAGCAGCCCGGGGAGGATGCGAGGCGATTGCGGCAGGTTAAAAATGCAAGGCAAGAGCTTTGATAGGTAGCGCAGGAGATGTGCGGGCAAGTCAATTTATGCCTTCTAAGAAAGTTAAGTGCAGGGGCGTGGTGACCGGCAGACCGAGAAATTCTGGATTCAGCCGCAATCACCTGGAAAAGCTTGGTTGGTCGAGTATCCAGCTTTTGATGAGCAGGGTGGATGGCGTCCACCCTGTAAAATGAGTGGGGGGATGCCGTCCACCCGCGTTGTACCCCGACTCGTGCCCTGCTCCCCCGGCTCCATTGTCAGCCTCGCAGCCCAATAAATGGGCGTTCAGTGCTCCGAGAGGCCCTTTAAACGAGTGGCCAGGCGCGCCTCAGGTGCTGTGGATCAGTGCGCCATCCCGGTGAGCGCTCACTGAAGACACGCTTCTGTAGCGCAGCGCTGGGCATGCCGCTGACGTTCAGCCTTTCATTCAGCTTTCCGCCATTCGTCCGCTCTTCAGCATATTACTGTTTCCAATAATATTCGATTGAAAGGGGTTAGTCTGATAACGCATCAAGTGTGTTTCAGTTTACCTCACCTACCTACCGAATCGATTGATTTGTTAATATATTTCACCCTCACTTTGTCTTTCGTTTGGTCTGACTCAGTCGGTCTCTCTCGAGCCCCCCTCGCCTCCCCCCCCAGCACCTCTTAACTCCTCTTCTTCCTTTTTCTCACTCTTTTGCTCTTCTTCCTGCCCTTTTCCTGAATTTGCGACCTTCCCTGCTTCCTCTCCCATGCCGCACTCCCTTCTCGGTTCCTGCCAGTTACTTAGCCCAACCCATTGCCCCAGAGACCCCCGCTCCTAATTCATGTCCGCCGCAGCTTGGATGCACAGCCCGTATGCGCCCCTCCCGTGCCCAGCGCCGGACCCCTTGCTTTCACTCCCATCACTGCTACGTCTCTGCTTCCCTCTCCTCACCCTGAACCTTGAATGCACCTTCCAGTGCTGCTGCTACGCCTCGGTAGTCAACTGCGAAGGTGCCTTCCCCTGTTCCACCTGACACTTTTCCTGCACCTTCCCACACCTTCACACCACCCTCACATGCACCGCACACAACATTCACCTCTCCCTCGGCCACGCACACCTACACACCTCTCCCCACCCCTCCCTGTTCTGCCTTCTCCTCAACAACACCTCCCTCAATAAACACGCTACTGAAATATGGGACCTGCTGCACGACCACACATTGAAACTGCTCTTCCTCACAGAAACCTGGCTGATTCTATCGACATTACCACACCTATTCCTCAGGCACAAGGTTATAAGACAGGACAGAATTAACAGACCCAGCGGAGGACATGTCATCGTTTTCAAAGAGCTCATCAAGTGTTCCACTGCCTCAGCTAGCACCAACAGCACTGATGCTGGATGTGTTTATTGTGCCAAAATGGCTTCTTTTGTCATCTTCAATGCAAGATGGTGCACACTCTGAAATCCGTAAAAGTGCACTCTCTTAATGCTTTATTTTAATAAATATATTTAGGGTGATCACCAACCTCTAGTTCAGTGTGGACACTTTCTCCAGTCCTTGTCTTCTCTCTCTGTACGTCACACCTCTCTTTCAATAAACCTCAGTGCCCCACAGCACTTACCTCTCATGACCTCAACTTGCCACCTCTCTCCGATCCTACCTCTAGATCTCTAGCTCTCGGTCAGCTCTCTGCCCCTCTCTTCTCCTCAAGTGCCTCTCTCGCTCGCTCTCTCTCTCTCTCTACTTTCTCTTCTTTCTGCATCTTGCTGCTCTGTTTGCATCTCATCCCCCTTCATTTCTCTTCCATTTACTTCCCCTCCCTCTTAATTTCATCTCTTTATCTTACCCTTTCTATCATATTTGCCATCTATACCTTACCTTTCTCTACCTCTCGCATGCCTCTTTCTACCTCACCATTCTCTCTTTCATTTCTCTCTCTGCCTCACAACTCACTGCCTCATCTCTCTCTTCCCCACCTCTCATACACTATCTAAACTCTCAATTTACATCACCTATTGGCCTTCTATGTCTCTCTTTTTATTGATGTCCTCTTTCCCTCGCCTTTCCCATTATTTTATTTCTTTCTCTCTACAATGCTCTCCCTACCTCTTCCACTCCATCTATCACTCCCTTTGCTTTCATCTCTCTTTCTATCTCCTTCACTGTTTCCGTTCACTCTCTCTGCTTCCAATGTCTCGCTCGTTTAATACTTCTGTCTTACCTCTGTCTCTCTCTCTCCCTATTTCACCATTCTCTACTTCTCCCTCGCACTTACTCTGTATTAGCCTCATCTCTCTACCTCATCTGCACCTCTTTTTCTCTACTTCTCACATCTTTCTATTTTTCATCCCACCGGCTCTACCTGCCTCGCTACTTTGTTTACCTGACCTGTCATTCTGTGCTTCACCTTTCTATTTGTGCTATCTCATTATAACTCACCTCTCTTCCTATCTTATTTCTCTCTAGACCTTGCCCCTCGGGTTGGCACCTTTCTTACCAGTCTACATTTAAAACTGCATGCCAGGCCTTTAAAAACAAGCATTGGCATAGTCAATAGGTCTCGCCTTTGGGACCTTATAAGTTTTTAGACATGCAACAGTTGATGTTATTGCACCAAGGATATTGTGCTGCATAACTAAATACTTATAAGGTCCCAAAAGCGAGACCTATTGGCTATGCCAATGCTTGTTATAGTAGGTATTCTGTCTTGTGCTGTGTTTTGGTAATTCGTTTTACGTGGTTCTCTTTGAAGAATCTGGAGGTGATGGGTAGGAGTGAGTGAGGGTGCGGAGGTATCTCTGGGCTGCATTTGGTAATGTACGCAAAGAAAGGGGGTGATGTAGTGTCTTGTGTCAAGGGGACGCCCGGAGTAGAACTATAGAGAATGGCCACCTTGTATTGGCTTCTGTTGCTGAAAGGACTTTTTTCCAAGTGTAATTGTGACCTAGAAGTACAACCTCTCACAGCCAGATTCAACTGCAGGCTCAAAGGTCAAAATGTAGTCTGTCATCACAGAGCGGACAGTGAAGTCAGTAATGGTACCCAGAACAACATCAACAGTTTGATTCCCCTTTTAACACAGGACAATGCATTTTCTCAAAGAAGTAATGTGAATAAGAGTTAGTGAGTAGACTCTTGCTATGCAAGTAGCTGAGTGAGCGAAATATTGAACAGATAACTTTCTGAATGGCTAACAGCCTCTCGTAGTAATGTTTCATAGTGTAACAATGCTTTCTTTTGTTTAAAATCGGCTTAATTTTCCCAAAATGTACCTTTATGTAGGAAACAACTTTTTTCTTATTGCTATTGTATCCCTGAACCAAACTATCTAATAAGGTGTATTTTGACAATGTCCTCAATTTTATCTGAACATATGAATAACAGCCCTCAAGTGGTAATCAGAAGCACAAAAGTCTGCCACTGCTTTCGTAACCACCATTTTCTGCTTATCATATGGTAAAGAAGAGCAGAAACATCCTCGAAAAGAGACATTATTCCCTTCCTCTGATATTATGAGTCTTCAAGTATGAAATACTATGGTATCATATGCTCATAGACGATTTTCTAGTTCTAATCCCCAAATGAGACTTATGACTGCTCTTGTCATTGCTTCATATCACGAAGATTGTAATGTCAAATAAATTACGTCATTAGTCATGTCATTAATATATTTAATGATGCCATGAGCAGAGCATAGTAGGGAGGAGTGGGGGTGGTGGTTGTTCGGCACAGTGTTTTTTGGGGGGGTTTGGATCAAAACTATAACATCACTTCAAATTAAGTCCAGGGTCTTTTTAAGTACCATATGATTGCGTTCTAAGTAGCTAACCATAACTTCTCATTAAAGATTTTATCGGTGAGCAGCAGGGTATGGCTGCTGCCCACAGTATCAGCTGGCCATTACCTTATGTTGTATCCTGCAAGTAGTGTGCACTGTCTAATCATCAGCAATGATCCTTGAACAGTACTAGCCAGCACAGCCTATAGCTGTGCCCATTACTCTCATCCCATGCTCAAATGGCATGGACTGCGACCCAATGCCGAGGGCAACCTTGGCACAAGACAAAGACAAAGCCCATTGTCCAGAAAATATTGACCAGAGCATGTGGCATTTGGCTCCATGATGTGCCCAGTACCCAAGGTTCAAAGACAGCTACCATGTCACGGTAGATAAGAGACCAGAGGGGTGTAAAAAAAGATACACAATATTGTTATGTACGGCACTCGCTGAGCTCCACTTTAGTGAACACCAAGTTATTCACTGCTATCATGTAGCAACAGTGGGAAACATATGTTGTTTCACTCTGTTGTTTCCCACTGTTGCAACATCATAAATGAATGCCAGGTTGCTCAGACAAGTCACTCTGTGAGCCTTTCAGTGCAGTGCTGGCTCTCTGATCTGATGAAGAGCAGAGAGCACAGCTTTGGGAGGGCAGGACTATAGCAGATAGTGGATGGTGGGTATGGATGGTAAGCGGCCAGCATTTTGTTTTAACATCTGGGACAGAGAGAAGAGGCCATGTTATGTATGGCTCCCACATTACTTTTGTGCACCTACAAATGCAATGTTTAAGTGTTTATCAAAATGGTGGGGGCTAGTGAAGGCAGGGTTAGTCCGAATTAAGCTGTAACAGAAGAACAGCAAAAGTGAGGCATCTCTGAAGCATAAATCATTCAGAGCTCTGTGGACTGAGCCCAGCACGTACTAGGCACAAACCGTTTCTTTATATTGCAACTTGTGTATAGTAAACCTACACCCAGTGGCTGCTTAACAGGGCTACAGGAAATGTTCAGTAGGCAATAGTAATATCTGCACTGCTTTCAGCCATGCTCAATGATCACATGTGGGGTGGTAAATGACTGGGCTTTTTCAGACCGGGGCGACCCAGCATTCAGGAGTGACCACTGGGCTATGGGGGAGAGGGGCTATCTGGCGGCACTATATGGTAGAAGCAAGGAAAGAATAATCCCACCTCATACACAGACAGTGGTGCGTGCCTGGCGGGAGGTGGTCAAACATTTAGGATGGGAGGGGAAGTTGACCAAGAAGACTCCCTAATGGGACAGTAATCAGTTGCGAGAGGTGGGGAACCTGATTGGATTCAAAAAAGGGAATTACTAGGAATTGAATGCCTGGGTGATATTTGGAGGGGATGTGCAGTGATTACGTTTGAGAACTTGCAAGCCGAATACGAATTGGCTGATACAGAAAGGTATAGATACCTGCAGTTGAGCCACGCCTTGCGCAAATATATCAGGGAAGGGGAAACATTGGCGGAGTACTCACCATTGGAAGACAGACTACTAATTGATCACATGACAACTAAGGCCACCTTATTAACGTACAAGAAAATAGTATATAATTCTCCCAAGCCAGCTGATCCCCTGAGGGGATCATGGGAATTAGACCTGGGACTCCTGGAGGACGAAGATTGGGAGGAGGCAGTGCAGATCCCTTGTGAAGTGTCAGTGAGGGCGAGGTTTCGTCTCATTCAGTTGCGTAATATCCACAGGTCTTATGCTTCCTGCACACAGCTGCATCGGTGGGGCACGGGTACATCTCAATACTGTGCATGGGGGTGTGCGGAGGTGGGCTCCTTCTTTCACATTCTCTGGGAATGTAAGTATATTCACCATTACTGGAAGGAAGTAACACGAATAATGGCGGCAGTCTCGGAGGAGGAGATCCCATTAGAACCACAATGGTGAATACAATGTTTAACGGGCGAGATAAAGTGGCCCAAATACGTAATGATCTGGCTAAAAATTGCAGCAATACTGGTGAAACGGAACATTGCCAGGGGGTGGGGGTCAGCCAGACCGCCGGATCTTCGGGACTGGGAGGAAGATTTAGACTGGTGCTCAGGGGCCGAAAAGGTAACTTACGCAGCCAGGGGTTGCCCACGATAATGGGACAAAATATGGGGGCAGTGGAATACGCACAGAGGAATCTAAAGAGTTTATGTTTCAGGGGAAAAGATAAGGCGGGCATAGAATGTACACGAAGGAGAGGTGCGCTGTCTCCCAGGGATGCTACAACAACAGTTGATGATGGGTTGTGAAAATGTGAACAATATGTTACATTTACGATGTGAAAAGAGTGTGTTCATATTTACTGTAATATTTGTGTAAGAAGATGTACTGAGCGAAATTAATAAAAAAGATGTTTAAAAAAAAAAAAAAATGTGATCACATGTGGGCTTTAACCAGGTGCCTGCTGGCCATGATGTGTAGCCATGCATCAGAAAAACAAAAGCAGCCATAACCACAGATGTGCAATTGCCAATTAATTAGTATACTTAACCTCAACATCTAAAAACAACACCAAGGACATAAAGGCATTACAACCCACCAGTACATGCTTGGGGTCATTTCCAGAAGCTTTCCTCGCTTGGTATTCTCACTTACCTCATGGTAAATTGAGGGCTTAGACAGTGATGGGATGGTAAAAGATAACACTTTGTTGTTTCCATCTTTGTCAGCAATTTCCTACATGAGAAGAAAACTGGGATTATTAACACAATACACTCTACTCATATCTATATGAGCAGCCCTGCAAGTTAGTCTGATAACTGAACACTGTACGTCTGGATATGAGGACACTGAAATCCCCTCATAAGCAAGAGCAGTAAGCTCTAGAAAAAGGTTGTTGAGAATGAGCACAGCAACCTGTTTGTTACGTAGCTCATGGACATTGAGTGCTCTAATCAGTCAGAACGTACTTACCTAAAAGAATAGATCATCTAGTCTTAGATTGGGGCTTAAAGTCACATAGCGTGCCTCTCAGGAATAGATTTTTTTATAAACACCCAAACTAATGATTTAGCTTACTAAACTAAAAACCAAATATTTTACACAACAGAATGACTGACTGATGACTGAGTAAGATGGCTATCCTGTTGTAGTAAAGAAGTGTTCAACGGTGTTCACTAATGTCCAAAATAACCTTTTGTTTACTCTTAGATATAACAGGAATACATATGTGCTACATCAAGTGTCGTCCCGTACAATACATACCTGAATATAGGTATGTATGTCATCTTAAACCTGAGCATTGGAGCAACAAGTATCCAGAAAGATCTGTGCAACTGTGTGTATTAGCAGTGAGATACTGCATTTAACTCCAAATTCATCCACTCTGATCAACTTGAGTTCCAGTGCAGTCCCACTAGATGGCGGGATGCAGCATTTGATGCATCACAGTTAAGCTACTACTCCATCAACATCTACATCAAGAACAGAGTTGTAACTTGAAAACAAACCAGCATTCCATTGGAGTGCTGCTCGAAAGTCTATCGGGCACCTGCCAACCAAGCACAGCGGCAAATAGCTCCTGTAGAGGTGGATCGGCTCCAGAATCAGGAAGCAGAAGTAAAGACCATATCTCCATCATCAGTGGGCACACCTGAGAAAAGCATCAACTGTACAGTGGGTCTAGATGAGTGATGGTTTATCCATCCCATCCTCGTCGTCAAGAGACAGTGTAGTAAACAAGCCTAACTTCGATTAAAATAGAATAGTGGTGTATTAGAAACTAACAGCACCATTTGCTTCCTGTTGACTGCTGAATGTAGCCCTGTCCTATGCTTCACTCTACTCTCTGCTTCCAATGCCTCACTGCCTTCGCAATAGCTAGCTAAACCCCACCTGTGTCCCTCTCATCAATCTCATGCACTCAGCTCCCTATCTACTCAGGGCACTACTCGTTGCCTTTTACACCCTGGACCCCATTACAAATCAGACCTCTGCTTCCTGTACCTTGATGCCTCCTGGTCTCTCTTTGCAGTTCCTGTCTGCAGAGGACATGTGGATATCAGCACCCATAAGAATGATTTCTTTGTGACTACTTTGGTTATCCACTCCCACTGGCTAGGGTTTTTAAGTTATACCAGAATAATGCCAGAGTCAAGTCTCAGAAAGTCCCTTTTTAGGTCTCGCCTGAGTCAGCGCGCATGCGCTGCTCTGCGAGGCTTCTAGTAAGGACTTTAAACTCGGACCACACGCTCGTGCATGTGGTCCGAGTTTAAAGTCACACACTATTGGCCTTTGCGTGCGTCTTTCTAAGAAAGACAGCACGCAATTGGCCAAAGGCGGGTGCATGTCCCGCCTTCTCTCTCCCCTGGCCTAGGGAGCTCGGGAGCGAGCAGCAGCGCGGCAGGGTGCCAGCTGCATAACTCACATTCCTTTCGCGGCCGTGCTTGTTTTCCTTACTCCCTTACCACCAATATGGTTCTAAAGGAAACACCAGTGTCACACGTGTGGATAAAACAATTGCCATACTATTGAAAATAAATATGGCCCTGTAATGCATGTTAAATAAAGCAATTGTACTAATAAACTCTCATTTCTTACTCGAGCGCAAAGATCAGATTCCACGTTATTACCACAGTATTGTGTGACTGATGTGAAACAGCGGTATAGTCTCAGAATGTCTGGCGCAGTGACTTGACGAGGAGAACAATCTAGCTAACACTCACAAAGCCTATTCTGTGTTTTTATCTCGATGCATAAATTGTTCCTTATTAATCGACATTCTGTTAATAAGAGGTAAACCAGACCTGAAGGAACATTGTAATTTTAAAAGTCCTTATGTTCACTGCATCCTGCAAAGAACAGTTTAATCTCATTCCTACTGCCATAGCAGAGATTATGTTCCTCAGTTTCTACAGTGTTAACCGCATAATTATTTTCTGATTGCAACAGAAAAGCAAGTCCAGTGATTCACTTACTGTTCTCAAAACATTTTCCCTGTTTTGGGCAAAATTTCAAGCAAGATAAAGCAGAAACAAAAACGGAGTTTAAGAACTCTGACATTACCACCTGCTGGTGCAGAGAAACTATCCTAAAATGAATGTGTAAAATACTTAACGAGTAAGTGTACTCTGCTCCTGTATTTTCCTCTTGGGGCTTTGGTCCACTTCTCACCTCTTAGTTCATTTGGCTGATTCATTTTTCATGGTCTTTAGCAAAATAAAATCTAAAGGAAATGTTGACGTTATTGTTTAAAAAATATGTTTAATATTTACAATGTTGTGTACTCCATTTCCAATTTAATGTATTTTGTCACAGACTCGAGAACAAAGACCCTTTTTACCTGGGATTGCACACTGTTCACATCCTGCACAAGGACACGGTGCGTGTCTGCATGAACTATTAGTGACTTCAAAAGCTTACTTTCCGCATGTGATTTTGGGCTGATCTTTAAGGTTGGAAATCGCGTGGGTGTGTCATGTATGTGCTGCTGCCTGTGTCAGGTGAGTCACGGAAGCTTGTACAGTTGCCCACAGGGCCGGCTTTAGGGCAGTGCGACTGGTGCGGCCGCACTGGGCGCTGACCTGTGGAGGGGGCGCTGACCTCAGGGGGGGGTGCTGTGTTTAGCAATAATTTATAATTGGAGAGATGACGGGCACTTTTGCCCAGTGGTAATGAGAGAATCCGAGGAGGTGGTCATTGGGTGTGGGGGCTCTGAAACCGATTGTCGCACTGGGCGCCACCAGTGCTAAAGCTGGCCCTGGTTGCCCACACTGCTGCTCCAGGTTGTGTCAGGAAAGGTTTCACTGCTGCCAGGCATGTTCTCTGTGGAAGGATTTTTTAATTAATTTGAAGATGTATATAGCGCGGCTTATCACTACGTGAGGGTTTCCAGGCGCTGTCTGGGTACGGGGAGATAAAGTGATTTGCCCAGAATCATAGGATTTTGAGCTGAAGCCGAGACGCGAACCCGGAACTCCAGCTTCCGAGTTGGCAGGTCTGGTCCCTGCGCCACATCCTCTCGGGATAGCAAAGTTTCCTCCTCTGCCTTTATTTGTTTTGTGAGGTCAGCTTGCTCTGTGTAGAGAAGCGTGTACTGCTGCTGCTGCCGCTGCCCTTGAAGTACCTGTTCTGTACAATGGATTAAAGCTTGAGAAAACATTTTCTCTACCCAAAAGCCAGGCCTCTCCTGCTGTCAGTGTGTTTGTACAGTGTCCTGGACAGATGTCAGCGAGCGGGCCGACACCTTGTGCTCGTTAAAGGAAAATATAATGTGCCCCCTTCATTTCCCTCAGGTCGTTTCCCTAAGGGTCTTGGGGAAGTTCTCATTCCTTTATTTCACGTTTGTTTCATAGCTCACAGGCACTACATGCTACTGCAATACTCGTGGATTTGTGTATTTACACCAGAACTTGTGACTTATTTCGTGTTGCATTTTTTTGCTCTGAGTGATTTTCTCTTTTTTGTTGCTCTTGCGATGGCTTGTCTTGACGCCACGCCTTGCTGAAAGTGAGTCTCCATTTTCTTTAAACAAGCATTTGCAATGCAGTAGGTCTCGCATTTACGCGAGTTTAAGCTATTGGCATTGTAAATGACAATGCCTTTTATTTATGTTTTAAAAACAAAAACAAAAATAAAAGGCATTGTTATTTGCAATGTCAACAGCTCAAACTCGCGTAAATGAGAGACCTATTGCATTGCAAATGCTTGTTTAGAATCTGGCTACCTTGTTGATCTCAACCTCAACACAGGAACCAGTATCCAGAATCGAATTTTGTAAAGACATGTCTAAGTTATTTTAAATAAATGTAGGTCAACGAGGTGGGGCAGATGAAGTATTTTAAGGTGTGGGTCTCTTTTCTTGCTCTGGATTTTCTTTCTTGCCTCAAATTGGATCAAAGACTTTACTGCGCATTGGTTAGAATTTGCTGTCTAAGCAGCATCTGACCTTGGTTGTCCCTTTCAGATTCCAGAGTGGAGACTTCTGGTCCACCATTTTCCCATTATTCAGCCCTAGTCCTTTAATGTCTTCTCTGACGCACTCCACATGAGATTACTATAGGTTCTGTAAATTGGGTAAACTGGCCTTTTAGAATTGAAAACATAGCCTTCTAACCCTGAGCCAAAACCAGTCTCTTCCTATAGCTTTAAAGATAGGGGTTTTGAGTACCAAGAAAACCTACTTTTATTTTGGATTCCTGATTAATCTCCTTCACAGACATCTTCAAGAAGTGTATGTATGTGTCGTCTCACACTCAATTCAGCCAAGGAGCACAGTGCCAGGCAATTGACCATTTGAGTTTTTCAAAGTGCAATCCTTCATTCAAATGAGGGTTTAAATGCCCCCATGCATCGGACTGGTCTGTCCGCTCTCCCAGACAGTTTCCCCCTCAAAGGGGTCAGTTGTTGGGGCTCCCTATCTGAGCAGGTACACCAGAAGGTTCAGTACTTTAATTCCCATAGGGCATGATACAGTTTGTTGCTGAGGGGCTACCGCCATCTTGAATCCCTTGCAAATCTTAGAGGAGAGCTAAAAAAAGGCAGTGCCAGGCACCCAATCCAGGGAGGTGGTTCCAGCTGAACCACCACTTAACTTGGTAGAGGCCGCATTCGCACTATCTCTATGATGCCCAATGCCTGTACCCAGCCAACGAAAAGGGAGCTGTGCCAGAGAAGTCGAAAATAGCAGCCTTCTTGACTGAATCGTCCACTGGTGTATATATAGGTGCTTTAGGATTCCAAAGCCCAATCCTTTGTTGTTCTTAATGTACAACAGGAAGGCTAGAGAGGTGTGAAACAAAACACCTCTGATTTTATAGATGGGCTCTTGTGGAGCAGGATGCATTTCAGCTCTTGTGTAACAGGATGCATTTCAGAGACTGATTTAGCAATGGGAATTTTAGGCTCGGATCCCAAAAGCAGGAATTTAGACAGATGAGCAAAAGATGAGACATCCAAGTTTGGGCAGGTGAAAAGCAGCTACAACAGTGATGTTGGTTATCTGTGCCCTAGATGCTCAGAAAAACTAAGTGTCATCAACATTTTATAAGATAGAAAGGCCTCATTCCAGGCAAGACTATTCATTGCCATACACACATAAGGCATGAGAAAAGGCTATTGTAAATAAGGGGGGGAATTCAATGCAGTAATCACTAAGAAAGATTACTTTCACACTTCCCATAAAAAGCAGTAGAGGAAGACTAGGGGTATTCCACGAAGATCTTTGTAGATTTGTGGGGTTTTGAGTGGTGGTCGGTGATTTCCAACGTCGCTCAGATTATATAAAGGACAAAGGCTGCTACTACTCCAGCATCATAGATGGACAACAGATCTTCAAGTATGCTAAGCATAGGGTTTTTGGGCTGTGGAAGTCATATTGTCACTTCTTAAGAGGCCAGGTAAGAATTTATTTTATTTATTTATTAAAAAGAGTATGTTCACTCCAAGGAGCATCGTGGAATTAAAGACTAAAATATACAGATCCTAACATAGGCAGACGCACAAGTTAACAGGAAAGATCTGAGGGCTTTCCTGAGTAAGGGGAGGCTTTCATGTTTCTGAAGCATGAGCAGAAACCAGTTCCAGGGCAAACGACCCAGATATTAGAAGGTAATACCATTGGTCCTCAATGTATTTATTTTGGGCACTTGGTTGAGTATTACGATCTTAAGGAGCACTGGTGGGACATATTTGGTGAGATGGTCTTGATAAACTGTTACTGACATTAGAAGATTTGAGCAAAAATACATGCCGCTTTAAACTGGATCCTCTGTTTGACTCTGAGTCACTTCAAGTTTCTCCAGGTCTCAGATACACGACTAAACATACACAGTCCAGTGGCCACTCTGACTGCAAAGTATTGAATGCACTATAATCTCTCCACTGCTTTAACTGATAGGTGAGATTTAGTTTTTAAAACGTGATCTAAATTATTTTTTTATTATTTTCGCTTCACAGCATGGGGGATTTGAAAGGGTACTTTCTTGGTGTGGATACATCCTTTGTTGATTTTGGATGGCCAATGTGGTTGGAGTTTATTTTTAAAATGTTCTAAAGTCACAGTACATTAAATGCGAATTGCTTGTGCAGGAACTCAGACACAGAATCATCGTTTTGATTTGTGTAGTAAGATAACAACCAAATTTACAGAAAATAGTTTTCAAAGCTTGTATTAGCTTCTGTATGTTAAGAGTTGGGTCATGAGCACAGTTTTTAACAGGATTACAGAGATTTCATTGGGTTGCTTGTAGGGGAGAACTACAGCTACGATGCTATACTACATTTTTGGTACGTTGGAGTACTGGTGGAATTCAGAACAGGTTTCTATTGAAACAAGTGACGTCATTTCTAGTGGTCTGAAAACACAGATCTTGCTAACTATCAAGCAGGGAAAGTCCTCCCTGATGAAATGTATAATGAGGGATGAAAAACTAGCTGAAGATTTAATTGCCTGGGTGGCAATGAACCAGGTCTTATTGGATCCCCGGATACCCGGCCTCCATGAGCATAGATGAGCAGTTGTAGGAAGGATGTTGGAGTAGGAATTGTCTTCGGTACAGGGAAGCAGAGAAGTTAATATGGAAATGAGATGTTAATACACAACAATACTAAATTAAATCGGCAAGCATGTCTACTCATGCCTATGGTATTAACGGGCTGTCCACAAAACATGTGGAGGGGAGGAAGGTGGTCGGATGCAAGATGGTAAGTGAATGACTATAGGATACGCAGGTGGAGGCTGGTGGTCACTTTGGGGATTGCTCACGGCTTCATATCCTTACGTATACCTGCCTTTGTTTTTCCATTTCCTCGCTACACACATTACTGTTTCTTGTTATATGAATTGTTGAAATCCAAAAACAATAAAAATAACATAAAAAAGCAGGTAAAGCCATTGAATATGAACATAGTGATAGTACAAAAACACGATGCTTCTCAGGAAAATGCGAGGGACAGTCTGATATACAAAGGTTACTGAAGTTAGAAGGAATCATAATGGATTTCCCACCTAACCTTTCTAGTGATGCATCCTGGTCCTAGGATTCGGACTTAGCTTTGGGATCATGAATCCTGCCTAAACAAACAGTTTCCTTGATTTCATTCATTGAATGATACACAATGCTACCAAAATCACAACAGATGTCTCTGATGCCTTTCAAGGCACACACTTATAGCATTTAGGAAGCTGAACAGCAGGGAACAGCCCCACGAATCAGTGATAGATGGTGTGCAAGTCATGCAGAGGAAGAGGCGGTGACAGCAGCGTAAAGGGGACAAGATGGCTTATCTAGACTAAGAGCTGGTTATGGTTTTGATAACTTTGAAAAACATTTTCTTCAGGTGTCAGCGTCGACTGAAGCTTACGGAATTTGGATTTTTTTTGTACGATGCATTTTATTATTTATTATGCAAAGCCACATTTTAGAATAGCTTCTGTCACCGTTCCTGCTTGTGACCTCTCAACACACAGCTAATATGCCAAAAACATTTAAATAGGTATTTAGGAAAAGCTGCTTTCACAATAGCAGTGATTGTTGTGTATACTTCCAATAAAATAATTCAATGTGTACAATTATATACTTGCAGAGTCAGAAGGCAAGTAATATTTTGCTTTTGAAAGGCCGTGTACTCAATTAATGTATACTAGACAACTCACATTGAGCAAATACGTTATCTGCTGCATGGACATTATAGGCCAAATCTTGAAAGCCAGTAAGAGAACATCATTCCTGCATATTTAGTTTACAGACTTCATACAGAATGGATCTAGTTCCTGAAAGTAGCACATCACATTACAGGAGAAAATTTTTGTTGTAGCAGGAGCACCTCGAATATGAGAGCGGTATGGTGTGTGTGGATCAGCTGGGGCTGGATTACAGTAAAAACCGTTTTTTTCATATGTACATTTCATCTGAGAATCAGAAATATAATGTGATAAGCACACAATCTCAGAACAGTTTTAGTCAAGTTTATAATTTAGCATTAAAAATCAAGTGTCCAAGGTCAGCATGGTAAGACTTCACCATAACTACCACCGGAAAGTTCAAATCGTGGAAATCTGATGAGGTTTTATTTATTTATTTAGGAGTTTGTAAAGCGCGCAGCTACCTCCAACGGAGGTGTCCCAGCGCTGAGGCAGTCGGCTGATTAACAGGTGCGGGGAGGAACTCGATGTTCTTGAAAAGCCAGGTTTTCAGGGCACGGCGGAAAGTTAGTTCCGTCTCCGATAAGCGGATAGAGAGTGGCAGGGCATTCCAGAGTTTGGCGGTCCTAACCGCAAAGGCTCTGCCGCCTGTCCTTGCCTTACGAAAGCGGGGAATGACGAGAAGACACAGATGGTTGGATCTCAGGGCCCGGGCGTGATGGTAATGTTGGAGTCTGTCTTTCAGATGCGCCGGGCCCTGTCCCCTAGTAGCTCTGAACGCCAGAGTCAGAGCCTTGAATTCAATCCGCCTGATCACGGGTAACCAGTGCAGGTTCCTCAGGTGGGGGGAGAGCGAGTGGCGGAAAGGTATCTTGCAGATCATTCTAGCCGCAGGGTTCTGGACCATCTGCAGTCTACGAAGGAGATAAGCGGGGACACCCAGGGAAAGACTATTAGCGTAGTCCAGGTGAGATGTAATAAGTGCATGGACTACAGTTCTGCAACATTCCAATGGAAGGAAGTGAAGGAATTTCCGCAAAGTGCGTAGCTTCCCAAAGCAGGAGAAAGAGACTTGCCTGACTTGGGATTTACAGGAGAGTTCATTGTCGAATCTGAACCCTAGGTTTCGCGCCGATTCAACCGGTTCCGGGGGAGGATTCATCTCCTGCGGCCACCATAACGCTGAGGGGGGGGGGGCTTCTGATTGAAGAAGAGGACCTCAGTTTTATCCTAGTTAAGCTTGAGGCAATTCAGTGTCATCCAGGCCGAGATGTTACTCAGGCATCTTCTTAAGTTGGTGAAAGCAGCGTCTGAATGATCCTCGAAGGAGAACAACAGTTGGGTGTCATGCGCATAGGAGACCACCCTCACCCCGCAGGATTCTACCAGCGCCGCCAGAGGTGAGAGGTAGGCATTGAAAAGAAGAGGACTCAGAGCGGATCCCTGGGGGACCCCACAGAGCAGGGGTTTCTCAGCAGAGATGAAGGGGCGGAGAAAGACTTGTTGTGACCGGTTTTCCAGAAAGGACCGGATCCAGGACAGGGCCGTTCCCAGAATACCCAGGTCTCTTAATCTATCAATAAGAATGGAGTGGGCAACTGTATACTGTATCAAAGGCCGCGGACAGGTCAAGTAGCATAAGCATAGCTGCTTTACCCTGGTCGACCTTCTCGGGTATGCTCTCGGATACTTCGAGGAGAGCGGTCTCCGTGCTGTAGCCAGCTCTGAAGCCGGATTGGGAGTCATGAAAAAGGTTCCTAGATTCCAAATGATTGGACAGTTGCTCCTGGGCTATTTGTTCAAGGATTTTAGCCAGTGCCGGGAGCAGGGAGATGGGTCTGAAGTTTTTAAATTCAGGAGGAATTCCAAATCTGATTCAACGGGGAGTTGATGCATGGTGCCAAGAGTTTGAAGAACTATGCCGGGCACGGATCGCCCGGTGACCCGGATTTGCCCGATAATAGTTTTTGCAGAGAATCGAGTGACAGTGGGTGGAATTTGGACAGCGTATCGTTATTGTCAGACGAGATAGTGGGCTCAATGGCACTCTGAGGTGAAGTGAAGTTAATATATATAGCTTGGATTTTGTCTTAAAAAAAGTCAGACAAGCCTGTGCAGAGGGAAGCGGTGGGGAGAACCGTACTGGCAGTGGCAGCAGGCTTTATGAAGTCTTGGACAATTTTGAGTGTTTTTGCTGAGTTGCCAGCAGAACTAATCTGATTGGCGAAATAGTACCTCATGATGTTGCGCTTGAGTTTGTGGAAATTCTTTAGAGCTTTCCTGTATGCCAGTTTAGCAGCAGGGTCATAGGATTGTCTCCAGGCGCACTCCATTTTTTTACAGCGGCTTTTCTCAACGCGGAGTTCAGGGGAGAACCAGGGGGCTGAGGGTCTCTGCCTGGAGGAAGTGACTGATCTGAAGGGGGCAACAGTGTCTAAGGCTTTGGACATCCAACTGTTAAAGCTTACTGAGTCCTCGTCAGCGTTGCCCGACAAATGGAGAGGTGTAGTTGTGAGTGCAGGTGCCATGCTATTTAAGGTGACGTAGCGCCACAATCTCCTTTTCTCTAGGTCTGGGGGTAGGGTGGTTGAGCTCCAGGCTCCAGAAAATTGTCAGACCAGGTGAGCGGTAAAGGGGGCGCTACTTTTAAATTGTGGTTGTTCGTAAAAATAAGGTCCAGAGTATGGCCTGCTAAGTGCGTCGGGCCGTTTACCAGCTGTGTCAGGTTAAGACCATCAAACGTTTCGGCCAGTTGACTGGCTCTGGTGCAGTTGTCGTTCTCCATGTGGACGTTGAAATCACCAAGGATCGTAAACCTGGCGTGCTTGAGCGAAAGGTCAGCTGCAATGTCATATAGTTCTAACAGGTGACAGGCTGGGGAGTTTGGTGGTCTGTATACTAAGATGCCGGCCATCGCGAAGTTCGATGCAATTTTAACAGAGAAGTACATAGCTTCTAAGGGCCCTATGTTATCGATCTTCCTGTGCGAAATTTCCCAGCCCGCTCAGAGAATCGCCGCTACCCCTCCCCCGGTTTTGTTGCCAGCCCTGTTGACCCCTTTGAGCCAATATCCAGCCGGAATGGCTAGTGTGAGGACAGGGTTTGAGCTATCTCTAAGCCAGGTTTCGGTGAAGAACATTAAATCCCACGAGTGCACTTCCAAGGACAGCCAAATTTCATCAGCATGTCTAGGGAGGGACCTGCAGTTGAACAGGCAGGCCCTAATGGAGGGGGAGTGGGTCCGGGCTAGATAAGTGGGGGCGGGGTTCATGGATGGAGCAGCTATGAATAGCGGGGAACCAGGCGTAAGAGAGTATGGGCAGACTTTGCAGGCCGATTGATGCTGAGATCCCATGCAATCAAGTTTGAATGTGTAGTCACAATCCCTGTTATTTAAGTTTAGGAGTTGTTCCCTGGACCAACAGATTCGCCCGCCGGGAGAGCCGCGGGTAGCATGGCTGGCGCTGGCCGCGGTCCGGACGGGCGCAGACGGGCTTGCCTTAGGCGTGCCTTCGGCGCGGCTGCGCCGCAGCCCCTTTGAAGTATTCAACCATGAGCCGGAAAGCTAGAGCACTGCCCCAAACTGCGCCGCTTCCGGCCTCACAGTGATTTCCTGGGAGGGAGGGTCAGGAATGGAGAGCCTGCCCCCACTCGAGTGGACTGTGTCTCAGCGCATCACATCAAATTCAAGCACAGCAAGTAATGTTTAAAACATAAAAACATTCACACACAGTTTTTAAAAAGAAGAAGTTTGCCTGCACCTAACGGCAGTCGGCAGCCTCATGCGCTCCGTGCTGCGGCCCCGTTTAAGTATTCAACCACGAGCCGGAAAGCTAGAGCGCTGCCCCAAAATGTGCAGCTTCCGGCCTCACGGTGATTTCCTGGGAGGGAGGGTCAGGAAGTGAGAGCCTGCCCCCGCTCGAGTGGAGTGTGTCTCAGAGCTTCACATCAATTTCAAGCACAGTAAGTAATGTTTAAAAAATAAAAACATTCACACACAGTTTTTGAACATCTGCCCAAAAATCGGCGACTTTGGACACCACCACATGACACCAATTATTTCCTTGCATTACAAACCCTTCCTCCCTAGGTATAAGTGGTAAATGTCCAGTTTCATCTTTCTTAAACTGAGAGTTGTATGGTGCCATCTGTGCAGTAAATGTTATCTTTCATCTGAGCAGTATATGTTATCTTCTAGTTTCTGAAAACAGATTGATGACTGCAAATTTCAGATCTCTCTCCGAGTTAGATTTCTAGGATCATGCTGAATCTTAGTACCTTATAGATTGAGGTAATCTACTAGATGCATAAATCGCCTGCAGTGATTTTTCTAGAATAAGTCAAGGGATCATCACTCAGTGGTAGATTTAATGTACCGGTTTGCTTTTGTGATTTAAAGTCCAATTTAAATTTTAAAAAATGTACTGTTCAAATTTGTCAGTATCATTAGGAACACACCTTTAGCCAATAATTAAATTTTCTGCGACAGGCAACCTGCTGAAAAATCGTTATTTCATTGATCAAGCAGCCGGAGAGTGACGGGTGCAATGTTTGGGTCATGCAAACAACACATTTTGGTGGCCAGTAATTGGGTTTTTGAATTGCATTTACGCATAAACAGTGCCCAGATTTTCAGTGCACATTTCAGATGATGACCTCTCAAATTATATCTAGAGGTCAAAGCTCCGTTGCCATATATTCAACCAGATTAAGGGAGGCGAACTTTGTATTAATTACAGAACTGTCTGGTCCCTAATTCCCCATCTCTATAGTTGCTCCTCGAGTGTATATATACATACATATATATATATCCATATATATATATATATATATACACAAACAGTTTCACAGGTTTTTCTGCCACTATCGTTGGCGGGCTCACGGCGAGGTCGCGAACCTCCAAAATCAAATCCCTAGTTATGTATATACAAACCAATGCCGAGCCCAATTCCTTTAAGCGTAGATAAATGTATTTAATGTAGCGAAAAACGCCCAACGCGTTTCGGAGCAGCCATGACCAAGGAGCGGCTGCTCCGAAACGCGTCGGGCGTTTTTCGCTACATGAAATAAATGTATCCACGCTTAAAGGAATTGGGCTCGGCATTGGTTTGAATATACATAACTAAGGATTTGATATATATTTATATTATGTTACTTACCCAGTAAGCATCTGTTCTTGGTATGTAGAGCTGTAGATTCACATGCTTTGCATACTCCTGCCATCTAGTGTTGGATCCGGATGTCTGCAAGTTGTTTTTCTTTGAAGAAGTCTTTCCAGTCACGAGGTAAGGTGACTCCTCCTTTCGGTGATAGTGCACATGGGCATCGACTCTATTGTTAGACTGCTTTCCCGCAAGAGGGTGAGAATGGAGTAAGTGAGTGTAGTAAAGAGATGTCCATGCCTAAATAATGTAAATAATGAGAACTGCAACAACTACAGGTGCCCAGGGAGGTAGGAGGGTGCATGTGAATCTACAGCTCTACATGCCAAGAACAGATGCTTACTGGGTAAGTAACATAATCCGTTCGAGGCAAGTGTGCTACAGATACACATGCTTTGCATAGACTATATAGCAGTATTCTCCCAAAGCGGTGGCTAACCAGTAGATGTTGCAGTTGTCTGAAAAAGTGTCTTTAGCACTGCTTGCCCTACATTGGCTTGTTGGCATGCTAATACAGCCACACAACAGTGTTTGGTAAATGTGTGTGGTGTAGACCATGTTGCTGCTTTACAGATGTCAGCTATAGGGATGTTACCTAAGAAGGCCATAGATGCCCTTATTGTGCGAGTGGAATGCGCTCTAGGGGGTATAGATAAAGTTCTTTTAGCTTTTGTGTAGCAAGTTTGAATGCACTTAACAATCCATCTTGAAATGCCAGATTTAGAAATAGGATTGCCTTTGTGAGGTGGTGTAAATGAAACAAACAGTTGCTTTGTTTTACGAAAATCTTTTGTTCTTTCGAAATAATACAATAAAGTTCTTCTGACGTCAAGTGTGTGAAGAGCCCGTTCTGCTACTGAATCAGTTGAAGAAAGATCACAAGTAACTCAACTGATTGGTTACTATGGAAAGCAGAAACCACTTTGGGAAGGAATCTGGGATTGGTGCGAAGAACTACGCTATCTTTATGGAGTTGAAAGAAGGGTTTTTCTAAGGTTAATGCCTGCAGCTCACCAACTCTCCTTAATGAAGTGACTGCAATGAGAAATCCGTGAGAAAAAACGTAAAGGACACTTGTGTAGTTGTTCAAAGGGTGGAGCCATAAGTCTTGCAAGTACATTAAGATTCCACACTGGTGCTGGGGGAATTCTTGGTGGTATAACTCTCTTCAAGTCCTCCATAAAAGCTTTAATGACAGGAACTTTGAACAAAGACAAATGCTGTCTGTTTTGCAAATTCGTAGCTACTCCTGCAAAGTGCAACCAAATAGATGTGTAAGCTAGCCCACATTGCTGTAGGTGCAGAAGGTAACAAACAAGGTTCTGAACGGAAGCATCTAGAGGTAGAATTTTGTTGTTATTACAGTGGACAACAAATCATTTCCATTTTGCTGCATAGCAAATTCTGGTAGTAGGTTTTCTTGCTTCCTTCAGAATAGTCAGAGTCTGGTGGCAAATTTAAATATCCAAACTCTATGACTTCAGGAGCCAAATTGCTAAGTTGAGCTCCTTGGGATTTGGACGCTTGATTTCTCCATGGTTCTGAGTGAGGAGACTGGAGGCGAGATGTAGCTTTTGATGTGGAACTACTGAGAGCTCTAACAGAGTGGTGTACCATGGATGACGGGCCCATGTGGGAGCTACCAAAATCAGTGTGAGTGATGTTTGCCTGAGTTTCCAAACCACAAACGGAAGGAGTGGTAGAGGCGGAAAAGCGTAGGCAAATATCCCTGACCAATTCATCCATAGGGCATTGCCTTTGGATAGAGGGTGTGGGAACCTGGAGGCAAAGTTTGGGCATTGTGCGTTGCCTGCTGTGCCGCACACATCTATTTGCAGGTATCCCCATTGTTGAAAGTATGGAAGGATAATTTGGGGATGAAGTTCCCACTCGTGTATTTGCGGTCTCTTTCTGCTGAGTAGGTGTGCAAATTGATTGTTCACTCCTGGGTGGTGTTCTGCCAGAAGGTGAATCTTGTGATAGATTGCCCATTTCCAAATTGTCTGAGACAGTCGTGACAGTTGGAGAGAGTGGGTCTCCCCCCCGTTTTTGTACATAGTACATCGCTGTCATGTTGACCGTGCGGGCTAGGACAACTTTGCCTGTGAGATGAGACTGAAAAGCTTTCAGCGCTAGAAATACTGGTAGAAGCTCTAGATAGTTGATGTGGATACGTTTGTGTTTGTCGTTCCAGAGACCCTGAATTGTGTAATGATGGAGATGTGCACCCCAACCCGTGAGAAATGCGTCTGCTGTTAGCACGACTTGTGAAACAGGGTTGATGAAAGGCCGCCCTTTTGATAAATTATGAGTGTTCTACCACTGCAGAGAGCGATGAGTGTGGCTGTCTACCAACACTAGATCTGTTAATTGACCCTGTGACTGATTCCACTGACGTGCAAAGCATTCTTGTAGTGGACGCATGTGTAGTCTTGCATGAAGCACTATTGCAATGCATGATGCGATCATTCCCAGTAGCTGCATGAAAGTCCTGGCTGGCAAGGTTTGGTTAGTTTGGAACTGCAGCAATAGAGTTTGGATATTGGAAATTCTGGCTGCATTGGGGAGGCTAGAGCTGAGTGTTGCGAGTGGCTCCTAGATAGGATTGTATCTGTGAAGACTGTAGGTGAGACTTTTGAATGTTGACCGTGAAACCCAACTGGTGGAGTAGGTGTAGCGTGGTCTGAGTGTGTTCTAGACACTTTTGGCGTGTGCTGGCTGATGAGCCAGTCGTCTAGGTACGGGAAGACATGAATTTGTAGTCTTCCGAGATGAGCTGCGACTACTGCTAGACATTTCGGAAATATTCTGGGAGCAGTAGTCACTCCGAATGGAAGTACTTCGAACTGATAGTATTTGCCTACTTTCACAAATCCGAGGTATTTGCGATGAGCTGGATGAATGGAAATATGCGTGTTTTAAGTCCAGTGTGGACATAAAATCGCCTTGCTGTAGAAGTGGAAGGACTTGTTGCAGAGTTACCATGTGGAAATGTTCTGACAGTATGTACTGGTCTAACTGTCCGAGATCAAAAATTGATCTAAATGATCCGTCCTTTTTGGGGATTAGAAAATAAAGAGTAAACTCCTGAACCTTGGTAGTGTAATGGAACTGGTTCTATGGCTCCCTTTTCTAAGATAGATTGCACCTCTTGTTTGAGTAGCTGTAAGTGGTCGGACGACTGTTTGTGAACGCGAGGTGGAATGTTTGGTGGATTGGTGGCAAGCTCCAGGCAATAACCATGTTGGATAAGGTCGGACACCCATTTGTCGGTTGTTATAGATTGCCAATTGAGGAGAAACTGTTGAAGTCTTCCCCCGACAGGTGTTAAATGATCGGGGGAAGTGTGGGCAAGTCACTGTTTGTTTGGGGAAGGGGTGTTATGCGGTGTGGTGCCTTTACCCCTTCCCTTGGAATTCTTTCCTCTATATCCTCCTCTATAGAAACCTCTAGAGGGAAAGGATTGATTGCTGCCTTTATAAGAGGAAGCATTTGGGTCTCAGGATGTTGTTTTGGACCCTGCTCTGTAAGATGAGCGGCGAAAGGGGCCTCTATTGGATGGGGACAGAAGCGATCCCATGAACTTTGCCACTTCAGTGTCCTTTTTAATCTTTTCTAAGGATTGGTCGACTATAGGACCAAACAGGTGTTCTTTGTCAAAGGGAGTGTTCAAAATGGACTGTTGAACTTCAGGCTTAAACCCAGAGATCCAAAGCCATGCATGCCTTCTGAGGAGAATGCTGGTATTGATCTCCCTAGCTGCGGTGTCAGCTGCGTCTAAAGCACATCTGATTGAGGAGTTAGAGACGAGTTTTCCCTCTTCAACTAACTGCTGTGCCTTAATTTTGTGTTTGTCTGGGAGATATTGGAGCAGGTGATCCATCTCATTCCAGTGTGCCCTGTCGTACCTAGCTAGTAGGCCCTGATTGTTTGCGATGCACCAGTGGTTAGCAGCTTGAACAGCCACTCGTTTTCCTGAGGCATCTATAAGTTTCGACTCCTTGTCTGGGGGAGGTGCATCCCCAGAGGTTTGCGAGTTAGCTCTTTTGCGAGCATTGAACACTACTAGGGAGTCAAGAGGTAATTGTCCTTTTATAAACACAGGATCTGATGGTGAGGGTTTATATTTTTTGTCTACTCTTGGAGTTAAAATACGTGCCTGGACAGGGTCTTTAAAGATATCATCTGCATGCCTCATCATGCTTTTGAGCATAGGGAGCGTTTGACTTGACCTGTGTGTGGACTCAAGTGTTTCAAATAAAACGTACCCTTCTAATGTCTCTTTATGTAAGGCCACGCCATGATACTCTGTTGCTCTAGCAATGAGCTGTTGGTAAGCCATATTAATCGCTGGTGGTGATGGCTTTGCAGGGTAAAGGTCTGGGTCATTATCTACTGGAGGATCAATGGTGTAATCATTCCATCATCACCATGATCCCCATCTGGATCTGTATGTGGAGATCCCTGAGGTGTTATGTGTAAGGGATCTTCAATTATTAACTGTGGAGACGATGGTGGAGGTGGAGAGGGTTGTGGGGCAGGATAAACGGGGCTGGTAGCCATGTCCTTCTTCTTTAGAGGAATCTTATTGGCAGTGTCCTCTGAAGGAAGTTTGTGTTTTGCTGGTGTTTTAGCAGAAATATGTCCAGTATCAGGATTAATATAAATCTTTTTTTGTTTAGGATCCAATTTGGCCTTAAGAACGTCTAAAATTGGTTCTGGAGGCTCGGAGACACTGTCCTTAGATTTCAGCGTCAAAATGGATTTGTCTTTGGTAGTAGGTTTCGGCTTCGAAGCATGTTTTTGTTTCGAAGGGGAGGATTTCGGCTCCAAACTAGCTTTGTCCTTGGAGCCTGATGGTTTTGGATCCGGAGGTAATTTCGGTCGACTCGGTCCCGAGCCGGAAGGCTTGACGGTTTGTTTAGGTGCCAAGCCGAGAGGCGGGGCGTTGGAAACATTGTCTCGGTGCCGACCTTGGCCAGAAGGCAGAGGTGGTGCTGTAGCCTTATGTGTTTTGGAAGAGGATTTAGGGGGCAAGGGGTCTTCGGTACTCACAGCACCTTGTCCCGGAGGCACATCTTCGGACTCCAGATCGATCTCGAGCTGGGAATCAGACTCTGGAACGGAGAAGGCCTCTTCTTCTGCGGCAGATGCTTCGATCTCCTCTTGCTCGGATTCTTCCCCAAAGATATCCGGAGTGTGTTGGATGCTTTGACATTGCATCTCTCGTCGTCGAGCCCGACGATGGCATAGAGTCTTCTTGGACCGAAACGATTTACAAGCATCGCAGTCTTCCTCCTTGTGCTCCGGGGAGAGGCACAAGTTACAAACTTGATGTAGGTCTGTGCGAGGGTACTTGGCGTGGCACCCAGGACAGAATTGGAATACGTTCCATCGGCAGAAGGCTGGACCGACACGGCTAGGCCAGTCGGCCGCCCACGAGGTTTTCGATCGAAAATGGAGAATTTGTCGAGCGAGTCAATATGCGGAGAACAGGGAAACATGTATGGAAACAATACCGTTGAGGGTAGAGTGGATTGCACACCGACGGGATCCCGAAGAACGGTTTCGAACTGGAGCGCAGCAATACACGTCCGAACCCAATGGTGGAAAAAAAAAATCTAACAATGGAGTCGATGCCCAAGCACACTACCGCCGAAAGGAGGAGTCACCTTACCTCGTGACTGGAAAGACTTCTACGAAGAAAAACAACTTGCAAACATCCGGACCCAACACTAGATGGCAGGAGTATGCAAAGCATGGGTATCTACAGCACACATGCCTCGAACATATATATATATATATATATACACACATATACACTTTCTTATGTCTGCACTTTTTTACTTTATCATTAATTTTTGAGTACATTTTTTGAGTTGATATAATATAGGACTTGTGAATAAAACTATTTTGCTAATGCAATAATGCTACTAAGGGGTTGTGTGAATAGGTGACATGGAGACAATCAATATGCCCATAAACTGATAAACATTTGGACCATTGCTTTCATATACTATAATTTACCACTCTAGATCCCCTTTCCCTTCAGGCATCGTGCTCTCTACCTCCTAAAATGAGCAAGAAGAGAATCAATGGTTTGGCATAAATGACGCAGTTAATGGAATGAAGACCATTTAGACAATTTAGTGCGAGTATGTCCCGTACTGCTGTCATTCACTCAGAGATCAGGTCTGAGGAAATGATATGGGGCTATGAATTTTTGGCAGCCAGTCCCTTCCTGTCACTGCCTGTTCCATATGCCCTCAGTGTATGTCAGATACAGATTTAACAACGTCAAACATGGATCTTAGCTCGTGCTGCTAAAATGTACTTATGATTTTTTGGACTGGGTTTTCTGGCCGGTTTTAGGCAACTTTCACAATTACTTTGATTTTGTTTGTTTCATCATATTCCAAATACAACTAATTAACTTCCCCTGTATTGTTATTAAGTCCACAGGTAGTGCCTGAAATAGAGCCAGATACCATTTTCATTTTAACAAAACTGTCAGTCTACTGTGGATGTATAAAATTGTTGCCATGTTCCTTGATCATGGTCAATGCCAGTCAGGTTAAGTACGTCAGATACATTTGTTTATTTGAAGCCCATGCAAGTTATCAGGCTTTAATATACTCTGAACAACATAAGGTGCATTCCGTTTATTCGTATAGTAGCAGTTCCTTCACTTATACACTACACCTCCTCTAATGAGTACCAAAGCAATACCGCCTGCAGGCCTGCTCTGAGCGCTAATCAAGAACTCTGCTGTCCCTCCTATCTACTGGCCATCACCATTTGGAAAGAAAGAATACAACTGTCCCAGTTCTCTCTCATGACTCGCCCATCGCCTCACCTGCTTTACTTCTCTCCTGACCAGCCCTCTGCGCTGGCCACAGCTCCCCAGGCTCCTCTCGTCCTGCCTGACCCGAATGTTCTCTCAGGATCCACTCCCTCAACGGGACCTCTTTCCCTTTCTCTTATCATAGGAGAGTCTGGGCTCTCCCAACTGTTTTACTGGAGGTTGTTTTAAAAAGCGGATACTGTGGTGACTGCTTTGCTGGAGACTTTCACCAGATGTATGAAACCTGACATAGGTGCAGCAGCAGAGAAAGTGGGAAACGGTGTCTCAATCTGGCTTCCATCATCAGTGCGTGTGTTGAGACAATACACATGAAAAGGGAAGGAAAGAGGTGAACTGATATAACCCTTCTTTGGCATTGTGTTACTGTCACTTCCTAACAATAGATTTAAGATGAAAACTTACTCCGTGGAGCACTGTGGCGCTATTGTTTATACCCACCTGAGCGTCCTTGAATAAAACAACAGAAAAGCAGAACAATAGTACATTTCGCGCCGCTGGACTTTTCTCGGACCATTCTCTGGTGCTGTGTCCGCTGCGCGGCACCACTTACCAGGTTGTAGATGCCGAGGAGCAGCGCTTCGATGCAGCCGTTGCTCTGCCGGTCGCGGCTGGCCGTGAGGCGCAGGTACACCCAGATGAGCTCGGGCAGGAACTGGAGCGTGAACCTCTTGAGCCGCACCTCGGAGCTGCGGTAGAGCTCGAAGAGCTGGTGGCAGACGGGTTCCACGAGCTGCGTCACAAACAGTGCGACAGGGTTAGCAGGGCCCTCAGAAATGACTCCAACAAGAACGGGAGGGAGCTCAAGTCCCAACCGTGGAAGGGGCCCTTCAGAGGCCGCAAAGTAGGACTTGTTAAAGGCAAGTACTGAGCAATGTTCTATAGCATTCTGGATCAATACGCAATGAAATTAATGTACTACTTTGTGCAAAAACGACATAGAATTTGTAAAATATTTACATTCACCTCGTCACGGAAATGCAAAAAAAAAAAAAAGTGAAACCCACTCGATTAAAGTGAAACTGAAAACAACAAAGTAAACTAAACACTATATATTGGTAATTTGGAAGCGGAAGCCCCCTACATGTCTTCTTTATGGTCAGACTGGCGCAGTCCTCTGTATAACGGCACAAAGAAAGGGGGCTTATAGGACGGCAGCCATGGTAAACTGCATGTCCAGTTGTGATTATACCATTAATTCAGATTTTTCGTTTCAAGACTGTAGCAGGCATCTAAAGTAAGTAGGATTTATAAATTAGCAAAAACATTACTTTTTCACATTCACCACTGTTTTTCTTTCCAACCAAAACAATTCACTTTAAAAGGTTTGGGTGACTTCTGTCCAACCATGCTTTATTTTAGCTAATGATGCATATAAATTACTACAAACCAGCGCTTTAAATGTACGTGCTCATCCGGATTAGCTATGTAAATGCACAGTACCAAAGCGAGTTTTGTACATTTTTACAGAACACGAAACAACCGTAAATATTTCTTGCTTTCTCACAACAAAAAAAACAGAAGGGAATATTACACTAATGTTACTGAATTCATCGACCTCAGGGGATGAAACACTCTCCTCTCACTCTAATCCGCTACACACCAATATTTTGAACCGGTAGGTACTGTCAGTCTGATAACTAACCACGAAGCGAACACTTAAAACTCTATTGCAGTACAGAAGAATATATCTTTAGCGGTCAAACACAGACACGTTTATTAAGGAAGTAGCCACAATACGTCATACTGCCACCTCAATTCCACCCTTTCAAATTCGGTGCAAATTATCACCATAATCATGGTTGGAGGCAGGAGAATGATTCTTCGGGGTCAAGAAATTTAGAAAATCAAACACTTTTCAAGGACAAACCTCACATACATACTTTGCATTATTACATTACTATACAACAAGGCAGGCACAGTTAGGTGATACAGCCAAACGGCCAGTTTAAGTTTTTAAATTCAGCAGCATTGAGTTCCGGGCGGCAGCGAGACAAGATGGCCGCTCGCTGAAGTCCCTCCCCGGCACCGAGAAACCTTTGCTCTTCGGGGGACACTGTTTCAGCACTACGCGGCCGCACAGCATGGGACACAATGTCAGAGGCTCCCGGGAGCGGTGAGATAGTTTATAGACCTTAATTTCGTGTAGTTGATACCTTTTTCCTCATTGCCTTGCCGCTCCCGGTGGGCTTCTCATATCGGCCGCCATTTTGAGGGCTCCTGAGCTCGAGTCTCAGGAGCCGGGGCACCTGAGATTCTTCCTTTCCTTCCTGCATCAGAGACATTGACTAACAGGCAAAAATAAGAGCACATCAATTTAAAAGCATATATTGCTCACTCTCTTGTTCTCCTCAAGGATTTGAATGGTTCTGGACAATATTTAAGGAAACACCACAACAGTGTTCAGACTCATATTGGTTCCTACTGATTTCACATACACACATGATGACTTTTTCTTTATTAGTATTCACATAAGAAGACTAATTTCAATAGATTACTGAGTCATCTGCTGTGCATTTAGTTCCATTTGAGCCTTGGTGGCTACTTAGTGACTAGGAGAAAAGCTGTTGCTCTCTGGCGTTTTCCGTTATGGAGCATACATATTCAAGTAAAGTTCAGGCTGCTACTACTTCTCATGCCAATGGACGCAAGGAGTCTGGTGCCAATGCCAATAAAAGGGTTAAGAAGGACCCCGCTTCTCCAAACAAATCACCTCTGCCTCTGACGCTAGAGGATATTATGGACGAATTGAAAAATATACGACCTTTTATGGCAGATACTAGTGCGACGCTTCAAAGAATTGAAGATAAGTGGTCGGGATTGGATTCAAGACTTACTGAGGTTGAACAAAGAATCAGTGACGCTCAGGATGTTGCTGCTAAGGTGGAGACTCTGTCTAAGGAGGTTCTTCAACCCAAAAAGTTATCAAAAGATTTGGAGAACCGTAATAGACGCAATGATGACTTACGAATTTATGGTATACCGGAGTCTTCGGAAGGTCCTGATATGATCAGTGTTTTGAAGTTGCATATACCAAAAATAGTAGGCTTGCCGAAACCTACAGACCTCAACATCCAAAGGGCACACAGGATTGGTCCCCTCAATGTCTCAAACTCGAACAGACCACGAGGAATTATTGCCTACTTTCTTCAATACTCAGATCTAATGATGATTCTTACTGCAGCTAAACAACGAAAACAAATGCTGTGGTCGGTCAGAAGATATTTTTCAGTCAAGATGTCTCAAGACCTACGGCAAATCGCCGAAAAGAACTTCTGGATCTCAAACCTACGCTTCGATTCATGAACGCTCGTTATGGTCTTATACATCCCTGCTTCTTCAAAGTGACATATAAAGACAGGACAATTACTTTTGAGGATCCTGCGGAGCTCAAGAAATTTATTCACATGCACAAAGGAGAAGACATGGAACTTACTAAATCTTAATTGTTTCATATCTCTCATTTAACATGCGTTTTTCTCCTTTTTTCATGCAGGTCCCTCCCCTCCCCTTGTTCTGATGGAATTGTTTCTGTTCAACATTGTTCATTTATCCAAATGTCCACGTTTTGTTCAGCTGCGTTGTCGTCTTAATGTATGATAAGTCTTAGTGGTGCCATGTTGGTAACGTTTTCTTCACTCGCATATCGTTCTTCCAATGTTTGTTGTTACTAAATGTATTTTTTTCTCGGTGTTCCTTCCAGAGCTCGGTCTACTCCACTCGTTCCCCCCTTTTCATATCTCTCATTAAACATGCATTTTTCTCCTTTTCTCATGCAGGTCCCTACCCTCCCCTTGTTCTGATGGAATTGTCTCTGTTCAACATTGTTCATTTATCCAAATGTCCACGTTTTGTTCGGCTGCGCTGTCGTCTTAAAGTATGGTAAGTCTTGGTGGTGCCGTGTTGGTTACGTTTTCTTCATTCTCCAATGTTTGTTGTTACCAAATATATATTTTCTCGGTGTTTCTTCCAGAGCGCTGTCTACTCCTCATGTTTCCTTCCCCCTTCTCATTATTATTGTCTTTTTTTATTTTATTTTTATTGAACAGTTGTGACAGTACAATGATACAGACTGCGCGGTCACACAACAACTAGCTACTACAATAGAACAGCAATGTTTGATTGGAACTTACGGATTGAAACGCATTTTCCTTACACCATTAACTCGAGGTAAGATCAATTCCCACTCTTGCCCTTCGCAATTCCTCTGCTGGGGAAACACATAAATCACCCCTCGATACATTCCATTTGGCCCATTTTTGATCCCATTTCTTAGGACAGCCCCTGTGTTTAAATACCTCTTACTCCGCAATCATCGCACTATCCATATCATTTGCCCATCTCCGGTATGCAGGCAAATCCCCAGTCCCCCAAGTCTGAGCAATATTTCTCTGGGCAAGAGTGAATCCCAGTGAGACCCACGAACGTTCGGTATGGGTTAGGTCGGTGGCCTCCAATATATTTAGTAGGCAGAGTCGTGGGGAATTGGTGATGTCTTTCCCACCCACCTCTTTAAGTGTGGAGATAATCCTCTCCCAGTATGGGCGGATGTTTGGACAATCCCAGAGTGTGTGGAAAAATGTGCCTTCCTCGGCGCACCTCCTAAGGCATCCAGGGTCAGGTCTTCTTCCCATTTTAACCAGCGTACCTGCAGAGAGATATGTCCTGTGTAGGATTTTTAGCTGAATTAACCGTAGCATCATAGGAATGGCAACTTCTCTGGAGGAAGAAAGTGCCTCCTGCCAGTCGTCCTCCTCTAGATTCCCAATATCCATTTCCCATAATTGCCGGAGACGCATTAATGGGTCTGGCTTATTATTTATTAATTTACGGTATGTAAGGGATATTGCTTTACATGACATGAGTTCCGTTAGGAGTCTATCCTCCAGTGGGGATGCCTCAGGCAAAGCTTCACCGCTCATTACAGCGGTAGTTCTAGCGTGCCGTATTTGTAAATATCGGAAAGCCTCCGACCCAGCCAGTTGATATTCTACTTGAAGGTCTCCAAATGGAACTATCTTGTTTCGCTTCCAGAGATCAACAACTGAAGAGATGCCAATTACGTCCCATTTATCGAACCCCGGGCATTTACTCAGCGTGCCGAGTTGCTCGGTCTCCCATGGAGGAGTGGTCAGTGTTATTTTCTTGTGCCACCCTAGTGATTTTGTTGCTCGGTGCCAGATTGCGACTGTTTGGGCCGTGGGGCTCGTGAGACGTTGGTGTTTGGGGTTAGAATAGAGTGCTCTCCGATAACCACCCGGGCTCATTATCCATTTGTCCGTACGGTATGCCGGTTCGGACGGTGAGGCGTAGACCCATTGGTTAATGACTGCAAGCTGGGAGGCCCAATAATATTGTTTGAGGTCGGGCACAACGATTCCTCCATCGTACCACCCTCTCGTCAGTTTATGTGTCGCGATACATGGGTTTTTCCTGTCCCATAAAAGAGTCCTAACCTCACACTCTATATTGGTGAAGTATGTATCCGGGACTTTGTAGGGGGTATTCTGCAACACATACAGAAATCAGGGCAATGCCAACATTTTGAACAGCGCTGCCCTGCCCAGGAGAGTCAGGGGTAGGGACCTCCAGTGGAGCACATCATTATGGAGTGTAGTCAGTGGGGCCTTAACATTGATGTCATAGAATTGGGAGGGCAGCGGGGTTATATATATACCCAGGTATCGAAATCCCTCAGTCGCAACCGTAATGTTTGTGTCTTTAGGCATACGTGGTAAGGGACCCTGAAGCATATATAGAATGGATTTTGCCCAATTAATAGTATATCCTCAGTGTTTACTAAAAATTGCAAAAATATGAAGAATCCTATGGATCGAGGCTGATGGGGCCGCGACATATAGCAAGACATCATCGGCAAAGAGGTAGATTCTGTCTTCGTGGTGTTCAGTCCATTTCAGCCCCCTGACCATGGGGTCGCCCCTAACCCTAGTCGCTAACGGTTCCAGTATCACGGCAAACTTAAGGGGCGACAAGGGGCAGCCCTGTCTAGTTCCCCGCTCTAATCGGAATCGCCGGGATGTGTGTTGATTGACAACTATTTGGGCCGTCTGTTCTGCCCATTTTATGAATGTGGAGCCAAAACCCATGTGCTCGAGGAGAGAAAATAGGTAAGGCCATTTCATTGTATCGAATGCCATTTTTGCATCCAATGACAGCAGGGCGGCATCTTCTTGGATTGTGCTAATCCTCGCCATTACCCCATGCAATCTCCTAAAATTGAGGGCCGTATTCCAGCCAGGCATGATGCCTGATTGATCTGGGTGTACAAGTTTACAGATGACAGGAATTAACCGGTTGGCCAACACCTTGGCAAGGATTTTAACTTCAGCAGTTAACAGTGAGATTGGTCGATAGGAGTCGCACCTCGTCGCTGGTTTACCTTGCTTATGTATAACGACCACAGAGGCCAGCATCAAGTCACTAGGAAGGGACCCATTCTGGTAACTCTCTAGGTACATAGCTAGGAGAGCAGGTGTTATCTTAGAGGTCACGAGTTTGAACAGCTCTATTGGGAGCCCGTTGGGACCCATGGCTTAATTCCTCCTCTGTTGGATCACACTCCAAGGATTGGCGATCCTCTGGAGAAAGAGTAGTGACCGGAATGGTGGCTAGGAGGTCCCTGGAGTCAGTAAGGGTAGTGGTGGTGGTGGTGGAGGAATATATTGAGGCAAAGTGGGATTCGAAAGCCTCATCAATCTTTTGTGGGTCTCTCAACAACTCTCCATTTTCCCCCTCAATGAGGGGCACCCATCTCTGTGCGGCCTCCCGCCTCTCCAGCCATGCGAGTAATTTCCCCGTTTTGTCGCCCATCTCATAGATTTTGTGTAATGTAGCTTTCTGTTTTGATCTAGCTGCCTCCATTGCGAGCTGTCAGTAGTCTTGTCTTTTCATGCTAAGAGTGTGTATAGCTAGATCATCATCTGTAGTTGCCACCGTACCCTCCAACCCTCAAATCTCCTGTTCTAAGGACTCTAACCGTGCCCTCAGCTCTTTCTTATGTCCTGCCATTAATGAGAGTGCTTGGCCTTTAACAACTGCTCCGAATGCCCCCCATAGGATCTGTTGGGAATCAACTGTGTTTGCGTTCTCCGTGAAGTAGTGATCCACCCCTTTTAAAATTTCACTCTTGACGTGCGGGATTTTCAAGCACCATGGTTTTATCGTCAGGGTAGTGCGTCTATTCTCATGTGGCAGTGCTATCTGGGTAAGGACAGGAGAATGATCAGAAATACCACGCGCCAAGCACCTAGCTTCTGTAAAATTAGAAAGATCACCGACATGTGTGAGCAGATAGTCTATTCTAGACGGACTACCGTGGGCGCCTGAGTGGAATGTGAAATGGCGGGCCAGAGGATTAAAATGCCGCCAGAGATCAACTAGGCCGAAGGCTGAGAGGAAATCCATCAGTTGTGAGGTGTCGTGCGGTTCTCGTCTAGGAGGCCGTCGGTCAACTCGACCATCTACCGTCAGGTTAAAGTCGCCCCCCAGCACCAGGATGCCCACGGGGAGGTTAAGCAAGAACTTGCCCAGATCGGCTAGCGTAGTTTTTTCAATGCAGGGGGAGACATATATCGAAAGTATATTAAGTGGCCTCCCTTCCAATGTCCCAGCCACCGCAGCAAATCTACCCTGGGCCTCAACCCATGTGTTGTTTATTATATATGGGCATTGTTTACGAATAAGGATGCCAGTTCCTCTCGAACCGGAAGTAAAGCCCGCATGAGCAGCCAATCTGTATCCCCATCTATCCAATGCTTACACGTGTTACCTATTAAATGTGTCTCCTGCAACAGGGCAATATCGGGGACCTGCCGCTTAAGGTATTGGAGTACAACCCCTCTTTTTAATTTGTCCCCAGCCCGTTAACGTTCCAAGTGAGGATACGGAGCGTTCTGTTCATACTATTGTCGGACATGATTCATTCGGGTGATTTAGGTCGCCTCTCGCCCAGGGCGTGTGTGCAGTTTTCAATCACTGGTGTGAGTAGCCCGGAAGCCCAGGCTGTAGTTGTATGGATGACGTCACATCCCTCACCGCTGTCACAACAAGATAACAATAAAAACTAACCAAACAAAGCCCTCCCCCCCCAAACTGTCCCTTCCCCTCCCCCTCCCTGCATTGCGGGCTCTGAACCTCCCGCCTCCCTAAACTTGCAGAGTGCCTATCGCCCACCCCTGGAATATTGGGGAACGTGATCCAGCCCCACTCCCTAAGTCTCATGTTATTAGAACTAGATGCAACATCATACTGGTTAAAACAAGTAAGCAACTGTACCCTGTATCAAGCTGTAATTATATCTTCGAAGCGTCCAGCAATAGCGCCAAGTGACACCAGAGTTATGGTATGACGCAGTTCAACGCCAGGGTAAACTTGTGTCAGATACGGGCGATGAGGGTCTGACACCTCTGGCTGTGAGCAAATGTCACGGTGTGTTCAATCTGCCTGGTCCAAATCCAGTGAGCCTCGCGCTGTTGTGGTGTCCGTCGAAGTTCCTACTTGGCGGCCTGGCCCGTCTTTGTTTCCACTGCTGCGGTTTTCCTTGCAATTTCGCTTGCCGACAGTGCGCCATCCATTGAGCCAGTCCCATGCTTCCTCTGGGCTATTCAAAAACCATGTCTTTCCCTCTGACTCGACACGTAAATTTGCCGAAAACAACATGGCGTACTTAATTTCTTGATCACGCAGGGCGTGTTTCAGTTCCAGGAAGCTGCGGCGCTGCCTTTGCACTTTAAGCGTAAAGTCTGGGAAAAATGTTATTTTACTGTTCTCAAGACTGACCGGGGGAGCCATTCGCGCTGTATGGAGTATTATGTCCCTGTCTCGGAAATTGAATACTCTTGCCAGGATGGGCCGGGGAGGCGCGCCGGGTTTTGGTTTTCTGCCCGGTACTCTATGTGCTCTTTCAATAGAAAAGTAGTTGGACAGGCCCTTGGGTTGAAGATGGTGCATCACCAGTTCCTCCACGAATAGATCCGCCGCCTGCCCTCCGCCCGTTCTGGCACCCCCAGTATGCGGATATTATTACGTCACATCCTACCTTCGTATTCGTCGAGTTGGCTTTCCATTCTGTCCTGGCCAGCCTGGAGATCCGCGACTTGGCGTTTGAGGAGGGTGGTATCAGTTGTTAAGGCCTGAGATGTGGATTCCACCTCCTTGATACGATCGTTCATGTTCAGCATGTCAGCCCTAATCAATGAGACCTCTGAGGCGACGGTATCGATCCAGTTTTCTAGGGATGTGCGCACGGTCGTTATGGCTACCAAGATGTCTTGCAGTGTGGGGTCTTGTTGGTCCCCAGCCGGTTTCGGGGTTGCCTATGCGTCGTCTTGGCCATTCTGCCACGCATATTTGTCCAGTTTTGTTTGCATCGCATTGCGGCCGCTCGCCATTCTCTGCTCGGTGAGTGATGCGATGCCAGTGGAGGAATGTAGGCCGCGCTGGCTACTCTCCGCCGCCTGCTCGAGGGCCAAGGCCCTGTCCGGCCTCTCGGAATTCACCAGTTAGGCCTCTACTGAGTGGGAGCCCGATCCGTCCTGCACTCAATATCAGAGGGGGGAGCACTCGATTAGGTTTTGCAACTTACCCAGCCCCCGCTGCAGTTCTCACTTTGGGCCGTCACCAGAGGAGTGCGCGCGTCCTCACCGCTTCTCAGTGGCCGCTTAGGTCCCGGGCGCCACCCACGGGAGTCGGATATTATTTATTACGGCGGCCGCCAGCCGCACAGATCACAAGCAGGGAGCCTGCAGGGCGGGACGATCCCTCGGTGATCGCGGGGGCCAGGCACTCGGAAATGCAGGTACTGGTTATGTGTCCTATTTCTGCTGCCCCCCCTCGCGGTGGATGGTTAATTTCTCTTCCCGCGGTCGCGGTTTCGTCGTCTCTGGTCGGCCGGGGCTCGTTGTGATGCACTCCGCATCTCACTCCTCGCTGGTCCGGATCAGGACGAAACTCCGCTTAATCTTTGCGGCACTTGGCTCACTGAATGCCTGAGTTATTAGGACCGCATGGCCTCTGTTACAGCAATTCACGCTCGGGCATGATGTCTATTTTCGGATGTTTCGGGAGTGGTACGCCGGAGCCGAGCTAATGCGCAGCCATTTCCCACGGCAGTTGGCCACGCCCCCGTCTTTTTTGTTCTCGATTCTCATGGCTAAAGCCCTTTGGCTTTTTGTCATCCCTCTACTCTGTATAGACCAGAGGAGGCCGTGTTCTCCTCTTGCTCTTCTCGCCCTTTCATCAATCTTTTTCTTATTTCTTTTTCACTTTTTTCTATTCTATTACTCTACAGTGAACTTTTTTATTTTCACAAAAGCTCTATTAGTTCTTCCTGTTTTCCACTCAGTCAAAGTGATGTGGATGATTATGTTTACCTTTTCCACTTCTTTCTATTTTTTCTCCGGCATTTTTCTTCTTCTTTTAGTCATATTCTGTTGTATATTGGTAGTCACGCGTACTCAAACTTCTACCGCTTTTTTTTCATATTTGTTATGGTGGGTTGTGATATCTACCTTTTAGTTTCACGATGAACTTTTTATTAGATTATTATATACTGCTTCGATTAATGGTTTGCGTATTGTCTCATGGATTGTTAAGGGTCTTCGTAACCCAGTCAAGAAGCAAAGAGTGTTGTCACATTTATCAAAGTTAAAATGTCATGTGGCCTTATTACAAGAGACACACCTTAGAGAGCAAGATATATCCTCTTTAAGCAGACATTGGGTTGGGAGTGTTTTCGCCTCTCCAGCCATAAATAATAGGAATGGTGTTATAATATTTCATAAATCGTTATGTACACAATTGTTAACCGAAGTTAAGGATGATAACAGGAGATGGCTTCTGTTAAATCTTAAGATCCATGATACCCAATTCTCGTTCTGCAATGTTTATGGTCCTAATGGTATAGATTTAAAATTTTGGAATGAATTTTCTATTCTCCTTTTGTCCCATGCAACAGAAAATCTTATAATGGGTGGTGACTGTAATCAACTGATGGACCCTTTTCTTGATCGTAAATTTCAAACTAGGTTTGTTCCAAATAAAATGCACAAGACCTTTCATAAAGCTATATCTTCTAGGAGGCTGGTGGACGTTTGGAGAATTTCACACCCAGATGTTTTAGAGTTCTCCTTTTTCTCCCCAGTACATAATTCCCACTCTAGATTAGATTACATATTTCTCACACAACCCACTCTTCAATTCTTGACACATGCCAAGATAGGTTTAATACCTATTTTTGACCACGCCCCTGTAATAATAAATTTGGAATATTCCACTCCTATATCCACTTTCACGCAAATGGAGATTTAATAATGCTCTTCTACTTGACAACCAATTCACTGAGCAATTTGCATTGTTTTTACAGGAATTTTTCGAGAACAATCTTCCCTCTGACTCGCAGATGAATTTTATTTGGGATGCATTTAAGGCCACGGCTAGGGGGTTTATAATAAACTTTGTTGCAAATAAAAAGAGGAAGGCACTTAGAGATTTAACGCTGCTCTTAAAACAAATAAAGACTCTAGAACATGAATATTTCTCCTCAAATCACTCAGATATCCGGTCTAATCTCATTAAAGCTAAACTGCAATATAATACACAGTCCTGGGATAGCGCTTGCAGTAGTTTGCTTAAGTTTAATGCAAAATTATATGGCGGTCGTAATAAGGCTGGTAAATCTCTGGCCAACTACCTTAAAATTAAAAAAACTAAAATCCAAGATTGTTGCTATAATGGACGGCGGTGTGGTCAGGCATGTTAATGACTCCAAGATACTAGAATGCTTCACAGAATACTACACTAAGTTGTATACTCCTGAATCCTCACCTTCAAGTGATCAAATTGATGCCTACTTCCAATCCATTCCCAAACCCCCAGAGAAGTTGGTTGACTTGTCTTCTTTCGACAGTCCAATTACGGAACAAGAAATTTCTAATGCCATTCTACACCTTCCAAAAGACAAAATTCCTGGGCCTGACGGTTTTTCTGTTCTTTTTTTCTTCACTTCAAACATCTGTTAGTTCCTAAGTTATTGCTTCTTATCAACCACTTTTCTAATCTGGGAAAGACTCAAGGCTCCTTTACTCAGGCCATGCTTTGTCTCATCCCTAAGAAGGACAAAGATCTCTCTTAATGTGGTAATTACAGACCTATCTCACTTATTAATACGGATTGTAAGATCTTTGCTAAATTACTGGCTCTTCGCATCAATCAGTTCATCCCCGAATTGGTTGAGAAACATCAGTCAGGGTTTGTAAAGGGTCGTTCCATTGCGGACAACTCTCGAACTTTTCTTGACAAAATTCATCTGGCTTCCAGGTTGAACTCATCAGTTGCTGCCATAACTCTGGATGCAGAGAAAGCATTCGATAGAGTCGATTGGGGGTTCATCTTCGGAGCACTGAAATAGCACGGCTTCAGCCCCCACATTATTCATTATATCCAGCTATTATACTATGCCCCTCCACTTCTATTTGGGTTAATGGTCATCAATCTAACTATTTTTCCCTCCAAAGGGGTACTAGACAAGGTTGCCCTTTCTCTCCACTTCTATGTATTTTAGCTTTAGAACCCTACTTGGAAAAGATTCGTCGTTCTCCACTGTTTACGGGTTTTCAATTTAAAAATATTGACATCAAATTTACACAAATGCGGATGACATCCTATTATATATCCCGAATCCAAACACGTCTGTACCGGCGTTTCTCTCTTTATTAAACGAATACTCTACAGTCTCCGGATATAAACTAAATATAAATAAATCAGAAGTCCTGCCCCTAAATAAATATTGACTCCCAGATATGTTTAAAGACACGGAGTTTACATGGAACTCAAAATATATTAAGTGTTCAGATGTCTTATATACTAATAACATTAAAGAAACCATTAGATTGAACCTCAACGAGACCATCACGAAAATCACAGTGTTAACGGAAGGCTGGTCTCCATTATTTCTGTCCTGTTGGGTAGATTAGCAACGATTAAAATGATGCTGCTACCAATTATCAATTTCTAATTATCCATGCTCTCGGTTACCCTCCCACTATCTTTCTTTAAAATCATTAACCGTTCCTTAATCAACTTCCTGTGGAATAAACGCAATCCTAGAATTTCGCTATATCGTCTCCAGCAATCCAAGGACTCTGGTGGGGTACATTTTCCTAACCTTCGACGCTACCATTCCGCTTTTACTTTGAAACAGATCTGGACTTCTCTTTCGACCAACTCTCACACAACGCTAACCACCTGGGGTCAATTGGAACAGGCTCAACTTACTCCTTTTTCTTTAAAAGAGGCGGTTCATATTTCTCAACCCCGAGGACCTTTTTCTCTCCTATACTTGCCCATTCTGTGGCAGTTGCAAAACCTTTAATTGCTTCTTCTAATTCAAATATAGATATTATTTCACAATCACCCATTTGGTACAATAAATACTTAAAGCTAAACAATAGAGCTCTTTTTTGGAAAGAATGGATCGACAAAGGTATTATAACCATCGGCCATATACTTACAGATGGCTCTCTATTAGATTTTTCAGAGATTCAAAGAAAATATCATATTTCCTCTCAACATGCCACACAATTTCTGCACCTTAAAACTTCCCTTCTCCTCCTCCTCACTCAGGGCTCCTCTGCGGGTCCACAAAATCAGCCCCCCTCTCACACTTTAGATTTCTCCTCTCAAATAAAGGCATCTGGCATCTATAAAATGTTGTCCCGTCCTTCAGAATTGAGATCAAAATCCAAGGTGGAACTCTTATGGGAAAGGGACCTTCACCAGGAATTTTCCTTCCAGACCTGGAGCTCCATATGGGCTAAGATCCACACTTCCTCTCGTTCCGCTAGCACAACACAAACATTGTATTATTTTTATAACGGACTCTTCTTGACCCCTGAGGACCTCCATAAGTTCTAACTGACTAACAATGCAAATTGCTGGTCTTGTTCTCACGACAAAGTGATTTTTTACACATGTTTTTTCTTTGTCCTTTGGTTAATAGGCTCTGGCAGCTCATTTGGAAGAAACTTAATGAAATTCTGTCCACGTCGTTCTCTTTTGATATTTCACATATTTGTTGGGCAGCTCTTCCTCCCTGTGGCGTTCTCAAGGGAATATAGGAAAGTTTATTGGTTTGGCTATAGCTATTGCCCTGCAGACTATCACCACGAATTGGAAAGATATCACTAAAATTACTTTTATTGCCTGGTGGAATCTTTTATGTCATTATCACAGATTGGATCGCGCATATGCCACTTCCACTCCTTTACTGATTAAAAAAGATTAATTATGGTTGCCACCCACAACATTCCTATCCAGACATGCTGTTCTATCCAAATCTACGGTCACTAGTTATAAACCTCCATAAATGTTGGTAAATCCTCATTAAGTTAACATGGTTATTATTGCAATGCTGTTATTGCTTATTTCCTTTTCCTCTTTTCCTCTCTTCTCCTTTTCTCTTTCTTTTTCCTTCTCACTCTTTTCTTCTCTTACAAAATCTCCTAAAAATGCATATTGTTTTGTGAATAGTTTATATTTTTCAATTCGAGCTCGGGTATATTGAACTGTTAAGCTTGCATATATTTCTTTTATTCACCGTGCTTGAATTGTACGGTTTTGAATATTGTGTTTACTTTATATTTGTCTCGCCATATAAGTTCAATAAAGCATTTTAAACAAATTCGGCAGCATCCGGACTCCGAGTGCTCGGTTGATCTGGGATGAAATAACAAAACGCATCGCTTTTCAAAGAGACACCAGAAACTACTAGATGACTGACTCGGGGTCGGTGAGCACCGAGGTGGAAAATCCATCACGCACTGTGACCCTTGAAAGATCTCTCTGCAGTTGCTGCGCCAACCACGTCCTTTCACTTCTTCCAAGTATCACCTTCTCTCTTTACCCGGGTCACGCTCAGGTTATACACTCAGTTTCACATGGCCTGAATGCACGAGCATCCTTTACTGGGACAAGGGCACAAGTGGGGAGTTGACGCGGGTCTACGGAGTCCCTCCGCTATTTTTAGAGAGGAGACTCCGTTCCCCTTACACGTGGCCGAAGGATGCTGAGAGGTGCCGTCTAACCTTGTGCCCCAGCACTACTACAGCTGCGTGCATTTCTAAACACTGCATGCGTGTAACCTGGCCTCTGGGTGTTTGTAAACCTCCATCACGTTGCTGGTAGCATCCACTTTATTCGTGAAAGAGATCCAGTGGGGTTAATCTTTGAATCTCTCAAACAGAAGTAAAAGACAACTTCACACTATTGACCCTTCTATCGCCTATTGACCTGGAAATATGCAGGATTTTGTGCCTTGAAGCTGGATAAAGCACACCAGCAAAAAACAAACGTGCATTAACAGCAAGTTTTATGTAGATGAAACCTATGTGATGTATAAAAAGTATAAGAAATAAAGAAAATGTTCTTTTCAGATGTTTGTGTCATCTATTTGTAAAGTAGGCCCGTCCAATTTTAAGTGAGGAATAATATATGAATATGAAATTACATGTTGGGAGTTATTTCTTTCGTATGACATCACTGAATTCCATGTACTAATTAGTCCCCCCACTATTTTTCGTAGGGCTTATATCCTGACTAGGATATAAAACTAGCTGACGAACGGGTGTTTGCCACAGCACACTTAGGGGCCGATTCCGATCTCGGCCGGTAGGGCTCCGAATCGGATTCGGCATAACCGGATCCGATTCGGAGCCCTATTTCCCGACCGATTCGTACGCGCGTCCGGACGAGCGAGTACGATGCGAAATCGCCGACCGACTCGTTTGGGCGTCCCAACCGCTCCGACCGACTCGTTCCCGGGTCGAACCGCACCGACCGACTCGCTCGGACACGACTCGCACCGCGCAATAGAGACGTTCCCCGGCCGGGTAAGTACGATGCGTGCCGCGAGTAGTCCGACCGACACGCGCCGCCCGGCTCGAAAGAGCAGTCGGAGCCGTACTTCGGGGGTCCGTGTCGGACCCCCCTGTACGCATAGCCGCGCGAGTCGCACACCTGTGCGTGTACGGCATGAGTAGCTTCGCCGCGTACCTGCTGTAGGGGGCGCCCTTGTTCGCCTCGCACCCATTGAGGCAATGGGAGCCCGCGTACGCGTTGTACGACCGGGTCCCATTGACTTCAATGGGAGTCCGACCGACTCGAGTCCGATAGCATACGGACGCATCGTACTCGTTCGGTCGGGCTGCACGGGTCCGATTCGGTCGGAAATCTCTCCGGGTCCGGCTCGGTCGGAGAGATTTCCGGCCCGAATCGGAATCGGCCCCTTGGTGTTGGGGGCATGCGAGATGCACAGGAGGACCAAGGAGTGGGAAACTGAGGTAACACAAGAAACCAGGGTCACAATCAGACACAAACTCGTGGAGGGGTATGGGCTAAGATTGTGAATAGGGGGGTGGAGCCATGTTCATAGACCCAGTCAAAAATACTTGTGGGTTCTGTCTTCACTGTTCTTCTCCAAGGTGTAACTTGTGCAAGGTGAATGAATCATGCAACACCTCTTGGGAGAATGCTCAGCAGTAGTATAACAAGGTTAATGCAGAATGAAGGACTCCTGCATAAAACTGGCTTCTCACAGGAAAGGTGGGGCTAAATCAGAAAATTCACTGGCAACGATTTTAACAAATGGGAGAAATCAATGTAAAAACAATGAGTTCCAGAATTCCTAGGGTTTGGCGTGTTGCACAAGCAAGGAAGATAGCGCAATAGATAGGTCCAGCAATCCTAATCGCAACAATAGTTTATTTTCAGAGAAAAGATCAGTATATTACCTTCCCATAGAATTTTCTTTTTCAAGCACTGCTCTGAAGCCAACTCCTTCCTAGAACCCCTTTCAGCTCCAACATGATTGTCTTTACCCTCCAAGAGGCCCGGCATATCCCTCTCCAGTTCCCCGTTTTGCTAAGCTCTTCAGCCGCCTGGCTTGTGGACACTGAGGAGTGGGTGGACAAGCTCCTGCTTCCCAAGGGCTCTCGTTGGCCAGCCCTAGCATATCGTGAATAGTGATTTGTAACTACTTCCCTGCCCGAGTCCTCTCACCATCTTCCCTCGTTTCCTCATGTCCTCTCCCCTTCCTGCCTGTTGGACAGATGGCCAAGGATGGCTTCCCAGGAAGCACTGCTGGTCTGTCTGGTGAGATACCAGTGTCTTGGGGAAGACCCCACCTCCACTTTCAACACTCCTTCCTCATTCACTCCATCATGTCGCTTCTTTTCCTGAATCCTGGTTTCTCTTCTATTTCACCTGTCCCCTGTGCTGATCATCAGGTCTTTGACGTGACCTCCTGGTTACTCAAAAAACGATATAAATAAGAAACATAAGATCTTAGGACAGCCAGAGCCAACAACCAAAGACCCTTTGTGCTGCAATATTACAATTCTTAATTAACTTTTCCTTTACTTTAAAGCACTACTACATTTCTCTCCCTCTCTTGGTCTTAAAATGTCTCTATATCTAGAGGTCTCTCTCTGGGTCTCCAGTTCCAGGTTTCCTTTCAGTCTCTATCTCTGATCCTCTTTCTCCCCAGGCCTCTCTCTATGGGCTTCTCAGACTCCTATTAGTCCCATAGTGGCCTGCACACAAATGCTAAGGGGTCATACATCAAAGAAACCACACATGATTTTATAATCTCTATTGCTCTTTTAAACCCACCATCCTCCACAACACCATATTTTGTCTCCCCTTATCACTTATTGTCCATTCCCATAACTCCACCACACAGTGCATAATCATATTCCTTTCCCTTGGGGCCTTCAACACTCAAACACCACACAACCCTTTACTTCTCCTTTCACCTAAACTCTCCTCATCCCCTGCTCTCCCTCATCCATCTTCCTTGTACACTTACATCATCCTCAATTCTAGCCTTTTCACTCTTATCATATCTTTCTCCTACCAGGCCTTTTTCTCATCAACTTACTCTGGTTTCCTTTGCCTTGCCATCCTGAAATGAGTGTCCTGCCACCCCAGGTTAATCTACAACAAAGCACCAGGCACAGGGTGCATTTACTATTATGATCTAGAACCTTATGTGCTGTATTTGCATGTATATAGCACCTCATACCCCTACTGAAGTGCCCAAGATCATTTGTGGATAGGTCACAGACTACTCTAGGGGAGTGCTCAAATAAAATGTGTGCGCCTGCTAGGTGGCCTATATGGGTAATGTTCTGGTGGGATTGGGAGGACCAGAGTTGTGTTGCTATCCTGGTTTGTTGTTGACACAAGATGCGTATTCAAGAGAAAATAAGTGACCAACAGACATGTTATAGAGCCGTGGATACTTATGCATTCGTGGACAGAATATAAGTAACTGCACCGTGCATATGTGGGAATTAATTTGATGGTGTTCATGTTCAGTAAAGATGTATGAGGCGTTACTTAGTATATGGTTCACACTTAGGTAAGTGGGCACCCTGCACTAATCCAGACAACCCCTATGGAGATTTTGGTGGTTTTTAGACAACCTTAGAAAGCTCTCTAAGTAGTAGCTGTGGAGAGCAGCCTTCAGGCTTAGTCAAGAAAGAGTGTAAAGCAGCTTGTTTTACCAGAACATAATCCTATTGGTATAAGTGGAAAAGAACCACAGTGTATTTATAAAAATATGTATTTATTATAAGACACTCACTAACACATACAAATATCTCCTACCCAGAGATATACACAATGCACACAATACTTTGCAATAAAAACAGGCAAGTAGCACAAATATACTGTGGTCGCTGGGGGAGGGGTAGGACCAACCCATATACTAAGATAGTGGTATGCAAACTGAGACTCAAGACTATAACCAGAAGACGTAGAAGTGCTGGGGACCCAAGGAACCACCAGAGGTAAGTACCCAAGAACCCCAAGGAGCCCGTGTGCAGAGTGGGAACACGAACGCACACTCAATTCAAGTCAGTGGGTAAGTTGTGGTTGCAATTTTAAAGGAGAAGGACCCTTCCCAATGGACCCTGAAGAAACCCCGTGGAAGACAGAAGGTTGGAGAGCCACCCCACCCGTGGATACCCTAGGAACCAGGATACCTAGACCAGGGAAGCCGGGTGCATAGGTGTGAAGTGGCGTCGGAAACCGCAGTCAAACTCAATGGAGAACTTCAGGAAGATGCCGCTGCTGGAGGAGGTGAAAGAATTCGGTGGAACCCAAAGGTGTATTCAAGTTGAGGAGTACCTGCGAGCAGAGAGGACATAGTCTATGCCACTCAGGAGTGACCAGGAGGCACGGAAGACGAATTGCCACCGATGTCGGGTGTTGCAGGTGAGTTGACGGTGACCTTGGAGCTGCAGCTGTGTGGACCATGAGACGCTGAGGAAGACCAGGAGCCGTTCATAAGCTGTCCCTTGTCCGATGTCGAGAGTTGAGGAGTCGGTGTCTGTCGGAAGTACCAACAACCCTTGGCAACTGCAACAACATGAAAGCGAGAACAAGTGCAGTTGTCAGGACCACCAAGGTCCAAGTGACTCACCACAAGCATGGGAGTCAGGGCAGGCCCCAAGCAATTAGGGGAGCCCGCTGGAATCAGGAATGACCCTCAAGAGGACCCACAGACCACCAGAGGCATTGGAGTCGCAAGAGGACCTCGAGCAGCTCACCAAAGATGCAGGCCCACGGTGCGGACCTCGAGCAGCTCACCAAAGATGCAGGCCCACGGTGCAAGCGATGCGGTGAGGACGAAGATCTTGGTCACAGGAGATGCTTGAGATTACTTGCAGCCCGAAGATCTTGGAGGAAGGGAGCCAACAAGCCTTTGCAACGACAAGTCAACGCAGTGCACAGGGGTTTGCTTCCTGCTGTTCCGATGAGGGATACTTGCCTCAAACTTGGTATGAAGACTGGGTCCTTTCAAACCCCCTCCTAATTCTGATTCGGAATGAAAACGCCTTCTACAATTCAGAAAACCTTTTTAGAATTGCAAAAGTTGTTTAGTACATTAAAAAACATTCTTTTGCAGTTGCAAACACTGATTTTGTGAACTACAGGGATTGTGACCACAAAAGTGTAAGATACGTCAGGCCATTCTTATCTTGGTGGATCAAGTCTAGAGTTGAGCAAATGTTGCAGACTAAGGATGTGTATTTGAGCCAACATCACTGAGTTCCTATATCCTTAAGGAAAGAGTACACTGAGAAGTGTGCATGTGTATGTAAAGCCCGCCCCATACTTACTGTTACTTACCACTGGTTGGTTCCCTCATTGTTCTCATTTCCTTGCTTCTCACTGGTCAGGGCCTCCTGTAGTTTCCACTTTCTCTTCTGTTGTCCCGTCACCTATGGAGCTTGGCGAAAGAGCAGTTTCCGATCTCTGCGGCCAGTATCCTTCCACTGGCCACCTTTGAAAATGTACTTTTTTTTAAAAATCAGGCACTCATTAAGAGTGCATGTTTTTGCAGGCCCTATCTACCCCTCTCCATCCCTTCCACCCCCTCTCCCATCCTTGTGGTTTGCCCTGTCCCTCCCACCCCTCCTCCTGCATCGTTGCTGTCGTCCCTCCCACGCCATCTCGCATCCTTTTTCTTTTTCCTGCCTTACGACAAAAAATGCTTAGACTTCCAGCGCGGGCTGCGCCATAGCCCTTTGTTTTATTTATTTTAAACCATCTTTAAAAACATTTTTTTTAAACTAATAGCTTATGTAGAGCTATATGGCTTTGTTAATGTTTTTTTTTTTTTAAAGATGTTGCACCGCAGCACAGGCTGCTGTGCAACATGGCTTAACGTAAATAAAAACAAAGCACTATGGCGCAGTCAATGTTGCCCGGGTCTTAGCACTTGGTTTCATTTACTTTGAGCCATGTTGCACAGCAGCCCGCGCTGCTGTGCAACAGCTTTAAAAAACATTGCCAATAGTTGTCCCCCGCCCCCCAATTACGAGCGCTACTGTGAACACATGCCTAACCATTGGAAACCCGCAGCTTGGAGAAGAGCAGCCCTATGAAGAAGCACGGCACCTTGTGTGGGTGAGGGCCCGGTTCCTGAGGAGGTACTCTCACTAGATGTCTAAAATACATTCTTACTGGCTACTAATGCACCAGATCAGTTTTTTCTTTTTCTAGCCACATGGTATCAGCCAATGGAAAGAGGTTGTGTGGCCAATATAACGTGCTGCCTCTCACTCCGGCATACTAGAAGACGAAGGCTGAGTGAGGACCTACCCATGCCCATTTCTACCGGCAAGCTTACACTAGCAGTCAACCATTTATAAACACTCCCAATAGTAGCAGAAAAACAGCTGAGGTCAAGGGTGGTGAGTGACTGGATTGGACGTGACGTAGCAGGGGATGTGGGACTAGACGCCGGTTCCTTTGGTTACAGAGCCATATGACAGTGCTGCCACTTGATCACACCTCTACACCTTAAAGATGTGTACAACCCCAAACTGAAATTACCGAGTATTCACTTTCGAAATCATGATACTGTAAGCACAGAGTTAGTGCATAGTGCAAAGTTCAACTTATGCCACGCTTTTAATGATTAACAGCAGCGAATAAAGCAAGGTTGACAGAATGAAAAAGCTCATACCTCGTTATTTGGGTCCTGGATAACTTTGTAGAGGGCCGATACCAGTGTATTTTTCCGGTGCAGGGTTGCTGAATAACCAGACACCCGAGTTTCAGGTAATGCCTACGAAGAAATACAGTGACCAGTTTACCTCGCTGATAAATGCTTCACTGGCAGGATTTCCGAGTGACAACATGGAAGGCACTGCCACAGACAAAGCTGTATCATATATACAAACATGCATCGCGTCTTAAATCTTATTGCTTGTAACATTTTCACGGAATGGCATTTGTAGGATTTCAGAAATGTAGGGCAACACATGCGAAAGTTGATTTCACGTCCCAATGTTCTTGCAAGGTGATGGGGAGGGGGGAAAGGTGGTGGTCAACTAAACTCCAGCATGCACTGCAATTCACTTAAATTATACAGGGACATTCATTATCACCACTTAAATCACTGTCGTCCACCATTTAGCAATCACTAACTTTTTAATTCTTGGCACCTATACAAGAGGGCCCACCGAACACCACATTGCTTCTGCGTTAAAAGCCATAATACTTCAAGACCAAAAAAAGTTACTAAATAAATATCTAAAATAATAAAATAAAAAATACAACAACGGGCCCCAGCAGCAATAGGCCATCTTTTCTTCCATGCATGTGAAGCGACCTTTACTGCTGCCTCAGTCCAAAAAGCGTCTGTCGTTAAGGAGACAGAAAACCTTGCGGCCTGGCCGGCAGAGATGCATGCCAAGCCCTTACTAGTTCAAATTACTTCTAAGAACCCGAGTTCCTCTCCCTAGACACTCGGTAACAAATCAATGCGTCGGTCAAGTGCCAAGAAAATTAGCCAAAATTGACACAAAAAGTAAAATCCCTCACAGGGAACCTGCAACCCGGGGGAAAAAATAACACAAACACTGCCTGCTATCGAAAAGTCCCATTTCAGCACGTGGTTTGTCTGCAACGGTCTTTTAAGCCTTAAAATAACCACACCTGTAAAGATGCACCTTTAGTTAAAAAAGTTACATTTTGAAACTAACAGTGACCGACAGTCAAAGTACAAGTCCTTGAAAGCGCATGGCACCAAACGCAGCAGTTGAAATGTTTTAATGTCAGCCCGAGAGTCCCACGCCAGCATAGGAAGCATGAGCTACCCTCAGTAGGGATGTTTAGAGCCGGCTTCCCACTGCCACAGGTTGGAATAAAGACCTGTAACCCTGGATTTTACCTCACTGTCTGCCACAGCACGTAGGAGCAATATTCTGCTCAGGAGCAAAATCACTCACATTGTAAGAACTCACCAGGAAATCACATTGTAAACGTTCACCGGAAAATACGTCTTTATAGTGGTCCAGTCCATAGCTGAGATTCCGGGATTTCACAGAAGAGCAGTATCGTTGAGAATTACTACAAGCAACTATCATTTGATTTCAAATTTACATTTTTTAATTTGGGGGATTAATTCCATAGAAGCCTGTGTTCTTCCAACAGACTAGGAATTAATATTCAGGACTGTTCATTCCTTTTGAAATGCCTGTCCACATTTAGCAGGCAAATTTACTTTGTTATTCAAGCCTAAGAAATAATTTATGCAGAAAGCATGTACATTATGCTTAGTAATACCCGATAAAACATCAAGGATGGGCTCTGCTCCAAGAAGCAGAGTGCTCTGCTGGCATCCTAGGTGTGCAGGATCATATCTGCATTGTAGCTGCAGAGCAAAAAAATATAAATTATTGCACAAGTAAGGCAATAAATTTGAGGAAAAACTCTGGGAACTGCCTTAGTTAGAGAGCAAAATGGCATCTGTACTTCGGAAACATTCTGCAAAAGCATAACATCTTTTGTTATGTTATATGTATTTGCATAAGGCACAACTCACCCGCGGTATAATGGTGCTGAAGGAGGAGCTGTACAGGAAAAGCCTGGGCCGGGGCTAGGTTAAGAGCCAAGCCTTCAGTTTCTTGCCGAATTCAAGAACTGAGGCGGCTTTGATGTGCAGGGGCAGGTCTTTCCAGGCTTTAAGAGCGAGGCATGAAAAGGACGACTGTTGATTCTGCTTATGCAGGGGGGTGAGGGTTGTACAAGTCCAGGTAAGCGGAGGTAACTGGTAGGTTTGTGGACGTTTATGTGGTTGTTGAGATACCGGGGACCAATGTTGCTTATGGTTTTGAATGTGTGCGTGAAGAGTTTGAAGACTGCTCGTTTGTGGGTTGGCAGCCAGTGAAACTCTTTGAGGTGTGGGGTGATGTGAGTGCAGGGTAGGAGGTTGAGGGTGAGACTGTCCGTTAAGTTTTGTATGGTCTGGAATCTTCTAGTTAGTTGAACATTGATTTCAGCACAGAGTGGGTTACTCTAGTCCCACTTGTTGGTGATGAGGGTTTGAGTGATCCTTTGCATGTTGGTTGGGAGTCATTTGAATACCTTCTAGAGCATCTAGAGTATATGGAAGAAGGAGACAGAGACTGTGGTTCACTTGGCCGTCATTGTGAGTTGGTTGCCGATTACTATTCCAAGATTCTTTGCCCGAGTTTCCAGGATGGGTGTGGGTTAGACTTTGGCAGATCATACGGTAGAGTTCCAGAGTGAGGTGCTTTTTGCCGAAGATTACTACTTCTGTCTTGTCAGTGTTGAGTTTTAGGCTGTTGGATTTCATCCATCTGACGACTTCGGTCATGCAGGCGAACAAATGTGTGCGGGTCTTTGGAGTCTTGTCAGTGAGTGAGAGTATGAGCTGAGTGTCGTCAGCATAGAATACTATGTTGATTCTGTGGGCATGGATGATGGTGACGAGTGGTGTCATGCAGGTGTTAAACATGGTGGGTCTGAGAAAGGAGCCATGAGGAACTCCACAGATGAGGTCTAAGGTGAAGGGGCTCAGGGCTGACCGACAGAGTAGCGGTGATGAAGGAGCAAATCCACCGAAGGGCAGGTTCCTCAATGTTAGTTTTGTGCAGTTCTTAAATAACGATAGGGTGGGAGACAGTGTCAAAGGCTGCGGAAAGGTCTAGTAAGATGAGGACTGCAGTGTCACCTCCGTCCATGATCATCCGGATGTAATATGCGGTGGTGATGAGGGCGGTCTCTATACTGTGGTTGGACCTGAATCAGGTTTGAGTGGTGTCGAACAGGTGGCTGACACTAAAGAGGATGTTCAGCATCTTTTCCATGACTCTTGCCAGGTACGGTAGCAGGGAGATAAGCTAGGGGTTCGCTAGCGTCTTTGGGTCTACTTAGGGTTTCTTGAAGAGGGCAGTTTACAAGTGTATAGGTAGGTAGATGTGTTGATTGAGACGTTCAGGATCGTTGTGAGGGCTGTGCTGATAGGGTCTAGTCCTTTGATGAAGATGTGGTGAGGGCAGAGGTCAGAGGGTGCTCTGCAGTGTATGTACTGCATGGTTGTTGCGGTTTCTTGAGTTGTCATGGTGGGCCTGGTAGTAAGGGTCGTCCTTTAGGTGTTGGCTAAGATTGGCAGGAGAGCTAAAAGGGTGGAAGCGTCCAGTTGGGCCTTGAAGTTGTCATAGATATTAGTGATCTTGTTGCTGAAGAATAGGGACAGCTAGGTGTAAAAGTCCTGATGGGGGTTACGCTAGAGACACTTGCTGCGGGAAAGATGAAGTCTTTCCCTATGGCGAAGGTTTCCCTGGCAATGTTGGTGCTGCTGCCAATGCAGTTGGTGATCGCAGTGTGTCTGGTGACTCTGATTTGCTGATGGTAGTGTATGAGGTCGGATTTGTAGGTGCTCGTGTAGATGTCGACATGACTTTGTCTCCATCTACGTTTAAGTTCCTTGCAGTTGGTGAGCCTGAGCACTTCCATGTACCAGCTTACGTGCAGTCTGGTTCTCGTGAGGATCTAGGGCAGGAGGTGATCTAAGCATTGAAGTCGGAGATCGATTTGGAAAGGTTGTTGTTGTGTTGAAGCTGGTAGTGTAGAAGTTCAGAAGACTTGGATGTTTCTGAGATCTTGTTCTAGTCCCTTCATGAAAATTTGGTGAGGGTATTTTTGCAGTGGTGTGGGATGGGTGTAGGCTGAAGATGATGAGTGTGTGATCGAACTAGGCGATTGGCGTGGGCTTGCTTACTCTAAGGTTGCTGAAGATGGGAATCAAATAGGAGTCCGGATGAGTGTGTGGGGCCAAGGTTGTACTGGTCCTCAAGGAAGTTATTCGTGTTGCGATCAGTGAGATCCTCCAGGTGGCAGTTGAAGTCGCAGGGGAGGATTAAGACGCTGGAGTAAAGGATCAGGGTGGCAAAGTCTGCTATGGTGCTACTGAAGATGCCCCACTCTTCAGCAGCAGGGACGAGGGTGCCACTCAAGGTGTAGTTGGGGTGATGAGGAGTTTCAAGGTCAAGTGTTCCATATTGCTGGTGGTGGTGCTTTCCGAGGTGGTAATACATTGGATGAATTATTTGAAGATGAGAGCGATTCTGCAACCGTGCCTATTTATCCTATCCTGTCTTGCAATCCTGCATGTGGGGGGAGGGGGAATGGGTTTGATTGCCGTAGCAATCACATGGGCCAACGAGGGAGTCAGCCAGATGTTGGTCAGGAAGAGTTGGTCTGGTGAGCAGTCATGTAGCAGATCCCAAATTTCGGTGGCGTGTTTAGCCAGGAAGCGAGTGCTGATCGTATGTAGGACAGGGAAAGGCATGGTGTAATGGGGGTCAGGTGTGTGTGCGGTTGATTGCGTTGGGTGTGTGAAGCGGGGGGTGAGGCAGTTGCTGGAGCATGGATGTGAAATGACAGGTGACACAGGAGAATGCACCTTCAATGTTGGGCGACAAGGCAGCAACTCTGGGAGATACGATTGTGGTTCAGGGCGCCAACGGTTGCAGTGTAATAGCGTTGGGCGGAGGTGTCCGGGAGGAGGACCAGGGTACTAGGGCTGGGCACAGACCGGATTGTCTTTGGCACGTCCGTGCTGAGGCCACCATTAAAGTGAAGACAACTTTGATAGGAAACCAATGATGTCATCTGCTGTGCAGATGGATGATGGGAAATCCAGTGAAGTCACATAGGTGCAGATGGAAGCTGGGAAATGAGTCTGTCTGACTTCTTCTTTTAAAGACAGTTTTGGCACATAACCATTGATGTCACTTCCTGTGCAGATGGATGATAGTAAATCCAGTGATGCCACTTCCTGTGCAGATGGATCATGGGAAATCTAGTGATACCATTTCCTGTGCAGATGCTGGGAAATCTTTGTACTTGATGGGGGTATGCTGCTATGAAATCTGATAGCACACAACAGCAGGATTTAAAGTAGAAAGGGGTTGAATTTGCAAAGTAAAAAAAAAAATCAAAAACAATAGACGCCAACCTAGCTAGCTTCAGATGGTGACCATTTTCACTGAGGACAATCCGAAGCTGAATGTCTGTCTTTGTAAGATCCTAACTTAATTCTCTAATATGAGATGGTTGTACTTTCAGTTAATTTGTCGCAAATCACAATAAAAAAGCGTAGCAAGTAAGGAACATACTTTAAGACATGGATCTGGGTGGTTGTCCCAATTTTTGCATTACACTAAAGTCTTTCAATATTGTGTTGCAGAGGTTTTAATTAAGAAAACTCCTGAGAGAATATCCAACATGGAGATGTTTTGCTACTGAAGATTTGGATGTCCAATCTTCTTGCTTCAAAGCAGAGATAAGTGTGGTAAAATACACACACAATTGGGTCCCACAACTCTCCTTTAGAAAGTGGGTGCAGTAATTAGAGCAGTTTCTTCTCAGCCTCAGAGCTACTGTACTGCATGCACAATGATAATCAGTTAACAATATTTACTTCACATGGAGGGGATTTCTTTTCATGATCTGAACTATGGCACTTGATTTTCAAGGGAGCCAAACAGGCATATATATTTGGTAGGGTATACCCTTATTCAAATATTGTTATTCAACACACGTCTGGCATGATGAATGCCAAAGGGCATGACTGATTGCCTTTCTACATGAACGTTCCATAGTCATTTTCCTTCTTCACACAGAGCACCGCTATGTTCCTGCCATTCATTAGTTCCTCACTCCCTACTTGACAGTTGTATGTTTTGAAAGCAATAAATCTAGGTATGGCTCATGAACTCTTTATGTGGGCTTTTAGAACACATCGAGGTAAGCCATGCGAGCTGCTTGCAGGTAAGCAGCTTCGCTTGCAGCTAAGGAGATTTTGCACTTACATAAGGAGCTCAAGCAGTTAATGCACAACCTTGACAGTGATACTCAAGAGGAGAAGGAAAATCAGGACTGTGTAATCCTAAAAAAGAACAATGAAAGGATGGAAGTATCTGGGATATCCAGTATTTAGCTATATGACTAGACTCGCTCTGAATACACTTACCCCTCACAAGTCTGCCTGAAGGCACCCTAACTTCATGGACTATTGGCCGGAATTCAAGGAGTACCTCTCCTGGTTCAATGAGAACTTCATTTAGCTTTTTTTTTTTTACAGGCTTTAGTACAGGTCTGTCAACGTTAGCTCACAAGGGGAAAGAAGCTAGATATTAAAAGTGCCAGCCAGTGTCGGGGGTGGGGGGGGGAAAGATTTCTCTTTACCCAGTACTGTGTCTCTAACAATACCAACAATGGGGGTTACAGAATGCATCTGTGTTTGGAGTTTGCTTGAGTTGTGAGACCTATTGTAGCAGTATTCACCAGATGGCACACTTAAGGATTTCCACAGGAGATGAATTACCATGCAATAAATCTAAGTGAAAATAATTTACATAGAAAGCAATATATTGAAATTGTCGCATTACTCCATTCCTTAAAGTCCAACATAGATACCCCGGAACAGTGCTACTGAAAGGAAAGGAAACGCAAGACATTTTATAAAACATATAGCCAGTTAGGTAAGAGCAGGGTGCCCAATGAGTGAATATACACTCTCAGACAGGGCAGGTGGCTATCAATGTTTGTTTTATAGTCTGTGGGGAAAGTGACACATTTGGTATGAAATGGGTTCAATCAACTGAAAGGGAGGCAGATCTTTCTCTGTACATTACATGATTTGAACTATGACTTTGTCTATATATTTATTTACAAATTTACAAGACTCAAAGAGTACATGAGTGCTTTACAAGACAACAGTTACTACTGCATGCAAGTAGCTTACAAAAGAACTATTGCATGGGCTAGGATACATAACATTCGAAACAGTTACATGAGTTTAAGACCACAATAACCCACATGAGCAAATTCCAGCAGAAAGTTAAACGTTATTCATAAGGCAACATGGAGACTGACAAACAAGCACTGACTAAAAGGAAAACAAGTGGATGCCATTTTTTAAGTCAACGTGGCTGCCATGATTTGACCCAGATGGAGAGGAAAAGAAAGAAGACTGTGAAAGTACAGCTAATGTCAGAAGGGCAAACAACGTCATGATAGCTCCAAAGAAATAACGGCCATCTCCAACCCAAACCTTCATCACAGAAGAGGATTGGGGGGCAGTACTACAGTAGTCGGTCCACCCAACGTGGTGTCTAAGAAAGGCTAGACTGCGCCGTGATTGCCTCCCACATACCTACATCCTGGCACTGAAGCAGAGTCTCCAGCTCCCACAGCTGCCAGCCAGCGACTGCTCATCACCTACACAGCGTCAGCCTCTTAGCTGGGGCCTAACCGAGCCATCTCTTAACCTCTGCTTCCTGTTCCACTCTCTCTCTGACACACAAGAATATGAGGACATGCCTTCCCAGTCCGACCATTGAAGGAGCACACCAGGAGTTGTGCAAAAGGAAGGTTGCATTTCACACCACACAGATGAGGGCCCAACTGCACTACATCAAATGTCTCCAGACAACCTGTGAAGTTGGCTGCGTCTTACCCTGAGCAAAACTTAGGCAGCTGGCGTGGGCAGGGTGGGATGGAGCAGGCGGCAGGGTTCTTCTGACGAGGTGCATTCTTTTCGGAATTGCAAAATCATGTCTCAAGAAAATAGAAAGCAAAAAAGATTTGGACGGAAAGGCTTCAACCGCTATTTGTGGCATGCTTCATCATCGGCCAGTCTGTCTCACCATGTTAAGATCATACCAACATGGTGGTGTCAACCTCGTTGGGAGGTCAGAATAAGTATTTTCTTCTGGTCAGATTCTGGTCCAGGTTCTTACATAAAACAACATTTGTGCAAACCCAGGTTTTCCCTTTATGTTAGGGTACAGATTCTTATATAAAACAACCTTTGTGTAAACCCAGACTTTCCCTTTATTTTAAGGTACAGATTCTTTTATAAAACAACCTTTGTGTAAACCCAGGCTTTCCCTTTATTTTACACAAGGCTGGATTATAAACACAGGAGGATGTTAACGTAAATCTATGTCTTGTACATCCTCTCTACTTCTCCTTTGCCAACATGTTTCTGCCTCAGTAAGATCTCTCATGGGAAAGTCTAGGGCCTTCGTTTGGGCAGTCAAAGGTGCCCCTCCTATTGTGTTCTTCAGTTACTAATTCATACATACATGTAAGAATAATTCTTACCTGCCCATCCAACTGTAATTCACCTGTAAACAAGTAATCAATTATAAATCATCAATAATTAACCTATTCATCAAGAGTTTCCGGCAACTTCATTAGCTTCTCTTGTCTTTCATACGTAAAATTATCGACTATCATGGTCAGTGTATTACTTAGTGGTACACTTGTGACAACACTGCATACTGAGCAGATGTGAACTGCAAACTCGTGAGCATGAACTGCTAGTGCACTTACTTACCCTAATACTATTGGGTTCAAACCTAGTAGTCACACCGGGGAATGAGCCATCCTGTAGTCACACACTTGTGTAGGAGACAAATAAATAAATGTAAGTGGTATAAGCGTAATCTATTTACTTACAGGCCAAGTCTCTAAAAGTCACTGTGTCCAAAGCAATTTCCTACAAAATACCTAGGAGGGACCTACTCTTAACTGAAAGACGCCACGCCATTTTTAGGTCGAGCCTAGCGGCAGCGCGCATGCGCACTGCTCGCTCTGCTAGGCATACTCTAATAGAGTATGTAGTGGAAGCCCCGCCCACCCTCCGCCCATATTTGTCATTGGCTTGTGTCATTGTCCTTCTTAAATGCTGGCTTGTGATTCGTAAATAGGCTTGTTAGTCCCTCTTCGGTACCGCCTTGTCTCCATTTGTCACCTTCCATGAGGACTGGACCTTTTACTTGTGTTGGTACTCAGCAGCTTTTATTACCAGTTGGTGAGGACTATTTACTTAATTAATGGGTTTTTTGTTTAGCTGCAGAAGCATGCACGACGTGCTGTCTGTGTCAACATTGTTTTTTTTCATAAAACGCGGCACATCGGTAATGCCGCCAGCGCGTCATCTTTTTAAAATGCAGGTTAATTTAACAAAAAATATATATATTTAGATCGCACAGCGTGCTGTTTCTTTTAACATTGTATGTTTTTTTTCTTACAGCGCGGCACATCCATAACGGCGCCAGCGCATCTTTTTTTTATAATGCGGGTAATGCAGGTTAATTTAACAAAAATATATATATATATATTTATGTTTGCAAAGCGGGACGCTTTAAGAATAGCATCCCGCGCCTGGCTTTTGTTAAGCTTTTTTTCCGTGATACCGGTCTTTTCAGGGCAGCCGACGCTGCCTCACAACCCCCCTCTATGCCGATTCCACAACAATAGGGCGTGAGGCCACTGTGCACGCTTTTCAGTTGGCACATAGGAGAGACAGCCCCTAAGTTCTGCCCGGCTCTCGCCCTGATCAGGAGTTCGTCACTGCACCGTTAGATGGGGGAGCTTCTGAGAGGCAAGGAACACCAAGCGCGGTGGGAAACCTGAGATTGAAAAAAAAAGGGGATTCGCCTTGGGCTGACTCCCGGCGGAGATGTGCACAGGGAGCTCCAGACGCTGATTCATTCACTTGCTTAAAAGGAGTGAGGGGGCAGAGCTCGCGCTCTCAGGAGCAACCCCAGCTGCACCTCCCTCCATGCGCGCTCCACGTGGACTCCTCCTCCCACAGCAATGCGAAGTAAGCAGATAACTTTTCAGTTTTTCAAGATAAGATAAAATTTTGTAAAAAGCTGCCTGTTGGATTGTAGTCTCATACCGATAGGCAGCTGATTCCACAGTTTGGCTGCACAATGTGATAGACTCCTACCTCCCCATCTTGCTCTGCGAATTTTGGAAATGTGAATGAGACCCGCCTTTGTGGATCTAAGATTTCTGGTGGTAGTGTACCATGAGAACAATTTCTGGATATCAACCGAACCATCTCCATATAGTGCCTTGTGCACCAAACGGAGGGCCTTAAATTCTACTCGTTGCTGGATAGGGAGCCAATGTAGTGACCTTATGCCAGCCGAGGTGGGATGGCCTTTAGGAATGTTTAATAACAATCGTGCAGCAGCATTTTGTAACGATTGTAATTTTGACCTCTGTGCCTTGCCAAAGCCGAAAAAAGTGCATTGCAGTAGTCTATTTTCGAAAGAATAAGAGCTACTACCACAGTTTTCCTGAGTTCCTGAGGAATAAAGGGGAAAATCTTCTGTAAGGTCTTCAGTAAAAAGAAGCAGGAAGAAGTTAGATGATTGATCTGAGCTGCGAAATTAAGCTGATCATCAAAGATCACTCCTAGGTTCTTGGCCTTAGCTGTTGGACGGGGACATTCACCAGCCTCAATCGGCCACCAAATTTGATTCCACAGGGATTGGCCCTTGCCGAACTCCACTACCTCCGTTTTATCGGTGTTGATCTTAAGAAAATTTTGACTCATCCAGCTCATGATTTCCGTCAGGCAAGCATGAAAGCTAATGGCGGTGGTCTCTGGCTGTTTAGATACGGATATGACAAGCTGCGAATCGTCCGCATATGAGACCAAAGTAAAGCCATGCTCTCTGATGAGTCTGGCCAGTGGAGTAACATATATATTAAATAGAGTTGGTGATAAGGCTGATCCCTGCGGCACTCCGCACGGAAGATGAAATATGTCGGATTGCAGATTTTCCCAGTGTATGTTCTACTCCCTAGAGGCTAGAAAGGAGGAGAGAAGGGCCAGAGCCATAGCCCCAATCCCCACAGCCTTCAGCCGCCGCACTAACACCGTATGATTCACGGTGTTAAATGCTGCTGAAAGGTCTAAGAGGATAAGGACAGCTCTGCCCGCCCCCCCTCCACCTGTCTGCGAATCTCCAAAAGTTTTTCTTTTCAACTTTCTTGTCCTGATGGCACAGACAGTATTTAAATCTTCAATTTTAGCAGGTGGGGGGAGAAAAATGATTTTAGACAATGAAAAAACATAATGGGAAACGCATCTGTTTAAGTAGCAGTTTTGCACTGTTTGCCCGGCGGTCGGTTAAATAGTCACAGAGTTAAATTTAAGCCAATTGATAGCCGAGAGCTTAAGAAGCGACACTCTCGGGCCCCCAAACGAAGTTTTTTTTGTCCATTGAATTAACACTCTAGAACAAGCATTTGCAATGTAATAGGTCTCGCATTTACGCGAATTTAAGTTATTGGCATTGTAAATGACGATGCCTTTTATTTATGTTTTAAAAACCAAAACATAAATAAAAGGCATTGTCATTTACAATGCCAATAGGTCAAACTCGCGTAAATGCGAGACCTATTGCATTGCAAATGCTTGTTTTTAACGTCTCCAGGTGAATAAGTTACAGCGTGGGCAAAGTGGAAAAAGCATTTAGACACTATCCACGTTTGTGAGATTTCATCAACGCTGAAAGAAAAATGACACTTAATTCACTACTTGGGCCCCGAAGCTCAACAGGTTTATAATCATCTCCCTGAGCTGATGAAGGAAGAAGCCACAGGCCTGAATGAATATGAGATATGTTTGAAAAAATTATATTTGCAATATCTTCTTATGGTAAGTACCAAACTCAAAAGGTATCACTTTAGGAAGAGGGTACAAAAGAGAGAGAGAAAAGCTGCAATGTTATTTTATCCAGTTACATAGATTGGCAGCAATATGCCCTCCACGGGGCATCCCTGAGGGCAATGACTGCAAAAATATGAAATGATCATGTCAGAGACATTATTCTAAAAATGATCAGGAAGAAGGGAAACCCCAATATGAGGCGAGCGCCATATGTATTTTCCCTGCCTACGTGCAGAAAGTGCAATAGCTCGGGAAATCCTTTGAGTAGGTCAAATGTAAGCTGCAGATTATAAATCTGAAATATATGAGGCTGTTCCCTGCAAAAACGCGGGTGATCCCGAATGAAATGCATCACTTCTTCATGAGCCCAGGCGAGGTCTGGGAGCGCCTCAATATGGGAAACCGGACAGGGATGAAGAAGCAGGGCCCAGGCAGATCGGGAGCCCTCTTAAAGACCAGTGGCATGAGAAGGAAACCTCCACAGGACAGACGAAAACATATACCACACCCAGAAGTGCAGAACAGGTAACAGTATGCCACAATGAAACATTAGGGGTTGAGAACTTGACAGGAGATGTCACATGCAATACTAGCCCGGAAGCAAGCCCTCTGCTGGACTGGACAGATCAAATGGATACTCACAGACTGGGGGGGTGAGGGTTCAGACTGCCTTATGGGCAATAGGCCTGTAGACAGACTTTCCAAGAGCCAAGGGACAGACTTTTGTACACACAATACATGAAGAATTAGTATGTTTAATTAGTACTGATACTGGAGGGTGGAGGGGGATGATGGGCCGACACTGCTTTTTAATTTTGCTGTATATAAAAAGGAGAGGTGCACATTAAAATGGAGGGGAAATATGTTTCGAGGCATAACCATATCCAAATGCTGGGACACATGGCCAGGGAAATGGCCCCGCTTAGAGAGTGGCGGAGATACCACCCCCACCAGGTGGACTTCTGATTACATAGAGTAAGGATTTAGCATAGGGTGGTTGGGGGATCAACATCCCAGGAATTAGTGGGTCGGGCCTGGTGGGACAACAGTGGGATGCCTGGAACCCTCCACACGTTAACCTTTGCAGATTAGGTTAAGTGGAATGCCATAAAGAGTTACATATCATTCATTGGAGTTACAATTTAGCATTCTCCTATTACGCGATAACATGGGGAGACATCAGTTAGTTAGTATGTTTTTTATGTGATGGGATGCAACAACACAGGCTAATATACATGACAGAGAAAAGGTACAGAAGATAGGATTCTGGAAGAAACACTGGACGAGCGGTCCTGTGTGGTTCCCTGGTGGCCAACCACATACCATAAATCAAACAACCCAGGGTGAATGACAACAAATTCGCTGAAAATAGTCAGCTGAAACCAAGGTTTGGGAACAGCTTAAAAGACTGAACAGTCAGAAGCCTACTTAGAGGTTATAAAAAAGGGTAATTGCCTAGATGGTGTACAAAAATAGAATGTAATTACTTAGAGGACAATGTCAAGCATGAGTCAAAGGACTCTGCTAGGTGTGGGAACCAGGGCCATCTTGCCAACAATATTATTGTTCTGCATAGAAAGTAGAGTGTGAAGTATGTGGCAAAAAGTGAAAATGTGCAAAAAATTGCAGAACTAAAAGAAGAAACAATTTCGGAGAGGTGAAAGTGAACCAAGAAATTATTATAAAAATGTAGACTGTGGTGAAATTGTGCCACAAGTCAATAGTAGTAACAAGGTCAACCCTAAAGTTGAAGTGAAGATAAAAGGGAAGTGTGTGCGTATGCTGTTTGACTACTGGGTGGAAATAGTTTTGGTTGCAAGTGAATTTTATCTAAACAAAACGGAGAAAAAGACAAGTTTATTAAAACCAGACATAAGACCTTTAGCTTGCAGTGATAAACCCATCAAGCGTTTGTGTTATATCACAGCGGAATAGGAATATAAAGGCAGGTATGTGTCAGGGAAAATATATGTTTCAAATAAAAGCAACAGAATTATAAATTGGTTTCACCAACAAGATCTTGGATAAATCCTTGACCCCGACAACAATCCTCTCAATGTTTAGAGAGAGTTAAAAAAGATTGTGTGTTAGACATCTGTGAGACTGATGTCCCTGAAAGGATAATGACTGAATACCCAGAAATGTTTTCTAAAAAAATCAGGGTTTTAAAAGGTCATGTACATAAAATCGTAGCAAAAGCAGGCACTGTATCAAAGACTACCAAAGTATGAGAAGTTACGTTCATAGTACGACAAATAATGCTCAAACAAAGCAACGAAAAAGTTAAAAAATGGATGGCATCATAGAATCAGTCAAAAACACTGAGTGTTTCCACTAGTGGTATTGGCCCGCAAAGCCAGTGGTATAGTAAAGCTTTGCACTATTCTAAGGGAACTCAACAAGGGAGCAGTGCAGATATTTGCTTTAAAATATTTCTGAATTCCTGTGCTCACTTAATGGCATTAGAATCTTCACTCTAGATGGAATCTCAGCGTATCATCAGATTAAGCTGCATGATGAGTCTAAAAATCTAACTGTCTTCATAACACCCTTTGGTGTATATAGATATCTATGACTGCATTTTGGTCTTACATCGGCAGCATCCATTTTTCAGAGGACGCTGAAAGTTATTTTAAAGGGTTCTGCTGATGTAAGGATGTACCAATATGACATTCTGATATTTGGGCTGATAACAAGGAGCGTGTGATCCGTCTCAGGCAGTTTTTAGGTAGGCTGAGAGACTATGACATGATGTTAATGTAAACTTATGAACAGAGTGATCACATATTTAGGCCTTACGATATCAGGGAAAGCAACAAGGCCTAAAAATGAGAAGATTAAAACAATTTATATCCTGTTCCCACCAAGGAAGAATTAATGACTTTTTTGGGATGGCAGAATATTACAACAAATTTTTCTCGACTTTGCAGATTGATCCAAGAATATGAAGAAGTTAGATTTAAAAAGAAGTAGGTTGTAAATGTTTTTTTGAGTAACATTAGGAATTCTCAGGCTAACAAATGCACAGTGGCTTCAAAGTTTTGATCCTGGAGCCAAATCCATATTAATTACAGATGCCAGCCTGGAAGGCCTTGGTGCAGTACTGAAAGATGGGGGATATGAAACAGTAAGCACAATCAAGTTTGGGGACGAGCTTGCCTGGCCGCAAGATGGCCGTGTTTTAGGCTAGCTCCGAGAGCCGTCTACGATCCGTCCTAATCCTGGCCTTCAATTTGCCACACATCATCCCCCGGCTGCTGCCCTAACCTACGAGACGACCCGGAGCCCATGGGTGCCGACGGAGGAAGGGTGAAAATCGACCCCAGGGCTGTGTTGCGGCACGCTGCGGCCTGATCTAGGTGCTGCGGCCTGATTCCTCCCCTGCGGCCTGATCGCGCGGCCTACCTGGGGGCCTGCGCTGTTACCATTGGGCCCGGCTGCTATCCTGCCGCTCCCCGGATGCTCCTTGCCTCCTCCGTAACTGTCGGCGGCACCGTCGCAGCGGTGGGGACGCTGTTGCTCATCTTGGTGCCCTGCCCTATTCGATCCTGGCTGCGGCTGCCCGAGTGGAGCGAGGCGGCCGCGCGCACCCGGTTCGGCTTGGAGCCCCGGCGGACTTGCGGTGCTGGTGGTGAGTGACGGGGCGGCCCACATCTTCCTAGGCTGCCCCCGTATAATCCATAGCATCTGGGCTTCGTCTCCGCCCGGCCCGCGGATCGGCGCATATCCATAACATTTGACTGTCACCCCGCACCATGGTCCTGATGTGCTAGCCCAGTTTCCTGTCCCCCTGTTGGGAGATCTGCTGCGGCCGCCCTCCTCCGCCCCCACTACCTGCTTTGGCGTGCTGTTGAGGTGCTTTCCTGTGGCTACCCTGTGGCACCAGTTGGACTCACTGCAGTTTGGGATACCCACTTGCGCTGTGGATAGTGGCGGTGTTGGCGCTGTGAGTGATTTACATCTCTTGGGCCCCCTTTTTTCCCAGCACCGGGTGTTCCTGATGGGTCACTGTTCTCCAGCTTCCTTCTCTGTGCAGGCACTGAGGCCCCACTGGAGTTATTGATCGGGCCAGCTCTAAATCGGGGTCTGTCGGCTGGATGCTTCTGCAGTGCCCATTGTCTTGTTAACTTCTGTGAGCCTGCCCCTCTCCCCACCTGCCACCGTGGTGTTGGGCTGTGCATGATTGGGAGCGCATATTGACTTTGATTCTCTGGCCCTGTGACCTACCGGAGTACTCCATCTCCGCCTCTTTCCTCAAGGTGCTGTAGCCAACGGCCCCTGGTTTCTTCATCATTAGCTGGGTCGCAGTTGTTTGATTCGTTTTCTTACCATCACCTACCACTAGGCTTGGGGGCCACGTCAGTCTACCATGGGCCGCACAGAGAAATTGCAATCCAAATTGCAATTTGAACCACGCAAAACACCTAGACGCTGAAAAAAACGCATCTGAATCTGGTTCAGAAATGGGTGACACTGCTACTGACTCCGACCTATAGCAGATCCTCCAGGCCATGCAACTCAGCCTAACAAAAATAGACGGTAAGATAGATGCGCTTTCCTTCAGGATGGACAGGATGTCAGAGAGGCTGGACAAACAGGCTGCTAGATTGGATACGGTCGAGCATAGGGTGTCTGACGCTGAAGACACTCTTAATTCTACCCTGAACTCCACCACGAGGGCAATTCTTATGCTCGGCCCTAGAACACGGATGTCGCCCCATCTGAAAGCCCTGCACTGGCTGCCGATTCGTAAGTGGATCAGTTTTAAAACGGGCGTTGTAGCCTTTAAAGCTCTTCACTGTACAGGTGCCTCTTATACCAGGAAAAGAGTCCAGTTCTACTGTCCAAGCCGAACTTTGAGGTCATCTTCTTTGCAGCAGGCAATTATCCCCAAGTTCACCCGCGCTCGAATAGGCGGCCGCTCCTTCCAGGTGCAAGCCGCCAAACTGTGGAATAGCCTGCCTCTGGTCCTCAGACAGATGCAGGACCTCCTTACTTTTAGAAAGGCTCTGAAAACTTGGCTATTTCAGCAATAGGTTTTTTCCATCTGAGCAGCATTTTCTGTCAGCCCCGCCTAGATGTCGTCAGCGCCGGGACACTCAATTGAGTAGCTGAGCGCTTTACAAATACCCAGATAACATAACATAACACGAAGCTGGAAAAGCTAATGCACTCTGTTCAGGCTAAAGCAGAGGACTTGGAAGCGCGTTCGAGAAGAAATAACCTGCGCATAGTTGGGGTTCCTGAATCTACCAACATCCCCAATATGGAACTCTTCGTAGAACAATTGCTGGTCACATTCCTGGGCAAAGACACCTTTTCCAATATGTTCATAATTGAGCGTGCGCATAGATCTCTTGCTCCTAGGCCAGTCCATGGGGCTGCTCCTCGCCCTATAATTGCCTGAGTCCTTAATTATAGAGATAGAGATGCCGCTCTAAAGAAAGCCAGGGAACTAAAAACCTTAAGGCACGAGGGCACAGAAATATCACTATACCCTGATTTCACACAGGCTGTTCAGGATGCACGGCGCCAATTTGTCCCTGTTAAGCGCAAGTTACGAGACCTGAATATGGAGAATAACATGATTTATCCAGCCAAGCTTAGGTTGCGCGCTGATGGGAAATCCCACATATTTAACGATTCCAAACAGGTTCTAAATTTTTTTAAAAGAAGGGAGAGGGACAGTCGTGGGTGGGGCTCCACAAGTTCTCGCCACTCGGTGGCCGATGACAATCCTGATCCGGAAGAACAGTAATTCTCCCCTAATATGTGTTTACTCATGGTGTCCCTGTAGTGTGCCCCTTCATTTTGTACTCTTTGATTCGGGGTTGGGATGGAAAGGTTGGTGAACAATGGCTTCCAATAGGGAGGTGTGGGGGCGCCATTTTTCCATTGTGCTTAATGTGATGTTTTATTGAACTGAACAGTATTGGAGGCGCATAATGTTGTAAAGGCTCTGGTTTCTATTTAGAAATGTGTTATAGGCAACATCTGCCCCGGCGTGTAAATCACCATTATCGCCTGGGTTTGATTTTGTCACGAAATGTATGTTTTGTGGTTCTTTTTTGCATTTTCGGTCGGTGGGGAGTTGTGCGTTCGACTATGCCTTGTTGGGGTCAGCATAGCGTGGGAAGTGGGCGGGAGGGATTGAGCTTCATCAGCGTTTTTCAGGCAAATTACAGACTTTGATCTTCTTCATGCTCTTTGTATCGTGGTATGACACTGGGACTGAACAAGTATAGTATATATTTTACTCGTACACTACATATAATGACTAAGGCGCTCAAATTCTGGCCATGGAATGTCCGGGGCCTAAACGACCACCGTAAGCTAAGGAAAGTCATCGCCATGCTCAAAAGACACCACGTAGATATAGCATTGATACAAGAAACTCACTTGGCTCCACAAAATAAGATGCTTTCAAAACAGCGCTTCCAGGGTCTGTTTTCAGCTGCTGGTTTTACGTCACACGCTAGGGGAGTCCTCACTTGGGTCAACCCGGGTTCTGGTGTGTCCTTATATGAAGAAGAGGTGGACCCCAATGGTAGATTTACTATAGTCCGCTGCCAGGAGGAGGGATTCAGTGCTCGGTTAGTGAATATTTACGGTCCCAATTATGATGACTCTCAGTTTTTCCAGTCCCTAACCGCACGCTTGCTTAACACTAACGATTTACCGCAAATGTGGTGGTGGGGGGGGGGATTTTAATTGTATACTCTATCTCAATAAAGACAGATCGTGTGCCCCCCCCCCCAACCCAGGAAACCCCCTGCGGCAGCTAGTGCTATACTGGCACTCATGGAACAGCTGGGGCTCGCAGACATTTTGAGGCAGTGTCCGGTGACCACTCCTGGGTTTACTCACTATTCTGCACCTCATGACACTCACACTTGGATCGATTATTGGTTGGTTTCCATAAGCCTGGTCCCTTTGGTCTCGAACTGTGAACCACTTCCCAGAACTTACTCCGACCATTCTCCAGTCCAGTTAATATTGACGGTCCCTACATATAAACATGCCCCATTCACTTGGAGGTTTCCGCCATATTCCCTTTTAGACCAGGTGTTTCGCTCTGAAATGGCCACAGCTTTTGAAAACTTCTTTAGTGAGAATATTGGCTCTGTGCCCGTTTTCTCAACTGTTTGGGAAACTTTTAAAGTCTTCATCCGTGGGGAAACAATTGCTAAGCATGCCGGGGTTCTTAAGTCCATTCAGAACAGACTTGCAAAATTAGAGGCTGCCTTGGAATTAGAACATCAGCGGACTGGGCATACTGAGACACTAAAGGATATTAAAGAACTGCTGGGGGAATTCCATGATAAAGCTGACAGTTCGCGTTTACGGGGAGGGCGCCTGTTAGCCAAATTGCAGCGCCCCCCACGGGATACTAATTCCATAGTTGAAATTAAGGGCAAAGATGGTAGTATGATATATGATTCACAAGGCATTGCGGACAGATTCAGCAGATATTATGCAGAGCTTACAGGTCTCGCATCCCCCCTGACGATTCAGCTATTGACGATTACTTATCTCACATCCCTCTTGCTTGGCTTACGGATTCTCACAGGGAACATCTTATGGTCCCCTTGGATCCACGGGAAATCAGGGTCGCCCTGTCTTCAATGAAAAGTGGGTCTGCCCCAGGTTCTGACGGGTTGACAGTCGCCTTTTATAAAGCGTTCCAAGATCTCTTAATTCCGCACCTGGTCACCCTATTCGAAGAGATGGCGGAGAGTAAACTTATGCCCCCTTCTATGCGTGAGGCTTTGTTACCCTCCTCAAACCGGGCAAAACCCCCAGTGGTTGTTCATCATATAGGCCCTTGTCCCTTTTAAATATTGACACAAAAATATTTGCCAAGATACTGGCCAATCGCATTTCCCCACTACTTCCGGGCCTTGTAGGAGTCGAACAGGCTGGATTCATTCCCGGCCGCAGCTTGACATCTAACCTCTGTACGATTTTTGCTGCTATACAGCACATCAACCCTAAAATTAACGCGGCTGCGGTGTTTCTAGACGCCGAGAAAGCCTTCGATTCCGTAGAGTGGCTGTTTATGGGAAAGGTACTCAGGCGGTTGGGTGTCGGCGAAGTCTTTTTACAACTTATTAAGGTCCTTTACGAAGCCCCGTGGGCAAGAATTAGGCTGGGGAAACTTGTGAAAGCTTCGATACCTATAACCAGGGGCACTCGTCAAGGTTGGCCACTGTCTCCTCTCTTGTACGCCTTGGTGTCTGAACCACTACTATGCGCCCTTAGGGAATACCACAGTCACCATGGGATAAGGTTCCCGGGTTATCAGCTGATAGTCTCAGCATACGCTGATGACCTTCTACTTTATGTTAGAGAACCCTCTACTCACCTCACTCCCGTATTTAACGAAGTGGTTCGCTTAGGGCAGCTGTCCGGGCTTAACATTAATTGGAATAAGTCCTTGATATTCCCCCTGATCCTTATCCACTTCCTCTCCTATGATGCAATTCCCCTTAAAGTGGACTACTGAATCTGTTCGTTATCTAGGGATCCAAATACACACTGACCCAGAAGTAGTGTTGATTGATAATTACGGAAAAGTACTGGACAGATTGGAAGAGGATGTGACTAGATGGACATGTTTACCACTGTCACTACTAGGTCGTGTTTCCCTGATGAAGATGGTGGTCCTACCCAGACTATTGTTCCTGTTTCAGAATATACCTATGGTCCTCCCACAACATATGTTCACTAAACTAAGGTCTCTCATGATACAGTTGGCTTGGGCAGGCAAGCAACCTCGTGTAAAATGGGGTATTCTCACTCTGCTGTACTCTCAGGGCGGTCTCAATGCTCCAGATCTTGACCTATACTACAGAGCTGCGCAGTGTTCCCACGCTTCCGCCTGGCTGCACTGTCCCATTGTTCCTCCTCACATATATATTGAAAGAATAGCCGCTGATCCAGATACTCTTCCATGGGCGCTCTTCAGGAATCCGACACGTAGACACAGTACCCTAGATTCTATTAATTCCACCGTCCATGCCTGGCACAACCTATTAAATAGACAAGCTGGCGCCATTTTGTACTCTCCCTTGACCCCTCTGGAATGGTGTTCCTGGCTTCCTTCTAGCATTGACAGCGGTGTCTCCCTGGCCATGAGCGAAGTCAACGTCACTGCTGTTGGTGACTTATTTGAGTTCCCCCCGAACTCCGTAACTGGGAACAGCTGACAGCAGATGGCCTTTCTCCTACTTCGTTGCTGCGGTTCCAGTATCTAAGACTTCGGCATGCTCTGAAATCCCTCTTGGGCAGTTCCTTACAGGAACCTCCGGAGGTCCCTTCTCTCTCTTATGTTATTAAGACCCCTTCACCCCAAAAATTGATTTCCAGAATATATAACACAAGCACAAGCAAACAGGTCAGTGCGGTTCTCTAAACCTAGGCATGTCTGGCAGAGGGACTTGGGCCGGGTTCTCGAGGACAAAGAATGGCAATATTGCTGTGAGATGACTAAGAAAATTTCGATGAATGGTAGGCATCGCCTTATACATTTCAAATACATTAATAGAGCATATCACACACCAGAACGTCTACACAGATATGGTTTGCGTGAGTCTGCTTCCTGTTCTCGATGCCGGGACCCAATTCCAGACTTTATGCACCTGGTCTGGTCTTGTTCTCGCATATTGGAGTTTTGGGGGAAGATATTTCAGATAATCAATGACATCACTGGCCTTACACTATCCCCTGACCCGCTCATTGCTCTCCTGGGCTATACCAAACCAATTGATAAAACCCTCAGACGGTTGGTGGCTTTGGCGCTACTTATAGCGAAGAGACGGATTGCCATGCACTGGGGCCCCCCTATCCCTACAATTGATGAGTGGATGAGCGATATGATCTACTGCAATACCCAATCTGACTCATATGGGGAACTTCTTCCTCCCCAATCCAAACCACATTCTTATTGGGGCCCATTTCAACTATACTTGATAGGTAAAGAAACAGGTAAACCAGAGGGAGCTACTCTCAGTAATCCTCTTTAAGGTTATTTTATGATTATGGGTGGTTGGTTGCTTGCTGCATATTGTCTTTCCCTGGATATGTAACCCTTGTCGTTGCTAAGGGAGATGTATGTTTCATTGGCTTTTCCTTGATGCTGTTTTCTCTCCAGAGTGTCTTTATAAATCATGATGTACTTCTGTTATTGTGCAGTGCTACTGTGATTGTCAAATTTTCCTGCATCTTATGCCTGATGATGCCGATTTCATTGTATTATGTTATAAAAATCAATAAAGAAAAATTAAAAGCAAAAAAAGCACAATCATGTTTGTTTTGGAGTTTTGAAAGTTCCTGACTTGAAATGCTCTAATTGAAAATTAAGCTTTTTTTGTGCTGTAAAAAAAATATTTGAAATAATTTTTTGTGAGGAAAAGCTTTTGAAATCAGAACAGATCACACCCCCTCAAGGAAGTACTTACTAAGAAGGGCACTGAATCAACTTCAAGCAGGATATCTAAGTGTTTCCATTTCCTACAAGAATTTGACTTCATTGTTGGCATATATTTAATGTGCAACCGATTTCATAGCTGACTGTCTCTTTTGGTTAGTGGTCTGCAACAGAGTCTACAGGTGAATGTGTGGATGAACTTGTAGAGTGGGAGGTATACGAGGTTGCTGAGGGGAAGTAAGTGAGGATGAAGAGAAAAAAGATAGTAAAGGAAGATATTAACCTACAGGAACTTGTGCAGCGCATCAGGACAGGTTGGATGCACAAGAGCTCTTGTAATGCATAGTGCAAGAAATACTGGAATGTTAAATATGAGCTTTCGGAGTGTGAGGGGTTATTTTATAGAGGGTCCTGGTTGTTCCCACCTGTCAGTATAAGGCCTGATATAATTGACATTGCTCACCAAGGCCATCTTGGGATTTGCAAAACCAACAAAAAAAACGAGATCTTGTTTCTGGTAGCCAAGTCTAAATTTCCCATGGAAAGATGAATGGGAAAAACATGTTTTTGTACACCGCTTTTTCTCAGCCTCCACTTGACAGCTCACCCCAAAACTTGGAGCTGAGGTGGAAGAACTTTTTATGGGAAAAGTTTAGTCAAATGGTGATAAAGTTATAAGCAAATCAAAAAAATGCTTTTCCTATAGAACATGGTCCTAAATATAACAAACAAGTGACGACCACCACTGGGTAAAAAATTAAATAGACAGACAGATAGAGATATCCAACACTTCTATTTGAAATCAGAAAACAGATCCACAACATAGTAAGGGTCCAAAATTCTACCTAAGTTGAAATGCATTGCTCTTGACCACAACAATAAATTAATATTTTATGGGCATGTTTTCTGTTTTCAAACAGATTTGTTGGTAAATTGTTGGTGAAGAGCCTGTGTCCACTGGTCCACACTAGCCCCATAAGAGCATCCAGTATCAAGAACACAAGCGCTGGTGTTAACGGAATTTATATGTGTGTGTATGTATATATACATACATACACACACACACACACACACACACACATATATATATATATATATATATATATATATACACATATATACGTATGTGAGTATATATATATATATATATATATATATATGTATGTTTGTGTGTGTATATATATATATATACACACACACACACACACACATATACATACACAAACACAATATAAACTTTAAAGTAGTCCTGAATTCTAAATATGAATGGGACTAGTCTCGGTTTCTCTGTCCTTATGATTATCAGTAAAGATAGCAGGATGGGTATGCTCTTCACCACCGCCAATCAAGTAACCAGGTGGTGCTACTAGAGCAGTGGTTCTTAAACTTTTGAGCTCTGTTATCCCCTACTATATCACTAGTCGAAATTGAGGACCCACATGTGCAATTTATACGATTTGAAACTTAAAACATTACACAACCTGCCGGCCGGGTCAGGGTTGTAGGCACAATGCTGTGTTCAACAATGATTGTTTCCAATAAAGGTTTTTCAAAACAGAAAAAAACAATACACAACAAATTCAGAAATAAGTATACTTCAAATACACAAATTGTGAAACTGTTTATTTCACAAATAAAGTATGCAAAAATGTATATTTGAATTTAATGGGAAGGTTGGAGCCCTTCAAAATGTGAGCTTTATTTCTAAAAGCTAAATTAATCTGCTAGAATCTAGCATATCACTGTCTTTTTTGCTCCTAATGCGTGCTCTTTTTTTGTCAGCCCATACCAGTGTTGTAACTGATTCAAGCAAAAGACACGCAATTGATGGACGGAATGCAGAACAAATCAAAACATTCACCCCCAGTCAAGAGATCTGGGTTAAATCCATCATTCTTTTGCTCACCATGCCACCCCAGTTTAGACCTGGCCATATGCAAATCGGTCTTGACCCTGTGCATCATGGGAACAGTCCAGCCTGAACTGCCAAGCCAGATCCTCCCTGGACCGGAAACAAGCCTGGCATGGCAGTTCGGGCTGGACTGTTCCCATGAGGCACAGGGTCAAGACTGATTTGCATATGGCTGAGTCTAAACTGGGGTGGCATGGTGAGCAAAAGAACTATGGATTTAACCCAGATCTATTGACTGGGGGTGAATGTTTGATTTGCTCTGGATTCCGTCCATCTTTGTGTCTTTTGCTTTCTTGCCCTAAGTATGCCGGGTATGCCCAGACGTGGGTCCTAGGCTCACTGTGCCACTGGATTCAAGCTAGCCTGGCTGATGAGAGGTGATGCCCGAAACCGGTCCCAGGATGCTTGATTCCGGTCCAGGGAGGACCTGGCTTGGCAGTTCGGGCTGGACTGTTCCATGAGGCACAGGGTCAAGACTGATTTGCATATGGCTGGGTCTAAATTGGGGTGGCATGGTGAGCAAAAGAATGGTGGATTTAACCCAGATCTATTGACTGGGGGTGAATGTTTGATTTGCTCTGCATTCCGTCCATCATCTTTGTGTTTTTTGTAACTGATTCAAGAGCGTTTCTAAGTTTTCGGTTTTCAAATTTTTTTTTTTTTTATGTATGTACTACTATTATTTAATTTTCTAAACAGCTGAAGACCACTGAGCAGGTGTCTCGGTCCCCCAGGGGTCCACTGACCACAGCTTAAGATTCAATGCACTAGAGCATCAATGTTGCCTCTTATAGATTGCAATATTTGGTTTGTGGGCGTCCCAATAAGAGAAACTGAAGAAACACCAAAGACTCTGAAGCAAGACTAAGCCTAAAGTCAATAAACTCAAATCACATTAGTTCGAGCCGTCAGTCATAACAGTGGCTGCTAATGGAGCAGAATATTACCCTCTGCAATATTTTCAAAATCTACATACAGTTAACCTGGCCCAGAAATTCTGCAGACGTTTCCCCTCTCATTAAATGCCAGCCAATAATCCGAAATCCTTTACCATAAAGCCCACCCATAAACCTACATTCAAGAAAAGAGACATTCAAGATTGCGATCCATATGGACACGTATGGGGGCAAGGCTTGACATGCATGCCCATTCAGTCTGGCTACTTGGACCGTAGGAGACTATGGAGGATCTCTATATATCTAGTGTAAATAAGAACCAGCCTCTTTACCAAGTCGTGCATTGCTAACAACCACCAACAATCGTCATTCCGGGATGTTCCTTTCATGATATCGGTTTGGTTTTGAGACCTATTGTTAAATCATTCACTGAATGACACCTTCACCCGATGTGTGCATGTCTTTACGTCCTATACTCGAGCACGAGTGTGACATCTAAACATGTGACCTCGGTAACACAGAGTCTGAATGAAAGGGAAAGTACTTTTCACACTCTGTTCTCCTTCTCTTCCAATAGACATTTTCTTAACAACGTGCTGGAGGGTTGGAAGTAAATAGTTAAAATGGGAATGCTGCGGCAAGAGGAGTCAGGCCTGCTGCGGCAAGAGGAGTCAGGCCTGCTGCTGCAGTCTCTCGGCTGAGACATCCCACCAGGGGCCGGTCCACTGCTGACCTCAACATGGTGCATCGGGGACACAGTATGGCCAATACTGTTCTAAATACTAAAATTAAACCTGGTTTTCTTACAGTCTGTCGTAAAGAGAAAATATGTGAAAAGGCTTAAAACTATAAAGAACACTGCCTCTGGAACGCGCCACGTTTCTGACTCTAGGGTGGGCGTAAGACGCTCGTGAAAACTCCCTCAGGCGCCGGTTCCCTGAATGAGCAGTTGGGGTTTCCACAGGGTTCGTTTAACAAACTAGGCAGCAGCCAGTTTGCAGAGACAAACTTAGGCCACCAAACTTAACTAAGATGTTGGCTATGCTATACTTCAAATCAAGCATGGATCAGTCAGTGGAGGAGTTCGGATTAACAAAGGACAAAAAAAAAAAAAACAACACAACACATGAATCATGTAAAAGGCCACAATCACATAGGCAGAGAAAACGCTATGCGGGTAAAGCAGAAGGGTGCAAGTCAACGCCCTGCTCGGGCGCACACGCGCCACCTTTAACCCCGCTTACCTTGAACTCGGAGAGCCATTCTTCCACCACGCCCCGTTCGGAGGCCAGCATCTTCTCAGGGCTTCCCCGCCTGTCTCACCTGGGGGGAGAAAGAGAAAGCAGACGTTCAGTGTGGAAGTGAAGGCCGGTCAACTAACACGAGCTGACTAACGAGCTGCTCCTCAGCTCCCTGAAGTGGCTTTAGCAGAGTGAGTGGCATGCCAATAATTTAAAAAAAAAAGTTTGCAAGTCATACAACTCAGTTTTGTAATGGTTCATTTATAACCGCTTGGAAGCTGCCGGCGGCGAGGGACTGGATTTCAGAGCGCAGGCGGGCTCTGTGCCCGCGGCTGAACGGCACATTAGAGGAGGCCAATGTACCAGCCATACATATCCGGTGCTTTCACCCAGGGCGGCGTGGAGGGAAGGCGTCTGCAACGAACGGGGGAGCGCGGGACGGAATCACGGGCCGTGCCAGCTAAATAATTTCGCTGTTTATGCTGAATGGGATCGAAAATCTGCGCGTCACGAGCAGCTTCCAGACTCTCTTTATGAAGGAGGTCTGACAGCGCTGCTCAGACTCGACGTCGCGCTGGCTAGTAAGCTCACCTTTACATACGGGCAATTCCGAAAGGAGGCCACTGGGCAATGGGAAGGCAAAATGAACAAGCACTGCTGACGCCAATAACTTGGGCTTTTACCTAGGGATGAAACGTTCCTTCACCTTCTCAAACACAGCTCTTTAACTCCTCTCTCTCCCTTTTTAGTGTTTTAGCTAAGCTAACTAGGTTGTACCAGTCCTGTATGTGAGAGAGAATTCAAGGGCATTCATTCTGCAACGGCCACCTGGCAGTTACTTTCTATTTGTGGTAGGGAAGGCTGCGCTGCTGCTGTTTATGGGTTCCCTGTACTGTACGGTGAATCTTAGTGTAAAACTTTCCACTATAAAAAAGGCAAAATGATTCACATTGCCAATGCTTATTTTAATGCATTATGTGAATAAAAGAGTGTTCCCTGGCAAAATATGCAAGCAGATGTAAGAAATGTTATTATTATGTAAGCAAATATAAGAAATTGTGTTATTAATTAAGGTGGATGACGACCCACCTCAAGGAATAACCACAACCCTTGTCAAGGTGAACTCTCACAGTCTCTAAATTAACCTGAGCTCAATCACCTGGAAGGTATGGCAATGAGCAGACAGGCTTAACTTAGAGGAATGTGTTAAGTATTTATGCATACCAAAACAGAAATAAAGTCAGCATGCAAAACAATTAAAATACCAAACTGTTTTAGAAAAATAGAGTAACATTTAATAAACAACATGGCACCAAATGTCAAAAATCCAATAAGGGAGACCAGAAATAAGATTTTTTTTTAAAGTTTAAAGTAAAAATAGCACCAAAAAGTACAAAGCATCAATGGTCGTGGTAGACTCGTACCTACGGGCAATTTGAGGCCGACCACAACGGACTGCAGGTCAAATACACCAACCAGGTTCCTCCTGGTCAAAGATTTTACCTGCTAAGTCCTTTAAATCCTAATCCACCTACCTGGCTACTAAAGCCTGGAACGACCTGCCCCTGCACATCAGGGACTCCTCCTCAGGTCTTGAATTCCGCAAGAAACGGAAGACTTGACTCTTCACCTAGCCCGACCCTAGCTCGGCCCATACAGCCCGCTTCAGCACCAGGATACCCTCTAGGGGGAGTTGTGTGCCATACAAATACACACAACATAATATAGGAGTATACCTCTTTAAAAAAAAGAAACAGAGCACTCAGAGGAGGTACTTGGAGACTCACGGGTTGTCAGGCAGTGGCCAACAGCATGGCCCAGTCCAGGTCCAGCTGCCACTGGTCAGCTGGATACTTTCAGGAAAAGGCGTCTTGTTGTCTCCCTGTTGTTTGAAGAGGCGGTCAGGCAACCGACCCTTAGAGTACACTTCTTTGTCCTGGGTGAAAGGGAGAGCAGGTCCAGTCCTTCAGGGTTCCTCTCAGGTCACAGACAGAAGGCCCAGTCTCCTCCTGATTTTCCACAGGTCCAGAAAATATTGTGAAGTGGCCCTACATTTATGCCTGGCACTAGCTAGTGGGTGGGAATGATTCCTGTACACGCCACAACCAATGGGATGTAAGTTGCCGCGGTCAACCCTTCCCCACTTTGGTCATTTTCAAGATGGCAAAATTCTACGGCCACACTAAACCTGTGCTCTGAGGGTTGGGTGTGTGTGGGCCTGTACTATGCTAATCCTACTGTCCTCACACATCTAACAGTAAAATCCACTTTGAGGCAGCCACTGACAGTGTCAAAAAGGATGCCCACAGCCCCCACCCTGCATATTATGCGGGGTTAAGGAGAGTCACCTCTACCCATTCAGATCAGCCTATTATTTGCTGCTGAGAGGCATTTCACACCTATTCAAGACATAGTACCGCCTAGGAAAGGCTGTAAAGCCAATGCAAATTAGCCTCCAGGAACTTCAGGCAGGGAAAAGGTAACTTTCTAAAAGTTACTTTTCCTTAATATTTATTAAAAATCCTACTGCACCACTGAATTGGATTTTTTAATGAAAAGTTGCTGTAAAATATTTTCCTAGTGGGTCGCATTCCCAAGATACAATAGTAATATTTTTTATCTGTACTCTGGTTTTCTACATAGGACAGCTAGGCCTGCCACAGTGAAAATAGCTTTTGGGTGCTAATCACCGTAAGAACACGTTAACATTACATTTCTACATGTCCTACTGTTAAATACCATGCACCTGCTTTGTGGACTAAATAGCCTACATATGATTTGTCAGGCCTCGAAAAAAATTTAAAACGTTGCTAGACCTGCAGGTCTAGTAACTTAGCTATCTACTCAACCTGTCTGTAATACACTCGACCCACAGTACGGTCATCATTTTTTTTTTAATTAGCAGCCCCAGGCACGGCATCCCCAAAATCTGTGGGCCATTGTGCTGCTACCAGACAGAAAAACTGAATTTGTCACTAACGTACTTCCCTGAAAAAAGAAACCATGTGTTTCATAGATGGTGGGGACTTTCCAGGATAACAATACTTAGATACACACAAAAACTCCAACACGGGTGGTGAAACAACACCTCAGTGCAAAGGTTGAGGCACATACATTTTGGATCTGCTGCTTTTAAGAAGCTCTGAAAACTGGTGTTAATATTAATCAAATTAAAAGTGAATTTACTGATTTATGGAAGGCTGAGATGCCACATTTGGATTTGGGTATCTTCCAATTACTGCATGTTTTCATCAATGACTATTCAACTAATTAAAGGCCAAAATGAGTTTCATGGAGCGCTTATCTGCCTTGACAGTCACTTCACTAGTGCTCAAAGTGCAGCAGTAAACACAGTAAAAGTGCAGTAAGCGCTACATTTTGATGTGGAATTGTAGCATGATTTTGTCAACACATCTCAACTGGCTCACTGAGTGTGTCACCAGTTGCCAGCCTCATTCATAGCAAATGATTACTTTGCTAACACACCATGCAGACCTTACTCTTGGCCTCCAAAATATCAGTTGATCTGACTCCCTCAGCCGAGTTGGGTATCATCCCTGACCTAATCTTTTGTGTAGTGTCTCCGAGAAGGTGAAAGAAGTGCAAATCCGTCTTTCTTTTTCTAGGAAGAAAGTTTTGTTATTGTCATGGGATTGTACTAGAATTCTCTACATTGGGTTAGGCTAGTGGAGACACAGTTAGGTCACTTGCAAAGTGCATAATTTTTAAAGAAATTGTATTTCATGGACCTCTTAGCTTTGTCCTGTTAAGAGAACACTTACTGATAGATGCTGAGCAAGGCTTCAGGTTACGGTCAGGGGACATTAGCAATCAACCTGATCAGCAGGTCAACATCTGTGTGGTTTATGTGATTGATATACAGCTCATAACCTACACAGTGCCTGTCCTCCACAGCTCTTGTAGGACACAATTATATTTCCCAATCCAGATTATCCCCTTGCACAGCTCAGACTCTGTACAGCCTGTACCTGCCACAACTAATTTTGCTTGCAGAGAGAATGGTAGAAACACAAAGCTCAAATTTCTGCCAAGTACAACTCATTCAAGCTGCACACCTAACATCCGGGCCAACATTGTTCTCTACAGTGCAACTCCTATCTGCATAGTTCACTTATGCACAACTCCTCCCCCTTCAGTGCATGGCATTCCACTCAGCCAGCTGATACTGCTTAGTTCGCATGTCTGTTGCTCAGCTCCTATCCGGCACAGGTGACTCAAGAGCATACTCTAGCTTTAGAGGTAGGTATGCTAGCAAATTAACAGGGCATGGCGCCTAGACCAAAAGCCGAGCCATAAAATTATTTGGTTTGTGAATTGGGTAACAAACGTATACTCTCTAACATTTGGAAGTGTTTGAATATAGTAATGATTAAGTAACATTTATTAAAAGGGAAAGTTTCTAAACATTAATGAATCACTTCACTCTGACCGGCATGTCAAGAGAGAACTGAGAAACAAGTGAATGCCCTTTAAATAGAGCTAATATGGTAATTATAGATGAAGCAACATTATAGTCCATTAAACCATATAGACAAAAGATTTTTGTAGAGGGTATACCCTGAATTGAATGCTCTCAATGTGATGTTCAAGAAAATTGAGAATAGTGAAGTAAAGTGATTTTACTAAAATCACAGCTGGGTTTGAAACAGTTCGGCCACTGGATTGATATCCTCTTTTCTATCCTGTTTAACACCACTGTGGAGTGTTCAGTTTTATGGGGAAATAAATAGTAACCAGTGTTAAATAAATACAGTGATCACATGTTAAATCAAGGGTGTCTAAATTAGATGCAGAAGGGCTGAATCCATGCCTGATTTTCAGTATTCTGGATCCTTCCGACTCAGAGCGATTACTAGACACCCTTGTATTAAATCAATCTGACGTATACTCTTTCAAAAAAGTTCCTTTAAGGGAGTACAGAGAACTATTTAAATGTTAATATTGTGGTGTCTTCTCACCTAAAGCAGCAGTTGAGATACAACAAAAGGCTAAGGGCAGAGCAGAAAATTTACACTAAGCCAGGTTCCAGCCTTGCGCAGCACCCATATGTACATATCTTTGCCCTGTTCTTCTCATGCCTGTACAGCTTCTGAGCACTGGGCACAGTTTACATCTTTCACTGCTCAAACCTTTTAACTCTTTATGACCCAGCACTGGCCCCGCCTGAGTTTAACAGAGCAGGAATGGGAGGAGGCCTTACTTAGGTTCAGACGGCTCTAGTTTAAATTTTAAAACATCCCTCACAAGAAGTTTCATGTCATGGAGAACATCTTCGCAGACATTTTAGACAGTAGAACTTTGCATGCCGGGGTTAGGAACCCATAACGAGTGTTAAAAGCAAAACTGCAAATCCCATAATGCAACATCCTGTTGACATAAAAAAGACACAAAGGCTTTTTAGCCAGCGCTCTTATCCATTGTGTCATTCACATTTTTCTTCCACCCACAGCAGCATGAAACATTTGGTCAGCAGACTTCAGCGATTGGCAGATTTCACTGTGAGTGACAGCATTATTCTCTTTCTCAATGAGCACACACGCAAGCAAAGTTGTTCCCTTCAGTCGTGGGCTATTATGGAAATGTGTCCTTTTAGAGAGCAAAAAAAAACAATTTTTTGTTTAATATTGCAGGGGATTGGCAGCCTACCAAATAAAGCAATGACAAAGAAAACAAGCATTGCGAAAGCCAAAAGGCTGGTAGCGAATGCCAGACTTATTGGGTTTGCCAGTGCTTGTTCTTATAGGCAGCAAAAGACACACAGTTGATGGACAGAATGCAGAACAAATCAAAACATTCACCCCCAGTCAAGAGATCTGGGTTGAATCCATCATTCTTTTGCTCACCATGTCACCCCAGTTTAGACCTGGCCATATGCAAATCAGTCTTGACCCTGTGCCTCATGGGAACAGTCCAGCCCGAACTGCCAAGCCATTCCCGTCCATCAATTGTTTCTTTTACATATGTCGCCCTTAGTGGGAAGGGTATGCCCAGACATGGGTTCCATGCTCACAACACCACTGGATTCAAGCTAGCCTGGCTGATGAAGGGTGATGCCCTGAAACCGGTCCCAGGATGCTTGTTTCCGGTCCAGGGAGCAGCAGCTTGGCAGTTCGGGCTGAACAGTTCCCATAAGGAACAGGGTCAAGACTGATTTGCATATGGCTGGGTCCAAACTGGGGTGGTGTGGTGAGCAAAAGAATGATGGATTAAACCCAGATCCTTGTGACTGGGGGTGAATGTTTGCATTGTCTAGCATTACGTATATCAATTGTTTCTTTTGCATATGTTCTTGTAGGCAATCATGGTTAAACGGCCCAGCGGGTCAGGTGGCAGAGATAGCCTTTTAAATGTAGATATGAGCATCTTGGTTAATGGGCTAACATTAATACTCTAGAAAACCGACATGCTACAAAAGACATTACAATGGGCGCATCAGTAGTTGGATATGTCTAAACAGACACTTAGAAAGAAAAAACAAAGAGCTGTGACCCCCTCATCATGGGCCTATCCTCTTGGCCTAGAGGTTGGTGTGATTTAGGTGCAGCGCCTGCAACATCCACTAGGATGCACCCTGCCCTGAACAGGTACAGCTCATGCTGCCCAGCAAGGACTACCAGTGCCAGGAGATAACCTGAAAGTGTCAGACAGCATGAATGGGTTCAAAATACAGGACTAGTAATAGCCCACTAAGGACCTCTTTACCAGTGTCCGCTTCAATCCGAAGGGGCCAGTAACAGCAATTACCAACCACATTAGAATTATGCAATTCTCAGAAACACTACTGATCTGTGTGTTTCACCTGGAGAAAGTTGAACATTGGGGCCAAAATGAGGAATTATAAGGGGAAATAGGACTCGGAGTGACGGATTCCTCTGGTAATTTCTCACTTAGTGGACCCCACAGTCCAACTTGTAATGAGTTATATTTCTCCATCAGAATTACCTGTACCTCTCAATATGAGTAACACTGGGGGTTAGTAAATACCGGGCCATTTCCCGGGACAGTCATAATGAGCAGGTTCTTGTCAAGTACTTCTGATAGTGTGAAGACACAGTCAATCAGTCAAACCCACGCTTTTATTCCAGCCTCTCAGTGGAACGCTCAATCACCTCAGCATCTTCAGCAAAGGGCAGTCAAAGATTAGGATATCAATGTTTGCACAGGTTCAGATCAGGCCATTCAACTCACACATGCTCATAAAGACCACACAAACATGTGACCTTCCTACATATCAAACACTAGCAACTTCATCCACATACCACTATATTGCACACATACACTACCCTCATCACAAACATTCAACTATGCACACAACACAGCAATCAAGTGATCGTGGCATAGCTATCATCACTACTCAACACAACCTAAATGCGCCACAGAAATATAATTCACACGCATCTCCACATACATCCTAGACATTCTCATCCCTGAAGGACACAGCATCCAACAAACAAAATGCACTCACAAAACAAGGTGGAGGACTTGCATTCAACCACACATCTTCCTGGCCTTTATTACATTTTATCTGTAGACCCACGGATCTAGCAAGATCTTTAGAGAAGAAATCTGACACCCCATCACAGCCGAGGCCTATGCAGGCAAGAGCGGTGGGGCCCGGTGGGTGGAAAGATTTCGACAGACGACAAGGGAAAATTATTTATTTAATTTTACCTCGTCATCGTCCGTCGAAATCTCCCCCCCGCCCACCGCTCTTACTTGCATGGCCCGCGGCTGCCCCATCACCTATACCTCTATTGAGAACACCACCCCCATGTTCTCCTAAGACTTTAATCTACCCAGTGACTCCAGCACAAAGACAATGACAGAATCCCACTACACATTCTAAAAATCAAGCAGCACATCACTGAGACAATCCACTTTAAAAGCAACACACTCGCTGTTGAATCTCTCACTATGCACTGCACAATTCCAATACCCTAGACAGGGTGTATTACTTTGTTATTCCGTTTTTCCATCATTGCCACCTCAACCTAGCAGTGAGGTCAACCTACAAAAGAAATACTCACATTCTGCTCCTTCAAAGACTTCTCCATAAATGCCCTTCAATATGAACTCATGAAGCTGTCCAATTCCTTCCAATCCACATCAGACGTCAAAACTCTCCCATACAACACAACCCTGCAAAACCATGTAGAACTCACTGCTCCACATAAAACACGACTCCTCCACAAAATAAACCTCAGCACAGTGTTACATCCAAGAACTTTTCCGAAACAGGCATACCATTCAAAAAAAGAAAAGAAATGGAGACAGATCAATCACCTTAACAACCTCGCATAACTCAGAGCTTGCGACTACCTGCATATCTCTCATCACAAGTAAATCCACATTTTGAAAACTATTATCAGTGACGTGACCAACAGAAGCAAAGGACTTTCATGGCTGCCAAACACTGTATCAGTCCACCCCCAAACCTGTCCATCACTCCACCAATAGACACATATAACACCATTAATAGCTTCTTCACAGAAAAACCCCCTTCTATGAACATTAAATACTAACATCGTTCATTGCCAAATCACGTTGAGGCGATCTCCCCACTCCCCTTCTCAATATCATCAACATATCATACAGATAACCCAACTTTACAAACAATGAACTTGAGGAACAATGATTAAACCAAAGACCATGTATCTTATTTCCCTCAGTGTGTGAGACAACTTAAGAAAAACATGCTTCATAATGATCACTAGAGACAGAGGCAGCTGATGCACAGTAGTATGATTGATATTTTTACAAATGTAATAGAACAGCAGGAGCAATGGTGACCCAATGTTCAGCCCCTGGCTTCAGTTTCCAACAGACACCTTAGAACATACCTGCATGGAAGAAGTAGTGTATCGAAAGAGGACACAGACATACTACATAATCCTCAGATCATCACATGTACAAAGTACAGGAAGATCGCATACACAAAATATGACAGGATGTGGTTTTTTTTTCTCTGAGGCACCTACTAAGCAATAGTGTCTTGCTTTGACATCTTCATCCTTCTTAACATTTCTGATGTCTGGTGTATTTTGGATGAAAAGCTCAACAACAGTCAGATGACGCCAAATGGTGGGCGGAAGTGAAATAATTTCGAAACTGTGAAAACTTAGGAGGAAGAGTGGTGGTAATGATCAGCAGAAAATAAGATTGACACTGGAAGGTGACTGGAACTTTTGAGAACCACGAAGCTCTAGCCCAGGACTAAAAATAAAAGACAGACTAAGATTAATTTAGGGGTAATTTCAAAACACAATAAAAAGTGGTGTATATAAAAACACAGTGAAAAAACCTATGTTAAGGGACATTATGGGTCAGACAAAAACTAAAAACGAATGAAATTTGCCAATTACGGTTTTCGGTGCCAGAACCACCAACCACAAGCTTTTTGCATTCAAGTTTGCTCGTGATTGCATTATTATTCAAGATGTTCTGTAAGCATGAACATTTCAGCAGTTTTTACGTCTTTACCTCCGCAAATCATAAAAATGTGTTTCATAAACTTCATTTAATCACTTTCTGTATAGTTTCCAAACATGGGTTAGCAGTTTGTGAACCACAATGTATTGTGATCACGGTAATGTGCTTGCTGCTTTTTAGGTTTCATCTGCACAGCGCTTGCGAAATCTATTGTTTTTAATATAAACTTAAAAGGCATTTACATCCCGCCTCCTCTCTTTCGTGGCTTCTCACTGGTTCCTGTGCGTGCCACTTGCCTTTCCTCCATTTCTATTGGCTATAACATATTTTCCAGCATTTACCAATGCTTGTTCCTCGTCTGCTTCTCTTATCAGTTTCATGCCGCCAAAATACTGTTAACATCCACTTTGGTGGAGCTATATTTTCATAAAGTTTTACCTTTTACTTTTGCAGCATATTTATATAACAATTTATCACCCGAGAGAATACGTGATTTGCATAGAATCACAGGATGTTGCGCTGGGCCGCCGAGACTCGAACCGGGATCCTCAGCTCTTGAGTCAGCACCTCTGGCCACTGCACCACATCCTCTCTACCATGTTATCTGCCAGGGAGCTCTTTCCTTCTCCCGTACAATGATTGATGTAAACTGCTCTTTATTCATTACATAGGCGAAATCGATGCATTACCAATGCTTGTTGAATTGAGTTTTCTGTTTCATGACCCTACAATCATGATTAAACGTGCATTTTCGACCCTTGAGGGCACTTCATTTTAGGCAAAGTTGTAACCAGCCTGCCTCAAAACGACCCCATCAAAGTATTTTTGCAGTCTGTGGTTTTCAAACTGCCATGCCTGGCTTGTAAAGATCACACTGTTAATAAAGAAAATCTGTTTATGTAGGCAAGATTCAACATCACTATTTAGCAGGGAATAACATTTTAATAAGCTCCAGTGTGTAAGCCACTCCTTTGAGGTATTATCACTTTTATCAGCATAGTTGTGCAGAAAGAGCATCAAGAAGGGGATAACATACATTTTAAACATTACACCTCCATCCAAGTCATTCAGATCATTTGTTCAATCTAGGACAAGAGATTGCGGCACATGTGCAAGGGGGATTTTACTTCTCCGTTTTAACTATGCGATCTTCAGAAAGGCCACTACAGAGCACATTAAAATGGATAACACCACCCATGGCAACTTTAGAAGGGTTCCAGTGAGTCTTCCACACCACAAAGAGTTGGAAACTATAATTCCAAGCTATGTGTTCCCCACTTCTAGTTTCTTATCAGAATGGCTTAAAGAGATTTTTTTCCTTTCTGACCCAAAAATGAGCACCTTGGTTTTATCATCATTAATCAGCTTATTACACAATAGGTGTTAAAGGCACCTCTACATCCAAACTGGGATATAGTCTATCAGAACTATCATCAGCATAAAAGAGGCATCTAAAGGGAATAGGTCCACATTCGGAAGGGAAGGATGAAGAGCCCTCTACTGAGTGGGGAAGAACAGATCACGTTGAATAAAGCTTGTGCAAGGACAGTCTTGTTTGAGGCCATTAGCAAGTTTGATACATTTGTAAGACAGCCTTAGTAGTCCACTTTCACTACCTATGCCCAATTATCAGAATGCCGTACCTATATTATTTCAAGCAGGGAATATTATATATATCCACAATGCTGTAACTTTACTTATGTACTGAACAATCCATCAGAAGATACACAGACCAGAAATTGACAAACTAACACCAAAACCGGGCTCCAGGAAAGTGCACAAAAGAAAAACACAAAGATCCAACATCAAATGACTGCTAAAGCCGGTCTCCTCAAATGGCAAGATGTTATTTAATTGTGACCAATTAACAAGCACGCATGACAGGTGTGGCGTGGGGAGCTTAGCTGTGGCATTCGTTAAGATCAAGCAATAGCTTGGTGAACGGTCAGGCTAATTTTTTTAATACATTTAATAATTGCACCCAAGCATGACTTTGGAACTGAATTTGCAAACCTAATCTAGTAAATAGCAGCAAATTTATATATAACTATCAATCCAAATTATTACATGATGCAGCTACAGGAACTTTGTTGAGGGCCCCATTCTAGTTAGTTTCATTTACAGAATTGTCTTCCTTTTCATGAACCGAATATCAAAACCAACAAACAGAATTCATATTATAAAGACTATTACTCAGCAGAACCTTCTACACTTGATACAAAATCTTGCCAAATAAGCTCTCTTCACCATTAGCCAAAGCCTCTTACAATCACCAGCCAATATTACTTTGTGCATTTCCTGACAATTTTCTTCCCATGTTTAGCAATTTTCTTTCTCTTAGGAAGGGAACAGTTCCCATTTCCAAAGGTACGGCCAGCTAGTGAATCAGAAAAAAAATCCATTTTGACTAATTAAGTAAAAATACTGCAAAACATTCAACAAGTTGTTTGCTGTTCTCGCCATCGATACTGGGTGAAAGTTCCCATGTGGTGCATTATACAATTCATGAAGATTTTCTTGCAGCAGATCAGTGTTCTGAAAAGTGAATATGAAATGGATATCACCAACTACAATTAAAATTTCAGCCAGGAACCTCTCACTAGGTGCCAGAAGGTCCAACTGAAGCAGACGTAGTTGTTTAGATACCAGGGTTGTTGTGTAAAAAACACAAAGATGTTCACAATAATAATTTGCTGTAATTTTTTATGGGCCTAGAGTAAATATCCATAAATACTGCTAAGGATCAACCACGCTGCATTTCAACAGCTAAATCAGACCCACATTTAGAAGAGTAGGTGATCTTTCAGAAATTAGAAGCCCTGAAATGACAGGCAGCATACGTGTTTCCTGAAAAGATTATTGTATAACAGTTCTTTATGTGCATGAACCTAGGCTGTTGATGAATCATGGTAAGCCATGCAAGTTCCAGACCAGAAACCAACAGTGCTGGGACTGCCCATCATATTAGGAACAGTCATTAAAACAAAGCAGTACCTCAAGCTCCACAGTAATTTATGGGTACACAATTAGTGTATTAATCTAACTCTTGTGAAAAATGTGCACCTGATAACAGTTCATTATGCATCACCACCTGAAGCACGCTACTTTGCTGCCTCTGACTGCACCATCTCTTGTGCACTTTGAGAACGGATTATCCATGGGTTTGCCCTTCTTAGGAAATATAATAATATCTGTACCTTTCCAAGACTCTGGTGGGAGGCCATTGTGTTGTACCCACAGGCACAAGTCAGTAGAATGGGGGCTAGCAGGGCTTGAAGTACCTTGTATAATTCAAGAGGTATTTTATCGGGGCCAGCGGCTTTCCCTGAGGGTAGATTATGTGAAGCTTCTAGGACCTCTTTAAGTCTTATATCTGATTCTAACTCATTCCTACCGGGTTGGTCGAGGGTTGCCCCAAGATCCGCCTCTGACACTACTTGAGAAATATCCAGGGGTACCCCGCTGTCTTCCCTGTATAATAGCTGATAATATTCTTGAAACACACAGAGTATGTCGCTTGTCTCTGTATAAATTCTTCCATCCTTTTTAATTGAAGATATCGTACTTCTAGCTATTTTTCTGACTCGTACGCAGCGCCTGCCTTCTCCCAACTGATTCTCCATATTCATATGATTCGTTTTTATGAGATTGGTATTCTTCGGCCGATCTTTGTGTGAACCAGCTATTCATTTCTGCCTTTAAAGCGATAATCTTAAGCTGAGTTTGTGCCACCCCTTGCCCATGTGCGATCCGAGTCACATGTTCTTCCTCAGCGAGTTCCCTTAGTAACCGCTCATTCTCTACCAAGCGCTGCCTCTTGGCATGGGCAACAAAGCTCCAGGCCAGCCTTGAAAGCATCCCAAACTGTACCTCTTGAGGTACTATACCTATTAGTGTAAAAAAACTCCTGCGACCAGTTCTTAATATGCTCAACATAGACTGTGTTCACCAAGAGTTTCCTGTCAAATGTCCACTTGTGACGGCGTTTAATAGCCGCTTGGACCTCAGCCTCCAAGATCAACAGATAGTGGTCTGAAACCACCTTCGGAAGCTTCCTAATGTAAGCCTTACTAACTAGACCTGCTGTTATTAAAAAATCAAGTCTAACATATTTTTTGTGGGGGCAGGAGTAGTAGGTATAGCCTGGATTTCTGGGATCCTTAATGTTCTATGTGTCTGCCAGACCGTGGCTGTCCATAAGGGAGTACAGAGCCCTGTATACTCAAGGCTTTTTCCCCTGATATTGCTGGGCTCGCCGGGTCTCGCCTGCTTGATATACGTTGAGATCTCCGCAGATGACCAACGGGCATGGCCAAGTTACTAGATCCACTTCAAGATCCTCGAATATCTTCGGGTCATCCTGGTTCGACCCATATATTGCACACACTGTGAGTCCTACCTCAAACTCAACCAGTGCCCACCTTCCCTGCGCATCTGATAGCTTACGCTTGGCAGGCCCTATGGGGGGTTTTGCTAAAATCGCCACCCCCTGGATGTTGGAACTCTGAGAGGTGCAGGTCAGCAGATTGTACCCCTTTATAGCCATCCGCTCTCTTTTATCCCAAGGGATATGTGTCTCCTGCAGGCACACATTATCAGGAGTATTCAACCTCATGAAATCAGCCACCCTGGACCTCTTTGATCTGTCATTCAGCACTCCCACATTTACCGAGCATATAGTTATTTTACCCATCTGGTCCGTGCTTATGACGGCTTAGCATTCTTGATCGCAGCTTTATTAAATAAAGAAGGAGACCACACTGTATTAGTCTCAATTCCATCTCTGGGTAAAATTTTCGTTTTACGCCCCCACCTTCACCTACCCTCCACTCGGGCACCCCCCACTTTCAGCCCAGCCCCGCCCCCCGGAGATCCCCCACAACCCCCCACCCTGAGAAGCTTTAAAACTACAAAGCAGTCGGTGCAAGATGGGTGCAGCACGCGTGGCCTGTGAGTTGTGCAGTTTTTACAAATGTTTCCTACTGACAAGAGAAAAAAGAAGAAAAAAGAGGACCAGTTGAAGAAAAAGAGAAAAAAGGAAAAAAGGACATAACAGGCCCTCATACCTGCTCTGATTCCAACCATTGCTCTAACATCAGAATCCTGAATGCATACGTGAACTAGCAATGTGTTAATCCTAATCTTAGCATTTCATATGGTTTTAGACCGTTGAGAAACTGCTTCGCCTTAATCTCTGAAACAAAAAAAATCGAGTTTGCCCTCCCCATACCACTTTTAAACGTGCTGGGTTAACCAGGTAAGCCTGTGCGTTCTTGTCCTGAAAAGGCTTAATCAGCTGCCGCAGCCGCCAGCGTCTCTCGATTGTGGTGTGGCAAAAGTCTGGTCACACAAAAAACGAGACACCCCCACTAGATCTTTTTGCTTCAGGCCTTGCTTTTTCAAAGACTGCCTGTCTTAAGAGAAAGTTCCCAAAGTATACGAGGATGTCCTGTGGCTTGGAATCCTCTTTAGATGGATGCCTCAGTGCGAAGGATACTCTATGGGACAGCTGCACTTCCTGTGTCCAGTTCCAGCCTGTTGGCTCCGGAAGGGCAGCTCGTAATAGTTCCACCACATAGGCCCGGGTATCCGAGCCCTCAACTCCTTCTGGGACCCCAAGCAAGGGTAGATTGTTGCGCGTCTGGCGATTTTCATGATCCTCAAGTTTCCACTATATATCGACCAGCTGGGATTCATGTGCCTCTGTTTGTACCAGAGTAGCCGCCAGATCTGTCTCTGTCGAGGTAATTCTTGCTTCAAGATCTGTCAAGCGTTCCCCAATGGAGTTACATTGCTTGGTTAGCTTCCTGACCACCCCTTGGACTTTCCGTAACGCTGACTGGGCTTTACGGCTATCTTGGTGCGTTTCTTCCCGATGCATTAAGATTGCCTGATAGATAGATAGTGTCCAATGTGGGGGGAGTCCGAGGCTCTGGCGCCCTGTAGAGTCCCAGGAGGGGAGCCAGTGAGGTGCTCAGTAGGTGTATAATCCAGAGCGAGATCTTTACCCCCTGAGGCTCGCTGGCCGGCCTTTTTACCCATCTTGCGGGCTGTCAGGGCCGGCCCCCTTTGCCCTCTTCTGGGTCACTGTCATTCTCGCTAAACTCGGAGGAGGTATCGGAACCATCCGCCGACCACTAAGGCCCCGTCTGACAGTGAAAAAAGCAATCACGTGGTTCCTTTTCGAGGTCACACTTGTCGGAGGCTGTAAAGCTTGCGCGCCGCAGTGGCTGGGCGGTTACCAATGTAGCTGGAAGCCTCTTCTGTGGCAGCGAAAGGCACATTGGGTAGGACGAGGGGCCATGGAAAGGCCCAAGGACCTGGCCATAGCCCTGCTGTCCCTAAAGCGCTTCTGCGCTGAATCCGCCTAGTCTCCGAAGAGACAGGAGCCATCAAAGGGCTTGTCCATAAGTGATGCTTGGACATCCCCAGAAAAGCCAGTCGTCCTCAACCAGGCGTGGCGTCATAAGGCCCCTGTCAACAAAACCGCTCTACCCAGTGAATCTGTGGTGTTCAGTCCACATCGGATAGTGAACTTTGCTGCATCGTTCCCGTTGGCAACCGCCTGGAAGAGTACAGCCCAGGACTCCTCAGGGACCGTTTGAGGCACCTTATCAACTGTATCACAAAGAGCGTGGGAACAGCAGCCCACAAGGCACGCGGTGTTCACGGACTGCATCGCCAGGCTGGTGGAAAAAAACATCTTCTTGCCTAAATTGTCCAGCGTCTTAGATGCCAGATCTGGTGGTGCAGTTGGGAATGTGCCAGGATTTACGTGGGAAGAAGTTGGCGACCCCTGAGGCGGGACTGTGGTGGCTTGGACCATGTCCCAAGCCTGTGTTGGTCTTAGACCAAGTCCCAACCAGGACGCCAGTAAGAGCTTCATTTAACAGGAGAAGTGGTTCAGAAGGGGACACTCCCAGTTGAAGCACTTCTGTCAAGACATTCGTCTTGACTGCCACCGAGGGGCAGCTAAGTCCAAAACCTCTGCCACCCTCCTCACCACCATTGCAAATGGCGCTCCCCCCTCCGTAACTACGGTAGGGGGAGAAAGCATGCCAGTATCTGGAGAGGTATCCAGCCAACCCTTCGTCTGCCAAATCCTCACACCAGTCCATGTTAGGATCATGATGCTGTTATTCTTCAGGGTCCCGTGACCTCTCCCACACCTCCTCGAGTCCTAGTCCACAAGAATAGGGCTCAGGCTCTGTCCAGTTGGCGCTGGAGTCGGTGTCAGGCAATGCCCATGTCGGAGTCGCGGATCAGAATGGGGACGGCGCCGCCGGGAGCATCAGCATCGGGGAAGGTCCAGGTGACACAACTGGTGCTGGTCCAGATCCATCTGTGGACCCAATGGGCCCGATTAGTGTCGGAGCCGCTGGCAGGGATCCTGTAGGGGTCCCACCCGAGGGAACAGCTGTCCAAATATGAGGTGAATAGCCTCATAAAAGTCTCTTAATTGGGCAGGGGATGCTCTGCCTCCCGGAAACTCTGGGATGCGAAAGGAGGCCCAGGTGCTGGTTCAACCGCAGAGCCAAGCCTCGAATGTTGACACTCCCTTGTCTCGTCAGCCAACGGACGAGGAGAAGTCGAAGACCTCATTGACGAAAACTTCTTGCGTGGCTTAGCTGGATCGTCATAAGTCACTCCCTCTGGCCTTCGGGTTCATGGCACGGCAATCGGAGTAGGTCTTTGGAGCGTTGCCGCGCTCGAGGCACCAAAGGCATACATGATGCGGGTCTTTCACTGACATCGAGCGGTGACAAGCACCACAGGGCTTAAAGCCGGCCTTCCGAGAGGACATCCCTGCCACACCAGGAAAAAAAACTCAAAAAGACCCGACAAAAGTCGAAAAAACGTAATAAAAAATTGGCTAATGGGTAGCTCTCTCTGGGTCTGCGCTGACTGGTGCGGAAAGAAAAGAACTGACGTCAGCTTGCTGGGGTGGCACCTACATAGGCACTGCACAAGTAACTTCTGGCATGGACAATGCCGACAAACCACGATGAGCCGATCGATGCCACCTACCGGCGCGCAGGGGTACTACTCACTAAAATTTTCCAGCTCGAGTCTGACACCTGAGGATACTTCAAAGGTAAGGAATCTGCAGCTAGAAGTCTTTATCATATATATATATTTTTTTAGCACAGACTCCCTAAAATAAGTCCCTCCTGTTTTGCTCCATAATTTTCACACTTTTTACAAACTGGTGAGAACTTCTTTTAATTTAACCAGGAATAGTCCACAAATCTCCTTAAACCTATCTAAGGACAACAGGAGAGGGGTACATCATTAATATAAGGGTATGTTTCAACAACTTCTTAGCTGTTCAATGGTGGGACTGACACCTGCTCTATTGAGGCTGACCTTGGTGTAAATGATAAACCGAGATTAACTTTTGAAATTCACCCCTAATATAATCATACCTGTGTGTGAAGCCATTGTTTGACTCATGTCTGGCAGGGGACTCTTTAATAGTAACAAAATACCTAACACAGAAGGCAGATGTAAGAGTCCCCTTTAAATCAGAAACTTGAGAAAACAATTCCTCAACGTGCCCAATGCCTTTTGGATCCAGCAAACTCAGGGGCATTCATTAAAAAACATTTTTGATTTAGGATTATCTGAATCTTTTATAATTGATGGACATACTGAACGAATCGCATGATCCACACTTCAGTTATGGTATTACAAAATCAAAGGATAAGTGACAATCCTCTTGTAACTTCAATGAATGTGTAAATTCCAACTACCCTATGACTCTGAAATCTAGGATTGAAATTCCGTTGTTAATAGCACTGAATGGAGCATTTGCAGATGCTTTATAGCAAGGGGGTCAGCATTACTACAGAAACTGCTTCAGTGATTAGAGAATTCAGCTCCATTCTTCCTCAGCTGCCCAATGCACTTAGCCTTGTTTCCCAGATCATAATAGTAAAGCATTATTGTCACCAAATTAAATATTCTAGTAAACCAGTAAATACATACTTAAAATGCACAGAATTTCTGCCCATTCTCCAGTAAGCTAAAGCTTGGTTTGTAAGCCAGCCATGTGACTTAGTGAACTAAAATTTGGATTATTAGTGAACTTGAATCCAAATTTAGTTCCTTAACCAAAGCTCACAAACTGGTTTGTTTGCAAACATGACAATACAGAAATAATTAATATGGCTGATGTAGCATTTTTATTTCCTTAGGAAGTCAAAATCCAGGAAGTTACACATAATTACAAAAATGACCTGTACGGTCACATTTTCATGTCAAGCAGTGGCCGCTGGTGAACATGGATTGTGGGGAGGGGGAATGTCACTTGTTTGAAGAAGCGAACGAGTGAGCTCCACCTACATTAGGGAGGTTGTCCCTTCAAGAAAATGTTGAAAAAACAAAGCAAAATGTTGCATTTTACTGCACAATATTCACATAAATTAGGTACAATTCCAGAGATTCTTAAGGGGTTTCATTCAATAGCAACCCTAAGAATATACTGAAAAAATGGTGGCAAAACAGTTAATTATTTAAGATAATTATCCTCTAAAAGTTGGTGAAAGAGCAATGTAATTTATAGGCAGTTAAAATGTGGTTATAATACATCATATGGCCAATTGCTTTTCCGAATGAATACAGCATCTTTCTTTATTTGATTTTTACGTAGTCCCTTCCAAGTAATTTCTCAGTCTGTTGATATGACTGACTTTTCCAGGAAGGGACAGGGTGAACACATCAAAATGTTATTCAAATCTCACAAACACAGGCTGTATACAGCGGCATTAAACATATCATACAAGCTCAGACTGCAATGCTGCTTCTCCATTAGAAAGATATCACAGGATAAGGCAGCAAACAGGTTACAACAATCTTACAAGCCCAGGGCTCAGACAGCAGCAGTTGTGGAGGTATCATAAAAGATTTATCAATAAAGATGATATAATGCTTCGACACAAGTCATGGAACTACAACCATAGCAGAAGTGTCCGTATGTATAGTGGACCTAAAAATAAAAATGTTGTATTTAGGGATAAAAATCTATTACAAAATTACTGCATTTCAAAAATATATTTAAAGCCGATATTGGACTGACAACTCATGCTGAATTCTGAAAACATATTAAGTCTCCCAAATTCAGCATGAATTGTCAGTCCAATATCATCTTTAAATATATTTTAGAAATCGAGATGTGTAATATATATATATATATATATATATATATATATATACATATATATATATATACATATATATATATATATATATATATCGCTTTGCCAGAACACACTGAAGGTATTGTCAGGCACCCTATCAAATGCCTTTTCCGCATCAAACAAAAGGACAGTTTTGATTTTATTTTGCTCTGCGAAATCCATCAAGTTGACTGCCAATTGCATGTTATATCTGGATTGTCAGTTGCGGACAAACCAAGACTGGCATCCCGAGATCAATAGTGTCCATATTGTATTGAGCAGGGACACCAAGATGAAAGCATAGATCTTTACAACAAAATTCAAAACAGCAATAAGCCAATATAGTGTGCAAGCTGTAGGATCTTTGGCTGGCTATGTAGAAGAAAGACTAATGATGCTAACATTGATGGTGTGCCTGATATTGTACTTAGATATGTATTAAAAATATTTATTTATGGGCCCACTAATAGCTCACAGTATCCCTTTTAGAAAGACACAGAGAGCCCATTTGGGCCTGGGTCTTTATTAACGTTTAACTGATGTATGGCTGCACTATATGCTAATGCTCTTTTAGCCTTAGCTCCTTTTTTGTAGTATTTTAGATTGCGATAAGGCAGTTTTTTTGCTGTGTCTGTCATATATAGTTGTTCCATTTCACCTCTAACTTTTCTAAGCTCCCCATACTGTTTTTCCAAACCTGAGTTCTTGGGCTGAGCCTCAAACTTTAGCAGACGAGTCTCCAAATCTATTTTTTTCTTTACACAGTCTGACAAATGTGACTGTGTGCGATATAAGTTCTCCTATAAATACAGCTTTTATTGAGTCCCATATAACATCCTAATTGACCTCACCATTATTGTTGAAAAGCAATCGAAAGCAGCGATCTAGAGACGTTTTTTTTAGTCCCTTAGTGGCAGGTCCTTAAATGCCATTGCATGTATATATCACACGTGAGCTTGTCTATTGTAGGCGTTAAAATATAACGTGACCGTAACTGGGGCATGGCCAGATAGAACCAGAGTCCTATAGCGATGTTTAATGTAGTTAGGGTCAGGGGTCTAGATATCAAAAAGAAGTTGTTCTATTGTGCGTTCTTAATACATTAGGAAACAACTTGCAATACCTCTCCCCTTTATGGTGCTCTCGCCAGACATTAAATAAGTTCAGGTCAGACAGTCCTTAAGTCAGTGACAGGGAGACTGGATAAGTGTGGAGTGGGCAGTTGAGCAGTCTACATTCAGATTCAATACAGTACCACCCCCATCTGCCTCAATCGGGTCTCCTCTAGTAAAATCTGCCACTATATGGAAGAGTGTACCATAAAATGCTTCTTTATTATTGTTCAATCCATAAACTGAGAAAATGGTGACTGCGAGTGAACCCAGTGTGCCTCGTAACCCAACTATTCTGCCATCTTTCAGAATATCTCTGATATACCGTTAGCGCAAGACCTCGTTTAACCAGGACTGCTACCTCCTTTTCTTGTTATTGGCAGAGGAGTGGAATTGTAATGGGTGCCAATAAGACCATATTCTAGCGTTGCCAACGGGGTTCAGATGAGTTTTTTGAAGCATAGTTATGACAACATTCTTGTGTTGCATGGGAGAATTTAACCGTTGTGTGTTAAGGGAAACGTAATTGAACCTGGTCTGGGAATAATTATTCTGAACAGTCCCCTCAAAACAATGTGCAGCTATAATACTTTGAGGTAAGCCGATATCCTGCATCCACTGAAGTAAAATCACACTGTTATTTGCAAAGATGGTCGACATCATGTGAATGAAAGTATGTCTCAAACAATCCTTCTAATGCCATTATCTTAAGGAGGATTTAATTTCAATATTTCTTTGGCTTCTTCCAGAGTCTTAACTGAAATCGAGTTATTAGCCGTCGTAAAAATTAAGAAAATAGGGAATCATCACCAGTAGAAGATATTTTGTTTTCGAAACTGAGTCGTCACCTCTTTAAAGTCTCTTCTCTTGGCAAGAGTGAGCGGCTAAATGTCCTGAAAAATGGTGATAGTGTTGCCTCTGAATTCTATTGACTTAACCTTTCTAGCCGCTGTGAGAATTTCTTCTTTGGTTTGGAATCAAGGTACTCAGTACGTTTGGCATCAATTGCTTACATTTTTGATAGGCTGCAAATACATGTTGAATGCGATCCAAAACGATCTCGTGGTCCTCCGGCATTCTTAGGATGAGATGGAACAGAGTTTTCATATGTTTTACCAGCTCTAGGTACTCACAATAGTTCTTATATCTATGACTCTTAAGTTATTTCTTGCCGTACGATTCTCATAATCTTCAGATGACTCAGTTAAGAACGTCTATTGGGTCTCGAGTGCGGCCAACCTGTTAACTCATCGTGCCCATGCCTTTGCTTCAAAAGAGTGGTCTCGTCCCACGGATTATAGATTGGGAGGCTGACACGGATTGGTGCCAACAAGCACAAAAGGTGGTCTATCGGAGCAGGGGTTGCACACAGAAATGGGAGAAAGTGTTGGGCAATTGGCGTTCCCATAGAGACTATTGAATCTGCAGAGGTGGGCATGGAAGTGGGGGGGTCTGACACCACTGTGCTTTACGCATTGGGGATTGAGTTTCCTCCCTTACATGAGGTCTCCAAACAAAATGACTGACATTCTTGAGTTCATGCTGCTTTATACTCTGCTTGAAGTGAACACTGTACAACTGATTCGATTACTGCATATATTGTACGATGAACAAAACCTAATAAAAAGTATTTTTTTTTTTAAAACATCGGTCTCGACTTAATCAAGCCTTGTATTGGCCCTTTAGATTGAATGTTCAAGATTAGACAGTGCCTTCGCCAAATCGTTTTTGCAGGCAGAAATGTCTTGTTTAATTTCTTGTAACAAGAGTGTTATATCATCTTTTGTGGCTGGAGAGGTCAAGTCTGTAATGTTTTCTTCTATATCCTCACCGCCAATGGGTGTGCTAAGAGTATCTAGTACGTCTGTCTTTGCGTTTTTACTGGTGCCTGCGCATGCCCACACCTTTCCTTGTAAAAGCACCCAGGTTCTCTTTTAGAGCGCGCACGCTGAACAACCACAAACAGAGACTTTGTCAAGTGCTCATTTTAAATAAGTGACTTGAAAGTGTCTCTTGGTGCAGCACTCATACTCCATGAGAGGCCTTAGAGAAGTGTGGGGGCATTCTGGGGCATTTTAGAGCAGAAACAAACAGGTTTTGCACACGCCGCCTGCTCCCTACTTAATCTTTGCAGGGTAGCAGCTGGGGTGTTTGTTTAAATAATTAAGATATGGAAGGGCACTGGGCGATGGGAATTGTGCCACGGTTCAGCTGTGGGACCGTATGTTTTTTCAATCAGTGCCTGTCTGTAAGCCCACCTGCCAGGATCACTTCACACAAACCAAAGCTACCCTTAGAAAGGTGTGTATTTCTCTTATCTTGGCTGTCACATTCAGAATGACAATGGGCCTGCCTGGTCAAGCACGCCATGTGAGCCCTTTGTCTCCTTGGAGTCTATCATGGGATTGAGACTTTAGAGATGCCAGAAACTGCACTATGATGAGGTGGGAGCAGTCCCTCTGGGCACCAAATCACGTTTTGCATGACACTGGCCTCTCAGGTTTAAAACATCCCACGGTGGTGTAATGGCGGAGGCCAGGAGTCTATGTGGGGTGGGTCCAGTGAAAATAGTAATGGGTCCCTACCAACTCAAGACTTCCATTTTCCCATGTGCTTCCGTAATTTATTTTTTAATGCAGCTTATGAATCTGGTACATGGCATTATGCAAGCTAAAATGCCTTTAAGTGTTTTGGGGGTTTCAGGGTGTGGATGGGGTTTATGATGGAGTGTAGGAAGCTGGCTCTTTATGTAATGGATCAAAAATCTGATATACAGTGCAAGGAGTACAGGAGTTCCCTTATGAGTGGACAGGGGCTTGCTATGCTATCCCAAAGTACTCTGTTATGGGGTAGTGTGGTCAAGCAGCCTTAGGCTTAACACAGATGAGTGCAAGACATTTGCAAATACACACAATGATCAATAAATGACACACACAACTCAAGAAGGAGATCCACACCAATTTATAAAAATTGCAAGTATCTTTATATAGGTTTCGGAATCAGTGAAAAATCATCCAGGTAAATACGTTTTTAAATGTAAATTCTTTTCACTTAAAAAAGTGGACACAGTGCAATTTTGAGTTCTACAATGTTATCCTATGGAAGGAAGAAAAAGTTCTACAAACAGGTACAGTACAGCGACTTACAGGATCAGCAGTACACCACCAGCAGCACGGGGGAGGCCGAGTGCAGAGTGCAAAACAGCATCGGGAGCCTAATAGGTTTCTATGGAAATCGGTCACTGCAAAAAGAGGCTACTGGTTCTGGCCGGAAGGCCAGTCGGATTGAACCCACAGGGAGGGGGGGGTGTTCAAGTCTTGCGATGCTCGGGGACTTAGGGGCATCTGGGGTCCTCTTCTCCATGGCACAGGGCGACGGATGCAGAGGTGACTTTAGGCGTTGGGTTTTGTTACCGAAAGCAGTCGAGGGGTCCTGTGTGCAGAGGCTGCAGGTGGCGCCGGGGAGTCCACGAGGGGTGAAACCATGATGGACTCGAGGGCTGGGGGAACTTGTTGACACTGTTGGCCCACTTCAACTCGGGCTGGGGGTGACGGGTGTAGTGCTTGCTTCAGGAATCGGATTTTGGAGGTTCCAGAAACCTCCGAGTCTTTGCTGTGGAGTTTATGCAGGATGCAGGAGAACAGGTCCCCAGTTCACAGGACGTCTTGGGTCTTTATCGACGGCAGGTAGCCCTCCCAAGGTTCTGGAGTCAGCAGCTGCAGGATAAGTCGAGTTTGGCCCAATTTTCGACGAGGGATGCAGACAGGCCGGCATGGATGGGACCAGGTCAGCTGCTTCTTCTCTCCTCTTTGCTTTTGCAGCTCTTCTGTGTCCTCTCTCTTCTTAGGTCACCAGGATCTGCTTCTCTGGTGCCAGGGACTCCCCTAAATACTCAATTTTAGGGCTTTAGGGGAGTGTAGGCTAGTAGTCAATGGGCTACTGACCCTTGGGGTCACTATGCTCCCTATACGACCACTTCCTGTGGGGACTGAGCATAACCCAGTCCAAGAATTCCTAAGTATGCCATCATCAAGATGGCTACTTCTGGAAAGTCGTGTCAACCTCACAGTAGCCAACCTGAGGGGTGGTACTAGCCTGGAGGTGGCACACCTACCTCACGAGCCAATTTTACCGCCTGTCCAGGTGCTAAGGGGGCCTGGACAAAGGGGTCTGCTTCCTCTCCTGTGAGGGGGAGCCAGAGCTGCATTTCAAAGGCCGCAGCCCTTTGAGGCTTGCCACCCAAGGAAGGCTAAATCAGCAGGTCATCCTGTGGGAGGAGGTGTCCCTCTTCCCGGACAGGCTTTTGTTCTAGGTTTCCTGACAGCAGAGACTCTCACCCTAGGAGGTCAGAACAGTGTCTCCAGAGGCAGGCTGGCAGACACCAGTCAGCAAGCACACCATAGGCTGGTAGGGTTTTAGGGGCACCTTTAAGGTGCCCTCTGGGTGTGTGTATTGGTGAATCCATCACTGGAATCAGTGTGGGTTTATCAATACAAGATGTTTGATACCAAACATCCCTATTTTCAGTGAAGCCATCATGTACCTGTGGAACTCGGTTCTCACCAGTGTCCAGCACATGTTTTAAAATGGCTTTCCTGTCCACTTGCACTGGCAGTAATAGGACTGACCAGAACAGATCAGTCCTATGCAGGTATACCCTCACATGTAATATTCAGCACCCTGCCTTAGGGCTGTCAGGCATGCTGTAGGGGTGACTTACAAATATCACATGCAGTGTTAGGGGACATGGCACACAGGGATGTGTGACTTGTCATGTTTTCACTTTTGTCTGCACCAAGACACGCAGCCTTCAATGGCAGCCTTGCATGTACTTGGTGTGGGGTCCCTTACTGTGGCACAATTCGTGCTGCCGCCCTTAGGGACCCTCTTTAGTACCTCAGGCAGTAGGTACCAGGAGTACCCTTTGCTAGGGACTTACAGAGGATGCAAAAGGTTTTGCCAATTGGGGGAACAATTTAATATTTTTTAGGGAAAGAACACTGGTTCTGGTAATCTGGTTAGCAGGAATCTAATACACTTCAGTCAAAGTTGCATCAAATACTTGGGAAAAAGTGGGGGGTTCTGCAGCAAGAACCCAGCTCCCTACATGGGGCAAGACTGAATGCTCTGAAATTGCATCTAAAAGCAGTGTGAGTTTCTCCCACTGCCTCTGACCGGGTCATAAAGGTGTTCAGAAAACTTGCTCAAGCAATCTTTAGCCTGCTTTTCTGTAGAGCACAATGTGAAGATCACATATGTGCCATTCGGAATTACAATTATAGAGGAAAGTGTGTGAAGGAGACACAGAGCTGTCAAGATATTGATAGTGAAGTATTAGAGATGGGAGGGTCAACAAATTGATAAGCAAGCCGAGCCAAGAGTCTGGGTTGGCTCTAAGAGCTTGCGCACGAGCCAAGTCTTGAGAATGTGTAGCATTTAATTATGCAACAGTCATTCAAAAATATGAGAAAGTCTCTTCAAAATTACAAAAAGTGTATTTCTTTGTCATCCGTAAGTATTTCATCTTAGTACATCAGAATATTTCACTGCATTGAAAAGCATTCAATAAAAGTTATATTTTTCAAATATGTTCCTAGAAACATTCATGCCTCCTGCCCTGACAACGCCATTAGTAAACTAACTGGTAACTTAGTTGTCATGCCCATCCGATATATGGCCTATAGTCTTATTATAGGTAGAGTAACATTTTAGTCTATTGAATCAAACACAAGAGAGGTTTTGCACAGCACACATCCTGAACTTGCATATATCCAGATGCTCTCATATGTAATAATGAAGAAAAAAGGGGCCCAGTGCAATTAAATATTTGCCTAAGTTCACCCAATTTGGTCAAGCAGGGATATTGATCCCAGGCCTTTTGGCTTTACATTGTGCAATTACGGCACTAGATGGGTATCTCGTTCTCTCTCCTGTTTTATATCAAGGTTAATGCTTCTCTTTAATTCTTGCAGCAATAACTTAGAGTGTGGGTGGCAGGCAAAAGTCACTTGAAAGCTCAGCTCGTTTTGGTGTTGATCCAAGGTAAGCCAGAGTCGGGAACTGGCACAAGCCTCCAGCAGTTCGCCCTCCTCTACGAAGTGTTGACAGTGACAAAGGAAAAAGTGATTTTGCAGTTCTGGAGAAGAGGAGTGTTACTGCTGTCCTTGATGATCCTTGGAACCACCAGGTCTTCTGTATTGTGGAAAGAACTGGTTGGACTGTTAGCGCAAAGGTTATGAGGAGTGGCGCATCCAGAAGAGCATACCTTGGGAGTAATCCCTGAACTAACAGTATTGTCTGTCGAATCGAAGAGCAGGGAAAGCCGTGCCTAATGAGCAGGCCACGGCACAACCCTGTTTAAAATGCGCCAAAGGCAAGTCAGTCTTCTTGAATAAAACATGAGCATCATCAAAGGGAGCTTTCATAAGAATCAACTGGACATCACTAAACAGTCAGTGAAGTGCATCCAGGCATAGTGATGCATGGTAATAAAAAAGCCCACAGTCCTCGCAATCATTTCACAGTATGTAGGCCAGAGCACAAGAGGTTCTCTTTGGCCTTGTCCTGACCATCATGCATCACGTTTGCAAAATGGTCCCAAAGGTGATCCTGGAGGTTCAGGAAAAATATTTGTGCAATTTCCTCAAGATCATGAGAGTAACAGGCCAGAAGACAAGTCGCATTCTTGGAGCAAAAGGGTAAGGCTCCCCAAAAAGAACACCTTCTTCCCCATTGCTTCAATCCTCTTAGACACCCTCTTAGGGAGTTGAGAGGAAAGAGTTAGGATTCTGCTTGGAGGAAGAGGAAGCCTGTACCACAACACTCTCCAGGAGCGAGCCAGGGAAGGTTGAGGTGAAGGATGATGGCGCTGGGTTACCCGATGATACATCATGTGAGCAGAAACTTCTTTACTCCGTGGCATCTAAATGAGATCTATAAAGGCCTTGTCGAAAGGGAACAAAGGATGCACAGCCGAGGAGGCAGGCTGAGGAATCTCGGTGTGGATAGCTTTGTTTTCCTCTACAGGTAAAGGCATTCCAGAACCTCAGCAACATTGCGTAGCATAGTGATGAAAGAGGCAACCTCCTCCTTCAGAGCTGCTGATGGATCTACCTCAGGAAAAAGGCCAAGACCACTTGCTTTCTGCAGAGCCAAAGAGTACCACCATCTGTGCTAGTAAGGTGCAAAATATTACCTGCTTCATTGCTATCATCATGATTGACTATATTGGCCACCTGAATGTGGCTTGAATAAGAGCCAAAATCCCTTCAAACCTGCCAAAGCACTTCTATAATGAGGTAAAGACCTGAAAGGAACTCTTTCTGCATCATCTGTTAGGCATGGAGCTGAGATCATATCAAAATGGCCTTTGCCTTTGGGAAATTTGCCACATTTTGTAACAGAGGTGTGATGGTTGGAACGCTGGCCACGGTAAAACTGCCAGTTTCTTTGGCAGAGAAAGAAGTTTGGCCAGTGCCATGGCAGTGTCAGGAAGAGGCTGAGCAGGGTTGCCCAGGGTCAGGGATGGAGTCCTGGTGGAAACCTAATTGGAGGCCCCAAGGGCCTTGGAACTTTCAGGTGCACCAGACGAAGCTGGAGGATAAAAGAGCCAGCAGAGTCTGTGTGAAGACAACAAACAGAGCAGTATAAGCCCCAGGAAATGGAAACACTAGGTAAAAAGCACAGCCAGTTGCATCTCTGACAAAATTGGCTCAGAGGACAAAGTCAATGCCCAGGAGTCAGGGAATGACCTGGAGCAGTGACGCACATGGTAATCATTCTAAACTTGTGCCATAAAGAGTTCCGCCTTCAACTCCTTCATGGTCTTGGCAAGCAAAAGCCGCACTTCTCACATGACTCAGAATTATGTTTGGGCTCCAGGAGCCAGAGGTAGAAGTCATGGGCTTGAAGAGCGATATCTGCATGTTGTAGGAACTACAACACTTGAACCATGACACTTTATGTGGAGAGTGGAAACAAACTGTCAAAAACACTGCAAAAGTTCTATTTTGTGGAGGTATTTTCAGAGCAGAGCAACTCCAGATCCCCATTGAAGGCATGGCTTGCTCACCTCCTACCGTCCAATGTGAGGCATGGCTAGCTCATCTGTTGCTGTCCAATGTTAGGGCATGGCTAGCTCATCTCCTGGTGTCCAATGTCAGGCACAGCTATCTCATTCAATCCTTTTTTCACTTTGTATTCTAGTACTTGTAGTCTTGAATTTATAATGTGGTGGAGAAACTACAAGTTATGCAATGGCAGGACACAAACATGACAATCAGCTACTCATACCTGACATAGGAAAACTTGGGAGCTCTTTTGAATGTTCTCCCACACTATTCAAAGTAAATTTACTTGATGGTACAAACATTTGAGTTCGGTCGTTTTTGTACCTGTTGAGTGCAAGTGCTAGTGGCATAAATGTCATGGGATACTGGTATGCATTCATATTTCCATCTTGGAACTAATGAACCTCCTTCACCTCGCTGAACTCTCCCTCGCCAACCTCATGCCCCTGCCAAACTCCACCCCCCGCATTTGACAGAGCTGCCTAAACAACCTCTTCCGCTAGCCTTGAGACATCTTCGCCCCCGTAAGCAACCATGCCACTTCTCAGAAGAAGAAACCCTTGCTCTTGTCCTCTCCTACAATTCTACCCTTGCCACTCCAAGTCCACTAGACCTCACTGAAATCGAAATCCTTGCCATCCTCAGGGACTACAACTCTACCCCAGCTACCCCTTATCCTTTCGACGTGAATGCCGAACATGCCATCCGCACGGTCACTATCAACCCCAACAGGCCAGCTACCCTCCGCAACAGAACTGTGGTCAAGAGTAATCTAGCACCTGTTCACCTGTCCGCCCTGACTCCCGAAACTCTGTCCAAATCTTCTCTTGTCTGGTCTGTTAATCAATTGCCGATCGGCAGCTAAGCACGTGGCAGATATTGCTGATCTCATCCTTTGCAAAATCTCTGACTTAGCAATCCTAACAGAATCATGGCTCAATGAATCCTCATCTCCATGCCTGGACCTCCTAGTCCCTCCTAACTACAACATCGCAAGGCTGGACAGACAATCTAACAAGAAAGGAGGAGGCATCGCCTGCATCTACCGCTCTAACCTTCTTGTCACTGAACTTTTGGCGGACACCACCGAATCCTGTGAATACCTCGCCCTCGCTGTTTGCAGCAACTCCACCCAACTGTGCAACCTGCACATCTTTTACCACCCCCCAGGCATGAACGACTCCTTCACCGACCACCTCATGGAAATCATCACAGCTAAGATTCCCACCAATGCCAAAGTTATTTTCCTAGGTGATTTTAACTTGCACTGGAACGATCCCAAGGATTCACATGTCAACGCCATCAAAGACCTCCTGGCTGATCAAGCCCTGACCCAAGCCTGCTCACTACCAACTCATTCAAAGGGGCCACTCTTGACTGGATCATCTCCAAAGAATCAACAGTCAAGCTTATCTCTATTGACCCATGCGACTGGTCTGACCATCATGCCATCACCTTCTATCTACCTGGCACCCACAAGACAAGAGTACCGCAACAGGCGATTCCTAAACGCTGGATCAGAGACACCAAGAACCTGGACCGTAGTGAACTTGAGGCTCGCTGCAAATCCGACCTCCCCCCCCCCAGCGCATATCACAACAGTCAGTGGCCTCAACGATCACTACTCTGCGACTATATCGAACATCCTGGATGATCTAGCCCCACTAAAACTGAAAAGAACCCAAATCAAAGACAGAAACCCCTGGTTCACAGGATCCCTTAATAATGAGAGGAGAGCCCTCCGGCAAGCTGAAAGATCCTGGAGGCAGCACCCCTCTGCCGCACATCTAAAACTCCTCCGCCAGGCCAGAAATGTCTACAACAGGAACATACTCAATTCAAAAAAAGACTTCTTCAGAACTGAACTAGAGAAAGCCAAGAACAGACCCCACAAGCTCTTCGAACTGGTCAAACACCAATCTAATAAACTGGCCAAAACATCGAAAGAAACCCCCAAGTCTCTTATATCCTCAGAGGAATTCTCCTCTTTCTTCGCTGACAAAATCTCAGCCCTCGGAAACGAACTCAGCTCCATCACACACCCTCAACCCCTTCCGCACCCACAGGCTCCTCCCAAAAATCATGCTCACTGGTCTGTCTTCAAAGACTATGACGAAGACTCCATCTCTAAAATCCTATCTACCTTAAACCCAAACAACAATTTTAATGACCCGCTCCCTTCCAACTGCCTGGCTGCCGTCGCCCAATCCATTATTCCTAGTTGGACTACAATAATCAATGCCTCCCTCCAGCAGGGAACGATGCCTGACTCCCTAAAAGCCGGCCAAGGCCTCCCTATTCTGAAAAAGCCGTCGCTGGATCCATCCTCCCCCGACAACTTCAGACCCATCTCCAACATCCCCCTCTTAGCCAAAGTGCTGGAGAAATGTGTGCAACAGCAGCTAAGTCAACACATCAACAACTTCCACCTGCTCGATGACTTCCAATCCGGATTTAGACCAGGGCACAGCACCAAAACCACCATGCTCCACATCGTGGATGATGCCCTCCAAGCCCTTGACCAAGGCAAAACTTGTCTCCTAATTCTCCTGGACCTATCCTCGGCCTTCGACACGATCAACCATGAAAAACTACTCGAACGCCTCAAACTCAGGATGGGATTGGATGGCACTGTTCTAGAATGGTTTAGGTCCTTCCTCCAAACCGGTCACAGAGATTCCTAATCAACAGCAACCTATCGAACCATCCCCGGTCACGGTTGGAGTCCCTCAAGGATCAACCCTGTCCCCCACCCTTTACAACCTTTACCCAGAACCGCTTACCGAAGTATTACGCGCTGCTAATATCTCCTATCATATGTACGCTGATGACACTCAGATCTACATCAAAACCTCATCTCTCGAAGAGATTCTCTCCCTGAACGAAGCCCTGAAACTCACCGTCCAATGGCTCGCATCCAATCAACTCAAACTCAATGCAAAGAAAACAGAATTTCTCCTGGTCTCCCCTCCCAATACCAACCTTGAGATTCAATCATGGATTAAGGCTATCACAGCCTTAAATTGCCCACCGAACATTGTGGACTCGGCCAAATCCCTGGGAATTACCCTCAACAGCAACCTGAACATGCGGGACTACATCAACTCGATGGCCAAAACAGCCAGATTCCACCTGAGCTACCTTAGGAAATTGAAACCCTTCCTCGATGCTCCCGACCTAAAAATGGCAGTCCAAGCACTTGTTATCTCTAGACTGGAATATCGCTGCTCTACCCTCTCGGGTTTACCCAAGATCTCCCTGGCATCTCTTAAAGCCTGCCTCAATGCGGCCGCCAGACTACTTACCGGCACAAGGAAATACGATCATATTTCCCCACACCTGAAAGCTCTCAACTGGCTTCCCCTGGAGGCTAGAATACAGCTCAAGCTAGCATGCATCACGCACAAAGCTTTATACTCTAACTCCCCTGCATATCTGGCACAGAAACTTGTGATCTCCGGAGGAATCAGAAACTCCCGATCTGCCAGAAACCTCTTGCTCCAACCTGCACGCTTTCGGGGAAAAATAACTTACAATCGGGCCTTCTCTGGGGCTGCTCCAAGAATATGGAACTCTCTCCCACCCCACATCAGAAGAATCCCCTCTCTAACTCGCTTCAAAAAGGATGCCAAAACCTTCCTTATGGGTAAATTTCTCGTTTAAATTTTGCCTCAACCACCACTATGGCCCTGATCTATGGCCGTCCACTGCCTCCCTTCGGACTACCTAGTCACCCCATCAGAAACTTGGGGCCTTGTCTTGAATAATTGTAAACGTAATCTGTAAATATGTTATCTCGTCTTGAGTATTTGGTTATGTAAACTGTAAATACGTGCCCTTCTTTCCCTTATATATCCGGCACCCTGCCCCCCTACTACTCGATCTGTTATTGGTTGATTCTAAGCCTGTCTGTATATTGCTTTGCTCTCCTGTAAAGCGCTCTGATACCCTAGCGGGTCAAGTTTGCGCTCTATAAAACACAAATAAATAAATAAATAAAATGTTAGTGTATAATAGGTCTGACTTAAATATGATTATTGCATACAACCAAGAGGGAGTCAAAATGCACTTCTTATATTTAATTTGAAGTGGCAGAACCTACTGACTTTGGTAGTTAGAGCACTGCGATCGCTTGCATAGTGAGTTGTTGCATGCCTTCGGCGCACCCACCCTTGGCTGCAGTGCACAGAGACCCTTTATTGCCGCACACAGAAGAAAAGAATTAGAGGGAACATTGCTGGCGGTTAATAATCCTCACATTCCCCGGTGTGTTATGGGATGTTATATAATGTTGGTTGCTCTGATAACTCTGATCAACTCCGGCTATGTTTTAACTTTAATACATTTGTTGCTCTCACCTGACGCCCGCCCCGTTCTGCCGCGGCCGAGTGCCGTTTGCGCGGAGGGCATGGTGATAGTCTTTTCGGCCATTTCCGGCGGTTTTCTCCACTTCCGGGTGCGGCTGGGTGGGGTCTAGTTGTTACTGCATCTACCCTTCTTAAACCGATGATCAGACGGACGCGCAGCGGACGCGCCCAGCAGGCGCGCCAAAGGCGCACCTAAGGCAAGCCCATCTGCGCCCGTCCGCGCCCGGCCGGGACCAGGGGACAGAAACCCTGGTCCGTTGCAGTTAGCTTCTAGATTTTATTCTTCCCACACCTTGCGTAATCTCCAACCCTCCTTTAACGCGTCTTGCCAGGTTTTTAATCCTGATTTACCCCATTTACAGTGTTCTTGTTGCTATTTTAAGTGTACTCCTACCCTTCAGATGGGGTGTGTGCATGACCTTCAGGCTGGGAGTGGTGCTCCTTGCTCGTCTCCTAACACTTTAGCTGCTTCTTCGTCAAACAGCGAATTTCGCTGCTTCAGCCTAAATTGTCGTTCCTTACCTAAACATAAGCTCCATCTTTTTAACTTTCTCATCGACGCAGACCCTGATGTAGTTTTTTTTAACTCAAACATGGCTTCACGATGGCTCCCTACCTGATGTCATAATGGCGCTCCCTGATAATTTTTCCTTGTTAGGAATTAATAGGCCCCTTAAAGTTGGGGGTGGTATCGCCATTATTTTTAGAAAGACCTATAACTGTAAAATTGTGGACCTCCAGATTCCTAACTGTGAAGCCTTGACTTTCTCTATCCCTTTTACCCATAAGTTTACCTTTTTGGGTGCTCTTATCCATCGCCCTCCTGGGCCTTCTCGCAACTGGTGTTTAGCTCTTTCTGGCCTGCTGGCCCCCCACATTCTTCGGGCTGCCAACTTCTCGGTGCTTGGTGATCTCAACCTCCACCTTGAGAACCCCGAAGATAAATTAGCATCTACATTTATAGAGGACATGAATACACTCAATCTTTCACTACTAAATTCCCTACCCACTCACATTGCTGGTCACCTCTTGGACCCTATTTTTTCTAATCTTGTTACTGTATCTGTTGCACCTCCCGTCCAGCTTTGCTGGACTGATCACTTTGCAGTTCCTTTTACTATCAAGCTTTCCTCTACCTTTTCCACTAGGCCGTCTTCATTGCCTAAACTAGGAACTAGTCCAAACTTAATTTACTGGCACTTAACAAATTGCTTCTTGACAAAATCCCTTCTCTTGTTTCCCTCCCTGATCAAGACCAGCTCTTCGTGCACCAATGGCTTACAGCGGCCATTGATTCTACTCTCCCTCTCTGGGTAAAGCCACAGCTCAGAACCCATCCTCCAGCCCCCTGGTTCACTGACTCTCTCAAACAAGAGAAAAAACGCTGCAACACCTTAGAAAGACAATGGAGGAAACATTACTTGGCTAATACTAAGTTGGAATATTTGGGAGCGTTAAAACAATATCATGCCCTTTGCAGATCAGCTCGCGCTACTTTCTATATTGAGAAGATTTCTAGCTCCCAAAACTTCCATAAAACTTTATTCAAAGTTGTGAATAAACTCTCCGCAGCTAGTGCTTTACTGTCCCTTCACTCGCTTTCCCAACCTCAATGTGATGAGCTAGCGCTGTTCTTTTATAATAATGTCAAGTCCAACCATGGCCAACTTGCTGTGGATGCCTCTCAACAAGGGAATCGAATGTTTCCTGTCAACCCAACGGTGAGGCTCCCTGAATTCTTCCCCCAGGTTCTTGCGTCTGGGGATTCTTCACAGCTTAGTTCATGGATTCCATTTGGACCTGCCTTCCTTGAAGCTGTTGTTGAGTTCCATTAAGTCTGGTTCACCCCTTGATCCCCCCCCCCCCCCTTCTAACCTTAATATCCTGGATGAGGATGCCCTCTCTATGATCCTCAACTTGTTCAATACTTCTTTAAGTACAGTTTTGGTACCCCAGAGGTGGAAACATGCTCTTGTCCTTCCTCTATTGAAAAAGGAAGGTCTTGATCCTCTCTGTTGGTCTAATTTTCGCCCTATCTCCCTTTTGCCTGTGTTCTCTAAAATTTTGGAACGGCACATTAAAATTCAACTTTCCCCTTTCATCCCAATTCGAAATTTGCTGCACCCATCACAGTCTGCTTTTCGACCCGGCCATAGTACTGAGTCTGCCCTCCTCGGGGTCACTGAGCATCTCAGGCAACAACTTGACTCCGGTGGTACTTTGGCCCTCATGCTGCTGGACCTAAGTGCAGCTTCTGACACAGTGTCACATTCCATTCTAATAGACCGTCTCGAAGCCACCAGCATTGTGGGTCTGGCTCTGAAGTGGTTGATCTCCTTTTTAAAAGACCGTACCTTTCAGGTCTTTTCAAATTAAGTAAGATCTGATACTCTAGCTTTAACCTCTGGAGTGCCTCAGGGCTCCATTTTGAGCCCTCTGCTTTTTAACCCATATGTTCGCCCTTTGGCTGACATTGCTGGGAAGTCGGGATTAACTATTTTTTCTTATGCCGACAACACTCAGATTATCTTTTCACTTTCCTCCGCCCAGCACCAAGGTCCCTCCCTGCTTCAGCTTGGCTTGAGGAATGTCTCCTCATGGATGACCAGTAATGCTCTGAAGCTAAACGGCGCTAAAACTGAGGTGCTTGTTCTGGGTAATAACCCTGAACTCTGGGGAATCAAACATTGGCCTGACACTCTGGGCCCCTTGCCTGCCTCTGTCTCCAAAGTCAAAAACCTGGGTTTCATTATTGATAAAAATCTTTCCCTCAAATCTCAGGTGTCCAGGGTTACGGCGTCCTGCTTTGCTGTTCTTAGATGGGTTAAAAAAATCCTTTGGCTAATTCCATCGGCAGCTCAGAGAACGGTTTTGCAGGCTCTGGTGATATCCAGGCTGCACTATGGCAATGTGCTGTATTTGGGTGCAGACAAAGCCTTAGTCCATCGGTTGCAGGTCATTCAGAATGCAGCTGCGCGTCTTTTTTCCCCATCTGCCTAGATGCGCCTCTGCGTCTCCTCTGCTCCTCCGACTCCATTGGCTTGAAGTCAATAAGCGCATTGAATTGAAGGACCTATGTTACATGTTTCGGGTCAAATGTGGCCTCGCTCACTCCTATATTCAAAGCTTGGTAACATCCTATGTGCCGGCTCGACAGTTGAGATCCTCCAGCCTCTCACTGTTTTCAGTCCCCAGGTTTCGTCTTGTCCGTATGAGGGGTCGCTCCTTTTCTTACCTGGGCCCCAGCCTCTGGAATGCTCTCCCAGCTGATCTTAGGAATTGTCACTCACTGTTAGCTTTCTGTAAGCGCTTAAAGACTCTGCTTTTCTACGACCAGGTCTGACTTCTATTCCTGCCTGTTTTTAACACCTGCATAGCCCTGCCTCCACTCGTCCACTGCCGGGAGACCCTGTTGGGTAGCTGCGCGCTATATAAATCAATAAATAAATAAACACTGCAAACTGACTTGTCTCTAGGCGTAAAAATGTATGCTAACGTTAATGGCTATTTATGCAGTGCTACATGCTACCTAAGAGCTCTGAGGTGCACGTGTGGGGAATATACTACATGGTTCTCCACTGTTATACACAGCTTTTTATGCTTCATCCAAGAGAAAAAACTAACATGGGAATGCTGTATGCACCCTTCAAAAAGTGATCTCCCCCAATAACGTGTGATCTACTTAATAATTTTGCACCATTTTGGAACAAAGATCCACATCTGGACAAGACAAGCGCCAGGTACCTCTACTGCACATTTGTCAAACGGGTCAAAAGTTCTTTAAAAAATGTGATGTTCTTGTATTAAAGGTCAGCAGCAAGGGCATCTCTAACATATCTAATCCGGACAGGGGTCAATTGTGAGCAGACTCCTAATGAGTTCAAATACAACTGGTGCTAATCCTACTTGGTGCACAATTTAAGAAACTTTAAGGAACGTGGCATTATATTAATCTGTCACTAAATAATAAGAGACTGGAAGGCTTTTAAAGCCGAAACTCGAGAAAGCGGGCTAAGCGACTGTTCTGTGAATGTAAGCTCTTCGGGAATTTTTATTTTTTTATATTCAGTTACTCTGCAGCTAGAAATGACTACTTTCTGGTGATGGAGATTCTGAAGAATCAAAGATCAGTGGTTGAGACACCACTTCTCGTAAACGACAAACAATTTGCCTCTATTGTGAAATAAAAACTCAAAAGGCAAGTATAAAAATGAACATTTCTCTTCCCTTTTTTTAATCAGAAGTAGTCCTTTCTGAAGAAAATGTTTAGACACCTTGAGAAGAGAAACACATCAAGAGTTAACATTTGCCTCTACGTTGTAGGGAAACAACCTGGGCCTTGGCTGCGTGCTTCTTGGCACTAGGATTTGAATTTGTGACTAAACATGATCTCTATTTTCTGACGAAAGAGGAATGAAACAACCTTAAACTTCAGCTCCATCAATGAACGGACTGCACAGTGACTTGCACCATTCAGATTTTTATGGGCAACTACGTGGAGAGAAATGAGTCGCTTTCTGTAGCGGACAACTAGATCTTTTAAAATCCAACGGTGCCTTACAACTAAAAACACTAGGTGACCCTCCTAATATGGGTCATCTTTGAGATACTGGTGGCAACGTCAGGCATGGTTGAAAGGCTCACTGCAATTACAAGCTACATGGAGGTGGAGTAACTCAAATTCACAGAAGAGGGTGAAAGGCACACCCTGAATGAAAATTGTCTCCTAAATCCGAGTTATGTGGAATTCGCAGAAAAGCCTGATTTAAAGTGGACTGATGTCACTGAGGCACATGACTCCTGGTAGCCCCTGGCTCGCCAGTTAATGTGTGCCTTAAAGTTGATAAATTGGAGTATCTATATTAGCATGACTCTGGATTTACCAACACGAGTTGATAAACAGAGATGACGATGACTCCAGTATCCCTAGATAAGTGCAAGTCTCGGGATTTGCCAACAATAATTGATAAACTGAGATGATGATGAATCCGGTATCCCTACATTAAGCGCATGTCTCTGGATTTATCAACAATAGTTGATAAACAAACAATGATAAATCCAGTACCCATTCATTAACTCATGGCTTTTGATTTCACAAAAAGCTAGATATGTAGTTTAATTGTGATTTCAAGTGGCAGCTGCTAGCAGGGAAAAGGGGAAAAGTGGAGAGGCAGCACGGAGGACACTCTTCAGCACCCAATGCACAGGCTCCCAGACTCCTCTGCACCAATCCAGACGCTGCTCTCATTCTGTTATTACCCAGCATCAGGAAGCGCTGGGATGGGGCAGAGTGGGCTGGTTTTACGCTCCAACAGGGACTGTGAGCCTATGCCTGCTGTCCTTCATGCAACAGCCTGGAGATATCTAAGTGCGCATGTCGGTTTGGCCGTCCTAAGACAGCCGGCCAAACAGACATGCGCACTTGCAGTGCCCCGTTTCTACCATTACAACTTCTGCTGTCAGAGGATGGCCCCACCCTCGAGACTCGACTCCGGCTCTGTCATGTAAAATAAAATGGTAATAAAGCAGTTGTATTAATTGCTTTATTATCATTATATTTTACATGTTTTCATCTGCTGGCTCCAACAGTGGGGCGACGCTCCTCCGCCATAATGGAGGAGCTGCCTTGGAGTCCTCCAGTCCATCCTCAACAATTGGCAGATGCCTCAAAGAAGACATGTACGTTTCTGACCTCCAAGGCCGATGGGCAAGGTCTGCATTTGCTGACCTCGTCCAGGGAGCTGGCACTCTTCCATTTACTTCTATGTTGTGCTGTCTCCTTGCCTGTTGCTCGGCAAATAAGTAGTGTACAATTTTAAACAAATTATTTAAACGTGAGCCAAAACAAATCAGCTTTAAATCAACACCACAAAAAATAATCGTACTGTATTGTTAGGAAATGCAAGTCGGGTTGCAGACGATTTTAACCTCAAATTGGGAGTTTTGTTGGCAGTGTCTGTGTCAAGTGCATTCTAGGCCCAGTAAGTGTGGAAGGGCATGTGTCTTGGTCCAGGGCAATCATTCCAGGCAGAGGAAGGAAATGTCTACACCCCAAGTCTGATCGGAGTCAAGGGGTAGCATGTCTGTGGGTAGGCGGCAAGGTGGAATAGATACAAGATGGAGGGAAAATAAAGTCCACAGTTCTGATGAGAAGCAAATTGCTACTGTGTGTGTTGTGATTGTTACTGCAATGTGGTTCATCGCAGATGGAAGCTATTTCATTGAGTCAGGTGTGCTTATTGCAGTAACGAACAATTCTACAAGAACAAACACAACAAGCCTTGGCGTCTCTTGCAGTGGTTTATCTGAATGTCTATTGAACTCTGGGAGAAAGTGCACGTACATAGATTATCCTTAAGTGAAGCGCGTGACTAGAGAGTGCCAAGTGTGTTAGCTAGTAGATCCGAGGTTTAAGTGGATTACCCAAATCCACCTACAGTTTGCACTTACCCATAAGGAGCGTTTGTTAGTTGGAGATTGAGCCAAACCCCAAATCCTGTGTGTGGGAATTTGAGTCAGTAATCTCCTAGTCCCGGACAAGCGTGAAAGCAGACTGTCTGTGCCGGTGCACGTGTACTAAACTTGTGCCAAGTGCAGCATGCCTCCGGCTGAACACGAGGGCCTGTGCAGAGAACCTGGCTCTCTCCTGCTGTGCTTTTGCCTAAGTGACTATGTTTCGGTCCATGAAGCTCAGCTTTCACGTTTCAGGACCTCATCCATTTTTTAAATCTTTTCCTCCTCCTCCTGTTGCAGAGGAGGCTCGCGCGCCTGCCTCTTGCACAGTCGGTCCTGAAAGAGCCGTGGATCTTTTTACCTGTGTCGCCCTGGCACAGGCTGAAACACGTTCTCAGTGGTAACATTAAACTTTTTTTTTTTTTTTACTTTGTTTATTGATTTTATAACAGAGAGAGAGAACAGATATGACATGGTTACATCACCTTAATAAATATACGGCCTTTGACATCAATATATAGCAGGAGGACGTACGCAAAAAGAAAGCTTTCCCTCTATACACACTCAGCCACAGCATTTTACACGGAGCAGTTACTTCCAACCCACAAGTGACGTTTCCCAGTGCCTCTCCACCTGGAACAGGGGCCGACAAAGCCGCAGCATACAACATTTTCCCCAGTCTCTTACATTCAGCAGGTGCCTAGCCCACCACAAGACTCTTCCTGTAGCATGGGGTCCAGTTCTTCATTACTGGTCTCGTCGCGAAGCCTCGACCAAGCTGTGAACGGACCCCAAATGTCTTTTGGACGAGCGGACTGTGGCGTCATCTCCCAGAAACAGGCCAGCTGCTCCTGGCAATACACCACATCTTTTAACCAGTTCTGCAGGCTTGGTGCCACAGGAGAACCCCAATGCATAGCCAATCGGCGCCGAGCCAGGACCAGAAGCATGGCCGTCAAGCGTCTACGCTCCTGCCTCACCTCCGCCACGTAACCCAGCAACATGCGTACTGGCTCACATACCAGGGGTTGGCCAATGATCTGCGCAATCGCCTCAGCCACCTCCACCCAATAGCAAGCCACCCTCGGACATTCCCAGGCCACATGCATGAACGCTGCACCTTCCCTGCAACACTTCCAGCAGTCAGAGGTGGCTCTAATCCCTATACGGTGTAAATGCACTGGGGTATGGTAGTATCTGTTCAAAAATTTAAAATGAATTAACCTGATTCTGTAATTAGGCGATAACAGCTTCGTCTGTGCGCAGCATGAAGCCCAAACTTCGTCCGTTATTGAATCTGGAATATCCCTGCGCCATTTCTCTAGAGCTCTAGGGCACGAGTGTACTATGTGCGACTGGGTAGCTCTATAAAGCCTGGTCACCAGTTTTCGGGAGGAAGGGGAGGTGAGTATGCTAGCCAATGGCTGAAATGTGGGCGGTTGCACAGGAAAATTCACATAATGTGCTCTGCAGGCAGTTGCAAGTTGGTGCAGTGAAAGCTTATCTAGCAGTGTAGGCTCGGGCCCTAGCAGCGGTAGCTCTGGCAACCTGAATCTCCCGTCAGGATAAACATCTCCCATCTTCCGCAGGCCAAACCTGTGCACCCTCTCAATTGCCCCCTTATCATGCAAGAATGGAAAAAGTGGATGATAGGCCAGTGGTACCTGAGGGGCGGTCAGTGCCGGAAATTGCGCCTTCTTCCTCAGACCTTCCCAAGCCCAGCGCAAAGTCTCAACCGTATTAATCTCGTTCGGGGACCTGCGGTAGGCATGAAAAACCGCAACTGAAAGGGGGATGGGATCTGCAATATCCCGTTCAGTCGCCAAATGGGGTTGGAAAGGTATCGGGAATACCCAGTAATGTAAGAATTGCGCCTGTGCACAAAGTGCAAACATTAAACTTTGGTAGTTTTGTCTCTTTCTCAAGTTTTACTATTGATTGCATAAGGGGCTAATTTTGTTCAGGAGTGTGTAAATTACGTACATTCCATTCATACCTTACTTTCATGAAGTAAAACACAAACCCATAGCTGCCAAGGTTTCAGATTGCTATGTGTGACATTTTCAGATTTTCAATGTAAATATGAGTGACATTTCCACAAATATTAGTGCCACTTTTTCAAAAGCAAAATCAAGGAATGAAGAGGAGGGAAAAATACATTTCAGAAATAACCGCCATCTGAGCAATGAAAAACTGTTAAGTTAGCACGAGAAATGAAAGGGCAATAACGTAGTGCCCTTCACGACTGGGCTGCCCTAACAGGATGTGTGAGGCCCCAACAAACTCTTTACTTCGAAGCAAGTGGTCCGCGACCCGGTCAGCGCGCCGCTACGTGCCCAGCATCGGCGTAGCTAGCGGCCCACATAGTTGCCTTAATGAGCCAACACACTTAAAAGTCGCCCCCTAACCGCCGCCGTGTCAAAGAGCACCAGTAAGGACATTCATTGGGAGGGGTAGAGGCTGAGAGGCGCGCGCGCGCACACACACACAATGCGGCAGCTGAGTGAGTCAGGGCGCTTCACTGTATGATTTAAAGTGCGTTGCAGCAAGCCGCGCTAAAACATAAAGCACATTTTACCTGCATTACCACGCTCCAGAGGAGCACTGTGACAGTAACTGTTGAATAAACTTAAAATGGGAGGCGAGCAGCGACCGGGAAATGCGGTTTACGGCCGGGCCGCCTGCCTCCTCAGAGAGTCCTTCAGGCCACAATAAACTACTGCAGTCCCTCAGCCCGGCTGCATTCAAGGCTCAGCAGCTGCAGCACTGTAGTGTGTGCCTGAGCTCCAACTGCTCTCGCGGTGATTCAACTCAGTGCCAAGTGCCCGGCCTGAGTTCCAACAGTTTACCCACTCACTTGCGCGGCGCCGCCGTAGGCGGCAGCAGGATGTTACGTCCTGTGCAGCGGAAATAGCCATTGGACACGGACTCTCCTGACACAGAATCAGTGTCAGGAGGTAATGCCGCGCCCAGCATGAATATCGATACATTGTTGCCAAGCTCACTTTAGCCAGCCCTTGGAGCCTACCAGGAGCAGCGAGCTCGTCACAGCGCCATTCCAGCTACTAGTTTTACAGTCAGCATAGCAGCTATAGCTTGACAGCTGAGGCAGAAGCTATGCCTATTATGTGTGGCTTTGCATTTCAGTGCAGTGATGCAGATCACCACACTGAAATGCGTTAGTCTAACGCTTGATGCGTGGTATTTGGCAAGACTGGGCCCATATATGAATTGATATAGTAAAGCTACCACATTGCAGGAGCTTATCATAGGCCCCTGCTACCCAGGTGGGCCATGCCATTCAGGGCCCCTCCATTCCTCCTAAGGCCCATGAGTAGTAGTGAGATATGAGGGTCCCTAGGCCCCTCACAACATTTCGCCATGAGGGCCTGTCATTTTGCAATAGGTCACTGCCACCAGTGGTGGCTCCTACGTTATGGCGGAGGAGCGTCACCCCACTGCAGGAGCCAGCAGATGAAAACATGTAAAATAAAATGATAATAAAGCAATTAATACAACTGCTTTATTATCATTTTATTTTACATGACGGAGACGAGTCTTGAGGGAGGGGCCATCCTCTGACAGCAGCAGAAGTGGTGGGCACAGGGCACTGCAAGTGCGCATGTCGGTTTGGCCAGCTGTCGTAGGACAGCCAAACCAACATGCACACTTAGATATCACCAGGCTGTTGCATGGAGAACAGAAGGCACAGGCTCACAGTTCCAGTTGGAGCGTAAAACCAGCCCGCTATGCCCAATCTCGTTGTTTCTCTCATGCTGGGTAATATCAGCATGAGAGCAGTGTCTGGATTGGCGCAGGGGAGTCTGTGCAGCGGGAGCTGAAGAGCGGCGAGGCGGCGGCGGGCTGCAGGTAAGTTTTCTTTTTTTTTTTAATTATTGTCCCCCGCACTGCCCAACCACTTTTCTCTGCTAGCAGCCGCCACTGTTGGAGGTCCACCTGCTCCATGGATGTCCTACATTTGGTTAAAAAGAACACTGAATCTGTTCTGTGTTGTCTGTCAGTGGTTTTCCTTTGGACAAGGACGAAGTCATTCAGCCTTAGACCTACCATCTACAGATGGGTTAAAAGGCGTGCCTTATTTTGGGCTGACAGCAATCTGTGGGTGTTTAGATCTTGGCAGTACACCCCCTGGCCACTGCAACTCCACTAGACTTCCTCTTACCTCCACTTCCACCTCTGTCTTTCCCTCACAACATCTCATCTCTATTTTAACCCATGTTCTAATGCCACCCCATCTGTCCCAGTTTCCAATTTCCCTCTCTTTCATTTCCTTGCCTTAATCTACCTCAACCATGCTCCAACCTTCATTTTTTAGTTATGTTATCCTTAATTCTAGTCTCCTCCCTAATACACCTGAATTCCCCCTTCATCTGCACCATTATTTTCAGCTTTCTTCCTCATGCGCTTATCACATCCACCTTTCCCTCTTTTATTCCAAGTATTCTCTACCTTTCCTTACCTGCATAATTTCCAGTGTCCCCCTCGCTTTCATCTCATAAATGCAACTCTCCCAGTGTTCCTCAAATCCGCCTTTTCCCATCTCATTCTCACAAATATCATGCAGATTTCCTCACTCTCATGTCACATTCATCTCCTCACTTCTATCTCACCATTTCCCTCAACTGCATTACCACCTTTAATTCCTTCACTTAAACTTCATCTCTACCTTCCATTCCATCGACCCTTCTAGAGCATCACTCACCTCCATCGATCTCTCTTATTTTGTCTACTCTATCACCTTTTGGCCACCATGCATCAATCCTTTACTGCCACTTATCTCCCACACATTATCTCTTATCTTCACTTCTTCCAATTGCACTGTCACCTCACTATCCACCTCATCTCCACCCATTTAAATCGCTTTCATTTCCCAGCATCTTGATTATATTTTTAATTCTGCCTCTCACCCACTTTTCAGCCTCCTTCAGTGTACGCCTCTCACTGTTTTTCTACCTCAGTCTGTCTCCCTTCTATTTACCTCCCATTTTCTTTTCTGTCTCCTCCGCACTGTCTTCCTCTCTTTTTTTTTTTTGCAAACAAATTTTATGGGTTTTTCAAGTGAGCAACAAACAGATATAATACATCAGGATGAAACGTGTTCCGAGGGACCCTCTGTCCCACACCAATACAGGTGCATAGGCAAAGCAGTAATTAAAGGGCAGGCTGGGAGCCACAACGTGCATGCCAGTCCACCCCCTACCCTGTTCAGAATTGGGAGTCGATCACTCAACACATTACTGCAACAAATTCATCCCCAAGAAACAAAACTTAACAAATCAACCACACTCCCCTCCCACCCTGTAATGGGGCGTCAGCTCTTATACCATAGTAATGTTCTGTTCTGGGTACCCTATGTCGTAGGGAATCCTCGCTAGTTGCAGGCCATCATCGTGGGACTAGAAGGCCACCAAATCTATAATCTCCTGTAGCTTCCATTGACTGCCCTGGTGCATTTGAAAGGCAACGATTCTGACACAATGGTCCCATCTTCCTCATCCCTCTACTTTAGTGTGTCAGTTAATGCTTCCCCAGCTCTAGCAAAGTCCATAGGTCTCCTGCCCTGATATGCCTCCCTAAGCAGTACGGCCCCCTCCCATTATGCCCATCTAAGCATACAGGCTCTCCACTGTTCCACATTGGAACCAGCAGGAGCTTTCTACTGCATTTTTATACACTGCTTGGCTAGTATCAAGGCCAAGTAGATAAATCTGGGCGTCAAATAATGCTTAGCCAGACGGGGATAGATCCCCAATATACAAATTTTGGGGTTGAGGTCTAACGAGCGTTCCGTGACATCAGACAGTAATCATAACACCTCTGTCCAATAGAAGGTTAGAGATGCACAGCCTCATATTATGTGGAGCACGCTACCTCCCTCTAAGCGGCACCTAGGACATTCATGGGAAGTGAGTGGGAAGTAAGTGTTAAGTCTTTTAGGTGTGAGGTACGCTTTATGTAAGAGTGTATGAGTTTAAGTAGGAACTAACCTGCTGGAAGGTCATACTCTGCCCTGAGGTCCTCTAAGGAGCGTACATCCCCATTTACATATAGTGCACCTACTGTATCCATGCCTGCTGCTAGCCAGTCCTGAAGTCGACCCCGTTCAATAACTCACATATGCATAAGCAGGGCCTGAAGTGGCCAACATCAGGGAATTAGGCGTACGTGTTAGGATTCTCTGTAGCGCTCTAAGCCAACAGTGTCAGATCACAGAGAGGTCATGTCAGACCACAGTGGCTGCCCTTTTAGCGTCAAGTAAAAAGGTCCATAGCAAAGCCAACTCGGGTGATTCAGGAGAGTGAGCCTCTTCTGCATCCTGCAGTCTCCGAAACCATCGCATGCACCAATGTTTTGACTCATCCAATCCTGCTCCGAATCACTTGTGCCTGTGGGTTGGCACTGCATTTAGATGGTTAGATCTGGGATGTATGGTTGGATAACAGGCACCCACAGTGATTGTGAAAAAACAAAAGAAGGAGAGGACAAGGGTATGACACCGTAAGTCACTACCCTAACTTGGCACAAACACAAAAAGTGGTACGATGGCTGCTTATGAGCAAACTACGTGGTGTACTTTATGCCTAAATTTGTTGGATCCAGTACATGACTCCAGATTATGGGGTGACTAAAACTTGGTCTCCTAGCTGGGAAAGGTCATCCTTAATGGAAGAGGAAACCTCACATACTTAGTAGTGTCATGCTTCATCACTTGGAATCCTCTTCCCACCCTGGAAGGGCAATGCCACCAAGGTGGACTGAACCTCCTCGAAGACTGTAACCGATTGACCATCCCAGTCAAACTCTTCATATAGGTCTGCAAGTCACACAAATGGCATCAGGCAGTTAGCAATGATTTACCAGTGGCCTGAGGAGGGTGGAGCCTCCACCAAGTCCAATGCAGAAGCTGTAAAGGGGATAACAGCGTGCCACCACAGTAGAGTTCAGGTGACTAGAGCTCCTCAATATGTAAATACAGGAATTATAAACCTGTCTCAGTGCTGGTGAACCTGATGTAAGTGAAGCACAGTTCCTGTTATTGTCCCAAAACTCTAATAGTACCCTCAAAATTGGGATCCTTTGGAACGATTGCAGACTCTTGGTGTAGGTTTCTGTAAGTACTTACAGTTGGGAGAAGAGGCAATCCCAATAATACAGGTTGTATACAGAACACGCTGAAGTAAAAGTCTCCCCCGCCTACACTACCATTCTCAGGACTGAAACATGCTGGCTCCCGATTCTCAGAAGGGGAGACAAATGAGTCGTGCTGTAGCTGAAGACGGTAAGCATCGGATTGGCAGAAAAACAAATACAGCACTAACACGATTTAAAACATTTAAAGTTGTACATTTTGCCTACACCTCTGGCTCAGAGTGGTTAATTTTGAATAGGGGTTTTCACCTAAGCCCCTGTCATGCACCTGGAAGCTTCCAAAAGATCTCCACTCAGACGAGCCCTACTGGGTTATACATTAAACATTGGTCAGACTTGCACCCAGGGCATTCTAGGATGAACCTTGAAAAAAATGGGCAGGGACTGTCCTGTCAGAATGAGACTGATCAGGTCTGCCTGCATCCATCACTCTACTGCCCTCACCCCTCCATGCATGTTAAGGCCTGTATTTTACATCCCAGAGGATACTACAAGGATGTGTTAAATGAATTCTCCATCCTATATAACCTTCCGCACAGACCTTCAATCTAATTCTCACAAAGTTATGAGGTTTTTAGGCCATCATACACAAGAACCCTAGCAAAGGGAAAGCAATATAGTGTCGAAGGGGGCATACAGTTCTTCCATTGCAAGGCCGGCAAGCCTTGGAAGGTGGTGCATTTTTTCAGTCACAGCATAGCTCTTTTCTTAAATATTTAAACTCTGAGTTGCAAAAACGATGTTAAATGGTTAAGGAAGAGCAGGTCTAGCAGCTGCTTCCTTTGAATCCCACACCCAGGGTAGCACTGTCCAATCCCTCTCACTGCTTCTTCATCTTCCTCTTATCCTTGACAAAATGGCCTTCGATTTAAACAGTAGCTAAATGTTTCTGACTGAAAGTGTCACATCCTGCCTCAGCATGCACTGGAGATGCAGGCTGGATGAACAGGCTACTATTTGTCGCCATGTCTAGCCGGCAGTAAAAGCAGTTGCATATGTCACACCGCATGATGAGCATTTGCCAGTCCATCTTCAGGCTCCTCTTAGCACAGCGACAGGAAGCTTAAAAGACCTCGGTGCTGAGAAGCAGCAGCAGGTCTTCTCCTTGCCACAGTCCACTGAAGAAAAGCCCTGAGTCAACTTACAAAGCTCCTAATGTGCCCCTACCCTGTTCAGAGTGACCCAGAGACTCCTCCAGTCAACCCTGGGGTGCAAGGAAACCTTCCTCCTATGGTGTCCTGCAACTATGAATCACATCCTCTCTGGACGGTCACAGTGATGTTGCCCACGCCAACGGACACTAGGATCCAAAGGGGAGGAAGAGCTGGTCATTTTCCCATCCTATTTCAGGACCTCTCCTATCCTATAACAGGATGGTTACATAGTAAGGCCTGCCTGAGGCATACCCTGCCTCAAGATATATTTAAACCAGTGACTAAATATGTGAGGTGTTCCAATCCAGTAACTCATTGGTGGATATCCCATTTCCCGTGTGGTTATAATAAACCACATGGTTTTTGGGGCTGCAGCAATATGAAGGCCTTATTCTCTGAACCCCTAGCCTGCCCAATACCAAGGGGGACAAAAGAGACTACCTGATCTGCCTATGTGATTAGAGGACAATCAATTAGTCAAAGATTCCCTTTTCCACCTAGCATACCAAAAGTAGATATTTACAGAAGACCTAGCAGGGCATGAGGTGCTGGGGAGTGGGTGGAGTTCCCAGATCTTTCTTGGAGGGACCAAGCCAGCCTTTGTGATCAACCTGACACGGTGCCTAGGGCCTCCCCATCTTGTTCTGAGGCAGTCGCAGTTCATCAGGGATGGCAGCAGGATGTGTTGGGCTCCCGGCGGGCCATCAGTAGTGTTTGCTACTGAATGGGGGTGGTGGGGCGTGGAGATTGAGGGGTGGTGGTCTCTTTCATCTTCCTGTTTCCAGTCACGGCCGGCAGCAGGAAGCGTCCCAGGCACACAGGCTCCCCTGAGCCAATCACAACACTGCAGTGCAGCGTTGTTAGGTCTGAGCGCTGTGGTTCGGCGCTCAGACGGGAACAGGGAGCCTATGCATATTCCTCACCAGGCTGTGTAATGCAGCCTGGTGGGGAACATCCAAAATGTGCATGACTGTTTGGCACTCCTCCCCCTGCTCTGACCAGCCCTGCCCTGCCACTGACTGCAATAGGAAAAATAAAATGATAATAACGATACTAGTAGGTAAACCACTACAGGTACTTCTTGGTGCTAGACTGTCTCTGGGGGGAACCTCCCACTGCTTACTTGCACACACCGCTTTTGCACACATAGCCCCAGTAATGTTTTTAACTGGGTTCTAAACTCTGTTTTTAAACTATGTTCTTAAACTGTGTTTTTAAACTATAGCAAAGCCGTCTTTCGAATTTGTGCTCTTACCGTCTTTGCCTCTGGCACCCGCCATACTTCTGATTGCTCTCTGTCTCTCTCCCGCCATATCCTCCCCAGTCCACCGCAGCAACTTTGGCTGTTTGAGTGGAGGGAGGTCTGGCTCGTACTTTTCCAACTTCCGGTTTGCCATTCTACAGTGGCCATCTTAGGAAGGAGACAATCTAGTCTTCTTCCGAGTCTTTCCATCCCCGCATACTTAAACAGACGATGGTGCCGACGGGCCGCCGGCACGCCAAAGGCAAGCCCGTCTGCGCCCGTCCGCATCCAAAATGCGGCCAGAGATGCTGCCCAATTCCCACCAGTAAGCCGTTTTCCTAGAGACTTCCTTCTGGCCTGTAACAGCAGTTCGCATATTTGTAAAAACCAGCTCGATGTCACTAAATGGAAGGGCCCCAACTGCTGTAAAAACTGTAAAACACCCCTCAGCCCCCCTCAGATTACATCATTGGTAACAGGCCCAATACCACCTTCCTACGAGGAGGTCTCATTAACGCCGGCTCTTTATGCAAACATGCTCAAAGTATTCACGATCTCATCATAGATGATACCCTAGACTGCCTCTTCATAACTGAAACCTGGCTTAAAGCCTGGTGTACTCCAGACATCATCTGCGCACTACCCCCGGGCTACCTCATTCAAAGACAGGATAGACCAGAGCAATGGGGAGGAGGGCTGGCGATTATTTATCCCAACTCACTGAAGTGTTCAGTGTTTGAAATACCTGACCTCAAAGGGGCTGAAAGCATTGGCTTCTGCTTTCAATTGGAGGACTCTTTCGCTTTCTCAGGGGGTTTGCTCTACCGCCCACCTGGTCCCTATAAAACTTTTTGGGATAGCATTGGAGATATCATAAGCTCACTAACTCTTAGATTTGCCAATTTCACCCTATTAGGAGACTTCAACATCCATCTAGAGGATCATAGTGACCCAGGTGCAATGAACTTCTTGTAAATCATTGCTACTCTTGGCCTAGAGCAGCGGATAACCACCCCCACTGACAATGCTGGCCACACTCTGAATGGTACCTGCTCAAAAGTCAAGCCCCCAGTTAGCTTAACCTGGTCTGACCATAAGCTTATACCTCTAGAAATGATATACCATCATGCGAAAAAACCCAAGGGCTGCTGTCCTATCACTCAAAACACCAGACCAAGATCGAATGAGATGGTAGCCCTTCCTGACCTCAGTGTAGAAGCCTCAATTTGCAGGCCCAGGCTGTCGGGTGACCCAGCAGTAGACAACAAACGGTTCACACAATGGATGACCACTCTGAGGGATCGCTTTGCAACCCCGCCCCACTAAATAAATGACTGTTCAAAAAACTTTCCACCCCATGGTATACCCAAAACCTGAAAGTACTACACAGCCACTGCAGGAAGCTGGAACGCAGATGGCAACAAGCCTATCAACAGGAAGAACTAACCAAGTACAAAACTGCACTCAAAAACTATCACCAGCAAATCAAAGCCGCCAAGAAATCTCATTTCACTGAGATGCTTAAATCAGCTAACTCAAACTAAAAAACTATCTTTAAGATAGTAAACTCTTTCACTTACCCCACATCCCTTAAACAAGATATCCCTCCGTCACAGTCCCTTTGTGACCATATAGCCGACTACTTCGAACAGAAGGTCCAGTCATTGCAACAAGATTTCCCAGCACCCCCTCCCCCCTCCCCCATCCCTGAAAGCCCCCGTGGATCAGGGAAAAAATGCTGTGCTGGTCCTATTAGATCTATCAGCCGCATTCGACACGGTCTCCCATGTCATCCTCCTGGACCGTCTCGCGCTATGTGGCATCTCCCATCTTGCCCTGGCCTCACTTAAATCGTTTCTACAAAATAGAAAACAAGTCATCACTCTCGGGCAATACCAGTCAGCAGATAAACCCCTGCTTTCCGGGGTCCCACAAGGGTCCATCCTCAGTCCAGTACTCATCAACATCTATATGGCCCCTTTGATTAGTCTGATATCGTCCTTTAACATCAAGATCATCTCATATGCGGACGATACACAGCTAATCTTGGTCTTAGACAGAAACACCACACTGGCTGAGGAAAACCTCAGCCAATGTCTCACAGCAGTCTTCCACTGGATGAAAACCAATCACTTAAAATGCAACTAAAAAAAACCAGAAATCTTGCCAGTAGGAAAAGCGATTACCTTTCCCCCTAGCCTATGGTGGCCGTCCGACATTCCCCCACCCCGCCAACCCCCCCACCCACACAGTAACAGTAGCCAGGAACCTTGGGGTCAAATTTGACTCAGCACTATCTTTCCACCAGCAATCCTTAGCAGTGGCTGGCACCTGCTTCCATTTGATACAGTCTCTCAAAAAGTTCTTTGACCTACTTCCCGGTACAGCGAGACAGACCGTTGCGGTGGCCCTAATCACCTCCAGATTGGACTATTGCAATAGCCTCTATGCTGGAGCCAATAAGTCGGTCTTAAACAAACTGCAGATGGTACAGCATGCGGCAGCCCGGCTCGTACTTAAATGGCCCAGGAGCTCATCGGCATCCGCCGCACTGGAAGCTCTGCACTGGCTACCCATCCATAAATTAATCTTGTTTAAGCTCCTAATCATTACCTTCTGTATCTTTCATTCCTCAGGCCCTCACTACCTCCGATCTAGATTTTCACGCTATGTGCTACGTCGTACCCTCAGATCGTCCGACACTAACATGCTAAAACCCCCTGCCTTCAGATATGTCTCAAAAGGAGGGAAATCAATCGCAGTGTAAGGGACTTAGGCCTGGAACAAATTGCCCACTCACCTCTGTTTCATTCAGTCAGAAACCTTATTCAGGAAGTCCTTGAAAACCTGGATCTTTTTGGCCCCTGACGCCCTATGCAGAGCACTTATTTAACTCCTTCCACTCTTAGCCACCCCTGTCAGTCAACTCGCTTAGCGCCATGATGCTCCTCGGAGTGAAAGCTGCGCTATACAAATGCGTCATAACATAATCATTATTTTATTTTTCCTTTTGAGCAGTGGGGCGTCGCTCCTCCACCTTACCGGAGGAGCCGCCACTGCGGGCCAAGATAAGGTATCTGGTGGGAATTCTATGGGGTCCCTCCTGCACTTCTTCCTAGGACCCAGTATGCCCTCGGGCAGGTAACAAATGTTTAATTTGAAATTATTAACTTTGGGGGAAATAACAGTTTTAACTCACTTTGAACTTAGTTCATTATTGCAACTTACCATTATCATGGTTTGACCTTAGCACCTGAAGTGCTAAGACAGGATCAGTAAATATTCTAAACTAAAAGTATTTCAAACTAGATGCATTTCAAACTATAAGATTTTGACTACCTACCAAAATGTCAGTTTTTCCCCAAAATCCCACCCTCCAGATTTCGTTCCTAGCTTCCTTTATTTCTCCCACCCTCTTTTACACTTGGTACTGTTTCGTGCTTTTCATCTGAAGCTATCTTTCATATATAAATCTTGTTTTCTTTCCATTTTCTGCTTTCCCTCTTACTCTCTCTTTCCTTCTCCATCTTTTTCCCATTGTTCTTTCCCACTCTACTCCCTTTCTTTATATTCTATTTTGGTTAATTACTTTCTTTTTCTTGTTCTCTCCCATTTTCCCTCTCCATCTATTTCATCTTTGCCTTATTTCTTGCATCTCCCTCTTTTTCATCACACCTTCTTTTATTTTCGTATCCATTTTTTGTTTCCTCACTTTTCATCTTTTTTATCCCTTACCTTTTTCTTCCTTTTGCTGTCTTCTCTTCTTGGTCTAGCCTTTTCATTTAAACCTAGCAGTTTTTCCTCCCAATTCTGGTCCCTCCTTTGCTTCAACGTAACAATTTTTTACCCATTTTGCTCCGACCTATTGTTCCGTCTTACTTTTCAGGTTGATCAATAAAAGTAGTTTATTTTGGGTATAAACCCATAAAACCAGAGCAATACAAAATAAAATCAGTATTTGAGAAACATACTAGTTAAGGTACACATTTAAGTGAACTACAACAAATGCTCAAAGTTGACAGCAGAAGGAAAGTTAGGTGAAGGTGTTTACTTAGAGCAACCCAATATTTCTTAATGCCATAGTTACTCATTAATTGTGCCAACAACCTTCTTTGAAGCCTCCACACAGTGGGCAGAAAAACAGAAGATGCACCTCATCTTCCACCCACTAAAAACAATTATGGCAGGTTCTCCACTTAACAGAATAAGAACCACAACTATGTGTAGATGATACAAGTAGCAGAGTCCCCAGTTTAAATTTAGTATAGGACCCTAGTCAACACTTCTCCAATTCCGATCCGGTACAGGAGGTGTCTTAACATTTTATTCACTTTTGTTGGGAGCCCTCAGAGTGTCTGATCATGGACAGCAATTGTTACGCTTCCCATAGCCCAATTTAAGGGGCCAATTGTCACCCCTCTGATCCAACATATTGTAGTGCCCTGGTGCTAAGAAGATATTAACAAGAATATGGAGCACACCTCAGGACACTCGAGATAACGAGTTCTCTGCAGCAAAGAAGTCAGAAATCACAAAACGGAGGATCCGAGTCACAGTGGTACCACGTCAGACATGGCACACAGACTTTTCAAGGATCAGCTGCTGACCGAATACCGTGGCATCATTTGTACTATTGAAGTTGGTCTTAAATAGCATACACAAGTGAGAGTCTGGAGGCAAGCATTTTTAATGGCCCTAAAGAAAAAAACTTCCTTCAAAGAAACGGAGAAAGCAAGAATAATTTGAACACCCAAAAAAGCTGGAGTGGTATGAGAAGTTCTCGCCAGTATCCTATAAATAAACCCATAAACAAGAACTGGGATGCAATCTCTGGCAATGCACAGGTAGGAGTCGCCTGAGCGAGAGGAAGGGGGTTCTACAACTGGGGCCCCTTGTACAAAGACATTATGTAAGAGCATTTCTGGATAAACTTTTTTCTGTCCTGTAAATGGCGTGGGAATCCTCCAACAAACTGAGAATTTTGAATATAATATATTTGACTTTTTGCATAGAATGAATGAATAAATAATGCTGAGAAATAAAAACATTTATATTACACACACACATGGTGCGAGTGATAACTACATATCTCAAAACCAGGAGGATGTTACATAGCCTCTGTGATCCAAAAATTAAAGGAAAGACTGTTTGTGGGAAGAGGTGGAAATAATACAGTTGCTTCACAAATTAATTTCTAAACAGTAACATTGCTAAAATATACACTTGGAAAGTATTTAAAGGGAGGTGATATTGCAAGCAATATCAGCATAAACCCGATTGCTCAAGTAACACAACATCTTGCAATCATACGTGTATGTTTTTACAGTGACAAGCCTTACTTTCTTGACATCCAGCACCCTATAAGGAAACACACGACAGCATGTGTTACCTTTCCAAGAACCACACCCACAAACTGAGATGAGTAAAAGCTCTTGAACCAGAAACCATGTCAAGCGCGTAGTTTAATAGGAGGCGCAGGGCCATTAGATGGTGACCAGTGAACCAGAGCTAATGTGGCCCGTGTTGGAACAAGAAGCATCAGTTTCATATCAATAATTGAATCCTTCTGTATGTTTGTAACGGGGGACGCCCTGACTTGGTAGAGGGTGATGGACCTGTTAACCCGGAGAAGAAGAAAACCCCCTCTCCCCCTCCCCTTTCTCCACAGCAGGAAGAGTGGGACTACATCGAAAGAAGAGGAGGGAGAGGTGAAGGCGAAATGGAGTACCGGCCCTTTAATTCGGACTGGTCAGCATGTCACGCCCCCAGTGATGACGTCGGGGAAGCCTGGCCCACAAAGGACGGAGGAAGTCGGAAGTCGGTGTGCATGTTCAGCGGAGGCGATGAGGAGGGAGACGGAGGAGAAAGCAGAGCGGAGGAAGCGGGATCGAGCAGCGGGACGGTGCCAGTGAGTCTACGAGGCGGAGGAGAGCCAGGAGGCCAACGTTCCCGTGGTTCGCCCAGCCACGCTCCAGGAGGAGCGTGGCTCTCGCAGGTACGCGAGCGTTTTGCGGGCTGGGTGGGAAAAAGACAGACTAGAGGGTTAACCCGTGGGGAATCCCTGCACCTGGAGTACCCTTCCCCGAGCACTTTTCCCTCACTCGTGTAGAAGTGTTGTGCACCGGGCGTTCCCATCACTACCCTCCCTTCACCGCAAGCAGGAACCCTATACTGACTGTAGACCCTTCTTTTGTTTTACATCGTCTACCTCCCCACAACGGACGGGTCCGAGCTGGAGGCAAGGAGAAGAGGCCGGACCTCTACGAGGGACCGAGGGACCCAGGAGAAGACCCATCGGTCCCCCCTTCCATACTACAGACAGGCGGCCACAAAGAAGCGTGTTATAAAACCAATAAAATCCCCGTTACCACTACCCCGTCTCTAGCCTGTTATTGGCGACCCGCTACAAGTGGTGGAGAATGCAGGTATAGACGCCCCCATCTGTACACCCACGATGGACGCTTTGATACAACACCTCGTCAAAGGCCAAGAGAAGCTGGAATGGGCCGTGGAACGGCAGATGACGTCGGCCCAGGCGGACAGGGACACCTTCAGGGACACCATCTCAGCCCAGATAGAGGGACTACAGAAGGTGATGGCCGATCAGCCCCTTCCTACCGGGCGGGAGCCCAGGGGCCCCAACCCCGGACCCTCAGGAGTCTCTCTGCAGAAATACGTGCCAGGAGAGGACCCCGATGCCTTCCTCCTTAACTTTGAGCGAGCCGCGTTGGCGTGCGGCTGGCCCTTAGAGAAATGGCCATTCTTCCTGGCTCCCCTTTTGATAGGCGAGGCGCAGGCCGCGTATCAAGTGGCCAACGCCACAGGTAATAGCCCTTACGCCACCATTAAAACAGTGATCCTAGACCATCTGGGGCTGGATGCGGAAGCCTACAGGGTACGCTTCAGGAAGGAAAGAGGCACCCCCGGCGAAAACCCAAAGACCTTGTTTTACCGCCTAAAGATGGCTGCCGACAAATGGCTAAACCCCGGGGTGAGCACGAAAGAGGAGATTATGGACAGAATCTACCTCGAGCAGTATCTAGAGGCACTTCCGCCACATACGCAGAAGTGGCTACGGCAACATCCACACCTGACAACCGAGCAAGCCGTGGAGATGGCTACCACCTTCTCGCGTGCACAGCCTGTGACTCAGAGGTGGGAACCCGAGAAATCTAATCGGCCCATCACAAGCAAAAACGATAAAAGACCACGAGCAGCCCCCGAGCCGATGAGACCTCGTTATAGCAAACCAGAGGCACCAACGTTCAAAGGTCCCCAATGCTTTGAATGTGGCGACTGGGGCCACATCGCCCGAACGTGCCCTCGTAGGAAACCCACAGAAGAACCCATGGAGGTGGGATACCTCCCTAAATCGATCCTCTACACTGCTGAGATGGGGAGCGCATATCACGTAAGTGTACAGGTGAATGGGAAGGTGGTAAGAGCCCTACTCGATTCAGGTTGTAGACAGTCCGTTATACAGAAGGTCTTAGTACAGTCCCAACAGGTCATCCCCGATGCCCTAGTACACATCCGCTGTGTCCATGGAGACGTTAAACCGTATCCCATAGCCGTAGTGACCCTGTCCCATTCCAACGGTAGAACCCATGTAGTCCGGGTAGGGGTCTTGGACAGCTTACCAGAGGACCTGATCATAGGGACCGACAATCCTGAGTTCCTAGACATGTTCCTACATACACTACATACCCAAAAACAAAAGAGCTACCTGGGGAAGACAGCTGACCGCCCTGCCACAGCTTTGATAACACCAGAACCCTGGACACTGGACAGGAGCTTTAAATTCGCCCAGGCCAATGACGCCTCCCTGTTCAATGCATGGGAACAAGCGCACAGAGAACAGGACACCCCATCCCCCACGTATCCCAGGTTCCTTATAAAAGACGGAATGCTGTATCGACAGGGAACTCGGGAAGCGCCACATCAGTTGCTAGTCCCCCTGTCTTTTAGGGAACAGATAATGTTCTTTTCACATTCACATTTGACCGCAGGACACATAGGTAGTGAAAAGACAACACAAAACGTCTTACAACACTTCTTTTGGCCCGGGGTGTACAAAGACATTAAGACCCACTGCCAGACCTGCGAGGTATGCCAGAGACGAAACACCCATCGACCCCCTCAGTGCCCTTGCAGCCCCTTCCGATCATAGGCACTCCTTTCGAGAGGGTAGGGATGGACCTGATAGGACCCCTACCAAAAACCCAGAGGGGGAATCAATATGCTCTCGTTATAGTGGACTATGCTACCCGATACCCCGAAGCCTTCCCTCTAAAAACCCCAAACACTCGTATTATATCAGAAAAGTTCCTAGAGTTGTTCTCCCGTGTGGGCTTTCCCAAGGAAATACTAACAGACCAAGGGACCCCGTTTGTGTCTAGATTGATGAAGGAGGTCTGTGGGATGCTGGATCTACGACAAATCAGAACCTCAGTATATCACCCACAGACTGATGGCCTCGTAGAACGATACAACGGGACGCTCAAGTCTACCTTAAAGAAAATGCTCAGCGTCAACGGTAGAGAATGGGATCAGATGCTACCCCTCGCTTTGTATGTCATTCGTGGCCAACGGCAGAGCAGTCTGGGTTGCTCGTCCTTCGAAATGTTGTACGGACGACAGCCCCGGTCCCTGCTAGAAATGACGAAAGAGGCATGGGAGAAAGAGGACGCCAACGAAGCAAGGGGAATGCTGGAATACACCCAGGCCCTGAAATCCAAAATAGGGAAGCTGAGGGATCTGGCGTATTCGAACCTGGAGAAGAATCAGGAGAAACAGAAAGCAGTATACGATAAAGGGAAACGATGGAGAAGGTTGGAGGTCAACGATTGGGTACTGGTGTTATTACCCTCGTCTACGAAGAAGTTCCAAGCCGAGTGGAGGGGGCCCTACAGGGTAGATGGAACGATCGGTAAGACCAGCTACCGCGTGCAAACAACGTCAAGGAAATGCCAGACATACCACATAAACCTTCTAAAGAAATGGCTAGGGCCCCCACCGAGGACCGCACACCTTACCCTACCAACACATGCTTCTTCTTCCAGTACCCTCGAACAGCTGGTGGTCAATGAGGACCTAAGGACACAAGAGAAACGCGAGCTTAGGGATACCTTATCCCCCTTCTCCTCCCTCTTCTCCGATGTGCCAGGAAAAACATCCCTGGCAGAACACTGCATTGAGACCCACCCAGGGAAAACCGTCAAACAACGCCCATACCGAATACCCGCAGCTAAGCGGGCGGCAGTACAAAAAGAGGTAAAGGACATGCTAAAACTGGGAGTCATCAGACCCTCAAAAAGCGAATGGTCATCTCCCATTGTCATGGTACCCAAACCCGACGGAAGCACCAGGTTCTGTATTGACTTTAGAGCACTTAACATCTCCTCCTTTGACGCATACCCCATCCCGCGTATCGATGAACTGATCGAGAAACTGGGTGAAGCCAGATATATCACCACGTTGAACCTCACAAAGGGGTACTGGCAAGTCCCTCTAAGAGAAGAGGACCGTAAGAAAACCGCCTTCGTCACCCCTGATGGGCTGTTTGAGTTCACAGTGCTCCCCCCCTTTGGGCTACATGGGGCCCCAGTGACTTTTCAGCGCCTTATGAACACGGTGCTCCACCAATACCCCATGTTTTCCTCTGCGTACCTGGATGACATCGTGATCTTCAGCCCCAGTTGGGAGTCACATTTGGGCCATCTGAAGACCATACTAAGGGCCTTACAACAAGCAGGGCTACACATAAACTCGAAGAAATCCCGGGTGGGATACCAGAAAGTCAAGTACTTAGGGTACGTGCTAGGGCATGGGATGATCGAACCGCAAATCGAGAAGGTCAGAGCCATAGCAGAGACCCCATTTCCCAGTACCAAGAGAGACATGAGAGCCTTTCTGGGGTTAATCGGCTACTATCGTCGCTTCATTCCTCAATTCTCGGACGTAGCTGCCCCACTCACTGACACCCTTAGACAGGATATAAAAACCCAACTTCTTTCACACCCCACTCCACGAATGTGGAAAGCCTTCAACACTTTAAAGCGAGCCATCACTACCAATCCCGTGTTGTCCTCCCCCGATTTTTCCAGACCTTTTCTCCTTCACACAGACGCCTCAGACTATGGGATAGGGGCCGTCCTCTCTCAGTTATCACCCGAGGGCATGGACCATCCCATATTGTTCATTAGCCGTAAGTTGTTTCCCAGAGAGCTTAAATACCCCACAGTTGAGAAGGAATGCCTGGCTGTTAAATGGGCTGTCGACAAACTGCGCTATTATCTTGAGGGCCACCATTTCACCCTGTACACAGACCATGCCCCCCTCCAGTGGATGAGCCGAAACATCGCTCTTAACCCCAGGGACTTGCGCTGGTTTCTGTCTCTCCAGCCCTTTTCCTTCACTGTGAAACACCGTAAAGGCAAGGACAATGGCAGTGCGGATTTTCTGTCCAGGTACCCTCTCCCCGATCGGGAGAATCCAAGGGGGGTGGTGTGTAACGGGGGACGCCCTGACTTGGTAGAGGGTGATGGACCTGTTAACCCGGAGAAGAAGAAAACCCCCTCTCCCCCTCCCTTTTCTCCACAGCAGGAAGAGTGGGACTACATCGAAAGAAGAGGAGGGAGAGGTGAAGGCGAAATGGAGTACCGGCCCTTTAATTCGGACGACTGGTCAGCATGTCACGCCCCCAGTGATGACGTCGGGGAAGCCTGGCCCACAAAGGACGGAGGAAGTCGGAAGTCGAGTGTGCATGTTCACCGGAGGCGACGAGGAGGGAGACGGAGGAGAAAACAGAGCGGAGGAAGCGGGATCGAGCAGCGTGACGGTGCCAGTGAGTCTACGAGGCGGAGGAGAGCCAGGAGGCCAACGTTCCCGTGGTTCGCCCAGCCACGCTCCAGGAGGAGCGTGGCTCTCGCAGGTAAGCGAGCGTTTTGCGGGCTGGGTGGGAAAAAGAGACAGATTAGAGGGTTAACCCGTGGGGAATCCCTGCACCTGGAGTACCCTTCCCCGAGCACTTTTCCCTCACTCGTGTAGAAGTGTTGTGCACCGGGCGTTCCCATCACTACCCTCCCTTCACCGCAAGCAGGAACCCTATACTGACTGTAGACCCTTCTTTTGTTTTACATCGTCTACCTCCCCACAACGGACGGGTCCGAGCTGGAGGCAAGGAGAAGAGGCCGGACCTCTACGAGGGACCGAGACACCCAGGAGAAGACCCATCGGTCCCCCCTTCCATACTACAGACAGGCGGCCACAAAGAAGCGTGTTATAAAACCAATAAAATCCCCGTTACCACTACCCCGTCTCTGGCCTGTTATTGGCGACCCGCTACAATGTTATAAGGCAGAGAGGAGCTGTTTGAAATGCATGCAGAGAAAGTAGAAGTGGTAGGCCTGAATGAGACAGCCCACTAGAAATTCTGAAGTAGACCAGTTATTGACTAGAGCTCAAAGTCCGTTAGTGCAAAAATACATATCACTCAATTTTAACATAGCCTAGGGATATAAGCTAGAGAAGATTTGTGCATCTTCCACTCGTGCAGAACTTGTATGTGCGTGCGGAGGCAACGTTCCCTAGAAATTATGCGCTCACAGTACTAGGAGTAGGTCATTGAGGACGCCAGAGGTTGCTCAGCCTGTTCATATACATTCAATGCCATGTTACACAGATAGCATAAAAAAATGTGTCCTTGGCTATGTGCTGCTGCATTGGGTGATGGGCCAATAATCATCTTCCTTCAAAATGTGCCTCAAAAAGGATAACAAGTTTGGTGTTCCAGCAGGATGATTTGTAACAACTGTTATGCTGCTATCCAACATCCATGTCCCACATGTCAAAAACAGGATCTGCCCGTACAGATATTTCGATGAATGTCCTAAAAATAGTACTCCTAGGTAAGGTAACAGTTATATTCAACCCACCAGAAATAGCAATTGCTTAATGTGTCTGATGGTGAAAAAGAAGGTCCTGCTATTAGTAATGACAACTTTTGAAGATCCGGTGTGCTTGTCACCGGTAGAGTCTTGCAAATGTTCCAGCAGCCAGTATGAAAGTTATCCCAGCAGAATTAGCAATGTTCTAGCTGGAACAGACCTTCTTGCATCTAGAAAACCCACTCCGGAACCCACTCCGGGACAATGTTACGAAAATATTTTCTTTTTAAGTCATAAATAGTGAGTGAGAGCCAGTATGTGGCGATATTGCGTGAGGGGGAGAGGGGGGGGGGAGGAAGGCCGAGAAAAGCTTGAACTACATAACAAGGCTAGGAGTAGGGAACTACTACCACATGAAGATAGATAAATGTGGTTCCCCCCACTACGAGATAAGCAAAAAGATGAGGACGGCCGAGCTGGCACAGAATGATTACATAAAGTGAGGAGATGCTCTGGAGAATCTGGGGCATGAGCTCGAGAGATGGCGATGAAACTCTCCACACAACCAATCAGAGAGAACAAATACTTAAAGCTGCATTCTCAAAGAAATCTAATTCTGAGACAGCAAAATCACAATCTTGCATGACTTAGCTTCTACTACTTTAGTGAAGAGTAGATCATACTGCTCGGTGGTGGAGAGACTAGCCACAAAACACATCAGAGACCAATGGCTGTTTCCAGAATGCATGGCCTTCAAATGGAAAGAAAGGGAGGTAACAGTGGGACTGACTCAAAAAGTGAAAAAAATCCTGAACATTCAAGACAACAACGACAGCGCACAAGAACCAGTTATAGGAAAAACTAACCAGTAAAAGCTTCAAAAAAACAATGAGAGAGAGTCAAGTAGATAGGATAAATATGGGGAATAACATACTAAGTGGGAAAAACATAATAACCTATGAAGGGAGGTAAATTTGTGTGTGAAGACAATATGCTGCAGTGGCAAAGCCGGCGGGAAGACAGTAAGGTATACAAATTCGATATGTGGCCCAACAGTTGCTCTTTATCCCTAAGGGGTAGCAAAGGCTGCTACCCAGTCACTCAGGTAGTTAATAGGGCCCCACTTTTACCCAATTACATGATGGGTTTGGTTCGTTTTACTGAAATGTTTATGTTTCAAGCAAATTGTTGTGGCAATTGTTGATGCCACGTTTGTGGGTTGTGGTTGGGAAATAGATGGGGACACTCATGGGCACACTTTCTTCTGACAGAGCATTCTGAAAGGCCGAGTGAAGGGAAATCTGATTAACAGGTTAAGACATGACTAGCATAATATCCTTGAACGCAAGATCATCCTTAAGTGAAAAAGATTATGGAATTGTACAAAATATATTCATTATGCTACAGGAAACATACCTGACAACAGCTGATCAGAAGAGAAGCAACAAAAATATTAACATAATTCCTTTTGCTAGCCAGTAAGAAAACAGCAGATGTAGCGACCCTGATGAAATATACCATGTCAGGTACTGGCACTGTGACAAAAAGATAATACAGGCAGATATATTCTGACATGGCTAGAACATAAGGGACAAATAAAGCCAACTCTTAACATGTATGCCCCATGCATGGGTCATTACGTATTTTTGATACACCTGCTACAGAAGTTGGGAAATCTTCTGAAGGGTGCGGTAATAGTTGGAGGTGACTTTAACTTGGTATGGAACATCGAGCTTAATAGATCCAATACCCAGGGACATATACATAGGGTGGCTGAAGACTACGCTAGAAGATGTGGGTGTCATTAAATACGTGGAGGTACATACATACACTGGCAGAAAAGAGACTACTGGGAAATGTTAGAAAGGCTGGCATGGGGATATGTTCTTTTAAGGTCACTCTCACATACTGGTCGAATGCTCTACAGGAATCCCACTTTGTATTTAGGGGGGGATAGCGGTTCAAAGAATATATTATTAGAGAACCAGTGACCAGACCATAAATCTACAATCAAGTTAGCGGATACATAGAAGACCATATCTCCATACAGATGAAATAGGACGCTGTTGGAAATGGGATTCCTGGTTGGCGGAGATAAGCAACCAGGTCAGGCAGGAACCACCACTCCAGTCAGGCTAAGCTCAGTACACACTAAAAGATAACCTGTTGCTCACCCTCTTGTGGCTTGGCACAGAGCAGTCAGACTTATCTAAAGAGGCAATATGCAAAGTATCTGTGCAACGCACACCCACAATAACACAATGAATACACCACAAAAAACTTCACTCCTGTTTATAAAAATAGATATTATAAACAAAAAAAGACCAAAAGGATAAAAATTGAAATATATAGAAGATGAGATATTGAATTTTAAACAAATAAATGCAGTAAAGCGCTTAGAAGCAAGTAGCGCATTAATTAGGTCACGCCAGACTGGGGCAAAGTCAAAGTTCGGGCCAACCGTAATGGTGCCCCGGCTGGCTACAGGACCCACGCAGGCGCCGGTAAACAAAGTACTTTCTTGATCTCAAACACCAAAATGGGTCGATGTCAAGTCCCGCAGGCACCTGATGCGACGATCTTCTTCATGCAATGAAGGCGATGCATCAGTTCCGAAGACGGATCTCGAGTCGAGAGGCGTACAGCGATGTGCTAGATTCTGTCATGCAGTTGAGGGGATGCGTCGATCTCACCAAGCTGCAACGGTGGCGATACACTACCCGATACATCGATCTCTGGACACAAAGCGCTGGTTCCGAGGTGATGTGCCGATTTTACTCCCACAACCAGGTCAATGCGTCAGTTCTGCTACACCCAGACAGGAGATGCGTCGAAATCCATGTTGCAAGTATTTAGGCCACTTCCAGTGAGCCAGTCACAGGAGCAGGGATAGATACTTTGATTTCACTGAGTCTCAAGCAACAGGAGACAATCCAACAAGATCTTGGAGATCACTTGGAAGAAGGCAGAGTCCAGCTATCCTTCAGCAGAGTCGGAGTGCAGCAGGGCAACAAACAGAAAAGCAGGCCTTCCAGATCAGTGGTCCAGTTCAGTCCTTTAAGCAGCAAAGCAGTTCTTCTGGCAAAGCTCAGTTACAAGTCTAGTAGTGTCTGATTTTAGGGGGTCAGAGACCTAGCACTTATACCCCAAAGTACCTTTGATGTGGGGTAACTTCAAAGCAGCTCTCTGAAGTTCAAAAGTATCCCTTTCAATCCAGTCCTGTCTGTCAGGCTATCTATGGAGGATAATCATGCTTTTGTGTGGGGAAAGGACACTGCCTATTCAAGTGAAGTGTTCGCGCCACTCTTCCATCCTGCCTAGGGAAGGCCATCAGAATGCAGATATATGTAGATGGGTACTCAGACACGCCTATCCTTCAAGTGTTGTGGCTGTCTAGTGGGAATGCCCAAAGTGTAGCTGTCACCCAGCCCAGACGTGTATTGGAGACAGGCTGTAAAGCACATAGAGTGATAAACAATAAGAAATGTCCACTTTCTAAAAGTGGCATTTCTAAAATAGTAATGCCAAATCCAACTTTACCAGTAAGGAGGATTTGTCATTACTATTCCAAACATATGAAACATGAAAAAGCTACTCTTCTCTGATCAGGAATTACAGCTTAAAAGTGCATTAAGGAATTCCGAATGATAATTTATGAGAGGAGTAGGCCTCACAGTAGTGAAAAACTAAATTAGCTGTTTGTCACTAAAAGGAAATGTAAAACATAGAAGTACATGTCCTACCTTTTAGTTACCCAGCACCCTGTCCTTAGGGCTACCTAGGGCCTAACTTAGGGTTGACGTATGTGTAATAAAAGGGAAGTTAAAGGCAAGGGGTTTTAAATGCCAACTTGAAGTGGCAATAAACTGCACACACAGGCTATTTCTGTGGGTGGCACAATTAGTGCTGCAGGCCCACTAATAGCATTTAATTTACAGGACCTGGGTATATGGTATACCACTTTATAAGGGAATGACTAGTAAATCAAATATGCCTAAATGGTGTAAAACAATTATACCATGTTTAGAGGAGAGAGCACATGCACTTTAACACCGGTCAGCAGTGGTAAAGTGCCCAGAGTCCTAAAGCCAAAACCGAGGTCAGAAAAATAGGAAGGGGAGGCAGAATGTTTTGGATGACCCTTCAGAGAGGGCCATTTTCCAACAGACGCACTAAAAGCATCTGAGAGAGATACCTTTAACTACTGATGCTCGCATCACAAGAGGGAAGAAATTAGAAGCAGCAAAGCAATATAAAGGGTTGAGGGTTGTAACAGCTTAAAGCACACACACCATGGAAGGGAAGGTATGGAAGATAAATAGACTGGAGGGTAAGTTGACAGCACCAAAAACCAATAGAGCAGACAAAACACTTCTACAATTACAAAAAAAACTCTACACTAAAAACAAGAAGACAGATTGTTGGCCTACACCTAAAAGCCAAATAAAACAAATAATACATCTCGGAGATCTACTATCCACTGAAAGAACTTAAAGGATGAAGAGGAGAATTTGGGCGATTTCAGGGACTTCATTAACATCTGTACACAGAGGGCCAAGTAAAATGTGGAAGAAGGTTAGACTATCTGCGGAAATGTTACGTACCACGGCTCATACTGGAACAATTTTTTTTTTTTTAAATCTTTTTATTAGTAGTATGCAGATCAAGATCAATGTACAGACGTCATATTACAAACATCAATGCAAAAAACTGTTGCCCGGCTGTGAGAGCAGCTTGGTGCAGTTCCTGGCTCGTAGAGCGCATCCCTTAGGAGGTGCCATACAGGAGTTAATCTAACAATGTGGTCCTGGCAATATTGCGAGTGCAATGTTCTGGGGACCCTTGATATCCTGCCACCATAATGGTCCATTTGCAGTTGCATCCTATGATCACATTATTACTTTTTAGATTTACTTATTTTCTAAAACAAAACGTACAAACTTATTATTGCTATTTGACAGCATCTGGCGGAATGGGCGTCCCCCCACAGGTTGTATTTGTGTGTCTTTCTTTGGTATTTTAGGCAAGGCTTTAGCGTGGTGCAGCGTCCCATATCTCTGATCCCTGTACTCCGTAGGGGTATGTCTGAGCGAGGGGTAGGGAGGGGCGTGTGGGGGGGGTACACGCCTAAGACGGACCAGCAGCGGAGGCCTCGCTCAACTGCAGGGCCACCCAGGCATGGGCCCGAGAGTCTGCTGGATCTGGACATATGAGTGTATGTGTCCCAGGGGTACTGCCCCAACGTGGGTGGAGTCCTAGTGTTATTGTCGCTATGTGCCTAAAGGGGGGAGAGAGGGGAGGTGTGAGGGGGGGCCCACCGGAGAGCTGCATCGTGTGGATGGCCCAGTATCTGTCAGAGCCCCGCTATCTTACCGTTTTCTGGCGGGGCGATCTCGCAGAGATGACATGAGCATCCACCACCGATTCCACCTACCACTTAGTAGAAGCTGACACTAGCAAGGATGTAGATGGACCGGGGGAAGATGCCAGGGAAACAATGATGGATGTGGAAATAAACGGATGGTAACCTCTTGTTCCTACGACCCCAAGGGAGATGCCACCTGAAAGGAAGAGCAGGAAGAATTAACACTACCGAAACAAGCACTCCCCACTTCCTTCCCAATCCAATCTACAGATACATCCACATAGTCACCTTGTGAAAGCACCTGGAAACATCATAACAAGGTCAACTGGTCACCAATGGATACTGCAAGCACACCAGCGCTCCTGCGTGTAGTGAATCCCCCAAAGTAATGTAGCGCTCCTGCGCACTGAAACCCTAAAACAATAGCAAGCGCTCCTGCGCTATGAATTTCCCCAAAAGTACTGTAGCGCTCCTGCGTACGGAAACCTTTAACAAACAAGCAAGCGCTCCTGCGCTATGAATTCACCTAAAATAATGTAGCGCTCCTGCGCACGGAAACCCTTAAACAAACAACAAGCAAGCGCTCCTGCGCTATGAATTCCCCAAAGTACTGTAGCGCTCCTGCGCACGGAAACCTTTAAACAAATAAGCAAGCGCTCCTGCGCTATGAACCAGGATCGCTGGTTCCACTCCTAGCGTGTAGAAAGACGTGGCCACAACAACAGCGTACCTGAATTGCCGAGAAGTGTTCAGCGCGAAGATTTCTGCCAGCACGTAGATCCGGAGGCGGTAATTCAAGGACGTCCTGTCATGGCGAAGGCGTTAATCCAAAGCACGGACGCAACGGGAACCGCGTTAGTTATGCGGATTTCCCGGAAGCGCCGTGATCGAGGTGCCGTCAGCTTCCGGCCAATGGAAGCTGGAACGCTGACCTTGCTCCGTTTACCCAGCGCGGATTCAGCCTCCCGCATGCATTCAGAGAGTCAGGAGTCGGAATCGTGACAGTACCCCCCCACAAAACAGACCCCCCCTCCAACCTGCAGATCAGACAGGGCCCACGGGCCGAGGACACAAGGGATGACTAGCATGGAAGGCCCGAATCAACCGGGAGGCGTGACGGACATGGGACAGGGGTTCCCAGGACCTTTCCTCCGGACCGTATCCCTTCCAGTCCACCAGATAAAAGAGTCTACCCCGTGTCCTACGGGAATCAAGTATAGACCTAACCTCGTACTCCTCGTGGCCACCCACGAGAACAGGAGGAGGCGGGGAGGCAACCCCACTCTCAGGGTGAGCAGGCCGCAGAAGGGATACATGAAAAACCGGGTGAACCCTCATCTGGGAAGGCAAGGAGAGTTTCATGGAAACACGGTTTATCACTTTAACGATACCATAAGGACCAATAAAGCGAGGCAACAGTTTCTTGGGACCGTGGACATTAAGGTTGCTGATGGACACCCAAACCTTATCCCCCACCTTATGGTGTGGTTCGGCCTGTCTGCGGCTATCCGCCTTTTGTTTATAGGACTCCTTCGCTTTAGCCAACTCGAATCTAGCCTGCTGCCAAAGAGTGCAAAGAAGGGCGTGATAGGCCTGTACTGAAGGGAAAGGGCTCTCCTGCGGCCGCTCCCAGGGAACTGTACGAGGATGGCGCCCCATGAGACAAAAAAAAGGTGACATGCCTATGGCGGAATGTTTGCTGTTGTTATAGGCGTATTCCACCATCCATAGCACCTCCGACCATTCTTTCTCCACGGACAACAATAAACAACGAAGGTATTGTTCCATGGTCTGGTTCGTTCTTTCCGCCTGTCCGTCGGTCTGTGGGTGGTAAGCCGACGATAAGCGCACTTCCATGTTCATAGTGCCACAGACTTCGTTCCAGAACCGAGACACGAACTGGGAGCCTCTGTCCGTGATTACCACAGAAGGTATGCCGTGCAACCTGACTACGTTATGCATGAAGATCACAGCCAACTCGGCCGCTGAGGGCAGTTTCTTCAGAGGAACGAAATGCGCCATCTTGGTAAGGTGATCCACAATGGTGAGGATAGTGGTGTATCCTTCATGGGTTTTCGGTAACTCAACAACAAAGTCCATGGAAACCGTGTGCCAGGGGTAAGGTGGCACCGGGATAGGGTGTAGTAATCCTACCGAAGGCTGAGATGTGATCTTCCCTTGGGCGCAAACGGTACAACGGTTAATATAGGCGTACACGTCAGTACCCATTGAGGGCCACCAGAAATGTCGCTGTAGCAGATCTACGGTTTTAGCATGTCCAGGATGATCGGACAGCAAGTGGTCATGACACATGTATAGGGCTTGTTGTTGGTGTTCTTTTGTCGGTAGGTAGAAGCGGTCTCCTTTATACAGGTATCCATCCTGTACGGTGATATCCTTGAGTTTCCCAATCCAGGACGCGGTGTCTTTCTGCGCCAAGTCATCGTGGAGGTGAGAGAGAAAAGCCGAGGTAAGGATCACCCCTTGAAAACAGTGTTCAGGAATAATGGGCACGGACTCAGCTACCGGTGTGGTCTCATTGGTTTCCTCTAGTCGGGACAACGCATCGGCTTTAGCGTTTTCTCTGCCAGGTCGGTAAGTGATGAGAAAGGAGTATTCGTTGAAGAACAGAGTCCAACGTAACTGCCTGGAGGTGAGGGCTCGAGCTGAACGAAGGAACTGTAGGTTCCGGTGATCTGTGTAGATAGTCACTGGGTGTTTAGCATCCTTCAGATAATGACGCCATTTCTCGAACGCGGCCTTGATGGCTAACAGTTCGCGATCTGAAATAGTGTAATTGCGTTCGGCTGGTAGCAATTTCCTAGAGTAGAAGGCCACAGGGTGCAACAGGCCCGTTTCGGTGTTTCTCTGGGAGAGCACACCCCCAGGGCTTCTTGTGAGGCATCGGCCTCCACTATGTAAGGCTGTTCGGCGTTCGGATGGATCAAAATGGGAGCCGTGGTGAACCTCGTTTTCAGGTTTTGGAAGGCTTGTTCGGCCTTGGAATCCCATTGGAATCGGGCTCCTTTTCGTAACAACCGGGTGATGGGAGCGACCAATGCGGAGAAACCCAAAATGAAGCGGCGATAGTAATTCGCAAATCCCAGGAATCTCTGGACGTGTTTCACGGAGCTGGGGGACGGCCATTGCAGTATAGCTTCCACCTTTTTATTATCCATGTGAATACCCGCAGGGGTTATAATATGTCCCAAGAATTCAACGGAAGCGGTGTGGAAAACGCTCTTCTCCAGTTTCACGTACAAGCCAAACTGCAGTAGTCGTTGCAAGACGGAACGAACATGTTGAACATGCTCATGCATGCTATCGGAGAAAATCAAGATGTCGTCTATGTATACGACGCAAAACCGATCAAGGTATTTCCTCAACACTTCGTCGATGAAGTACTGGAAGGCAGCGGGGGCGTTGCAGAGTCCGAAAGGCATGACTTGGTACTCGAAGAGACCGTATTTGGTTCTGAAGGCTGTCTTCCATTCGTCACCCTTCCGAACTCTGACGAGGTGGTAAGCTCCGCGCAGGTCAAGCTTGGTATATATATTGGCGTTCTTCACCTGGTCCAGCAGATTGGATATCAAGGGCAAGGGGTATCGGTTTTTCACCGTGATAGCATTCATGGCCCTAAAGTCGATACACGTGCGGAGATCCCCCTCCTTCTTGGCCACGAAGAAGAGAGGAGAGGAGACAGGTGATCTGGAATGGCGTATAAACCCGTTAAGTAGGTATTCGTCTAGGTAGTTACGTAGGTGCTCGTTCTCCTTTTCCGTAAGAGAATATATACGGCTACAGGGAAGTGTGGAGCCTGGAAGAAGATCGATCCTGCAGTCAAAGCTACGATGCGGAGGAAGCGTGTTTGCTCCTTTCTTATCAAACACGGTAGCAAGATCCGAGTAGTTTTCAGGCACTTCTCCTTGGGTGACCATACCCATCCCAGTCAGGGGCAATACATGGGCCTGTATCTCCATGGTGCTCGGGGGTTTGTCTGTGGGTAACAGGATGCAGAACAGTGAGCCGAATCCAGTGACATAACCCTGGACGCCCAATCAATACGGGGTTGTGGTACACTAACCAAGGAAGGCCCAATATCAACCGAAACTGGGGTGCATCAATCACGTCGAATGTAATGCTTTCCGTGTGGTCGTTACCAAATGTCATCCTCATGTCCTCGGTCTGAAAGCGGATGAGACCAGATGTAAGGTCCGTGCCATCGACTGCTTTTACTGTTTCAGGCTTTTCCTTGTGTACTGTGGCCATCCCTAGATCCGTCATGTATTGAGTGTCGATGAAGTTTCTGGTGGCTCCTGAGTCGATAAGGGCTCTCACCCGCCACCTCTGGCCTGAAAGAGTCTGTAGAGTGACACTCACCCCCAAATGTTGGTTGTTGACACACAAGGAAGGGGTCAGGGTTGTTGAACGCGAAGAACCCAGTAGGCGAACCCCACTGTCTACCGGGTTTCCTCGTTTCCCGGTCTTTCTCCTTTGGTGATTGGAAGTACAAACGGTTTCTTCCCTCTTGGTTTGTTTGGCTTCCCGAACGAAGTGCCCGCTTTTGCCACAATACAAACACTGGTTCAGTGACCTCCTCTTGTCACGTTCATCTCTGGAAAGGGGCCCCCGAATACCGCCGATCTGCATCGGTTCAGGTGTCTCAGGAGGCGAAACCGCTTCCTCGGTGTTCCTTTCTTTGTGTGCTAGGAATCGGGCATCGCTCCCCTTGGTCTTTTCGGTCCTACGCTCCTGCACCCGGAAATTAAGTTTGACCACCAGATCAATAAAGGGACCTATTTCTTCCGGGGGTTCTGGTATCTGGGAAAGCAAGTCCTTGAGTTCATCGCGTAGACCTCTGTAGAACACGGATACCTTTTTGTTTTCAGGCCAACGTGCTTCGATGACCAACCTACTGAACATGGTAATGTAGTGTAGTAGATCTGAGCTGCCCTGTCTCAAACCAAGGAGTTCGTTGTCTGCTGCTTGCATGAAGGTATGACGGGCAAACATCCTTCGCATGGTCTCTTTGAACACCGGCAGGCTATACAACATAGGGTCATCGTTCTCCACCAAGGCTATGGACCACTGGGAAGCATCACCACCCAAGTAGGACAATATAAAGGCGACCTTGGATGCATCGTCTGGAAAGGCTGAGGCTCTAGCCATGAAATGTAGTTGACACTGATGTAGGAAGACACTATATTTGGTGCTATCCCCATAAAAGCGCTCTGGTGGTGCTAACTGAACTGTGTGAGGTGCTATCACCTGTATAGATGTATCATGGGAGACAGAACCCTCCGGTTTAAACAAAGGAGGTCTCAATAGTCCTTCCTGCTTAACCCTGGTGGAAGGGGACGGACCCCAAGGCCCTATGAGGCCACCTGCCACCTGGCCCTGTAACACTGTTAGGTCCTGTCTTAGGCTACGGTTTTCTGCCTGCATGCTAGTAAGCATGACTGCTATATCCTGGAGGGTGATCACAGGATCACTCATGTCACCTGGGCGAGATATATTACGTGGGCTTTGGATTCTGTCAGAGCCCCGCTATCTTACCGTTTTCTGGCGGGGCGATCTCGCAGAGATGACATGAGCATCCACCACCGATTCCACCTACCACTTAGTAGAAGCTGACACTAGCAAGGATGTAGATGGACCGGGGGAAGATGCCAGGGAAACAATGATGGATGTGGAAATAAACGGATGGTAACCTCTTGTTCCTACGACCCCAAGGGAGATGCCACCTGAAAGGAAGAGCAGGAAGAATTAACACTACCGAAACAAGCACTCCCCACTTCCTTCCCAATCCAATCTACAGATCCATCCACATAGTCACCTTGTGAAAGCACCTGGAAACCTCATAACAAGGTCAACTGGTCACCAATGGATACTGCAAGCACACCAGCGCTCCTGCGTGTAGTGAATCCCCCAAAGTAATGTAGCGCTCCTGCGCACTGAAACCCTAAAACAATAGCAAGCGCTCCTGCGCTATGAATTTCCCCAAAAGTACTGTAGCGCTCCTGCGTACGGAAACCTTTAACAAACAAGCAAGCGCTCCTGCGCTATGAATTCACCTAAAATAATGTAGCGCTCCTGCGCACGGAAACCCTTAAACAAACAACAAGCAAGCGCTCCTGCGCTATGAATTCCCCAAAGTACTGTAGCGCTCCTGCGCACGGAAACCTTTAAACAAATAAGCAAGCGCTCCTGCGCTATGAACCAGGATCGCTGGTTCCACTCCTAGCGTGTAGAAAGACGTGGCCACAACAACAGCGTACCTGAATTGCCGAGAAGTGTTCAGCGCGAAGATTTCTGCCAGCACGTAGATCCGGAGGCGGTAATTCAAGGACGTCCTGTCATGGCGAAGGCGTTAATCCAAAGCACGGACGCAACGGGAACCGCGTTAGTTATGCGGATTTCCCGGAAGCGCCGTGATCGAGGTGCCGTCAGCTTCCGGCCAATGGAAGCTGGAACGCTGACCTTGCTCCGTTTACCCAGCGCGGATTCAGCCTCCCGCATGCATTCAGAGAGTCAGGGAGTCGGAATCGTGACAGTATCGTCCCCAGAGCAGTCAGTGTTGGTCCCGTCATGATGCTATGTCCCCTGCGAGTTGTCCATCATAATACCCCAGGTCTCCAAGGCACGGTCCGCATTCTCATCTGTGCGAACCGATCAGAGCCCGCGTTCCTCCACTACTCCCCATTCGCATAGATCCACCCTCCATTTCTCCAGGAGGGGGGGGGCGTATCGGCCTTCCAGTGAATAGCTAAGCGGCGTTTCGCTAATACCAGCCCAAGCATAGCGAATTTATGCTGCGAACGAGTTGTGGCCTTGGGGGTCGGGAGAACTCCCAGGAGACATCGCTTAATTGAGGGTTCGATTGAGAGCTTTGTTGCTCTTCGCAGAGTGTCCAGCACTGTGCTGCAATAGAAGCTGAGCCTGGGGCAGTCCTAGGTCACATGGACGAAATGGGCCGGGGAGATACCACATCTTGGGCACTTAGGTGAGAGCGATAGCTCAAACCTCGCCAGGCACGCGGGGGTCAGGTAGGTGCGGTGTAGATAGTTGAACTGCTGAAGCTTGAAACGGGTGTTGCACGAAACGTCCTGAACTAGCGCCTGGGCGCGTTTCCATTCCCCGTCCGTTAGTGGCGTAGGCAGGTCTTCATCCTACCTCCTCCGTCTCAAGTCCAGTCTGTGGTCCATTTTTAGGGCCTTGTATAGCAGGGATATTAATCCTCGGAAGGAGCCTGGGTCTAAGATCGTGCACAGCGTGCTTGATTCCTCTGGCTCACTCTGGAACGTGGTCCAGATTTCCCGAAAAGTGCAGGTTATCTTTGCATACTGGAGAAAGTGGCCCTCCGGGACCCCGTAATGTTCCTTGGCATCTTCAAAGGATAAAAAGTAGTCATTGAGGTAAAGATCCCATGCCATGGTGCAGCCACCTGTATTCCAGCTGACCACATCCATTACGCAGCCATTCCAGTGGGAGCGCGCGTGCATAGGGGGCCTTTTGCAACACAAGGGTCACCGCCCGTTCCCAGGCCCAATCAACCTGTTTCACTATGAATGGGCAATTCGGAGGAGTTCTGGCTCCCATCATCAGGTACCTAGGTTGCTCTGCTTCAGGACACCAGCCGGCCAACAATCTCTTTTCTGTGTTCGGGCCCTCCGCGCACCATTGTGCTGCATATTGGAGGAGACCCGTAATGTAATATAAGCGCAAGTCCGGAAGCCCCAGGCCGCCCTGATCCATGTCCAGCTTTAGAAGGTCAAGCTTAACTCTGCTCCGCTTGCCCGCCCAGACCAGCAAGACCAGGAGGCTATTCAGAGTGAAGGTGTTGTTCAGAATGCGGCAGAATGAATTCTGGAGGGTGTATAGGCATCTGTGAAGTAGGACCATCTTCGCCAGCGCCACCCGCCCCATGACTGACAACGGTAACCGGTTCCAGAAGAGTATGGACTCTTTCAGGTTTTCGAGGATTTTCCTGGTGTTCAGGGCATATTGGGCTTCGGGGGAGTGAGCGATCTGCAGCCCCAGATAGCGAAAATAATCACTCTTCGATGTTAGTGCTATCGGTGAGAGTGCAGTCGCTTCACGCCATACCCACCAGCGGGAACGCGACCGATTTCGTGGGATTAATTACCAATCCGGACACTACACCGAAATTGCCCAGGACAGCCAATAGGGCCGGGATGGCCTCTGCCGGCTGACGCACGTATATCAGTGCGTCATCCGCGTAAAGGGGCACGACATGGGTCTGTCCGTCTACCACCAGGTCCCAACACTCCATGTCTCTCCGGAGACGAATTGCAAGTGGCTTCATAGCGATCGCAAATTGGAGCGGGGATAGGGGGCACCCCTGTCTCGTGCCCCATTCAAGGGTGATCAGCTCAGAGATCAGCCTGACAGTGCGCACCCTAGCAGTGGGTCTCTGGTACATAAGTCGCACCCATGCCACGAACTCCGGGCCCAGCCCCATTCTAAGCAGAACTTGCCATAAATAATTCTATTGCAGGGTGACGAAGGCTTTTTGAAATTACTGCTGCTGGTGTCTCCAAGCCTGCAACAGAGTGCATTACATGCACCAGCCTTCGTAGGTTCATGTGCGTGCCTCTGCCCGGCATAAACCCGCACTGGTCCTCGTGCACCCGGTGGGTCAGCACCCTATTCAGCCTTGACGCCAGCACCTTAGCCAGGACTTTGGTGTCCACTCCGAGCATAGAGAGGGGGTGGTTGGAGCCTGGCGACGTGGGGTCTCTCCCTGGTTTGAGTAGCATTACTATTTGATCTTCGCTTATAGAATTCGGGAGTATCCCCATCTGCCCAGCTTCCCGCAGCGTCTCCAGCAGTCCCGGGAGGAGCTGGTCTGCGTATGTCCTGTAGTACTCTATAGGGAGACCATCCGGCCCTGGGGCTTTTCCCCCTGCCATGTCCCGCACGGCCTCTTGGAGGTCTACGAGGTCAATCTCCGCCCCCAGCATCGCGCTCTGCTCCTCAGTGAGCTGCGGCAGGGGTATACTGTCAAGTAATTGCGCTATTGCAGCGTCTCCAGCCCTTTGGCCCCTGCTGTATACGCCTGCTAGGTGGGTCCGCAGCTGTAAGTTTATGGTTGATTGCGTGTGTGTGAGGGACCCGTCTGGCTGTCTAATTGATAGTATGGTCGGGGGTGGGCGCTCCCTCTTGAGAAGCCATGCTAGCAGCTTCCCAGTTTTATTGCCTTCTTTGTGTAGGAGCTGTCGGTATTCTTGTCTGACCAGAAAGTCCAACCTGTCCCATAGTTCCCCTACTCGTCGATGAGCCCTCAGCCGATCTTTGTCCAGCACCCTTGAATTAGGGTTTGTACTCTGCAGAACGTTCAGGTCATTCTCGGCAGCTACTAGGTCCGCCTCCATCCGTTGTCTCATCCCCCCCACCTTAGATAAGCACTCTCTCCGCATCACTACTTTTAACGTGTCCCACTCCGTGCCCCTGGCGTCCGTAGACAGCCAATTACTATCAAAGAAGTTGGCGATCGAGCCACTGAGCTCTGAGCGGAATTCTTCGTCCTTCAATGCGCTTGGCTGTAGCCTCCAGAGCGGGACCACGGGCCTAACCCTCTCTGCACACCATTGCAGTAGGACTGGGGCGTGATCTGACAAAAACCTCCCGAGTATGCGTATGCTATGGGCATGCGCAGCCGCGTTTTCAGTGAGAAGGAAGCGATCAAGGCGACTATAGACCGCGTGTGTCGAGGCATAGCATGTGTACTCACCCTTTGTTGGGTGTAGCGTCCTCCACCAGTCCACACACCCGAGTCTCTGCATTACCCCCAGCAGGGCTCTAACCATTTTGGGTTTAGTGTGCAACTTGGGGGGGGGGGGTTTGTCGATCGACCCTTCAAGCACACAGTTGAAATCGGCAGCCCAGAGGAGTGGTATGCCCGCGTGGGCCACTATTAGTTCTTCGAGGCTTAAATAAAAGGCGCTGTCGTCAGTGTTGGGGGCATATATATTTAAGAGGCAGAACTCGGACCCATCCAGTACCCCGTGCACTAGTATGTACCTCCCCTGTATGTCTGCAGTGTAACTCAATACCCGGAATGGAGTCTATGGAGCTACCCAGATTGCCACCCCACGCGCATAGCTAGAATATGTTGCGTAGAACATCTGTCCCCTCCATTTCTTATGTAATTTTTGGGTCTCATTCTCAGTTAGATGTGTCTCTTGCAGCATGGCTATGTGGGTCAGCTGCCTTCGGAGATATGTTTGTGTCCTATACCGTTTCACGAACATTGCCTAACCCTCGCACATTCCAAGTGATGATATTAAAGCCTGCCATTTCTGGTCTATATGATGAAATGGGGGTTGTCACAACCCCTCCTCCAGAGCTGCCTACGCATTAAAAACCAATAACAAAACTGTTCCCCCCCCACCCACCGGGTAAACACAGAGAACCAACCGTGCCTCCCCAATCAAATCCCAGCATTGCAACACCCACTTAAAAAGTGAAATTACACCTATCTAGCATCAACTTATTGTCTATGCAATATATCACAAACCCTACCCCCCCCCTAAACAGAGCACACTCTTCCCCAATCAGATCTACCACATTCACGTTGAGTCTAATCTTACGCTGGGTAGCAGGGGGGGGGGTCCCGTCCACCCACCAGGCGAGTAGTAGGAACTCCTGTGTCGCCACCGCTGCCACACACACACACTCGGCCACGCTCACCAGCACTCGTTCATCAACACACAATTCTCCAATATAAGAGACGATAAAGAGAGAATAGAGGTAACCAAATAGGAGGAAGACAGAATAGAAGAGCGAAGAAGAGGAGGATGAGTATAGAGAGAGAAGAGAGAATGAGAGAGAAAAAAAGAAGAGAAGTGGGGGCGGCCCGCCATTCCCGGCGATATGGCCAATCGGGCAGGGTGCCTTGTGTCCAGGGCCAGTTCAGTTCCACAGGAATGTTCTCAACACGTGTCCAGTGGATCACCAGGGATCGTGGGTCAGCTCACAGTTCCTTGTGGTTAACCCAGGCAGCCACCATCCCAAGGGGGCCACATAGCCGCAGTCCGACTCCCAACGACTTCTTCCCCGGTTGTCTTATTTCAGGTGTCTGAGGGTTGAGGGGTCTCCTCCACTATGTCCCCGGTGTTGATCTCAGAGTCAGCTGCAGTGACTACCTCCACCAGCGCTCCGACCTCCTCACGTTCTGCCAGCAGTAGCGCCTGACTGACGTGGATCACCTGGTTTCCCTCGCCGTCCAAACTGTTGCGCTCCAGTTCTAGAGAGCCATCTTGCTGCACAACTACTCTTTGGGTGGACAGGGAGGGCCGTTTATTCTGCTGGCCTCGTTTCCGTGTCCGGCGCAGCGATCAGGGTTCCGCGGGGAGTCTACCAGTGCCCCCCGGAGCCAGTATGCGTTCATCCCCTCTGACCTCCAACCAGTCCCAGGCTGCTTCGGGGGTGGAGAAGTAGTGATCTTTGTCCTGATGTATTACTCTGAGCTTAGCCGGGTATAATAGAATGTATTTTAAGTTCAATGTCTGGAGCTTCTGCTTAACACCACCGAAAGACACTCAGTTGCTGGACTGTTCGGGTGTAGTCAGGGAAAATGCGGATAGTGCGGTTTTCGAAGGCCGGATCGCCACTGCGTCGGGCCTCCCGGAGAATGTGGTCTCGGTCCCTGTAGTTGAGGATCTTGGCTATGATGGTGTGGGGGTAGCCCCTATTGGGGCCCTGCGCGCCCACTCGATCACAAAACAGGAGGAAAGAGGTGTCACAGGGAAAGCAGTCTTGATCCACTTCTCTAGAAATAGCTCAGGGTCACGTCCCTCCACCCACTCCGGGAAGCCCACAAAGCGGAGGTTACATCTGCGGGAGCGCCCCTCCGCGTCTTTTGCCCGACGATCCAGTGTGGCCGTTTTTTCCGCTGGAACACATATTTAAATAAACCTATAGAGGACCAGGAGATGAGGGAGGCGATTGGATAATTTAAATGGGGAAAATCACGGAAACCTGATATGTTTATGGCAGCCTTGGTACAGATCCTTGGAGGGACTACTACTCCCTATGTTGACAAGCCTCTTTAACTCCTTTACAGAAGATACAGGGATTACATAATTGGTAAGGGAGGCTAATATCACACTGATCCCAAAACAAGGCAAAGTCATCAGGGAATGCACATCATATCGGCCAATCACATTGCTTAAGTTAGATGGCAAAATCTTCACAAATAAATTGACCAACAGGCTACATAAATCTATACAAGATCAATGCTGATGAATCCAGATTTATTAGAGGATGTCAATCACATGTTAATATAAGATGGGCAACACACTTCATAGAAAAGGCAAACATGAAAAAAGAGTCCCTGTGATATTACTTTCCCTGAAGCCAGAAAAAGCTTTGACCGAGTGAGTTGGGGCTTCCTGAGGTCATCCTTACTCAGCTTTGGAGTCAGCAAAAGATTTGCCAATTACAAAGAACCCAAAGGTAGTCCCCGGGTGAACAATGCGAAGTCGGAGGTACTTAAACAGCGAAGGGGGAAGCAATAAATCTGGCCTCTGTCACAGCTTCTATCCATGCTCACTAGCGTACTTCGTATTTATAATAAGAAAACACCCCGAAATTTATCGAGTAAACTTTGGTGGGTTATAGGGGGCAGGGAGGGAGACAATATAAACTTAGCCTATTCAGCGACGATGGCCTATTGATATTGACTGAGCCTAAACAATCATTAACCACTCCAACCCATCAACTCAAAATAATCTAAAGGTTGTCAGGATTTGAAATAAACACAGAGAAATTAGAAAAACTCAATTTCACCCACCAACAAGAGAATGTGCTCTAGCTTTGTCTAGATTTCCCATCCCATTTCAGGAGTGGACAGCCAGAGAAACTGATAAAAAAGAGTACTTATGGATAGGGCAGTGATGAGAAGCCCCCCCCCCCCGGATGTTTTATGGCCACACAACCACTGTAGAACCACAAATGCTTTACAGAAGTTGTTTTGTTAACACTATGATGCAGACATATGATACCATTGACAAAAAAACGGATATTAACAACATATCTATCCCTGTTTACACCAATACACAACAATTTACCTCAACACTACAAGGCTACAAGGAATGAGGTTTCAGATATGGAAATTGTAAATCAGAATTTTAACTAACAGAAAGTGATAGACTGTCCTACATGCATGTGAAACATTGAGCTATGTATCCAAGTGTAAAACAAGGTGCCACAAGGGAACTCAAAACTCTGAAAAATAGGTCACAAAATGTCAAACGACCAAGGGAGTAATCTCAAATATGCACAAGCTATTTCAAGAAGGTAAGAAAGTTAAGAAATGGGCCTACCAAGTAAAATGGGACAACATGCTGCAGAGGGAAATAGATGCAATAGTATGCAATCATTAGAATGTTATATATAGGGACTAGGGGTATAAACCGATGTACAATTGGTATCTTACTCCAGATAGTCTGAAGGAGATCTACTCCAACACAATGGGAGAATGTTGGAGATGTGGGGACGTGGATGGCTCAACCTTGCACACCTAGTGGTCATGCATTCAATTGAGACACTTTTATAAAGAAGTACTCAGTATAATTAGGCAAATAGTGGGCTTCCCTATACAAGATACACTAGAAGTAATAATCCTAGAACTCAGGGAGAAGAGAGCAAAATGCAGGATGTGAGCGATAAAAATACCAGTGAGCCACATTCTGATTACTAATGAATAAGTAACTGCAGCAGACTGGAAAAAATCTGGAACACCCACATCATTGAGATGACACTCCGAGCTATGGATGGCATTAGTGATGAGAAAAATAACTTATGAAATCAAACAGAAACACAAGAAGCTCAAACAGATATGGCAACTGCTTATACTTCTCTAATGAGTATTTAGGATATTACAACCAGACAGCAAAGATTAAGAGCACTTGATCTGAACTATTAATGGGTATTAATTACTCCGAACTCAAGAAAAAGACAATGGAAAACTGTGGGGAGAGGGACACTCATGCAATGTTCCATCCCTTCCTCTGTTCTGCTTCTGATATGCATGCCAAGGAGGAAACTCTTCCATCCTTGTGGCCTACTCCACCTGTACCAGCTCCACCTGCACGTCTCCAAAAAGAATGAAATGAACACCTGCGAACTCTTCAGACTCCGCCCTCTCCACCGGGGGAGGTCACCACCATGGAGCGATCCAATCGCTCCACCTCTCTTTGCCTTTCAGAGCTCATCAATCCCATTTTGGTTACCTTTCAGTCAGTGGGTGTGCAGACAGCATTGTATTAAATACAGCATTCATGATTATCCAGTACATCCGATAAATTGCAGACTCACCACCAGAGACTGTACATATGAGAAACTCACTACTGCAAAATGTCAAAGGGTAAGCATGTGTCATATGCAGTCAGGTTTGCATACACATTTCAAATTCTTTATCTACGTGAAGTACTAAAGGTCCAAATTTGAGATAGGTGTATACTTTTATTGTAACTACATGCTTAATTGGCCTTGTATATGTTATCTCATAGCAATTTCAGTGATGCAAGCAAGTACAATAAAGTGATATCATTCATATGCTACTGTGGGAATTTGGGAATTCATGGCTATGTCTCCTAGAATAATTCTTAGTAAATATGAGGTCACTATCACATGAATAATGACATATTTAAAAAGTCAACTAGCGTATTATGAACACCCACACGTTTATACTTCCAGAAATCTCAATGTGCTAAATTTCCTTCAAAGTTGGTTTACTTGTGTCATGCAGTACAAAAAGTGGCAGCTTGACAGATCCAAGTGCAAACATATTACGCTAATGTCTGCTTCCTCCATATTCCATCAGTGGTATTCTGTATATGATCCTTGAAGCCCACAAAACCTCATTTCAGCGCCAGTTCTATGGTAAACTGGTGTCAATGCATTATTTGTGCCCCACAAACATACGATCCTCATCTGATGACAAGAGTCTGTAGACTATATTGAAATATTTCACTAATGCTGTAACCATGATCTTGTCAGCTCTGCTGGAAAGGTTTCTTTGCAGTGATAGTAAGACGCTGTGCAGCAGGGGTAGTTAGATGTGCGGCCTTTTAAATACCGAGTTTACTTTTGAATTAAAGGTTTCACCCTTTTATGACACCGTGGGACTATGAGTGTTGCCTTGGACCAGGCAAATGAATGGGAATGTTCTGTCCTTTTTAATGCCCATCACAAAAATATTTGATTGTGTGTGCTATTAGGGCAACTGAAGTACTCCAACAGCAGAAGGGTTGAAGGCCATGTGGGTGTGGCTCTCTATTTTATCACCCAATGAGACATACGGTTTCAAAAATGAATCAATCTCTCTCTCTCTTTCCTGTAGTCTGCAAGTTAATTCTCACACCCACAGCAGCACCATATATAAACAAGCATTTGCAATGCAGTAGGTCTCGCATTTACGCGAGTTTAAGCTATTGGCATTGTAAATGACAATGCCTTTATATATGTTTAAAAAAAAAATAATAATAGGCATTGTCATTTACAATGCCAATATCTTAAACTCGCGTAAATGCGAGACCTATTGCATTGCAAATGCTTGTTTTAAAATACTGAGCGGCTTCCATTAGCACAGGCTGGGTCAATGATGTGGAGAGAGTGGCACTGATGATAAAGTGGTGCACTATGTATGTCGCCCATTCGAGTTGAACCAAATCCCTCCTAATCCACCTATTTCATTGGAAGTATAACACTTTTTTGTTACAATCCCAACAAATGGCTCAGTGAAGATGGCAATTGTGGTGGACGTTTTCACAGGAGCCTGGGCAACTATGGCTGGGCTTTCCATCTCCAGGCTGCTGGCCACCTTACTCTAAATAGAGCCTTTTACGATAGTCTCTTTTCCGCGGCTCATGGGAGGCAGCAGGGCACCGTGCCTTGAGCCTTGACAGGGGGAGCGCCATTGGTGCGGTCTCACAAATCTTCTGCAATAATAAAAATGACAATGTCTTTTACACAAAAAGAAAGATTGAAATGTTTCAAAATCTCAGCGCGCTTTCACGTCGACATTCTTCAGAAAAGTAACATCAAATGTCCCGGGGCCCCTCACCCGTCCGAATACGGGACATTCAGGTAGTTGAAGTTGCAGTCGGACACGGGCAGAGATAAGCCCCAGATGCAGTACATTCGCCAGAAGAAATGCCTGCTCCGGCTTGGCTCCCCCTCCACCCCTCTGTCAGCAGGAAGAGCGGCTCTCTGAGCGGAGAGCCTTCTGCACGCTGAACTCCGTGCACCACAGAGGGGTCTGTTTATGCAGCCTTCAGATTTCCTGCTCAAGTGTTTAGATCTGACAGAGGGGCACTCCCCGCCTCGACACGCACCAGCTCCCTTCCCCTGTTGGTGTTTTTAAGCAAACTTGATTCGGCTCTTGGCCTCGCTTTAGAGGCGGTCACTGCCCGGTGGGTGTACAGCGGAGCAGAGACAGTAACCGTGCCAGCACTGCGCCGAGCACAACGACGGAGAAAGGGTGGGGGACGGGGGTATTTATAACCTCCGAGCCGTCTGCAATGAGGAAGCTGTGCACCCAAGCAGAGCTATGAAAGGGGAGAGTCCGAGGCCAGGGGTTGGGGGAGCAGAAGCGCTGGGAACGAGTGAAAAGCAAGGGGTAACAGAGGAAACAAAGTGGGGAAGGAACAATCTAAGAATACACTGAAAGGAAGGGGGAGCGCTGAGAAGTGTGAGAAATATATGGTAAGCGACTATCGGGGAAGGGAAAGAGGGCAGAGAAGAAGCAAAGGGAAGGGACGGTGTACGGGCCATGCAAACAGCAACAACGTACTCCTACCTGCCAACTCACAGTGCTTACCCAATAATTCGGGCGCCGCGCACCAAATGAAAGTAAAAAAAAATTTAAACGGAGCTTGATGTCCACATACAACTTAGAACATCGCGCTTCAAAAGTGCTTACCCACTAATTCGGGCGCCGCGCACCAAATGAAAGTAAAAAAATAAACGGAGCGCGATGTCCACATACAACTTAGAGCATCGCGCTTCACATCCGGAATGACAAAAAAAAAGTTCTCTCTCACTAATTAAAGGAGACAGTATCATGCCGCAAGCAAAGGATCCAGTCCAGGTGGGCGTGGCCAAAAGAGGACAGGGTGGTAACCAGGAGGGACTAAAAAGCCTCCGTGACAATCAGAACACACCGTTTAGCATAATCAGTGACGCAAAATGACGCACACCAATAGAAATTACAGGCGGAGCCGAAACTCAGCTTCTTAAAGTATATTGATTCCAAGAAGCCCTCGGAGAGCGAGCAGCGCATGCGCGCTGCAACACCAGGCAAGACCTAAAAAGGGTAAGCCTCTTCTATCTATGTCACATCTAAGTGAACCCTTCTAGACTAGAGTACATGTTTTGTGTGGACTGTAGGAGCAAACGCACAGCTCCTGTAAGTAAATGAGATTAGGGTTGCCTCCTTGAGCTGAATTGCTTCCTACAAATGACTCAAGCTTTATTATAGCCCATCAGATGTGTGTCTTTGTATATACCTGTATTGAATGTCCTAACACATTAAACCTAGACCTATTGTCTTTGCCAGTGCTTATTTTTTTTTATAGAAACTTAAGTACTCTACTGAGGGAACTATTGATCACTTAAATGCAAGACGCGGATAGGTACTAGAGAAATTATTAGATAACTTTATTCCTGGCTTTCGTCACCTACTTGCACTTTTATCTAGAATAGAACATTTCATAAACATTCACTGCTCGCTGGATATTTTACTCCATTCCACATTGCTACCAAATTCACAGGGAGAGGTGGTGAGAATCTTGAAGGCGCGGAAGAGATCTGCTGGAGCAAAGGCAGTGTATTTCTCTGTCCATCCCATTTGTTCGACTGCAAAATCTAGTGGACAGCCTCTTGAGCAACATCCCATGAATCCTGTACACATGATATGTTGGGAGGCATTTGGCCAGGTTGTTAAACATCTGTCCAAGTGAAGCTGGCAGGACCTCTCTATCATCACTGCTCGCTGACCCTTCTGTCTGATGAACAGCCCGCAAGTGCTGGGTCCGTGCAGGAAATCTACCACAGTGAGGATAAAATGTCTAGGTCAGTCGGGTTCATTTACAATATTAAAATTCAGACTGCCTCTTTCCTTTACACAATCGGTCATATGCTGAAACAAAAAAATAGGGCCATATAAAATATCTGTGGCACCGTGGTACTTTTCTATGTTTGTCCCCAGTTCTGGGTCCTTAAATATAAAGAAAGCTATTTGGGAGACAATCCTGTGAGGGCTGTAGTCAGTATGAACTAATCATAGGACCATTAAATTACATCACTTAACTTTATCGTTGCGGTCAATCAAAATATGGAGTTATAGAGTGCTAACCAGATCTTTTCTGAGCCAATGTCAAGAAGCGCTTTACGTTTTACCTCCTTTTCCTAGTCTATAACACTGGCGGATCCTGCTTGGACCATGTGCTACATGTCTGACCAGCATAATTAAATAAAATAGCAGCATGGTACTTTGACTGTTCACTGACAGCATGAACACTGTACGTGTTCATTCGATTACACTCTGTGAATGACAAATCCAAACTCTACTTCTATCTGTTGACCTATAGTGAGCCCTTTTGGACCTTTATACACCTTTAGTTATCTGTGAGAGGTTGTCTTTTGAGTATGGCCGCTGTTTTGCAAGTCATTCATGCAATTTGACATTTAAAAATCTGAGATTGCTTCCAAGAATTTCCAAATACTAGTTAACGGTTATTCCTTTTCACGTGTTCCATATTATGGCAGGAATTACTACTTCCCTTACCGATTCTTCAGTCATACTTATTAGTTTGAGACCTCATTTGTCCCCTTGTGGCCACGTCAGAGCATTTTATTCTATATACACTGCGCATACCTATACTTCTGAGGCAGTGTTGTGCTTAGTTAGTGGGCATACAATATGTTTTCAGCATATTCTCTGTGGCTTTGGGTACTTGGTTTCTTAGAAACATGAACACTTCTGACTAATTTCAGGAAGTTTGGGTACTTGTGAGGGACACTGAGGGGATACGCGATCCGAATACTATTGCAGGGCGTCACAGGCAATAGGAGATTGGCCAGCCAGCGTTTATTGAGGATGCAAATCCAAGCTCAGCTTTTCAATCAAATGCTTTTTGTTATTAATAATTTGTATATGTACAACAAATATTCATATTTTATTAAGCACATTCCACTCTGTATAAGCATTTAAGGATATGAATAAATCATTATAAAATCGAGTGAACTATCATTCACTCGTCATACCTAAGAGGGTTCACCATATTTTCTGGAAGTTCACTTCAGTTTCCCTGGCTTTCATAGCAACTCATTCCAATGGAGCTAATTATACCATCTCTTCACCCAAGCTTCAATGTTCAGTTTCCAGGTCGATTTACAGTCTGTTAGCTCCGAATTCTTTCCAGCAGCGAACGCCTTCATGATCTACGGTTCTGTAGGTAAGGACTCTGGATGAAATGTGGAAACAGAAGCAGTCCGGTTCAGATAAGGGCTGGAGTGCAAGTATGAAGGTAAAGTAGATCATTTAAAGTAACACACGGATGATATTTCAGGAGTATCAGACTCGGTCAGGTTTACGGATTGTTGAATATCATCACACAGTTCTTCAATTTGTGGGCAGTTCAACATATGCTTAGATGTACCCTTTTCTATATTATTTTCTGTATTACAACTCCAGCACTTATCAGAACAGCTTCAGTTTCCATATTTTATCCAGGCTCTTGTGTAGCTTATGTCCTTCCTGTGAATTCAACATATGACCAGTTCAATCCAATGATACCATTTTTTGGGCCAGATGTACTACCCTAAATTGCGGTCGCTAACGGGCAATCGGCCCGTTTGCGACCGCAATTTAGGGCATGGCCATGTACAAACCTCATTTTGCGAATCAGTAAATTTTACCGATTCGCAAAAGGAGGTTTGCGACTCGCTATTAGGAAGGGGCGTGCCAAGGGTGTCCCTTCCTAATAGCGCCTCGCATCTGTATGTATGGATGATTTGCGACCGCAATTGCGGTCGCAAAACACTCGCAATTTTCCACCTACTTCAAGCAGGGAACCCCTTCTCCTTTATGAATGGGTCAAAAAATATTTTTTAAGGGCAGGCAGTGGTCCAATGGACCACTGCCTGCCCTTAAAAAATGAAACTGAAAAGTTTCATTTTTCTTTTTTTTAAATGCAGCCCGTTTTTCTTTTAGGAAACGGGCTGCATTTAAAAAAAAAAACAGCTTTATTTAAAAGCAGTCACAGATATGGTGGTTTGCTGACCCCAACAGGCCACCATCCCTGTGAGTGCTAGCCATTCCTAATGGGGTCGCAAATTGCGCATGCCTCAATAATATTAATGAGGCATGCAATTTGCGACCCCATTAGGAATTGCAAACAGAGTCTGAGACACTGTTGGGCATCCCAGTTTGCGAGTCGCAAATTGGTGGGTCGTACATCTGGCCCTTAGTGTTCTACCATTTTCTGTGATGCATGGGTTGTTTGAGATTGGGGCTCACTGTATCAAGCTGAGTGTTTTTTAACACCTATTCTAGAATATTCAAGTGAGGTTCAAATCTCCTCTCGATGCCACCTGAATACCGCCTTAAGTCTGATATTTTGCACATTTTAACACCATCTGGATTGCCTCCGTACACCTCGTATCGGATTCGGTTTTATCCAGCTGATGTTTGAAACCTGAGACAAATATCTGACTTTTTACTGTCCTATTAAAAGTTGGTGAGAGGTTGGTGAAACCTAGCAACTGTGTTTCCTGTAATTTCAACATGCAGTCTGTTCAACATGTGCAAGATTTTGGGCAACACCGCCACTTTATTTACATGCTTCCAAGTGGATTATTTAGCCTTGACATTCTTAATTAATATCGCTATTTTTTAAAGTTCCCTGAAAATGTTATGCCAAGGCACTTAACAGTTTTCTGTTTAAGCCACATTTTACCTTTTAAAGACATGTTTGCTGATGCACGGTGCTGTAGGATAAATTAATGCGATTACCTTAGACAGTACTAAATTCAGCTATTGTATGCTATATCTTAAGTCCACTCATTGCATTCATATTGGTGGTTTTAACCAAGTTGAATGTTATCAATGAGCCCTGCTTGTGCCATTAATGTTAATGCCTACTCTAAAAACATTCAGACATGCTAACTCCTTATTGTGGACCAAGTAATATAACTCGTTTTATCTTTTAAATTAATATAAAGTGAAAATCAAGTTCTAATAGCCTGGAGTGGATTTGCGGCAACTGTGGAAGTACTTTTACACCGTGCTGCATTATGAAGCCACAATTTTTATCAAAGCAAACACCAGCAAGTCCACCCCTGATCCCTACACAAGGTGGCTAATTCTCTTAGGGTTGGGCATGTAGCAACAAAAGCAAATGCATTTTCTCTCAATTGCGATGAAAGATTCCATCCTAAGTACTACAGGTGAGCACCTACTAACTCTCAGTCAGTGTCTGGCTTCCACCTACTACCCATGTGCTTAAATGTCACCAGGCTCAGACCCCTTGGGAACGCTGCGAACAGCCTGGGAGGGGGATATAGGCACACTGGAGGATTCGGATTGGGCGGAGGCCCTTCATAGCCCCAAGGAAGTGGCAATAAGCTCCTGTTTCTGCCTAATTCAATTGAAGGTTCTCCACAGAGTATACTGCTCCCGGGGACTGCTGAGCCGATTGGGCAAGGCAGACTCAGCTCTATGCCACAGGTGGTGCGGCCAAGTGGGCACATTCTATCATCTCATCTGGGAGTGCAAGGAAACTCAGAAATACTGGGGCAGAGTTAGAGACATCATGTCACAAGTGACTGGGGTGACGATCCTGTTGGTGCCGCAATGGTTCTTGCTGGGGATAGTCGGGGAGGAGGACTGGCCTAGATACACTAAAATATGGCTGGCTTTGGGATCTGTGGTGGCCAAGCGTAACCTGGCCAGGTGCTGGGGGGCAAGGGCACTACCACATGTCAGGAACTGGCAAACAGATATGGATTAGTGCTGGCTAGCGGAGTGTACAATCTATCAAAGTAGGGGTTGTCCCAAAAAATGGGGGAAACTCTGGGATCAATGGCGGGGCTTCCGAGGGCTGTGAGGGGGTCTTGCACTTGGGTGTTGGGCACGGTATCTCTATTGTAATACCCTCTATGATAACAAAAGGATAAGAATGTAAATAACTGGTCAACATATCACTATTGTAACATGTATCACTGATGCACTGCTGTTTTTGTGTTGATGCAATAAAAAGAGTTATAAAAAAACAGAAATGTCACCAGACTCTTCAATGCACCCTTTTCTTTAGGCACCCTACAAACTTACTATTCCCATCTCATTGTCCACTGCTTAGCTGGCATGGCACAGGATCTGGCGCAACCAATTTGTGACATAAGCACGGAATTGTGTTGAGCAATTGGCAGATGGATGGACAGATCAGAATTGATTGGGTGCTGCATTCCCCTCAATAGAGACTCTTTGTTTTCGGCAGTGGTTAGAATTGGATGAAAAGGCTAACAAGACAGTGAATCATTTCTTTTATTTATAGGTTAGCCACTTTCCTTGATGACCATGATTGAGAAATCTCTCAGCCCACACTGCTTTCATTCATCTATTGGGTCTTTGTCCAGTTCATGTCCTTTCTGAAGCAGGGCCCTGTGTCCTTAAATTCCAAATCTGTGGCATGGTTTATAAAAGGCTATCATGCCGGTACTAATATTTGCCAGCAGCATTTGATATCCTCAAACAGACTTTTAACTCAGATTGGTTGTGGTGGGCCTCTAAATAATATTTTTAACATTAAGCGTTCCAGTGTTATTTCTAGTTTCTAGGACAGGTGTAGGCATAGCCATCGCATGATGCTGCTATTTTCAATGGGCATGTTCATTCCATCCATTGTGTGATTCTCTCAATTCTCCAAGTGAAACCATAGTCCAGTTGAAATCTCACTTCTGACAATGCCTCCTGTGTAATGCAAAGGTATATCTATTAATTATATTTGTGATATCTTATTATCCCATCCATGTCCTATAGGATTCAAAATTGAGTAAGCGCAAGACACTTTTCTCTTTGTTTGTAAAAATTCTTGATTTGCATTTTAAGAACAAGGTGCATTAGTTATGGAGGTTGTAAAACGAGTTAGAACAAAATAGGTAGTATATCTGCATCTAAGATATGTCCTCTAGAACTTAATCATGACGAAACCAAGGGGAGGGGTGTGCAGTAGTACCATGGGGTGTAAGCTTGTGTGGTGGGTAGCGCGGTAACCAAAAAAATGACAAAAACAGGAGGAGGGAATATGGCTTTGGTGTGCCCAGCTGAAGGTCGTGTGCAGCAGCAGTTGGCAAATGAGGGGGTGTGGGCACAGAGCCCAGCCAAAGGCCATGCTGTGTGGTCATCCCCCCGTTGGCCACATGGAAATAGCAATGCCTCAAAATTTTCAGCAAAGTTCAGGAAATCAACATCCACACTTTATAAATGTCCTTGTTAAATAGAATTTGTCTATAGCTCCGCATTGCAACTATTTAATACAGGCACATGCCCAGATATAGTAGTATGACATTACCACGCATGCATTCACATACAACGCATGCCTTTACCCCGCATTCACTATCAAGCATGGTAAGAATATATAAGGTAAGTGAAAAATATAAATATATATATATATATATATATACACATCTGTATATGTAAATATACACACACACACACACACACATACACAAATGTAATTTACAAATGTAAATATAAAAAATATTGTATTTTTTTATGGTTATTGCCAAGGGGGGGGGACCCCAAACGCTCCCCTCCCGATTTTTTTTGTAATCTTACCACCCTATTCCTTTACCCACCCCTAAAAACACCCTTACCACCCAATTCCCACAGTAAATCCACTTTGAGTCCTTCCGCACTGTCCATATCACCACGCTAATTGAGAGCCATCTCACCCAACGAAGACCAGTGGTTGTTCGGTGTTTCAGACTTGAAGGGCGTTGGCTGCCGCCACAGATTGACTGCGGATAGTGGGTTTGTTTTGGAAAGTGAAGCTACTACAGAAGGTAAAAGGCTTTGAAATAGTTACAAACATTCTGGCATATGGTGACCCCGCCCACTAGAGGGCTAAAACTGTCTGTTTGGAACGACTTGTTCCATAATGCTTTGCAAAAAGGAGCCCACTGGGGCAGCCCACTGGAGGACCAGAACTGATATATAAGCAAATTTCAAGCGATTGCTAACAGGGATAAGGACTATCATATTTCACCCGTGAGAAAGGTCAACAATGACCGAAATGCGTAGGGTGCACAAAATTGCAGATGTTTCAACAATAAAAGAGAATTCTGCCTGATCCGGGGGGGTGACTTACTTTCTGTTTGGAAGGTGAATTGTGATATATATATATATATATATATATATATATATGAATATATAGGTGTATTTATAGACAGAGAGAGAGAGATACACACACACACACACACATATATATATATATATCCAACTCCGCTGCTTCATTCACCATATGCTCCTCCTCGGCGAAAGCAGGCACGGACCACAAAGTATGTGCAAATTGAATTCTTTATTTCACGTCGGCCATTACGCGTTTCGGTCCAACCGGACCTTGATCACATGACAGCGCTTGTGCATTACCTCCACCCTTTTAAAGTGACCAGTGCCAACAGCCAATGAAAGGTTATAATAGACAAGAAAGACATACTACGTTTATATCGATTCTCATTTCATCATTCGACATTTCCTATGCAAAGTTGCATAAATAATTTAAAACTTCACCATAAAAGTTATAGATAGATAATATATGCTCATGAAATATATAAAAACAGTATCCGATAATATAAATACCATTTAAAAAAAAGGATTTTTATATATAATTTTTACATTTCATAATTTCGACCTTCAATAAATATATAAATATATAGATAGATAAATAAATGTAAATAAATATTTGTGTAAAATTTCTTCAGGATCATTTTAACCTGATTTTGAGGCCTGCATATCACATTATGAGAGTTCCAAACATTTTCGCATAAATGCAATGACGAGTATAGAAGGTTCTTACTTCTGATCTTTCTATGTATGTTTATTTATTTATGGTATTCTGACGTCATCGCCTAACCCTTCAATGGACTATCCTCCTCTAAAGTGCCAGTGCTACTTGTTTCGTGATAAATCCCTTCACCCTGATCATAAAATCTTGTTTATTTTGATTTTTTAATATATTTCATAGTCTAAGTTTGTTGTGTGGTGTTAAAAACCACTGTAAAAGTGGTTGTGGTCAGTCAAGCGGCCTTATCTATATTTCCTCGATACACATGTTCCTTTTATTTCTGTCTTATACATCCCAGTTATTCTAAAATCATTAGTTGACTTCCTTTGTCTACAGAATGGTGGGCTTATGCAGGAACCTAGTGCAGTATGGCCTACATTGATGTCATATTAGTCTACAGGCACGTATAAAGATCATCTGTCGTGTTGAGTCCACCCGGGTCCTTACTATCGAAATTTAATATGTATCGTGTTTCCAACTTTCTTAGTTGCTTCTCCCTATCCCCTCCTCTTCTATTCATTGGGATAGCGTCAATTAAATAATAAGAGAAATTATTTAGGTTACTTTGATGTATTTCCCTAAAGTGTCTTGCAACTGGATAAGTTTGGTCATAGTTGTTTATTGCCCTGATGTGTTGCAAAATTCTTTTGTGTGCTGGCAGTTTGGTGCTACCCACATACTTGAGATTACACGAGCACTCCAAAATATAGATGGCGTATTCAGTTTTGCAATTTAAGGGTTTTTTGATCATGTACTCTTTGTCTCCAAAGGCCAGCTTGTATGATTTCATATTTCTACCATACTGACAAGCCTTACAATTCTTACATTTCGTGAAACCGTCTAGCTGCCACCATTTTTTCTGATTGGTAACTTCAGGGCTGCTACTGACCAGACTGTTGTGCATAGAGGGAGCTCTTCTGTATGTTACACCTAAGTGTGGAGCCAGGGTTTCTCCTATGACTGGGTCACTTCTGACTATTGGCCAGTTGCGTTGCATAATGTTCCTGATCTCTCTTTGTTGGGCATTATAGGCAAGAATGAGCCTCACTTCTGGAGTTTGTGGCTCTGAAGCAACTTCTTCCCTCCTTTTGGTTTGCAGTAACTCTGATCTATCCTTCATGTTTGCTTTAGTTATGGCTATTTCTATTGACTTTTTGGAGGAACCCCTGGCCAAAAATCTCAATTTAGCTTTCTTGTTGGGCCTTCAGTAAATCTGCTGGGTTACTGCATACCCTTTTCAGTCGCGTCATCTCCCCATAGGGGATACTCTCAATGAGGTGTCTTGGGTGAGAGCTAGTGGAGTGTAGCACTGAATTACCTGCAGTTTCTTTTCTGTAAATCCGGGTTTCAATGATATTATTAGATATATACAGTTCTACATCTAAGAAATGGATACTACTCTCACTGATGGTAGATGTGAATTGAAGGTTGACACAGTTCACATTTATGGCAGTTACAAATTGATTTGCTTCTTCCACAGTTCCCTGCCATATAATAAAAACATCATCAATAAAACGAAAGAATACTTTTACATTATTCTCCCTGTATTTTCTGTGTGCAGTCCCAAGGACCAGCTTCTCCCACCAGCCCATAAATAAACAGGCATAGCTGGGGGAGAAGCTGGCCCCCATTGCTACTCCACACTTCTGCTGAAAGTACGATTTGTCAAATAAAAAAACATTATTATTGAGACAAAAACGAATCATATCTATCAGCATGTTACTGTGGGGAGACAAGGAATTATCATTGGCTCGTAAATAGAAATCCAAAGCTCGCAACCCATCCTTGTGATTGATACATGTGTATAGTGACACAACATCGAGGGTCATTAACAAATATTCTTTTTTCCAGCTGATATCTTTGATTTTAGTGATGAAATCACTAGTATCTCTTATGTAGGAGGGTAATTCCTTAACCAGGTCTTGCAGGAAGTATTCCACATAAATCGATGCATTTTCCAGAAGACTGTTTTGGGCCGAAATAATGGGTCTTCCTGGGGGTTTTGTGGTACTTTTGTGAATTTTCGGAATAAAGTATATATTCGGGACTTTGGGGTGATCATTTCTAATAAATTTATATTCGTCTGTGGTTAAAAGTCCCGCACTCTTCCAGGCTGTCAGTTTGCTGTAAAATTCATTGTATATTTCCCTCAGTGCTGGGAAATTACTGATATGATAGCATTCCCTGTCATTTAACTGTAACATGGCCTCCTCCATGTAATCCTTTTTGTTCCATAGAACTATGTTTCCTCCCTTGTCTGATCCTCGCACAATGATGTTGTTGTTTTTTTGGAGTTTGGAGATCAATTGATGGTATTCCATGTTTTTCCTGTTTATTTTCCGATGTTGATTTTGTATTTTAAAATTCAACTTTTTTATTTCCTGTACCACATTCTCATTGAAAATGTCTATTCCATCCCTCATCATAATTGGAGTGAATGTCGATTTATTCTTAAAGGGAAATTCTCTTCTTTTTTGTATTGATGTTACTACCTGCTTGTTGCCTGGTTGTGTTGATGTCACTGCTGGCTCATTATTTTGGCTATTATTTCCTTCTGTCTCTTCTTGCAAGGCCACTAGGGTCTCCAGGAGGTTTTGCTCTGTCGTTGTAGCTACCTCCAATCTTTGGGTTTCTGCCTCATTAGCGTTGGTGCCAGTTTTTTATTGTTCCATCAAGGCAAAGTGCTTTTTAAGCTTAAGCTTACGGATGAATTTGTATATATCCATACGTGTGTTGGCGTAATCAAAGTTGGACTCTGGGCAATAGGACAATCCAAGGGCTAAAATCTGTTTTTCTGCCATGTTTAAGTTTGTTTCTGTTAAATTTATGACGGTTTTTTCGATTTCCTCCTCTGTTATTATTTGCGATTCCACCAGCCTCGTCCCCGTTTTTTGTTCGGAGCAGGTCTTTCTCCTTGCTTTTCTCCTCTGCCGCCGCCGGTGGTTTCACCTCTGCCTGCTTGTTTCTTTTGAGTCCTTGGGCGGAGTGATTGCCGCCGTTCCTCTCCTAAAAAATCAAGCTCCTCTGCTGGGGTACATTTCGGAAACAAGCCACTTGTTGAAGCCTGCGCTGGTTCCTGCTCCGCTTCACTTTCTAGGGCTGAGCTAAGGTCAGAGTTCGATGTTTGCAATTGATCCTCTTTATTAGCTTGTACCTTTTGTCCTTGATCTTCCTTAGTCCCATATTTTTTGGTTTTTATTGCGTCGTATTTTTTCGAGAAGGTGAAGACTCGTCCCGTCTCATAGTCTACACGATCCCGATGAAACTTATACGCTTTGCGTTCCTTTACTTTGTCCTCCTCTTTGCGCAAGCGAATGGCCATTTCATCCCTTAGTTGTGTTATTTCCTCACTTGTCCCCATCTTTTTAATCTCCTCATTTAGTTCTTCTATCCTTGCCTGTAGTGCCAATCTGTCGATTTCTGCATATTTAACGAGGATTTCTACTAACTTTCTTGAAGAATCCAGGTTACAATGTGCCCACTCCCTCATCATATTTGGATTAGGTTGTTCATAACTGGGCGCTGTGAGAATTCTTAGCCCTCTGGGGATGCGCCCTACATCAAGGTATCTCTGCAGGGACTTATGCTCCCACCATTTACCCTGTTCCGCACGCATAAGTTTTTCCAGGCTTCGCCTTTTATCCTTTAATGTGATATTGGCTGCGTTGTTATTTAGACTTGACTGTTTAGAACTGGCGCTTGCCGGTGGGATGTTGCTGAACATTTCAGAAGCCGCCGCCTCCCGATCTTTAAGCGCGTCCGCCGACATGTTGGTCAAATGTTTTGTGAGTTTAATATTGCAGTATGCACACACGAAGGGATTTCCACAATGTGCTCCCCTCTGTGTTTCCCTCCTGCACACCACTGTCCCTACGGTGCCACTGCTCGTCCTACCTTTCTTGGGCGGCTCTCGTCTCGACGGGTCCTCCGACTCGCCGACACCGATTCCTGCTCCGAGTCAGGTCAGGCTAGGCAAACTATTCTTTGGCTCTAGGGGGGCAGGCGATCCGTAATCCTCCCGGATTGGAATCACTTCCGGTTCAAGACTGGAAAACACAGCTCCTGTTTGGTCGCCGCCTCTACTTCAGTGGGGGTCCGTGCTCGGCTGGTCGAAGCTACACCAGCCAAAATATCCAACTCCGCTGCTTCATTCACCATATGCTCCTCCTCGGCGAAAGCAGGCACGGACCACAAAGTATGTGCAAATTGAATTCTTTATTTCACGTCGGCCATTAAGCGTTTCGGTCCAACCGGACCTTGATCACATGACAGCGCTTGTGCATTACCTCCACCCTTTTAAAGTGACCAGTGCCAACAGCCAATGAAAGGTTATAATAGACAAGAAAGACATACTACGTTTATATCGATTCTCATTTCATCATTCGACATTTCCTATGCAAAGTTGCATAAATAATTTAAAACTTCACCATAAAAGTTATAGATAGATAATATATGCTCATGAAATATATAAAAACAGTATCCGATAATATAAATACCATTTAAAAAAAAGGATTTTTATATATAATTTTTACATTTCATAATTTCGACCTTCAATAAATATATAAATATATAGATAGATATATAAATAAATATTTGTGTAAAATTTCTTCAGGATCATTTTAACCTGATTTTGAGGCCTGCATATCACATTATGAGAGTTCCAAACATTTTCGCATAAATGCAATGACGAGTATAGAAGGTTCTTACTTCTGATCTTTCTATGTATGTTTATTTATTTATGGTATTCTGACGTCATCGCCTAACCCTTCAATGGACTATCCTCCTCTAAAGTGCCAGTGCTACTTGTTTCGTGATAAATCCCTTCACCCTGATCATAAAATCTTGTTTATTTTGATTTTTTTATATATTTCATAGTCTAAGTTTGTTGTGTGGTGTTAAAAACCACTGTAAAAGTGGTTGTGGTCAGTCAAGCGGCCTTATCTATATTTCCTCGATACACATGTTCCTTTTATTTCTGTCTTATACATCCCAGTTATTCTAAAATCATTAGTTGACTTCCTTTGTCTACAGAATGGTGGGCTTATGCAGGAACCTAGTGCAGTATGGCCTACATTGATGTCATATTAGTCTACAGGCACGTATAAAGATCATCTGTCGTGTTGAGTCCACCCGGGGCCTTACTATCGAAATTTAATATGTATCGTGTTTCCAACTTTCTTAGTTGCTTCTCCCTATCCCCTCCTCTTCTATTCATTGGGATAGCGTCAATTAAATAATAAGAGAAATTATTTAGGTTACTTTGATGTATTTCCCTAAAGTGTCTTGCAACTGGATAAGTTTGGTCATAGTTGTTTATTGCCCTGATGTGTTGCAAAATTCTTTTGTGTGCTGGCAGTTTGGTGCTACCCACATACTTGAGATTACACGAGCACTCCAAAATATAGATGGCGTATTCAGTTTTGCAATTTAAGGGTTTTTTGATCATGTACTCTTTGTCTCCAAAGGCCAGCTTGTATGATTTCATATTTCTACCATACTGACAAGCCTTACAATTCTTACATTTCGTGAAACCGTCTAGCTGCCACCATTTTTTCTGATTGGTAACTTCAGGGCTGCTACTGACCAGACTGTTGTGCATAGAGGGAGCTCTTCTGTATGTTACACCTAAGTGTGGAGCCAGGGTTTCTCCTATGACTGGGTCACTTCTGACTATTGGCCAGTTGCGTTGCATAATGTTCCTGATCTCTCTTTGTTGGGCATTATAGGCAAGAATGAGCCTCACTTCTGGAGTTTGTGGCTCTGAAGCAACTTCTTCCCTCCTTTTGGTTTGCAGTAACTCTGATCTATCCTTCATGTTTGCTTTAGTTATGGCTATTTCTATTGACTTTTTGGAGGAACCCCTGGCCAAAAATCTCAATTTACTTTCTTGTTGGGCCTTCAGTAAATCTGCTGGGTTACTGCATACCCTTTTCAGTCGCGTCATCTCCCCATAGGGGATACTCTCAATGAGGTGTCTTGGGTGAGAGCTAGTGGAGTGTAGCACTGAATTACCTGCAGTTTCTTTTCTGTAAATCCGGGTTTCAATGATATTATTAGATATATACAGTTCTACATCTAAGAAATGGATACTACTCTCACTGATGGTAGATGTGAATTGAAGGTTGACACAGTTCACATTTATGGCAGTTACAAATTGATTTGCTTCTTCCACAGTTCCCTGCCATATAATAAAAACATCATCAATAAAACGAAAGAATACTTTTACATTATTCTCCCTGTATTTTCTGTGTGCAGTCCCAAGGACCAGCTTCTCCCACCAGCCCATAAATAAACAGGCATAGCTGGGGGAGAAGCTGGCCCCCATTGCTACTCCACGCTTCTGCTGAAAGTACGATTTGTCAAATAAAAAAACATTATTATTGAGACAAAAACTAATCATATCTATCAGCATGTTACTGTGGGGAGACAAGGAATTATCATTGACTCGTAAATAGAAATCCAAAGCTCGCAACCCATCCTTGTGATTGATACATGTGTATAGTGACACAACATCGAGGGTCATTAACAAATATTCTTTTTCCAGCTGATATCTTTGATTTTAGTGATGAAATCACTAGTATCTCTTATGTAGGAGGGTAATTCCTTAACCAGGTCTTGCAGGAAGTATTCCACATAAATCGATGCATTTTCCAGAAGACTGTTTTGGGCCGAAATAATGGGTCTTCCTGGGGGTTTTGTGGTACTTTTGTGAATTTTCGGAATAAAGTATATATTCGGGACTTTGGGGTGATCATTTCTAATAAATTTGTATTCGTCTGTGGTTAAAAGTCCCGCACTCTTCCAGGCTGTTAGTTTGCTGTAAAATTCATTGTATATTTCCCTCAGTGCTGGGAAATTACTGATATGATAGCATTCCCTGTCATTTAACTGTAACATGGCCTCCTCCATGTAATCCTTTTGTTCCATAGAACTATGTTTCCTCCCTTGTCTGATCCTCGCACAATGATGTTCTCGTTTTTTTGGAGTTTGGAGATCAATTGATTATATTCCATGTTTTTCCTGTTTATTTTCCGGTGTTGATTATGTATTTTAAAATTCAACTTTATTTCCTGTCCCACATTCTCATTGAAAATGTCTATTCCATCCCTCATCATAATTGGAGTGAATGTCGATTTATTCTTAAAGGGAAATTCTCTTCTTTTTTGTATTGATGTTACTACCTGCTTGTTGCCTGGTTATATTGATGTCACTGCTGGCTCATTATTTTGGCTATTATTTCCTTCTGTCTCTTCTTGCAAGGCCACTAGGGTCTCCAGGAGGTTTTGCTCTGTTGTTGTAGCTACCTCCAATCTTTGGGTTTCTGCCTCATTAGCGTTGGTGCCAGTTTTTGATTGTTCCATCAAGGCAAAGTGCTTTTTAAGCTTAAGCTTACGGATGAATTTGTATATATCCATATGTGTGTTGGCGTAATCAAAGTTGGACTCTGGGCAATAGGACAATCCAAGGGCTAAAATCTGTTTTTCTGCCATGTTTAAGTTTGTTTCTGTTAAATTTATGACGTTTTTTTCAATTTCCTCCTCTGTTATTATTGCGATTCCACCAGCCTCGTCCCCGTTTTTTGTTCGGAGCAGGTCTTTCTCCTTGCTTTTCTCCTCTGCCGCCGCCGGTGGTTTCGCCTCTGCCTGCTTGTTTCTTTTGAGTCCTTGGGCGGAGTGATTGCCGCCGTTCCTCTGCTAAAAAATCAAGCTGCTCTGCTGGGGTACATTTCGGAAACAAGCCACTTGTTGAAGCCTGCGCTGGTTCCTGCTCCGCTTCACTTTCTAGGGCTGAGCTAAGGTCAGAGTTCGATGTTTGCAATTGATCCTCTTTATTAGCGTGTACCTTTTGTCCTTGATCTTCCTTAGTCCCATATTTTTTGGTTTTTATTGAGTCGTATTTTTTCGAGAAAGTGAAGACTCGTCCCGTCTCATAGTCTACATGATCCCGATGAAACTTATACGCTTTGCGTTCCTTTACTTTGTCCTCCTCTTTGCGCAAGCGAATGGCCATTTCATCCCTTAGTTGTGTTATTTCCTCACTTGTCCCCATCTTTTTAATCTCCTCATTTAGTTCTTCTATCCTTGCCTGTAGTGCCAATCTGTCGATTTCTGCATATTTAACGAGGATTTCTACTAACTTTCTTGAAGAATCCAGGTTACAATGCGCCCACTCCCTCATCATATTTGGATTAGGTTGTTCATAACTGGGCGCTGTGAGAATTCTTAGCCCTCTGGGGATGCGCCCTACATCAAGGTATCTCTGCAGGGACTTATGCTCCCACACATATACAAATGTAATTTACAAATGTAAATATAAAAAATATTGTATTTTTTTATGGTTATTGCCAAGGGGGGGGGGGGGACTCCAAACGCTCCCCTCCCGATTTTTTTTGTAATCTTACCATTCCTTTACCCACCCCTAAAAACACCCTTACCACCCAATTCCCACAGTAAATCCACTTTGAGTCCTTCCGCACTGTCCACATCACCACGCTAATTGAGAGCCATCTCACCCAACGAAGACTAGTGGTTGTTCGGTGTTTCAGACTTGAAGGGCGTTGGCTGCCGCCACAGGTTGACTGCGGATAGTGGGTTTGTTTTGGAAAGTGAAGCTACTACAGAAGGTAAAAGGCTTTGAAATAGTTACAAACATTCTGGCATATGGTGACCCCGCCCACTAGAGGGCTAAAACTGTCTGTTTGGAACGACTTGTTCCATAATGCTTTGCAAAAAGGAGCCCACTGGGGCAGCCCACTGGAGGGCCAGAACTGATATATAAGCAAATTTCAAGCGATTGCTAACAGGGATGAGGACTATCATATTTCACCCGTGAGAAAGGTCAACAATGACCGAAATGCGTAGGGTGCACAAAATTTTGTTTCAACAATAAAAGAGAATTCTGCCTGATCCGGGGGGGTGACTTACTCTGTTTGGAAGGTGAATTGTGATATATATATATGAATATATATGTGTATTTATAGAGAGAGAGAGAGATACACACACACACACATATATATATATATATATATATATTCTGTGTTTTGGTTTTATTTTTTAATTGGGGGGACCTCCCAACCGCCCCCCATTTTTTTAATTATAAAAATAAATATTTTTATTTTTGGAGGGAACCCCCAATCACCCCCCTTTTTTGTAACCTTACCACCCTATTCTCTTACCCACTCCTAAAACCTAAAAAGACCCTCACTACCCAATTTTCACAGTAATTCCACTTTGAGTCCTTCAAGGCAAGATCCATGCAGATCTGTGAAGCAGCTGGCCTAAAAATAATGGGGGGAGGTTTGGGGGCCGGATAAAAAAACAAAAATCACATTTAACTCACATAGCGTGTATGATTACAGTAGCTCTATAGTGCAAACCTAGCCAAAGACAGCAGAGCGCTGTACATGGTCAAAGGCAAGTATCAAGCCAACAATAAGAGGAGAAAAAACTGCATGGAGTATGGTTGAGGATAGGATTTTGTTGCTCCTCAATACAGAAAAAACACTAACTAAAATCACATCAAACTTGGCATGGAAATGCCTTGATTTGTTTTTGCTTAAATTATTTTTGTAATTTAAGATACTGGCATTCTAATGTGGTTGCAGACTCGGTACGAAAAGTTAAAATTTTGGCTGGCCATCACAGAAAGAAATCTGTTGTAGCTTGCATCACCGAGCACAGTGCACCAAGCAAAAAGGAATAAAAGGCAGCTGGAACTTTCCCATGTGGAGAGGGATACAAAGTGGCCCTGGCACGAAAATAATGATCAAAAAATATTTTATTACGGATTTTGCAAATCTATACTCATTTTGAAAATCCTGGGCCACAGGATTGGTGAATCTTAGTTAAAAAAAAAATGAAAAAACAGTATTCAGTGCACTACTGCTGCACTTGGCCAAAAGTCACAAAAGGGGGCTATCCACACGTGGTGGGGTGAGCATAGGGCCTGGCAGTAGTCCAGGCCGTATGAACACCTCTCTAGCACATGGACCTCTATTACTTAAAGGTCCGCTCTTTAGGTCGGAACTAACAAAACAAATACTTTGAATTAAACAGAAATGGAGAAAACGAGCCATCAGCTACTTGGGATGTTACTTGGGGCACCTTCAACGCAGTACTAAAATGGAAATGTACTGTGCTTATGGCGCACATACGCAAGGTTAGGGATTTAGAATACAAAAATTGCCTCTGTGCACAGCCAAAGGCAGGGTGAAAATGTGGTTGGCCGCCAGTGGAGTGATGGGTGTAGGGCCTGGTTGGAAGCCTGGTCCTATGTCAACCTCCAATGCGGACGGCCAAAAGCCAGCATTGGTTGCCCATGGAAAGTCGGGGTGCAGGGCCTGAGGGACGGCCAGGCTTTGCGTCCAACCTCTCTAAGCACAGCGAAGGCCATGTACAGCAGGGTTTGGCTACACTCGGTGGGTTGGGCACGAGGAACTCTGTGATATACGATCAAAAAAACAATAATTGACAAAAAAAATAAAAAGTTTAAAGTGAATTCTTCAACCCTAAAGAGGTGTAATGCAACAATGCCCACACCCTTAAAACTGCAATAAAAAGTTAGGACCAGGCCACCATAAAAATGGAGAACTCAACAACCTAGCATGGCGGACAAATGTGAGAATGAGGGGCCTTTCTGAAAACACAGATGGCACGGACATAATGTCATATATGATGGGGCTTTTATCCTTATTGATAGATAGCCAACACCCCCCAAGTGTGACTGGACTTGGAGGACAGATTGGCCCCAAAACATATATGCCAGAATACCCGCTCTAGAGACGCTGCCATAAAAATTCATTATTACAGTGAAAAAGAGGGAGTTCTACTAGAGGCAAGGAAATCCAGGACAAAGGGCACACCAGTGAGATCTTGCAAAACACATCTCAGGGCACTGTGCAAGAGGGAGCAGCCCTCCGCCCAGTAACTGGGAAACTGAAGCAAGACTCCATACGCTACAGATGGACATATCCATTTTCCTCATCTTTGAGCATGAGAGAACCATACTTCATGTAATGAAAGGACACAGTGTCGATAATGCTAAAAATGGCTCCCTCTCTAATGAAGATAATGAAGGCAATGGAGCTGCATGGAGTTCAGACCCATCGAACAACATCCTGGTTGCTGTTGAAAAGGCAAAGAGAAATAGCAGACCTCACAGGAGGATTGAACACCGAACCGAAACAATATACACCTACATTATGGCAGAAATTAATGAACTATCTGGATGATGCTTTGAGGGAGGCTAAGTGTATCTCAGGAACTTGTTGTAATGTGAGATAGTTATCTCAGACTAAGGCGATGCTTAGGGGTGTGGCGGGAAGTCAGGGAAGGAGAGGGAAAGGACTAGGAAAGGGCATAATCTGCTAAACAGATCAAATGCAGCAGCAGACCCGGGTCGTAGTCCCAAGAACTTACACTGGGAGTGGAGAAACCCTCAATGGGGGCACCCTCATATAGTGCAGCCCCGCAGATAACAGTCTGAAAGTCAGACACCATTAAGTTCAACACATAAACTCAGTTCTTTAATGGAGATTTGAAGTTGGTTACTCATGTAGGGGAAAAGATGGGCGAAAGGTAAAATAGAAATGAACCACTTCACACCTGCAGATACACATATAACGGTCCTGAGAGGGGAAGCCATAGGGGATGATGCCTCCCATGTGTTTATCCATAGCCCACCATCATTCTGGTAACATAAGTATCTATTCATACAATCAAGTAGCCCATGGTGAAAACACTTACATGCAACATGAAAGGCTCGATGCCCCAGAAGGTAATATGAAAAGTTGTTAAAACATAAAGTCCTAAAATACTATGCATTTAAGAGACCAACTTAACTAGATCAGACCAAAAATGGTTGAAACACAAATTATTCAGTACTGTTTTAGCCAGGAGCAATGAAAAAACCCAATGGGATGGCAATTCTTTTGAAGAGGGATAAGGGATGAATACGGACAAGGAAGGAGGGTCCATAGCCTTCGCACCCTCCTAGAAGGACGTCCTATGACAATTGCCACTATCTATACCCCGAATAAGAGACAAGGGATGTTTTTATAAACTTAAACATTTTGAACAGACTTTGCAATAAGGATATGATTTTGACTGGGGATTTCAACTCGGTCTCAGAAGGTCAACTGAACAGATTAAAACAAGGCAGAAACCGTGCTACAGGCTTCTCAAAGAAGGTGAAGTCCAGATTAAAGGAAGTAAGCATCTGGGTAGGGTAAAGGAAGGAATGTTTACAGGACAGGGAATTTACCTTACTTTCCCATGTCCATCGCACATTTTCACATATCAACCTAATCCTAGTGAATAAATCCCTGATGCTGTTAATCGAGAAAACATTTATAGGTCAGATTGTGGTCTCAGACCATGCCCTGTGTGGGCGAAAATAAACTTGAACCTAAAAACAAGAAGAACACCTCTCTAGCACATGGACCTCTATTACTTAAAGGTCCGCTCTTTAGGTCGGAACTAACAAAACAAATACTTTGAATTAAACAAATGGAGAAAACGAGCCGTCAGCTACTTGGGATGTTACTTGGTACGCCTTCAACGCAGTACTAAAATGGAAATGTACTGTGCTTATGGCGCACATACGCAAGGTTAGGGATTTAGAATACAGAAATTGGAACAAGAATTAAAATAAGCTGAGAAAAAATATCAAGAAAATCCATCTCTTGCTCACCTGTCAAAGTGATGCATGTCGGGGAAGTTGAGAACTATTCATATCATTAAGGCAGAATGTTCCTTCTTATACTTAGGAAGCCATTCCTATGTAGCAGAAAATAAAACAGAAAAACACTTGGAAAGGCAATAGAGAGGGAAGATAGAAAGAGAATACATTAAAGTGATTACATCTTTCAAGGGGGGAGGAGTTACCCAAAGATCATGAGAAAGCAGGCACCTTTAGGCAATACTATAAAACATACATGGTATCTGAAAGCTTGCACTCCAAACAAACCCAATTCTTAGCTGAAATCTCACTCTTTATAGAGAGAGTTGATAAACCAATCACCAAGAAAGAGATGCAACAAACAGTAAAAACCCTAAAGAAGCTAGACCCAGTGTACCCCTCTGATTATTACATCAACCCAGAGACAAATGTAGCCTAGCAGTGCCGGATTTCTACACATTATGTGGCTGCCCAATTGAGGATTATTACTGATTGGCTAAATTAGAGACTGACAAGCTGTGGGCCCATATGGCCCACAATGGGATATTATTTACCTCCATGAAAATAAAAGACCCAGTAGGCGTATTTAGCCACACCAACAGTGACTACATTAACAATACAAGATAGGTTCACTAAAAGAATGTGTTTTAGTAGTTTGCCATCGCCACTAACACCAATCCATTTTAATGAAACTTTTACACAAATACTGTACCCGGGCCCTTTTGAGGGACGCAAGTATAGTCGATGTTGTCTTCCAGGGCACTGAGATCAAATCATTTCAGTATTGCAAACCGAAATTTAAGAAAAGAGAGAATAAGATATGACCAAATTCACCTATTGGCTTCATACCAAAGCATTAAACAGGGGGACACAAGAAAGAGGACTAGGACTGAGAAATGAATTGAGAGATTGGCTGGCACCAAAGGAGTGATCTCAAAGGTATATGACTTTGATGAAGACCCCCACAAAAGAGGACTGGTCCCACCTGAAACACTGGAAAAAGCACCTAAAAAGCACCTTACTTGGGATTGGGAGAGCTTTATGAGGGACATACACAAATGTTAATTAGCTTGAAAAGTAAGGAAATCCCCAGGGGTCTCCAACCATTTCTGTAGTGAGAGCTACTTCTGATCAGTGAAAATCATTGTGAGCTACTGAAGGCCAAGCAACTTGCACATTTTTACCAGACACCCCCACCATCATTGACTTTAAGCCTAATGCCCATAAAGCCAGATACTACGGTTTGAACAAAATACTTTGTTTGACTAGGGGCACTATTACAGGGCTGCCATATGTGTCAGTAAGTGTGTGGTCTTTGGGGATGTATGATCACGTGTGTAAGAACAGGATATATGTGTATGGGTGACTGACAGCCTGTGCCGTATGTACTTACAGTACAGGGCATTACCTTAGCCATATGTTGCACAGTTACATGAATACCACAGACATACAACCATTTCTGTTATATGGGAGAAATTTAGAGGGCAGAAAAACTTTCTGCAAAAATGTTCGTAGAAAGGAACATCATTCTGCACTTAAAATTTCTACCACTTAAAATAATGACTGGGTTTATATGAATTCCATGAAACTCATCATTTAAATTTTCTTCAGTTTCAAAGTGTCACATTCACAAACAGCAGGCATCTTGCTCCTAGTGGCCCGTAGACCTTGTGCTATATTGATAACTGAAAAATACAGTCATTTGTTTAATTGGGAGGAATTTAAATTGAAGAAGCATGCTTCATAAAACATTAAGATGCAATTGACTCAATTAAAAGTGGCAAAAAACATTAAGACTTAATGTTTCATAGAAATATTTTTCTTCACTTTAAATTTCAACAATTTAAATTAAGTTACTGTATTTATCAGATTTAAATATGGCAGAGTGTCTACTGGCCACTGGGAGCAAGAGGCTGGATTTTTTTTTTTTTTTTCCTCATTCGCCTCAAACCCCAGACAACTAGAAGGTTAGGGAAGTCGCCACTTTTACTCAATTTTGAGACGTAGGCCCTCGAGGTGTCACCCGCCTACCAATAGCAAATAATCCCCCTTCATGTTGCTGACCTCCCATTATCGAGGAGAGGGTGGTCTCACTCTCTGCCGATTACTCACAACCGGTGACTGTTGCTTAAGGCCCACCCGAAATCGACAGTGGGAAGAACCAGAGGACGAGGCCCAGCATAGTCTGAGAGCTTCCCATGAGGCTTAATCATAGGATAAAGGAGTATTTATCAACATTCATTAACCGAGAGACCAATTTATGAGACAATCCCATACGGCTTTCTTTCTACTATTTTTCAGTCTGGCCAGATCAGTCTTGGAGGTTTTATACAAGGAGGACAACCAGTCTGAGTATGTGGGGGGTGTGACCTCAACCCATTTCTTACATATTTCTCATCTTGCCAACAAGATAGAATAAAACAGGAAACTCCTGCTCAGGCCTCTAATTTCATTTGATATACCAAAAATAATAAGACCAAGAGAAACGTGTACTGGGAGCCCCAAGATATCTGTTAAGGTGTTCCAGAAAACTTGGATGGCTGGGCAATCCCAAAACATGTGTGTATCCGAGGCATTCACCATACCGCATTTTTTGCAACTAACAGGGGGACCCTTGGCAATTTTAGAAAGTCTAGCTGGGGATAAATAAGCTCTGTGTGTGGTGAAATAGTGGTTTCTCCTGAACCAGGCTGGCTTTACGACTGCAAATAAGATATTAAAAGAGGTTTGCCACAGATCTACCCAATCTGTATCTGGTATTAATGCTCCCCACAGTTCTTCTGCTAGCCTAAAATCCCCGTCTATGGCCTCTTCAATAGACCAATAAAAGAAAGATACTTCCCTCTTTCCTGTCGGCCTCTGTACCAGTTGCTCTTCCAGCTCATTCCCTTCACCTATAGGTTTTTAAGACTCTGGGACCAGCTTTTTAATTGTAGATATTTAAATCTCGACATGCCCTCCTCCAATTTGTCATTTAATAATGCCCAAGGTAAAAGTGAGCCCTCCGCAGCTAAGTCTCCCCACACTAAAAAACCAGCTGTTTTAAGAGAGGCTGCCAATTTATCTTTCAAACAGCTTGGGACCCCGGGAATCCCACAGTGGAGCCAGACTTGAAAAATAGCCCAAGCCTGTGCATTGTTTAATTTTGGCCCATGTACGGGCCGCACTCAATAAGACTTTCAATTTTATTTTCTTGAAAAATTTCTGGTCTTCATATTTAAAAAGAAAACTCTCTTTAGATAATCCCACTTGATCTAACATGATCAAAAACATTACCCCCTCCCCGATAAATCTGGGGATTTCAACAACATTCTTGAATGCATCAGCTGGAAAGCCCAGGCGTAGTACTGTAAATCTGGTAATGTGAGGCCCCTTTTTCCCTCCTATGCCTTAGCTTTTTCCAGGATATCCTCACTGCTTTAAAGGCCCACACAAATGAATTGATAGATTGCTGGAGTTTATCAATTGCCTGTTTCTCAAAATATAAAGGGATGGTATTAAAAAGAAAAGTAACTTTTGGAAGGATTACCATCTTGATTAAATTAATTCTACCCAAAATGGTCAGAGGAAGATGGGCCCAAGATTTCAAAAGTTTCTGACACTCTCTCGAAACATTCAAGAGGTTAGTCTCCGCAATCTTTTCTATATTCTGGACTATCTTCACACCCAAATATCTCATCTCGCTCCTAATAGGATGTCGACACCCCGGCAAATTCCATGACATAATCTCTGTTTTTCCTGCATTAACTTCGTATCCCGAGACTTGACCAAAATCCTGTGCTAAGCGAATAACGTTGGAAAAGGACTCCTCCAGATCTGATGAAAGAATTAATACGTCATCCGCATACAGGGCTACCTTTCTCTCCCAGGCTCCATAATTAAATGGTGTAATACCCGTCTCCTCTCTGAGACGTTGAGCAAAAGGCTCTATGTACATGTCAAATAGGAGATGGGAGAGGGGGCAGCCCTGTCTGGTTCCTCTTTCAATCTTAAAGGGTTTGGTCAAATTTCCATTGACCAAAAGTCTCGCCGAAGGGCTACTATATATAAGATTAATAACTCGACTAAACTTTGGCCCAAAATTAAACTTCTCCAGTACCGCGGCTAGGTAGTTCCAGTTGACCCTATCGAAAGCCTTGGTGGCGTCCAATGTCATTGCTGCTAGAGGAAGTGAAAAAGTGGAGGCAAAATCAATGGCTCCTATGAAATCATGGGTGAGATCAAAAGATTCCTAACTCTCAAAAAACCCTTCTGATCTGGATGCAGCAAACCACCTGCCCCCACCCCTAACCTATCAGCCAAAATTCTGGTAAAAACCTTATAGTCGGTATTTAAAAGTGAAATAGGTCTATATGACCCACAATGAGCTGGAGGCTTCCCAGGTTTTAAAATCAATGTTATGGTGGCTTCTCCCCATGAGATAGGGGGTCTAACTCCTTCTAGTAGTATTTTATTGAAGAGGGTTGTCATTGTCGGAATCACTACCTCCCCAGGACTCTGTATAACTCTACAGAAAGGCCATCCGGCCCCGCCGCTTACCCGCCTTACAAGCAGAAATGGCCTTCCTTACCTCCTGTTGAGATATCTCTAACTCTAAGTTTTCTCGTTGGGAGGAGTTTAAGGAGGCAAGGTTGATCTGATTCAGCCATTCCCGTGCACGGTTGCTATCTACCTCATTCTCTTCTTTGTACAGATCTTGAAAGAAAGTGAAAAAGGCTTCTCTGATCTCTTCATCATTGACTACCGATGAATTGGTGTATTCATTGTCAATTTGCTTTATAAAATTTCGTACTCTGTCGGTTTTGGCCTTCCAAGCCAAGAGTTTACTAGCCCCCTCACCATATTCAAAATGGGCAAGCTTGCTAGCTTCCCATCGTGTCACGATCCTGGTCTGCATAATATTTTCTAAGTGATCCTTTAAAGTTCTCAGTTTCACAGCGTGTGCCTGACAAGCTACTTGATCTACCTCATTGTTGATCTTTCTTTCAACCTCCTTCATTTCACACTCAATGTGTGCAACTTCCGCCCTGTACTGTCTGTTTTTATAAGAGGTCCTACTTGTTATTAACCCTCTCAGGTAAGACTTCAGGGCATCCCACACCACCGGAATCTCTGCCGAACCTACATTTATATTTAGGAAAAACTCTGACTCAATTAGGTGTATCATTTTATAATCGGAAATACGGGCATAAATCCAGGATTGACTATATTTTGATTAGTAATGATTTAAGGGGTAGAGTTAAAGACATAGGCTATTTGACACCTCACCTATCAGATCACGCGGTGGTGTGGATGGATCTTAACTTGGTAAAAAAAAGAACAATTGAGGGTGTGGACACTAGACCGTACACTTCTTCAAGAGGCTGGATTTTTGTGAATGCAGCACTTTGAAATAGGAGACAATTAAAATGAAGAGTTAAGTAAATGATTAAGTTAACTATTCATTTTAATTTTCTCTTATTTCAAAGCATTTAGACATTTTGTTCTCATGCTCCAATACTGAGTTGACAAAGACTTTTTATTTAAGAGTTAAATACATCAGGGCTTCGGTTCTTCACATCCGTGCCCAGCCTGGTTCATACTTCTGACTGGTCACTGCTCATTATCAAGCTGTGTTATCTCCAGTCTGATTAGAGTAATGCAAAATAAACACAGCCTTCCCTTAACTTTAAAAGGAAAATGTGACACCGTGCTTATTTAAAAATGAACTCAAGACTGCGAGCTACTCTGAAGGTGTCTGCGAGCTACTAGTAGCTTTTGATCAACTGGTTGGAGACACTAACATTGGAAGGTAATGTAGGAATGACATTGCAACCCAAAAGAGAATTCATCATATGCACCCTGAAGCCTCATATATATCATGGTAGGGTTGCGGGGAGGTGGGAGACACTTTGCACATCTGGTTGGGTTGAGAACAGCCTCAGCTTTTCTGCAAGGGAGTGGCAGAAACATGGAGAAAGGTGATAGGTTTCCCACTATCTTTGGATTCACAAACTTTTGTACTTTTTGACTACAGCTATTATAAACACATCTCCAAATTAGAATGGTACTTGGCATCGCAGTGCATTTCAGTAGCATAAGTGGCCATCGCATTCAAGTAGGAGGTGGGACCTCCCTCATTAACTCAGTGGTTTCACAAATGTTGGTCAATAATGGTCATGGAAAAACTGATAAGCAATTTAGAGGAATACAGAATCTCATCTGAAGGTCACTGGAAACGGCTTTTTAGAGTAGATGTCTATGGGGGCAGCTTTGCTCTCTCTACCTGCAAGATGGAGAGCAATGGGTCTGTTCATGTAAGTAAAAGCTTAAAACTTCAATAATCAGATGGGCGTCAGTGTGGAGCCATATCATATAGTGGATGGCGATATAGTGAGACATGTAAATTACTTAGAACTTGCATATCTGTAGGAGACGGAGAGGGAGTGGGAGCTATGGTAAATGTTTTATTTGGGGGCACCAAGAGTTGCTATTTTTTAATTTCCTTGCACTATAATAGCTTGAAAGTATATAGCAACAATTGCATCATAGGTTACTGTTAAAATCCCAAAAACTCACACACAAGCAAAAACTGCATAGGATAGGAGCACAATGCATAACTCATATAACTGCCAAGCAAACCATAACTTGCACACCAAATAATGTTGGAAATAAGACAGAGTGAGGATTTTCCCGTATTTTAGTTAAAAGCAGAATCACTATTTTTAGCACAAAATGATGCCTTTTTGCTATTCACAATATGGTGGCTGCAAAATCGCGATTTCCATTAACATTGTGATTCTAGTACTCTGAACCCTTTTTTGAGGGGTTGGCATGAAACCATTCAGCAGGTTTGACTGCAGGCACAAGCAACATTTCCCATGAGAGCTAAAATGGAGGGATAAAAAACCTCCACTCCCCTTAACCTTTCTGCCTCCACTTAACGAAACCTGGAAGTCCGACCTTAGCTGACTCTACCAAGCAATTGCCAACTTTGGTCAAGGTGTGTGCACAGGGTCAAAAGTTATAGGCAAATCAAAAATACAGAGGGAGAGAGAGAGAGTGTCAATATATAGATACGAATATAACTATATCATTATTTATATATCCTGCCTGATGCTTCTTTAGTCCAGCATGTAGAAATCGGCACCACACTGCACCAATGCAAACATTAACTCTATTTGAAAGGTATTTCACTCATCCCTAGTATGCAGGCCATTCGACAGTAGGTGCTGCTGGAACTGTCCTGGGCATGTTTTCTTCCGCTCTAATCTGTCAAATCTCTTGATCTTCTA